>JAWNML010000059.1:645000-1270000 GCA_035044125.1 Drosophila ochracea | reverse complement strand
GTGTGTTTAATTAGTTCTCAAATATATTCAATTTACTTTATATACATATATATTTATATAATTTTTTTGCCTTGCTTTTTTAGTGTTCCTTTTCCGCTTTATGACAAATGGTAAATGGCATTTTGTAGCTGGTGAGTTTATAGTTTTCCCAGCTGATTGCTGGCTAATTACGCTCACAGTTGTTGAAGTGAAACTTTTGCGTAATGCGCTCTCAGCAGCTATGTCATCAAAACAAAAGTCATTAAATGCGCATTGTAAAAGTTGCACGCTTCATTATATTCAATCAAAACGCTGCTGGGAATGTAGCGGAGGCGGTCTTGAAAAGTTGTCTGAAAAACGCCAAAAAATAATGACCACAATTTGATTTGCAGACAGATGGAGAAAGAGATAGAGAGAAAGAGAGACTGTCCCAATTATATGAAATAAGCATGCAATTGCGGCTCATTATCAAATCAACGAAAATTTAATTATGAAGACCCTGCAAATTTAGAAGTATGTGTATACACTCATCAAAAAATCGCACTGAAATTCAGAAAATCACCCAGAAATTATAAGGTTTTTCTTGGTCATAGAAAAAATTTCCAAGCATAAAGCAAACTCAGCATTAAAATCGCCTGCCTTACTAAATCAGCGAACCCAAAAAAGTGTTTTTTTCCTTTAAATTTTCGATTATATAATAATACATAATATATTATAATAATATTAAAAGTGACAAAACAACTAATATAATCATATTTTTCTAAATCCTAAAGAATCCACTCTGAAATGAATAAATTTTAAACGTGGTTTTTAAGAGACTCAACCTTCACTTTTAAAAATTTACTTTCCAGTGTGGTATATTAATAAATATATTTAACGAACGAGTTGCATGCATTGTTGTTCTATTGTCGAACCTTCAACAATAGCACTTACTATTTTTGCTCTCCTTTAGGCAGCTTTGTATACTATACAAAGAATGTTTTAATTTTGTTATGGAAAAAGACGTATGCATTTGTTTGAGTGTATGTGTTTTCGAAAAGCATCAAAGCCGAGTCCGTCTGTCTAGTCTTTCAGATTTAAAACAAGATTAATTAGTTGACGATTTAAAGTTGTGCAAATTAGAGTAAATACGCTTCGGTGTGCCTCAATTAAGTGTGTTTTTTATTGGATGTAAACAAAATTAAAGCAACGTGAAATTGAATTTTTAAGCGTGCAACATTTCCGGCGGAAATTGAAAGCTTTCGCACTTGTCAGCTTGCAGATTGTTGGCCATATTGAACGATTGTGATTATAGCAGCTGCAATTTATAGCACCTATTTATACGCTAGACAGGGAGACTGCGTAGCAGGGAGAGATAGAGAGAGAGAGAGAGAGAAAGAAAGAGAAAACTGAATCCGGCTTTAGTGTGAGTGATGCGGTCGCACTATCTGACTAACTTTGGCTTTAGTCTGACTGGCTTTGTCAACTCGTCAGGCATTGATGCATTTGGTGCCAGTCAGTTTGTCACGTTGCTCGCATTGAAAAGTGAAGTGAAAAATCATGCAGGGTGCAGCAGGGAAATATGACAACTAAAGAGATGCTCGCATGATAAATGACTCATGAGGCGACACAAAGCCGACAACAAAAGCGACGCAGCAGAAACAAATGTATGCCACTGCCAACCAGCCAAGCAGCCAGCCAAAGATGAAAGACACAAAACCCCAAAAGCCAAAAGTATCAAGATGAACACCAAGATCCAAACAAGATGATGATGACGATGACGCCCGTAGTCGCGAATGAAGATTTATGAGCATTCAAATACACAGACACACACACACATATATATATATATATATGTATATATATTTATATAAGCCCGTATGTGCCTTTAGATAGTTTATAACTCATTAGAAGTCAGTTCATTTAGCCGGTAATCCGGGCATGAAGCGAAGGCGTGAATTGCCAGCACATAATTGCTGTAGTTAGTCGGGAATGCAACTGCAACTCTCCAGCTTCAACTCGCAAATGGCATTACTCATACGCCATGTTGAGCGCGAAACTTTAGCCTGCTATGAATAAAATACATGTGAACAGCATTGCACACCAGACATCGCAGGCCATAGACGACTGCCTACACTCAGCAAAAAACAAAAATGGTTCACCAATTTCGCAAGTCGCCCTGAAAATTAGTGTGCTTTTCCTGTTTTCAGAAATGATATATAAGTATTAGAAAACATTTTTCTTAAAATAAGAGAGGCTTGCCCTTCATTATGGTGTATTTTTTGTTTTCTGTTTTTTTTTGTTTTATTAGAAATAATAAATATCCTGAAAAGTAGGCATATTTTTCTAAAATTGTGAAAAAGGGTGTTTTTTTTTTTAGAAATATATTATCTAAGTAATAATTTGAGTTACCCTGATGAATTTCAAAAAATCCTCTGAATACCAGTTAAAAATATGTGGTAAACATACTTTTTAATTTTCATATTCTCCCTGAAAGTAACAAGAACTGAATTTGAGTTCCATACATCCTAACCAATATACTCTTCCATTTACCGTGTCAGTGTATAAAAAGCGGAAGCTCCCATTTTCTGCACTCTTACATTGTCTTAAGTCCAGGAATTGCGAATAGAGCTTTGGGAATTTAAAGAGCCAAAAACATTTGTCTGCTATAAAAAAAAAACAAATAAAGAGAAAACATTTAAATCAAGCACAGACAAAGCACAAAAAAAAAGCAACACGAACAAAAGGAAAAGGTCAAAATTATGTAATTGAATTCTTCTGTTGAGGCTTTTTAATTTCTATGCGAACAAAAAAAAAAACCGCACCAGCTGATGGCCTGCTGAGAGATGGCTTAAACTGTAAAAGCGGTGAGCGGAAGGGGAGCTGTCACAGTTGGCCAGGTGGGCATATCCCTGTGTGTGGCCTTTGTCATTGCTTTAATGGAGTTGTTGAAATGAAATAAATGAAATGAGGGGCATTTAGAGAGACAGATAAAGAGAGAGAGAGTAAGAGAGAGAGAGAGAGAGAGAGAGAGAGGGAGAGAGAGGGAGTTGACATAACGAGCCATCTGCACATGGTTGCTGCCTTGCCTCATTATCATTGGGGCGGCAGCTGGAGGCCATTCTCTGATCCAATCCTTGTGGCATCATTAGGAACTAGGTTAGAAGAGGGCGCTGCTCATCTGCTCATCTGCTCAGCTCAACTGAAATTGAGGCAGACATTTAATGGCCATCCATCTATGTGCTGCATGTCTCTGCTCAGTTCAGCTAATTAATAAAAACGCTAAGCAAGTGCCGAAAATCAAATGAGTTGCGCTCAACGAAAGCCAATAAAAGTCGAGCAATTTTTATGCCCAAGCACTGCTCGGTGAAATGCTCTCGAAATTGCTTCATTATGGAGCTTAACAACTTTTTAAATTTGCTTAAATACTTAAGAACGTTTTTGCGCACACCACCTGACACAGAATACAACAAAAATTAAAAACAACTTAGACTGAAAAATAAGTCAAAAAGGCGCGACTAAAAAATACCCTTATATTCAAGCGACTGGCAAATAAATATTAAAAATTTAAATTAAATAAACTTTTATTTGTCAAATTCGAAGTCTTTAGATGTCCAAACTAGAGCTGGAACCAGCAAAAAACTTGTTTAAATTATAAAAAGAGTGCAAAATGTAATGGTTACAGGGTATCAACAAGCAAAAAAAAGGGGATTACCAGCGCGATTCTGATGAACTCGAAGCCATTGCTGCTCGGTCGAAATGGTCGAGTGCTGCCTTTGAAAAGTTACCTTAATCCTTAATTTAATCCGAAATGAATTTCATGCTGAGATTTGACTGGCAACTGGCTAGCAAAGCAGTCCGCAGGATGCATAACCAGCTGCACAGAAGGATGCCCAGCGTTGGCAATTTTTAACTGAATTAACATTTGGGGATTTCGTTCAACACAAAGCATATAATGGAATTGTGCTGTAAGCACTCTTAGCAAAGGTGTAAGCAAATAAAGACAGGCAGATTGAGAGAGAGAGAGAGAGAGAGAGAGAGAGAGAGAGAGAGAGAGGGCGCGATAAAACTTAATGAAAATCAAAAGAAAAACCAATCATTGAGACAAAAAGATCAGATTATGTTTGACTGTTTAAATGTTACAACATTTCTTTTTTTAAATACTTAAAACCACGCCATAGCGATGATTAATACTTAATCATCATTTTGTTGGCTTAAACTAATATTACTATATTAAGAGATGCATGAATGCTATATGTATTTATTTATTTTTTTGTTCAAAAGCATCGTTTGACAATTTTCAATGGCATTTCACGCAATTTCCCTTACATCTGTATACATATAGAGAAAAAATCCAGCAATTGGCCAACAGCTCGTGGGCCCAAAATAAAAATAAAAAAACGATAGGTCGAATGCTCGGTGTGATATTAAATAATATCACGGGGCAATTTACGCTCGATTGGATACATCATCAGTGCAATTTCGAGGCTGGCTGCAAGTGCAATTTGCAGTTGACGAAGAAAAACAAACCCCCCCCCCCCCCACACACACACACACACATACTACCGCATATAAAATGGGCCGATAATGAAAATGTCAAACCAAGAAAAAAATAGCTATCAAGCAATCTGATTGAAAGTTAAATTCATTTTGTGTGAAATATCGCCGAAAAACTAAATAATAATACTAATGAAAAATGTCCACCAAGTGGGAGCAGATAATGCATATCGTAGATCTGGTATATATAGCATCTATAAGCGTTTGCTTTTCATTTGTTTTCGCCAATTATTCAAAAAATATTTTGAAAGCAATACGCAAATAATAATTTCTAAGTCGTACAACATTTATGTATATAATATATAGAATTGGAAAAAATTGTGTTTAAATAACAACCATGAATAATGGCAAAGTCAGGAGTATTGTACACAACAAGTAAGTATTGTACACAACAAGTATATTCAATGTAATCAGTTATCGAATACATTGTAGTTTTAACAATGGTTCAATGTATATTTTATATGAATTCAAAGGGTCTGCCCTTCAAAGTGTGCCTTTGTGGAGCTGTGGATATTCGCGCAACGGAGAAAGTTATCAATATAATGAAATAAACTTGATCTGCCCAATGTATTAGTGAACTTTTATTTCAAATTTGAAGACTCTTTGCGATTCGCGTTTTCACAAAGTTGGACAAACGGACATATCAACTACTTCGCTGATCCTGATCAAAAAATTATACATACACTTTGCACCAATGTTTTTTTTTTTATGAATTTAGATACCAATTTAGGGCGGAGTTAATTGATCGATATAAAAAGATATAAATACGAATATATTTTCGATATTTTTTTGTTTTTTTGTTTCATTAATCAATTTTTTGTTAAACATAAATGATTTTCTTATTATAACAGTTTGAGATCTGGCTGTTAACTGCATATTCCACATTTGTGTATGTATGTTTTATGACAGCCGGCTATATAATAGAATAGTTGAATCCGGCTCGAGAATACATATATTTGATGTGAGACGGCTCCTTCAATGCAATTTTGATAAGCAAATTAAAATGCCCACTGAAACGAATTATATAACTTGGTTAATTTACCAATTGATCAATTTATGATTGATAAGAAATCTTTGCGAATATTGATCGGACAGTGTCATAGATATATATCAAGAGGAAAGAGCTATATATCTTTGGCATGTCGAATATCACTGATATAGGCTTATCAATTTAGTTAATAAACTTAAATATAATTGTGATATATGCATGTGTGCGTGTGTGTGTGTGTGTGCAGGGTTGATTAATCGATCAATTATAATACGATCAAGCGCTAATCTGCCTACCTTTGGCTTACCTGCGATATCGAAAAGGCTTCTATTGATTGTTTTTAATGGCTTGCTTTATTAATTAATAAGCTGTGAAAGTTTTTTATTTTTTTTTGGATTTTTGGAATGTTCTTCACTTAAAATTTAGGGTTTTGTAAATGAATCGTTGTTGATCATCATTTAGACTCATCTCCAGTACCTTCATCAGATAAACCTTCATTCTGTTGTTGTTGATGACGTTGATGATGTTGATGATGGTGTTGATGATGTTGATGATGTTGATGATGTTGATGTTGGTGCTGGTGTTGCCGGGACAGCTCCAGTGCAGGCTCCATTGTTTGCCTGATATATTTGAAGACCAGAATTAGGGAAACAGCCCTGTTTGGCTTCGTCGAAAAAGTAGCCAATGGGGCAGTTGCTTTCAGTGCCTTTAACGCCATTATTACAATAATAGTATCCGTTACAGTTAGCCGTATCAACAGCATTCACAAATTGAACATTTGCATACTGGCAACGATTGCAGCCGTCAGCTGGCGTTGCCAACTGGCGTGATACACAATCACTACTTGGATTATCTGTTGTAGTATAGTATTGACCATTGGGACAGCTCTTGGGCACATATTTGCCGTTTTCGCAGAAATAATAGTCGCCACACGTTACATTATTGAAAGTTGTATCACCTTGTTGACTGCACGTGTCTGGCACTGGACTTTCGGTGACTCGGTCACAATTGCCATTTGTATCATAGCCACAAGCACCATATTCTACAACAAATGCCTAAAAGTAGCCAATTGATAATATTATAATTAGTAGAGAGCATAATTATTTAATACAAAATAAAAATAAAAACAACTTACACCTGTATTACAGTTACCCTCTTGCATTGAGCCGTCTGGATAGCAATAGTAATATATCGAACAGTTACTCGTGGATCCGTAGTAACTTGTTGGTTTGAGCACTTGGCAAAGGTTCTCTAGATTGGGACCTGAGGTGGGATTCTCAGTACAGGTGCCGTAAACGCAGCTTTGAGTCTCTGGGTTGAAGATTGAGTTGACACAGGAACCGCTGCCGCTGGCTACATCATTCTTGCAGTAAACCCATTCGCTGCAAGTACCAACAACTGGTACCCAATTGTCGCCAACTTTGCCCTGGCAAGGATTGGCCATACCATAATAGCAACTGACACTGGCCGACGGACTACACGATGCTGCCTTATAATCGTACGAGTAACCGGCCGGGCAATTGGTTTGAACCGGTCCATTTTGGGTGCAAACGTAGTAATAATCACAGGACACAAGGCTGCCAAGTTGAGTGCCAGTTTTCACTGTTGTACATGCGGCGGTCACATTATAATTGCCTTCGATAATGTCGGCCACAGATCCACCAATGGCCAGGCACAGAATACTCGCCAAGAGATAGATACCTGCAAGGACAACTATCAGATTCTTGGCATCGTCCTCCTCGTCCTCTTCCACTTACCTGACATATTGTTTGCCATTCCGATGCGGGTTCAGTTGAGAATGGTTAAGTAAACACTGAATGATTCCACAATGCCAGCACTGTCTTTTATAGTTCGAAAGATTTGATAATATCGCCATGACGCACGGATCTGTGTGAGCGATTTCCGCGAAAAAACACAAAAAATATATATATATATTAAAGACTACCAGCGAAAACCATTTTTAATTATATCTAATTCGATTATGTTCTTTTCTGCAGCTGCTAACCATTTTCAATTAAGCTTATCTAACATTCGACAAGCCCCAAACATTATCAACGAGAATGCGGCTAGCCAACAACTCAAGCTGTTAATGCCTGAAAGTAGGCCATAAACAGTGATCTTACCTTCCGCAACTCTGTTGGCGATATCCACCACCCTCTAGCAACATAAGGGATATTTGTATACAGCTTTTGGTAAGGTTTATCTAGCCATCAGCTTGAAATTATAAAGTCGAAAGCGAAAACAAGTGTTTTAGTTTTCTGTTCGCGAAAATCGCTATTCAACGCAACACATCCTGAGAAATACATACAAATCTGAGCAAAGACGTCTGCCCCACTACGAATTGCATAAATGGGTCGTCCTCAACTCTTCCACGAGATGCAAAATCTTTCATTCGATAGTCACAAACTGACAAACAGTTTCATTGCAATGTCGTTTACTCTCACTCAATTGCGTGTGTCATGATTGAGAATACTTCAATGCTTGCCACGAATCCACATGTATTTCACTCAACACAAATAGCTTAGCAAATATGAGCTATTTTTACATCACTCCAACACAGCAACGTTCTTCTTCTTCTTCCTCGAATTCTGCTGTCCACCCTGCTATCCGCATTTTCGTCCCGACCATTGAAACCTGTGAGACATTCTTCTACGTCACGGAAACTGATAGCAAAGCGCGGCGCCTGCAACTCGTTCGCAAATGTTTCATCGTCGCTATGCTCTCCGTTCGTTACTGCACGTGCTGTGTTTTCTTCATCATCCCTTTTGTTTATCTTCAATGCTCTATGCTTACGTTCTTCGTTCTCTTCGCTGCTGCCTTCTTTTTGGTCGTTGACTTTGGTTTCGTCTCTGCCTTCTTCATCATCGCTGCCTTCTTCTTCGTCACCATTCTCTTCTTCGTCGCTGTGTTGCAGCCTGATGTCTGTCTGATGTCCAGTGTTAAGCAAATCGATACAAAGTCAGCGCATATTCGCCGGATTGCGAATTCGCTTTCGCCGTTGTTTCTTTGCTCGTCGTTACTTTTTTGCTCGTCGCTGTTGCCTAGGTTTCGTCAGAAATTAATTAATCACTCAGCCAACTAATAATTAACAACATTGATGTATATGCCAATATACATATATATCTGGCATATTTTGCATCCGAAACGAACATTGCATGTAATCCGTAAGAAATACAATAGGAGAAACATTAGTTAATTTTGGAATGGTATTCAATGATTTTGTTGCAGTTTCAGACAGACTAGCCAAAAAGAGGCTACGATCAGTATGTCATCAACAACAACTGCCTCAGTTTAAGCACATTTCGAACTTAAGTGGCGAAGCAAAAAATATAGTGGTCAATTCTCCTCGATCAAATGATGGCTTTCAGTTTGCGTGGCACGAACCTGACCGAAAGATTGGAGAACTGAAGATTGCTGTTTAATAGTCAACTTAAGGTTCTGTTCAATTTTCCATATATTTCCCACGAATCTGGAGGTGCCCTCAAAGATCTTCAGAGCACCAGTCAAAGTCAAAACTAATAACAGGGCTTGTTTCCTGCTCTTCTTTTGTTCCTCCAAAATTTCGAAAACGCCAACGGCTTGAAATTAATTAGTTTCTACGTTTATCACAGCTCGGTTGTTCAACCTGATCAAGCCTCCTTTCCATCCCGTCCGGGACTAAGTCAATGGCTTAAATCAAGCTATGGCAGCCAAGCCTCGGAAGTTCTGTCACTTTCACATAGGCTCACAAACAAAGCCCCTTATTCGAATTGATAATTCCGATTTTGTTCTTCCACATTGGAGCTTGCAGATATCGTTCCATCCATTTTATTAGGGCAAGAATCAGTCTTTGGCTGGATTCAGAGACAGAGACAGAGAGAGAGAGAGAGAGGCTGGAGAGATGTAAGGCCTGATCACATTCAATTGGGACGCTCAAGGTCTATCGCACTCAGTTTCTCAACAACGAGAGCCGTTTAAAAATAAACATTCCCTATTTATGATTGATAAGATATGGCTGCGAATATTGATGGGACAGTGTCATAGATATATATCAAGAGGAAAGAGCTATATATCTTTGGCATGTCGAATATCACTGATATAGGCTTATCAATTTAGTTAATAAACTTAAATATAATTGTGATATATGCATGTGTGCGTGTGTGTGTGTGCAGGGTTGATTAATCGATCAATTATAATACGATCAAGCGCTAATCTGCCTACCTTTGGCTTACCTGCGATATCGAAAAAACTTGCATTGATTTTTTTAATTGCTTGCTTTATTAATGTATAACTTGTGAATTTTTTTGTTTTTTTTTTCCCCCATATAAGGTTTTTATTTTCACCAACTGGTGATGGTATTCATTTAGATCCTGCTGGTGCTGGTGTTGGTTTTGGTGTTTATGTTGGTTTTGGTGTTGATGTTGGTGCTGGTGTTGATGTTGGTGCTGGTGTTGATGTTGGTGCTGGTGTTGATGTTGGTGCTGGTGTTGGTGTTGTTCCTCCCGTAGCTGATGACGTTGGTGCTTCTGTTGGTGTGACAGATCCATGGCAGGCTCCATTGATTGCCTGATACATTTGAAGACCAGTAAAAGGGACACAGCCCTGTCTGGCTTCGTTGAAAAAGTAGCCAGTGGGGCAGTAGCTTACAGTGTCTTTAACACCATTACTACAATAATAGTATTCGTTACAGTATTCCGTATCAACAGCATTCACAAATTGAACATTTGCATACTGGCAACGATTGCAGCCTTCAGCTGGCGTTGCCGACTGGCGTGGTGTACATTGACCAGTTAATGTATCAAAGTATTGACCATTGGGACAGCTCTTGGTCACATATTTGCCGTTGTCGCAGTAATAATAGTCGCCACACGTTACATTATTGCCAGTTGTATCACCTTGTTGACTGCACGTGTCTGGCACTGGACTTTCGCTGACTCGGTCACAATTGCCATTTATATTATAGCCACAAGCATCCTGTTGTGTAACAAATGCCTAAAAGTAGCCAATTGATAATATTATGATTAGTAGAGAGCATAATTATTTAATACAAAAAAAAAAAACTTACACCAGTACCACAGTTACCGAGTCCCATTGAGCCGTCTGGATAGCAATAGTAATATATCGAACAGTTACTCGTAGATCCGAAGTAAGTTGTTGGTTTGAGCACTTGGCAAAGATTTCCTAGATTGGGACCTGAGGTGGGATTCTCAGTACAGGTGCCGTAAGCGCAGCTTTGAGTCTCTGGGTTGAAGATTGAGTTGACACAGGAACCGCTGCCGCTGGCTACATCATTCTTGCAGTAAACCCATTCGCTGCAAGTACCAACAACTGGTACCCAATTGTCGCCAACTTTGCCCTGGCAAGGATTGGCCATACCATAATAGCAACTGACACTGGCCGACGGACTACACGATGCTGCCTTATAATCGTACGAGTAACCGGCCGGGCAATTGGTTTGAACCGGTCCATTTTGGGTGCAAACGTAGTAATAATCACAGGATAGAATGCTGCCAAGTTGAGTGCCAGTTTTCACTGTTGTACATGCGGCGGTCACATTATAATTGCCTTCGATAATTTGGGCCACAGATCCACCAATGGCCAGGCACAGAATACTCGCCAAGAGATAGATACCTGCAAGGACAACTATCAGATTCTTGGCATCGTCCTCCTCGTCCTCTTCCACTTACCTGACATATTGTTTGCCATTCCGATGCGGGTTCAGTTGAGAATGGTTAAGTAAACACTGAATGATACATTGTGGTCAGCGCTGTCTTTTATAGTCCGAAAGAAACCCAGTTTTGATTATATTGTTGCCTGCTGCTTCTATCCGATTTCAATTAAGCTTATCTAACATTCGACAAGCCCCAAATATTATCAACAAGAGTGCGGCATTCAACAAATCAAAATATCTTCACCGCTGAGCTTTCAACTGATAATAAAACTAAGAATTCTCCATTGGCGTTTGATTGAACGAAAATATTTTTAAACATTATTTGCTTAAACATATTTGTATCATGACAATCTTAGATATGTCCAAATTTTTGACAAATGAATTTGTGCAAATATGTACCTAAATTGGGTTTTTCTCGCTTTGTTTTTCAGCACATAAAATTCTAAAACTGTTAATTGCAGCTTTTTAAAAACCACTGTTTGAATGTCTCAATTACAGTGTTTTTTTTTTTCAAAAAAAGAAAAAAAATTTATATATTTCAGGTCGTTGTATTTTGTTTGTGTGTACATAATATAACTATTATATTAGCTATTCGATTATTTATAATATTATTAGTAAATATTTGTATTTACAATTTCACATACATATATAATTTTTTTTTAAATAATTACATAATTTAAGCAAATTTTTTTTGTATATTAAAACTCTAAATCTAAACTCCAGGTCAATTATTTTTCTGAGTGTACCTATATTACACTTTGTTCGATTTTTAGCTAGCTGTTAATAGTATTCATTTCTGTTTTGCTTTGCAGTTGTGTTTCGATTGCTCAAGAAACTTAAATCGAATTGCATGGCCAGAATTTTTGGCATGGAACTAAATCATAAAAAATAGAACACAGCTGTGTCTGTTCAGTTGCAGTTACACTTGCAATGCGTGTTGCCACAGTTCAGTTGTTGCCGCACAGTTGCGTCATGCGGAGCACAAAGACACACTGGCTGCTGCTCATTATTTTGCCCATTGGCATTTGGGCCGAGTCCAGTGCAAAGAAGCTGGAGCTGGAGAATCAGCCGGACAGGTTGGCCTATTGCCGTTCACTGCAGCGTCTGCAGCAGTATGACCCGGTGAGCTGCCTCCAAATCCTCGCTGATGAGCGTACGATGACCGGTGAGCTGTTGATGGACTCACAGCAGCGCTGCTGGTGGGGCTGGGAACTGTTTGGCAGACGATGTCGAAAACGTGCTTAGAAAATATAATAATAATAAAATAAATGGTAATGTCACAACAATACTAAACAAAATAAATTCCTTGCTTTGTGTAAATAAGACTTCGATTGCAATTAATTGTTCCCCCTAGACTCACCCGCTACTTCTTCCCACTTTCTTATTTATTATTATTTATTTAATGTGGATTATGTTAATGTTAATTAAAAAAAAAGAAATATTTATAAACAATCAAATATTTTGTTGTGATTTTTTTTTTTAGACTTTATTATATTATCAATTCAGACTCTATTCAATTATTAACTAATTCATATAAAATTTGGTCATTTTAATTTCGGTTTGATTGGTTTTCTTATTCTGGGTTTTCTTTAATCTAGTTAAGAAATATAGAATATCAATCTACGGCTTATTAAGTATAATTATTGCTGCATGGCACATGAGGCGGGAGATGGAGAGAGGGAGAGTGCGAGGCAAGCTACGGCTAGTTGGTTGACATGCAACCCTAGTCAGTAGTGGGCAACAACAAAAAACGCTCTGCGGCAGATGTTGATGTCTTTGACAAAGTCTTTGCTGGCTAGCATTGCGTATACGCAATGTTCATGCAAATTTAGCGCGTGTGTGTGTGTTTATATACTGCCAAGGGGCACACAGACAAAAACAACAACAACAATAGCAGGGAGCGAAACATTGCCATTTTCTGTTTATCAAACTTCCGTATGACAAAAAAAAAAAAACGAAAAAAAAAAATTGTTCAACAAAAGTCAATCAACATCCGGCGCCATTTTACGTGCTGTTCTTCTTTTTGGATGTTGTTCTTGGCCATTGTTGTTGTTGTTATTACTGCTGTCAGTGCTGGGTGTCATTGTTGTTGTGGTTGCTGTTGGTTATTGGTTGTTTGTTAGTGTTGGCATTGTGGTCGTAGTTGTTCCATCATTGTTTCCTTTCATGCTTCTTCACGCTGCCTCACTTGAGGCATCAACACTTGAGCCATTGCTGTCAATCACTTGCCACAACAACAACAACAACCATAAGAACAAATGTCTCGACACGTGCATAAGCTGATGTCGACACCAATCATCGACAAGGGACTTGAATTGCGGTTTATAATTGATAGACTCGCCAAAATATAATGAACAGGGCATTGTTGGCTTCAAAATGAGATGAGAAATCAATTACATATGTCACAAAAGAAGACATGAGGCAATAAATTGGCTAAATCAGAAATGTTTGTGTTATTATATCGTCTTCTGCAAAAATGCAAGACTTACAATTTCCAATGGAGATTAGTGACAATCTATTTTAAAATATCGAATCAAGCCCCATCTAACCTATTATTTGAAGAAGAGTATTTTATTTAATTTATTGTTGTTTTTTATTTTATTTATTTTGTTTATTTTATTTATTATATATTATTTAATAATAATGATAACAACAATATTATTGTTATCGAAACCCGATTTATATCGATATTTGCAAGGCGGGCGTAAATTCAATTATTTTTCTTATGGTAAACAAGACCTTGTGATCCAAATTTGACGTCTTTTGAAGTGAACTCTGACAACTTCGTATATTTTGCACTCACCCTCAAGCCAATTAATTGCAAATACTTGGAATTTACGCACTTTGACAGGCAAGTAGCCAGCAAAATAATGTGAGTGGCAAAACACAGCGCATTATTCGAAATTAAATCCAATGAAGAGGCAGACCAAAGCATACTTTTAGTTGCGCAATGCTGCTGCCAAAAACCGAAAGGCACAAACCAAAAACCAAACACGAAAGCCAAAAACCAAATGTAGCAAAAACAACAAATGCGGCCAGCTAACTGGTTTAAGAGTAAGTTGAGCCGGAAAACTTTTCAGAGGGAACACACACACACACGCACATCCAGAGAAAGAGAGAGAGAGAGAGAGAGAGAGAGAGAGAGAAAGAGAAAGGGAAATGGGGCGCGCATTTCACTGCCGGTTGCGCAAAATAAAGTAGTGAGGAATCGGAGCAACGGCAGGTGTGCTGACAGTAAAATAAGTTGCAAGAGTGGAAGGGATAGAAAAGTAAGACAAAGAGAGACAACGAGAGAGAGAGAGAGAGAGAGAGAGAGAGCGAGAGAGAAGGAGAAAGAGAGAGGGCGGGAGAGAAAAACATTTGATGCAACATTATCTGCAGTGACATCCGTTTTTGGCTGGAGGGCAAAGTTTATGCAGCTACACTCAGAAAAATTATCGTCAGCCAAAGGTAGCTGGATTTATTACTAAGAGAGCAAGTTTATCGCTGCTTAATTCCAAGGATCGATTATTTTAAATAAAAAAACAATTATGTGAAAATTGCAATTTGGTGTTTTGTTCTTCATGTATCAGTTTTTTACTTATTGTTCATATTAAATACAGCAACATTACAAACTTATATCATTATTGAGCATTAGTATTCAACGATTTTATTTAATAATTCTTTATGAATTTAAGAGTGGTTCTTAAAAAATAAATGGTTTCCCAAGTCCACATTATACAATTTCTTAGAAATAATTATTATTGTTTTATTGTTTTCTAAAGTGTATTGAAAAAAACATGGTTTTGCAAGTCTTCCTTAAAGTCTTAAAAGTAGGTGACATATCTGAACATATTTGTTTTTTATAAATTAGTGCTAATAGAAAAACATTTAAAACAAAGAAACTGGGAATGAAAACGCTAAGAAGCATGAGATTTTTCTAGTTTTCAGTGTGGTTTTTAATTTCAGTCGAGTTTTTTTTGTTTTGTGAGTGTAGCAATCCCTCGTTTCAACTGCAGCATCACTTTCAGCTTGAATTCCAGTTTTGTGCTCCACCAGCTGCGTCTCTTTGCCTGAGCCGCTCCTAACGAAGCAGAACGGTAAACAGTTACGCAAAATTGCCAACGACTGTGCATTGTTATGCGCCACGTGGCCCCACAAAGGTGACTCATCCCCCCCCTAAACAACCGCTCTCGCCATCGATCCCACTAACCCCTTGACTGGTTGCAGACATCCAGCTGCGAAAAGTTTTATTGGCCAAAAGTGCAGTTGCTGGCAACGCTTTTGATGCTTCTGCTTCTTCTGCTTAAAACTTGACCCACTAAAGTTGCCAGGTATTAGAAAAAGTTTGCCAATAAGCATGCGAAATATCGCCCAGGATTGCTGATTCAGGATTTAGGATTCAGGAATCCAACTGACCAATGGCTAATCACCTCTGCTCATGTTTCGACCAACTGTCAACTACACTCAATATGTTGTCAGTTGTTTATCTAATTGTATTACTAACTTCAGATAATTATGCTTGTGTCAAATTTAAAAAAAGTACCGTTTTCGCCTATAATACAGAAATGATAACACTATCAAATCAATTAGATTAGCCTCAGTAGAAACAATAACCCGGAAATATTGATAAAGAAACATGATTTTACAAACAACATAATTCGACTTGAAATAATCTTCTAATGAATTGACTGAAACATTTATTAGCTAATTACCCATTTAGAGCTAATTGCTGATTGCAATTGATTGTGTAGCTTCCTCATCGCATTTTTCTTAGTAAATACTATATATAAAACACTTTATTTCAAGCGTTCTTATCTGCATTAATATGAGTCCAATCGCTTTTTGACGTTTATGTGCTATCAAATAAGTAAATCAAATGCAAAAAATATATTCATTTAGTATTATTCTGGGGTTCATTCTATTTATATAAATGAAATGAGTTATTTATTAACATTAAATTAAACTACGATTTATCAAGTAAACATTTGCGTTTTCTGAAGCGAAAACATTACTCAGTGATGGGAATTCTAATTTGCAAATCATTTGCTTTAGCGGGCAAGCAAATATTTTGTTAGCAAAATCACTTTTATCCAACTTCTTAGCCAGGTAACCAGTGAGAGAGAGAGAGAGACAAAGAGAGGGAAAGGGAGAGTGAGAGAGAAAGAGAGGGAGAGTGTATGTTAGCGTCATATTTGGGCATTTTCCACTCATTGGCTTCAAAAATTGAAAGCGTTCTGCTTAAAAAGTGCGTATTGCACATATTCCCGTATTTATGCTTATGCAAATATATTTGCCTATGTATATATATATATATATATATATTTATATATATATATATATATATATTTATAAATTAAGTATAAGTATATGTATTAACCTGCTGTGTGCAAATGCCATTTATTTTAAGATTTGATGTATGTCTGCTAGATAAAAAAAACACGAAAGACTGCTCTGGTTGAGGGAGCTCGACTAGGAGATATCCCGACACCAGTTATGCAATACCTTAAAATAATAAATATGAATTCTTTAAATACAAATCGATACCTATAAATAAATTGATTCATGCCCGAAAATAAAATCACTTGTTTGCTGATAGTAGTTGGTTCACAGAATCAGTGTTTTTTATTCGATTATAATAACAATTATTAATAAATTTCATCAGTTATATGTCTGAGTGTATTATGTAACAACTGGGATGCTATCTCTACAATGGTGCCAACTATTGCCATCGCAATTCGATTACATTGATATCGATAAAATGAAAGAAACTTCCATGAGAATTTATAATACAAAATTTGAAGTCTGCTATTATGGTCTCTGAAATCGGATTGTACATACAGACAGATGGACGGACACAGCTGATTTGACTCACCTATTGATGCTGATCAAGAATATATATACGTTAGAGATACGTCCTACTGTCTGATACATATTTTTGCTCAGTTTCATTATAACCTTTATCCAATTTTTATTTCGATTAGGGTATAAAGGGAACTTTTTTAAGTACTTCGTTCAAGCTTTCAAAATATGTGTGAATGCAAGTGTGTGTGTGTGTGTGTGTGCGTGTGTGCGTGTGTGTGCTCATCTGTGCTAAGCAGATGTTCAAAAAATTGTGTTTTGAGAGTGAGTAGCTTTGATTGTAGATGAGCTTTAATGAGAATTAACCAAACGAATCATAAATCAAAGATTTAACATATCGTCAATATTATAAATGAAGACAATGAAATTGTTAAATATATTTTCCATTACAGATTGATTTTTTCTTGGTTTTCCCTACTCCTTGCAATAAAAGTTAGATTATTTAAATACCCCCAGAAATTGTATAAATATTTCTTATTTTTTAATTTAATTTTAATTTTTATTGTATTTTTTTTAATTTCATTGAATTTTATTTTTACTTTCAGTATTTTACTGTGTTAACTGATATTAAATAAATAAAAAAAAATTATAATAATAATAAAAAATTCCACTTCTCCAGTAGAACACAAATTAAACTCAATAATGGATAACAGCAGTTGAGTTATATTTTTCTAAACTGTCATAGAAGAACAAAATAGTAAAAAAAATTAAATAAACTGAGTTCTGTGTAAAATTCTCTGTACGAAAAGGACGAGAAATTAAATTTTCAAGGATAATTGGAAATGGCGTAAGTAGATAAAAAGTGCAGAGTTGCCTTAATTGCCCGATAATAAAACGATCGATAAATTGAACGAGAGCAGAGAGGAGTACAAGCCAGGTCAGGAGCCATTTCCAGAGCAAGATGATCGCAAATTGTTTTTCAAATTTCATTACAAAGGCCTCCTACTGGCATTGATACCCATTATTTTCGCACCTCTTTTACTTGGCCCCCAACTGCTGGTAAGCTGAATGCGAATTGCCAAGGAAAAAACAAAAATCGTTTCAATCCTGCTAATTAAACAGGCCTATCGAATGCTTTACCTTGCGATTTGTGTATACCTGTATTATGTGTGCAACGTTATGTCGCAAGGAGCGATTGCGTTTCTATTCATTATTTTCTTGCCCATTCTTGGCATAACGGTAAGCCCATAAATTGGCCATAAACTACTGAATGCATAGCCCAACCAACCAACACACAATTTGTTTGCAGGGCTCGAAGCTGTTGTGTATAGCCCATTATACGGATTTACTATTTGCCACATTTGGCTGCCTCTTTATGGGCATTATGATGGACGCCTCAAGGCTTAGCGAGCGTCTGGCTCTTATTGTCATCGGCATCTGTGGCTCCAATCTCAGAGTGTATGTTCTCCAATATGGGTAAATGATACATTACTCTGTTGCCAAAGGCAACAATGGGTATCATGCAGGGCGGCAACAAATGTAAAGTCCGCCTGTCTGTCTCTCAGACATTATACTAATTATTTCAAGACACTTCTGCCATTGTTTCAATTATTCTTTAATAGTAAAATACTTCTTCAAATTAGCCAGGCTAATTTTGCGTTTTCCATAAATATTTTCTATTATCAAGACATTAATTTCTAAATATTATAAAAACTAGCTGAAATGTTTTTAAAGAAATCAACACTGTAAATAGGAAAAGTAAGAAACTGGATTTTAGAAAGAGACACACTTTTTGAGTAATAAGTTGTCAATTTTCAACATTTCAGAGTGATTTTCTTTTTCATAGAGTGTATAGAGTTATAGGTATTGGTTATAACTGATTATTTAATGCTGTACATTTTGTAATTGGATCCCCATTCGCAGCCTTCAAGCTGGAATAATGGTCGTGACCAGTCTGAGTTCGATTTTTGTCAGCAGTTCATTTATGTCTGCGTTTTGGATGAAGGTGACTCAAGCGATGATCGCAGAGCTAGGCAATGTGAGTATGAGATTCGAATCGTAGATTTATTTATACAACTTATTATATATATAAATACATGTGATTCTAGGCCGGTGTATTGGTGCCAAATTCAGATGAGGAGCCCTACGAGCGACAGTCGTAAGTTAAGTTGATCAATTGCCTCCTCGTAGACTGGAATTTAAATTGTTCAAATTGATTTATATTTAGGAGACCGTATCCCTCGAATCCCGTCGTTGGTATTTATCTATCGATTGCATATGGCGCCACTTTTGGTGGCATGATTTCGTTGTTTCAGGATCCCAATGCTGATCTCTACAAATTCTTTCAGAAGTAAGTCGTGAAAACAAAAACTATCTCAAATAGAGCAGCTACTTTTGTGAGTTTTTTCTTTGCTTCTTGTTTAGGTTTACGGATGTAAAGCCAGAGAGTTTCCTGATGTTGTTTGTGGGTCCGTTCATTTTGGGTCTGGTAGTGACGGCGATTTGGATAAATATCATTTTCATGGGTCTCTTCAGTGGCAGCATCAAAGAACAAGTGCAGGCAGCTGCCAACGGCAAGGATGCCGCCAAGCGGGCCATGGAGGATAAAAAGCGCGCCCTGGGACCATGGAATGCCTATGCCATACTCGTCCTCCTGATGATCATTATCACAATGATATTATTATTCACACGACGACCCATTTGCTGGCCTGGCTGGTATGACTATTTCCATAGATCGAAATGTGGCCTCTCCGTGGCCATCATTGGAATGTGCCTGCTCTATTTTGCTGCACCGGCAAACTATTTTTTCTGTCGCTATTACTGGTGTCGTCAGCCGGCGAAGGAGGGCACAGCTCCATCTCTGGTCAGCTGGAGGATCGTTAATAACAATGTGCCGTGGGCGCATGTCTTTATGCTGTGCGCCGGATATGGCTGCCTCACTGGCTACAAGGATTCCAAGCTGCTTCAGTTAGTCAGCAACGGAATATTCAACCAGAAATTCGACAACAGCGTCTCTTTAATAGTTGGCTGCCTCTTAGGCACTCTGATTACCAATCTGGCTCCAGCTCAGGGTGTCGTTGCCAACACTTTGGATTCCATGCTGAATCCGGTGGGTAAAAGCTAACTAATGCAATTGTTGAATTGTTGATCAGAGAAAAAAATATGATCTGAAATTTAGATTTCAAGATTAGCTCGTATTATTTCGATTTAATTATCCGGATTTTGTTGTTAAATGTGTACAAAGATTTATTTCTTTCCTCCTCTTTTGACTTTTAAAACGTATTCATTTCAATAGGTTCTATTTGCAATATAGATTAATAACATTTTCCTTATATAATCCGGGCAAACAGCGTAATGGAGCCGGGGTCATTGCCCTGCCATATGCTGCTGCGCTGCACAATCAATTCCTGCTGCCCGTAAGCACCACCTGCAACACAATTGTCGCCGGATTTGGTAATGTCAGACCATTTCAGTTTGTGAGTTGATCGGATATATTCATAGTTTAAGTATTTTCTATAAGTCTTTTTAAACGTTTACACAGCTGCTGGGAGGCGTTGTGCCCACTATATTCATGATAATATTCATATGTGCAAGTATCGCGATATTTGGCAACATTGCGTTTAAGGGATACTTACAGACGTGATCAGAAAAATAAAGCGAAACCATTTAAAACCGAAAATCGAAAATCGAAAATTGTTTTTCAGTTTACTCAACGCATACACGTAAACAATTTACGTATGCGGCATGGAAGCACTAGCGGCAACAGCCGGTGCCACAGCGGACATCAATCTGGGGCAGACCAAAACTGTCTGTTTGCCAGTTGCCAGTCCTCAGTTGGCAGTTGCCAGTTGAGTCCATGTGTGCTTGGACCTAGATTGTTATATAAAACTTATGGGCTTGTTATACTGTTGACAGAGAGCAGCTTAATTTTTTTGAGGTATATAAATTCTTGGCCGAGTTCTTAAGCGAGCTAATCTCTCAATGTGAATGCCATCCTAATGAAATTTCAGTCAGAAAAAAATCACACATATTCTTAATTTTAGTGTGGTTTTTTTCTTTCATTTAGAAAATATATGTCCACTTTCCAGGGTGATGATATTTAATTAAGGTCATTGAAGAATTATGATATTAGCTTTTTGCTGTTTATATTATTATTCATCATAAGTAGCTTAAAGATTTCACATATACAAACATTTTACACAGCTAATATCCTTATATAAATTTGTTACTTAAATTTAATAAAAATAATAGAAAATATTACAAAAAAAAAACATTTAAAAAAACCATAGTTTTGGTATTGTCAATTTCGGCTAATAATTTCTAATTTGAAGAACAATTTTTTCTTACATTTAGATATTAAAAACAAGTAAAACTTTCTAAGTTTCAGATCGGGTTTCTATTTTCATTTTCGGAGCGTTAACACACAGAATATTTAGATGTGAGTGTGTTTCAGCTTCGACTTGCTTGTTTCAGCTTTAATTTCTTGTATATTTTGTTGCCAAAATAGCGCAGTGCGCAGCTTGCTGCAAAAACAGTCGTAAAATTGAGTGAATTCTAACACGACACGCTGACTGGCAGACAGATAGGCAGGCGGACAGAGAGACACAGATATAAATCCTTGTGGCTGAGAACGCAGCCAGAAGCTAAATATATCCGACATAGGAGCTTCAAAGTGTCTGTTTCTGTGTTTCAGGCACAGGTGTGCGGTCAAAATTCGGATGTGGTTGCCTCTTTTGGGGCAAATGAAGTGGGAATCTGCAACAATTGTAAGCGAGCAAAAATGTTAATCAGGCGCCAAAGGACTTTCATTAAAGCTTGGGGTGCTCAGGCCACGCTTTTAACCAAATTACACAGTTTCGCATTTAGGGTAATCCCCGTTTGGACATTCGCACCTAATTCGCATTGTGCAAATCCAAGCATTGCCCACGAAAGTGTTCGCTCTAAATAATTCATTTGTTAATTTAGACATGCCCCAGCCCCAAAAACCAAGCGACTCAATGTTGTGTTTGTTTGTGTACATTTGGCTATCAAAAACCGTAGCGACACTCTAAAAAAAAACAGCCTGTATTAAAAAAAAAGTTTAAATATTAGACAGGTTGCCCTAAATCGACAGTCCCAAAAATATGGTGTTGTTTTAGTTTTTTTTTTTTAGAAATATTTTCCATTATTATGAAATCAATTTCTAATAAGTAGAAATGCAAATCTTGATTTCTAGAAGAATTTGTTTTTCTAATGCAGAAAATCGTAATAGAAATTTGATCTCTTCATAACTATGTTAAAATTCAGCTGTTGTCTACTCTAGAGTTGCTTTGTAAATATGTGACATATTTTTGATAAATTTTAAGAATTTTTAAGAAAAGAAAATCCTTGATTTTTCGAAATGTACGTTCTGAAAATGAAGGTTAGTTTTCAGGTGAGAATTCAGGGCTATTTATCTTTCTGAGTGTATCCAATTGCCCCGCTGCCCGTCTCCCACCCGTGTGTCCCACAGCTCAACTGCCTGCTGAGCTGGTAGCCATTTGTGGGCGTATTTATATTCAAGCTATTCAATTATTAAATTCGTCGCGCAGCAATTCATGAATATTCATGGTGCTCACAACAATCGAAATTTGGCTTTTAATTGTTTTGTTTTGTGTGCTAGTATTTGGTTATGTTTGCGCCTGCAGCTAATAGTCAACAGGTCATCCAAAAATATGGCAATATTTAGTGGAATTGCAGTGTCATTTGAAATTCAATTTTTTTGTTATTTCTATACCCTGTACACATTCCAAATCGGAGAAAGGGCATGATTCAGCCATGCGAATGCGTTTTAGAGTGCGATAATTATAAATATTCCTGATTGTCAATTGTTTTTAGTGAAAAGCATGGTTTTTGATTTTATCGACTGCTTCCCTAAAATGAATATGAATCGAATGGTTTCATTCCCATCTACATCATTTCCACAACTCGTCGGTTTATGTCTCCAACAGAGTGCAGATTTACAGAGTATCTCCCAGTCAACCTTACTCAACTACTTCACCCTTACTTTTTGTGAAATAAGTGACATTGATATTTGAAGTTTTTTTTTTCATTCATCATTTATTTCAATATGTCAATTTTTCTTTCGATTTTAAATTTAAAACTTTAACTATATTTATAGCACAAACTGTAATTTCTGAATTAAATTTGAGATATTTGCCAAGAGCGCTTTCGCCAACTGAATCACTTGCAAACCTGATTAAGTTGTAACGAAATAAAATACACATTTTGCTGAAATTCGAGCTAAAGTAATTTGTTGCTCATCACTTTAATATTATTTAAAAATGCTTGAAGCATCATTCAAAACTTGTAATGTAATCATAATAAGCTCAAATATTTCTGGAAAAATTTCAAATTAACCTGCTAAGACACTCACATAAGCTGTGCCACTTTTCTTTCCTCATCACCAACTCGCTGGGTGCTTTAAACTAAGTAAAAAAAGTGCGACTGACAAGGCAAAAAAAAGGAACGAAAAAAATCAATTCACCCAGCAATTGTCAATTTAATTCTATTTCGCCCTCTAGCCATGCGGCTGAACAGGGATACATATACATATATATATATATATATATATATGTATATAGTAAGTATATTTAAATGTTATGCACACCCTAAGCTGATTTTCCACGATGCCTACCGCAGCAATGGTTTCCCCAAAGCAGCTTCCCAGCTTCAACTCCAACTCCAACTCCGAGTCCAGGTCTGGAGCTCATTATCCCTTTTGACATCTGCGCAGATTTCGCGCAGTTAAATTGACAAAAATTCTGTACAGGTATTTCAGTTGGGCATGAAATTTAATTTGTGGCAAGGCTTCAGCCTTTTCTGGCTTAGATTTGGCTTTAAAATGTCCCAGCCAAAATCACTTGCAAACAATTAATTCAGCTGACGTACAACGAAATGCACTTGCGCGTACTTCATGCGCCCCAGTTGAGTTATTTTGGTGTGTGTGTGTAAGCCTGTGTGTGTGGGTGTGTGTGCACATAAAAGGTGCCATTCAAAAAGACACATGTTGTTTCTATGGCTGCAGCATGTCATCTCTATTAAATGTACTAATGACTGACAGACGGGCAAATCCGAGTTGGGAGCCATGAAAAGACACGGCGCACATTTAATAGCCAAACTAGATGCATGCACTTGGCAAAACAATTTTCTGCTTTTTCAATAGATCGATTTTTGTGAAATCTTTCCCATATTAATAAATAAATTTATAAAAAATGTTTTCCATAATAAGAAAAAATGAAAATCAAAACTCGTATTTTTATGAAATGACACGGCGCACATTTAATAAACGCATACACTCAGAAAAGTCATTTTGAAATTCACAAAATCCCTTTAAAAGGAGAATTGCTCTGAAAGCTACAAAAATCCCTTGGTTTTAGAAATAATTTCTAAATATACGTAAAAAAAATTCTTAAATTTAGAAAGACTTGATTTCTATATTATAGAAGTATTTTTCATTTAAAGAATACAGTTGCTAGGTTATTTGGCCCGTCTTACATATTTGCATATGACAAATTTTCAAGCAATAATTGTAATTTGGGTAATTTTTTTTTATTATAAAAAAATCAAACCTAGAATTTAGCCTTGTCTGTTAGAATTATACTCTCTGATGAGTAAGTTAAGCATAAGTTAAACTGTCGATTTTTGGAAATTCAACGGTTTTTTCTGAGTGTAGACAGCGTTCAGCTAGGCAACCGTAACGAGATTTTAGAAAGTCACATCAGCTCTTCAGTTGTGTGCTCGTATAACAAAATTCGAATAGCAAAAGGACACAGTTCGGCGAGACTGTTCAACGGCTCAACGGCTAGACAAATATTAAATACGCTGAAATTAATAAACGCAAAATGAAGCAACAAACAAATTTATAGCAATAAGTTGAACAATTGCGATCTCGTGTTAAGTTTGTGAAAGTACAAAAAAAAAACATTTTTAAAACTGAACTAAAGACGATGAGTTCTCGCAGAGTTATCTCGATCGAGTGGCAGTTACAAATTTATCAAATTCCGAAGTGACACACTTAAATGAGTTCGCACAGCAAGCGATGATTAAATTATAATGCTTTCAGCAAGGGTATGGTGCAAAGTCTGTAACGAAATGTTGCGTATACGCAGCGTATAAATAAATCATTTTATATGCCTTTATCCGGGCACTCAGTGTTTTTCGTCGCAGGACAGCTGACGAGCTGCAAGTTTGTTTGCCAGGGCTTTATAATTAAAAGTGATTCGCTTATGCCGAGTTGTGGCATGCATATTTATTTATCTTTTCTTTTCTCCATTATTTTTGTAATTATTTTTATTGCTTCGAGTGTGTGTCTTTCTGTTTGCACAATGTAGTCGTTGTCTTGACTCATTTGTCAATGCGTCGTGTACGCAATAATGTAATGTGTTTTTAAATTCACACACACAAACACACACACACAAGGTGGCCTAAGGCGCATAAGCCGCAGCTTACTTGTGCCTCATGCAATATTTTTGTGGCACTCGACTTGAGCGGAATGCTCGATAAGCCATTTAGCCAGCTAATTGATTTGTTTGCCTGCCAGCCTGCCTGTTAGCTGGTAACTGGCAATCGGTTGGCGGCTGGCTGACTGATTGCATGGCTGCTGACACATTGGGGTCTTGCCCGACAAAATTGGAGCAGCGTCAGCGACAAGAATTCACCAACAGTTATATTCACAGGCCACACACAATGCAAAATGCAAAATGCAAAATGCAAACTGCAAGCTGCAAACTGCAAAATGTAAAATGTGAAATGTAAAATGCAAGTTGCCATTGCAGACGACAGGCTGACAGGCGCACACAACTATTGCAGTATGCACAGCAAGTGTGTGGCAAGTGGCATGGGGCATGTAGATTGTGCAGTGCACAGTGAGAGCAATAAGTAAGCGTGCTGTCAAAATATTCACGCCACAGCAACTAAGCAAATGAGTGTGTCCATTGTCTCTGTTACTTTGACGGCCTCTCTTAACTATGCATGCAGACACGGAATGAATACACCAGCTTGAATCCCACTTGCCTAAGTATGACAAATCTCTTCTTGTCTTCCTAGCAGCTTCTATTTTTATATACGTCTATTTCGTGTGTTTTTTTCCTTATTTTTTTCTATTTTTTTGTTTTCGCTTGCATTGTTTGGCTTGGACTGGCCCTGAGGACTTTAAGATAACGAAAATGTCTTTGGCTGCAATAACAAAAGCAGCAGCAACAGCAACAGCAACAAGAACCCAAATATGGAAGCCTGACTGGCCAGCAGGCAAAGCTGACACATTTACAACAACCAAGAGCAGTTTATTCTTGTAGTCAATAAACTAAGGTATTCTCTATAGCTACTCCCTGTGGCCATAAAAACATAAAAAACAGAGAGTAGAGGCATATGCGATTCTTTAAGGTACATGCAAGAAATTCACTTTTGAATTGTCTATTTAATCTGGACTACATTTTTTAATAGACAATCATAAATATTTTTAATTTGTTTTACACTATCGAAAGTTAAAATTGCATAGTTGAGGCGGTTATTAAATCAAGGACACCCCTGTCTACAGCTAGATACTTCTTAGTCTGTAAAAAAATTGATATCAATTAGAAATAAATTAATAAATAATATACATTTTAAGGTATTTGCTCAAAGAGCAGCTTATTTTATGACCTATTTGAATTTGTGAAACAGATTTATTGAACCTGTTTCACAAATTTCTTAGCATAAAAATGCCAAAAATAAATAATTTAAAAAAATCAGCCGCTTATTTTGCATAAAGCATTCTTAGACGATTTTGTAGTTTCGTTTTTACATAAATAAATAGCTTTTGCATGCATTTCATAAACCGAGTTTGAGAAAGAAGCAGTTGTTGAATTTATTTTGCAACCGTACGTTATATATATGGATATTTATTTTATTTTCATTCAAGCGCAATCAGCAAATTGTATAAGTGCAATAATCATTACAGGATGGATTTTGCTACAGTAACCCAATCAATATATGCACAAAAAATGTAGAATAATAAAGTTGTCAGTTTTACGGAAAATCAATGTCAGATAATCGCATAAGTGTCGGGTTTAACTTAATTCATAATAGGCAATAACAATAACTATTATAATATTGAAAATGTCACCTGCCTGACATTTATCAACGACTGAAAAAATATATGCAACGCAAATGGAATTGTTCAAATAAAATGGGGAAAAAACTAATGATATTAAAGCGATTAAATCGCTTAACAAATTCACAGAAATGACCGCAGAGTCGCGCGAATGCACACAATTATAATAAATTTCAGCAATTTGCTTCAAATGCAAAACAAAAACACAAACAAATTATTTTTTGTATATCCTTACCGAAGCGTATTACAATTTTCATGAGACTATCCCAATTTAGTCTCTCTTTAACACGCATTTTTATTTTTAATTTTTAATATGACACTATTCCAAATTAGTATCTCTTTTAGACTCGTTTATATTAAACTAGGAAATATGCTTATTATTTGCGTGCAGTTTTTAATACTTATGTGCATAGTGTGAAAATGATGACGACATATCTGAAAGCTATTTGTGCATTATGCTCTTGGCAAATTCGTCGCTTTAAAGATAGTTTTATTTTGTGTAGCTTTAGTTTTGAGTGGACGATTTTTCTCTTTGTAATGTTTTTAAATGAAATGTGACCCGAATCAAACGGAAAATTCATTTGCTATTCACAGTTTGAAGCGGCAGCCGGAAATCAGGCAGCCATGACGCCATCTTTCAAAATGGTCGTTTGCGTTTTTTCTCCTTTTTTTTCTTCCATTTTTTGTTTGGCGGTGTTGTTGTATTTACTCTTGGGCTATTTGCTGTCTGCCTCTGGTGATTAGCTGTCACGAATTGTGGCGAAAAACAAAAATGAATTATTACCGCGCTGCGTACAAAATGTTGACATAGATTCAAATTATTTGTAACAAAATCAACGAACTGTGGCGACGTCTCCAACGACGTCTCAGCCCCAAAAAGCGTCGCTGATTTGATTAGCTTGAAAATGTTTTCAGAGTAATGCGGTAGGGAGAGAGTTGGATGGGGGGGGGGGGGGGGGGGGGGTAGTCACACAGGCGGAAAGGGAAAGAGTTTCCACTTAAATTGCCCATCAAGTTGTTCGGCACGTCTTTATTGTGGGTATTATACAACTACAACTGGAACAAGGACAATAATCTGGAGGATGAGAACTGTGCAAATAATTTGTGCAATTAATAAAGTTTTGTGGAGGCAACTATTGCTTGTAGCTCATTTACTCTGAAGGCCACTTCAAATACTCTTGGCCATAATTTATGTGCAAGCTCAGTGCTCAGCACTACGGATTATACCAATGCCCATTGTCATCAATTCAACGGGCCAGCTTCAAGTCAGGCATCGGGCACATAATTACGGCGGTGCCCGTATTGAGCAATACTATTTTGTTCTTGTTTTTGCCTAGAATCCAAGGAATATAATGAACAATGTAGGCTCAAACTTACACTGAGAAAAGATCGCTTTTAAAATGAGTTATTCACCTAATTTTGGCGCCAAAGCAACTTACTTTGTTATTAGGAAATTATGTTTCTAAAAAACATTGCTCTTCTTTATTCCATCGTTTTTCTGCAGTGTAAATTATTTTAAAATTTAGAACAAAATGTTTAATTTCATGTTTTCATTTGTTTTTTATATTTGTTATGAAGATAAGTATTTTATTATATTTATATTTTCAGAAATATTTTTAATTTTAATGCATTTCTCCTGAAGTTAAGTAAATTTGTTCCTAAGTGTAGTTCGATGGTGTTTACTCCCATGCTTTGGGTTTTGTGTTATTTGCCATGTTTGCTTCTGGTTCGATTGCTGATTGGTCCTTGACTCCGGCGCCTATTGTGTGTGGGCCATTGACTCATAATCGAGAATGGCTTCGTTCTGGTTCCATATCATTGGGTCGAGACTTTGACCCAGGTACAGCGACTTTAATGCGGCTAATTTCTGTTCATTTTTTCTGTCATGTTTTTTGGCCCACAACTTTGCTCGTTAAGCAGCGGCCCAAAAAAAAAACAAGTGACTAAACTAAGGACTGCTTAACAAAAAAACAAAAAAAAAGAGGTATTGTCAAGTGAACCCCATCAGTTGAGCGTTCCACCGCCATCCATCTATCGGTGGCCATTCATCTCTCTCAGTCTCTCTCTGCCCAAGCAGCGCAGCACTTGTGGCATTAATTTTTGCTGTGTAAGCAGATAAATTGCAAAATGCTTCGCAGAAAGTCAGACACTGAAAGTCATCGGCATTAAAATGGATGCCGTGTCGTTCAGCGTTTGCTCAACTGAACTGAACTCGACTCAACTTAACTCAACTTTCCAGTCAACAGCCAACAGCCAATAGCTAATAGCCAACACCGAGAATAAATTTAAATTGCTAGATTCACGCACTTTGATGCCACTCAATTTTCTTAGGGCTATGTAAATATTGTGCAAAACTTCTGAATACAGAGCACATCATTCATAGATTTATGAAAGTAAACCGATTTCCCTTTTTTAGTTTTTAGACTTGGCAAAGTTTGTTCAGGTAGGCAACTTGCAAGTTTTATAATATTTTGTATTAGTATTAGTTGGAGAAATGGCATGGCAAATCTAGCCCACCAGTCAATTATTATCATCGCAATGAGTCTTTGTGTTTTGAGTTGCGGGCAGAGCCGCAAGGCATATGCAGATTATCATCAAATATTTAAAATAATTGCTGGCGGCAACTACTGCTGGCAGACAGTGCGTATTAGTAATATTGACAAAGGAGCCGTCGCACAGTAGCATGGCTAATTAAGTCTAATTGCTGCAAGTGCCCCAGGCAAGAGCAACACATTAACTAATTCGCTTACTCGCCTCAGCGCCAACCGAGCGTGCAGTTTGTAAGCCGAAACCCTGTCGAGAGAAACAGACACAGAGAGAGAGGGCTAGAGGGAGAGTGTGTGTGTGAGACAGAGATAGAGTGAGAAAGGGGAACTTGAAATTCAAATAGATGCGTGTAGTCGGTTAATTAGTGATGTGTCTTGTTGTTGTGGTATCGAGTTTCTCGCATCCACACAGAGAAAAAGTGTAAACAAATCGAAAACTAATTTGATAATCAATTATTATTTTTTTTAATACATTTAATAACACGTACTTTTAATTATTTGTTCGTAAGGAGAATGCTGAAATGTGTAATATACTAACTATTGAACTATTGATGATACACGATATACAACGATATTTGTGGAAACCCTTCGATATTTATGAATTGTATTTATCTGCTGTCTACAGTTTTTTTAAATATATTAATTTTGGAATAAATGTTTGATAATTCGCAAATGACAAGGTTTTCATAAAAAAACGTACTAAAATTTAGCAGAAAAAATAACATATTAATATATTTTTGTGCTTTAATATTTTATAGATGGATTATCAATATAAAATGGTTCGATTAAAATTTTCAGTGTTTATAACTTAATATGTTAATGATGAGTATTTATTCATTAATCAGTCAAATAATTTGTATTCGAAATTAGCAAAATATGAATAGGTTTTTTAGGTGACGCCCCTGTCTGAAACAATTTGTCTAACTTTAATGGACAACAGTTCAAATGTTTTTGAGGAAATTAACGATCAGATTGGCTTGTGCTTTGAATTGATTATGTTGGGTATCTGCTGGAAGTCTGCACTCAACTGTGGCAATCGAGTTGGGCCTTCATTTTTGGCTGGAACGATCTAACGGTTAGTGTGGGCCTAATGAGTTCGCTGCTTGGCTGTGTAGCAGGCTTTTTAATGCTCGGCTGCCTCGGCGCCGGCAATTGGTCCCTGAATGCTAGATGGGCATCATCATAGCTGGCACCTCATCAATACAGCAGAAGCAACAACAACAGAAACAGCAACAGCAACATCAACTTTCAACATGTGCTGCGAGGTCTTCAACTGAAGTCGGATTAAGATATAAAAGTCATTAAGCATTACGAGCCAAAGTAGCCCATTTGCCTCTACTTTTTTTTGCTTTTTCGTTTTTTTAGGCCCGTGCTAAACGTCTGATGGTCCTCACAAAGATTTACATACATTTGTGCAACTGCCACTGTATAAATACTTGGGCTGTTTATTTTTATGTGTATCTCGTAGCTTGTATCTGCTTCATCTACGAGTAGTATTTTTTTTATGCCTCGCCCACCTGGCGTAGAGCACTCGAACGGCCCCTGATTCGGTGTCTGTTTCTTCATTTTGTTTTGCTCGCTTTTTAACGTGAATTATTGAAAAGTCTCGAGAAACAGCAGCACTCGGCGCTTAAGCGGATTTACCTCGAGTTCCTCACTTCTTGTATTTTTTTGCTACTTCATCTTGAGCCTAAGTGGCAGCAGAGGGCGGCGACAAGGTGGCCAAATGTTGGCAATGTGGCAATGTGTCGTGTTATATGCAACAGCATGAGGCGCACAAGTCAGTGCGCGTCCAAGTGGGGCCAGAACTTTTTAAAAGGCACAACACAACCGTTAATGAGTTTTTGATACACTCGCAAAAATAAATCAAATTCTACAAGTCATCACAAAAACTTTGGTATTATTAATAAATCATAATTTAATATTTGATTTTTGAATAGTTTCTTGTACACAAACTCACAAATACGATTGACTCTGAAGATACGATATTTTTATAAAATCGTCCTGAAAATTTTAAAGTTTTTCTTGTTTTTCAAAATAATTTCTAAGCATGAGAAACCTTTTTTCTAAAAATTGGAAATGATTGCCCTAAATTAAAAATCAGAAAAATTTAGAGTTATTTTATTCATATATTATGTTATGTTTTCTATTATAGAATCGAATATTAAAAATATTTTTTTTTAAATTTTTGAAAATCGTAAGCTGAAATTAAGTAAAGAAACCATGGTTTTTAGAAAGATACTTTCTGAATGAAACTAGGGTGAATTTATAAAAAACAGGTCGATTTTTTTGATGAGTGTAGCAGGCGTTGTGGCATGCATTTAACAACCGCAGAACAAGCAGAAGAAGAAGAAGCAGAAGAAACAGCTGCAACAGCAACTGTAACAGCAAAAGCCACAGCCGTGTTGCCTGACCTTCGCTCTTGACTTAAGACCCATTTGCATAAGCGCCTCCGTCTCATCGGCATGTGAGTGGTGCAGTGGAATCCGAATCGGATGGTGGCGCAGGGGTGCCGGGGTGCCGGGGAGCCTGGTGGCTGGTGATGCCCCTTGCTGGCCATGAGCAATTGCTGTTGTTTGTCCAACTGACGTGGCTTGTAAGCTTGTCCGCAGTCAGCTCTGCGTTAGTTGCTTTAATTAAAAATCAGCTGCGATTTATTGACCCAGCGTGAAAGGCAATTGACAGTGTAATAAACAAATGGAAAATAATAGGTGGAAAATTCGCGTTAATACATGAATTATGCAATAAGGAATTGGTTTAAGCTTAAGTTCAAACTTAGCTTGACATTGTCTTTAGACAAGTTTGTCATTTGTTAGGCTTTACTGTTTTCTACGATTTTTCTTATTTGCGAAATATTTCAATTATAATCAATTATATACTCGGAAGGGAAAATTTATCCATGAAATGAAATCAACTCGATTTGTGTTTGGTAAACGATAATTTATTTGAAATATTTTAAGTCTCTAACTGCTACAGAAACTCTCTGAAACTGGCTCTTTTATACAGAGGGATATGTCTAAATCGAATCAACATTTGATGTTGATCAAGAGTGTTTATTTACTTTATGGGCTCGCCGATGTCTCCTGCCTATAACTTAATAACTTGCAGGATTAAGCAAATGCATGTGTGCCTTGTCATTCAGCTGGTGTCATTGGCACTTCTGACAAAATTACTAAGATCCCCAAAAAATGCCTTTCATTCCTTGGGGATGCACTGTGCACTGGCATGCCAGAGCAATGCTCAAGGATGAAATAAGGACTTGTCATAAGAGTGCAACCATTTAATTTTCTAAATGAAAACAGGGACAGAAACGGAGAGGGAGAAAAATAAGAAAATGTATGAAAATGCAAGACAACCAACAAAAAAAGATATATATATAAATAAACAACGAACAACAAAATTCTAAAGTTGTATTAAAAAATTCGCAAAAAGAGGGAAGAGGACAACAAAAATAAATAAAATAGAATGACAAACGGTTTGCTCAGCATTAAAATATGCAAATGCAAATCTCAGTCGGTGGACGAGGCGAGGCGAGGCGAGGCGAGGTGGTGGCGAGTCGGGTTTGGATTAAAGGACCGCAAAGTGTTTTGAGTGGGCGTGACATGTGGCGTATGAGCAACAACATTGCGTATACGTATGCAAATGTCTTTAATTAAAATGGTGCAACAAATGCAGGATTCTCTCTGTGTATGTGTGTGTGTATGCGTGAATATATTTAATGCTTAATGCAGCACAAACACACAGGGCAACATTTCGCATTTGCATAAGTAAAGCAAACTAAATACGCGCTGGATTGCGCAAGAGTGAGACAAAGTAATGCCACAAGCCAACCACACACACACGTCCCCCTGGGCAAGTCCCCAGTTGGGTATTTAAATCTATTTACCTGCGTGAACTGCTGCTGCTGCTGCTGCTGCTTCAAGTGTAGATAAGAGTAATCAAATAGTCGTAAAGTTCGAGTGTGTGTATAATTAATTTGGCAAAGCCAACGAAAACAAGCCACACGAATTGAAATTGAGCGCCAAAACCAAAAACTTTTGGCAATGCATTAAGTTACCTTCAACAAACCAAGAGTCATATTTGCTCGCATGTTCTCCCAAATGGCAGCTTACTAGTTTTCTTTTAGTTATAGCTTCCCACACGTGAAGCTTGGCTGGGAAATGCGAGCTGCTCGTTATGTAAAGGTCATGTAAGGCGAGCCTAGTCATATTTGCTTTAAGAAATAAGTGTATTATTCAGTCATAGCTATTTGCCTAAGATTTAAAGTATTTTACTCAAGCCATTTTCTGTGAGAAAATGAAAATCTGATATGCTTCAATATGAAGTATTATATGAGGTCGCTGGCTTAATAAGTGTTTTTCAGTTTTCTATGATTATTTTTAATTGCCAAGTATTTGAAGTATTTATTTTAGACAAAATCCGATTACTAAATAATATGGAATGGTCGCTGTTAACGTAATGGACATAGAAATATTTTGGTCATAAGTATTTTAGTTGTTTTAATATCATTTTTTCTTAGTGTCAAATATTTAAAATACTTAAAATATTAATTAGTATAGAATGGAAAAGAAATGAACATAGAAATCTTTATACTTCATTATTAAGTTGTATATGCATAGGCATTTGAATTAACTTCCTTTTTCAATGTTATACGCTTAAGCATTTAATTAAGGTTGCTTTAGAGTGTTTTAAATGTTTTCTATGATTTGTTCTAGTTGCCTAATATTTTACAAAATCCGCATAGTAAATTGAATGCTAAGACAGTTTTCAGTAAACTTAATTTAATTTGCAGTTTTGTTCACTCAAGTTTAATGCGTTTCAGTCACTTAGCCAAATTTCAAGTCACTTGCTCGACTGGCTAACAAGAGTTTTGTTTAATCCATGAGATTTGGTTTTACTTGCAGCATGTGTCTTTTGGCTTAAAGAAGTTGTGACTTTCGCATTTAAAATGAACTCGAAGGCTTAAAGACACACGTACGCAACCAAAATGGAATGAAATGAAATGGAATTCATTTGGGAGATGCCGCTGCGAGAACGTCGCATTACGTAAAAGCGCTTTTACGGCTAAATTTGCAGCACACACTCACTCACACTCACACACACATTCTCATACTCTCACACACACACACACCCACACACACGTGCGAGCGCAGCTCTCCAGTGTGTGCCTCAAAAAAATTCAAATCTTGACAATACTCTTAGCCTGGCTAACAGGTTGAAACGCAATCGAAAAAATAGCGCAGACCATAAAGCTTAGCTCTGTGCAACTTATTCTCTCAATATATATATATATATATATATATATATATGTGTGTATATACATTTTCTTCATTTGTTTTTCGAATTTTTTTGTTCATTTTTTGTTTTTTTTTTTCCGGCATTTTCCAATAAACTCAAATGCCAGCTTACTTTTGCGGCTTGACAGTAAATGGTTTTTCACTCATAGAAATTTCCTTTAGAATTTGTGAATTTGTGAAACGAGAAACAAGTAAGTGGACTCCAGTCAAGAGAGCTTGACGGGCAGATACCCTCTAGATAGAAGATTACTTAATGCTAGGCTAGTAGTTGTTTGATAATTATTCTTTTCAAAGTTCTGGGTAATCGATTTGTATATTTATATTCGAAATCTTTATTCTTTAGCTCTTATGGAGATAAATATATGATCGGCTTGTTTACACAGACGGATATGACTAATTTCGCTCTTCTGTTGATCTTTATATATATTTACTTTAAGTACTTTTTAAGAAATATTTCATGGGGTCGTAGGTGCCTTATTCTGATACTTAAATTCGCTATAATTTCATGAGACCCGTTTTACCAATATTTAATGTGCAGAGCATATAAAAATTCACGCAAAAGCCGCGAAATTACAATGACATTTTCACCATTCACCATTCAATAATAATAATAATAATAATAACGGCAGTTTGTTGTGTTATTAAAATGTCATATTAACGTTAAACGCGGACTTTTAACTTCTGCCTTGAGTTGCGAATATGTTTTTTTGTGTGGATATTTGTATCCCCTTTGTATATTTTATTTGTAATGCATTGAAGCAGACGTCTCCGACGCTATTAAGTATATATATTCTGAATCAAAATCAATGGATGAGTCTATATAGGCTGTTCTGTCTATATATCATATAGCTTCCATCGGAATAATCGGTCGAAAGACCGAGTCGAATCTTTTTAGTTGAATAAATAATCTTAAGCAAACTTTCAGTTATATATGCTATTGAAAATTATAGCGTATTTTTGGTTCCATTCTACAAGGATATAAAATCTTCTTATATATATATATATATATATATATTTTTGTTTGTTTTTTGCTGGCAATCGGAATTTGTTTTTGTAGGCGGCAAAATGACTGCGACACGTTTTCTAACAGAGGCAATTTATCATAAATATGCATATGTATATAAACGAATGTGCATACACTCAGGGGCATTAAAATAGGTGTGAACACAACATAAATTTTTAATGCTCAAACAAAGCCCAACTATGGGGAAACAGACAACAACAAAAAGAAAACAATTGGAGCAGAATGGAAAAGAATACTACAGCTGCTAAATGTGTTTCAACAAATATAGACAAGTATAAAAACTATGAACTTAAATAAAAACATAATATATAACAGCTATAAATTGTAGCAAAAAATGTTTAATTTTAAAATAATTGAATGTCCGTGAGTGTAGACACACACACACACACACAGATACAATTGCACACACATATGTGGCACATATAAATCCAGCGCTTGTTCGACTGCCTCGTGTCCACTTCTTCATGCCCTTCCTCATCCACATCCCCATCCCCGTACTCGCCCTCGTCCTTATCGTCGTCCGTGTCCTTGTCGACCTCAGCAAGCCGCACAGCGGTCGCCTTTTGTTTATGCCGCTGTCAGCGTTCGTTTAATTCAACATTAGCGCCTAGCGGCGGGACGAGAGAAACAGTATTTGCTTTATTTGTTTGCCTTCTTTTTGCATACTCTAACAGCGAGGGTGCTACAGAGTACATTGGTTTTGCTGTCATGTTGTCTGTCTGTCCGTTCGTACGAGCGTCACTCTTTTGGATGCCCTCCGAATTAAGAGACTTGGAAGCTTGTAACAATTACTTGTCTGCCCCAAATCTGGCAGATATATGATTTTATCGACTTGCAGTTATCTGATCGATTTTGATCGATTTCTTAGCGACCGAGGAATCGATGAAAATCGATAATTACACATCAATAAAGTCACATATTTGCCATTGTTTTATAGCCAGTTTTATAGTCAACTAATTTATTGGGTTTATTGTTGTTCATCAAAGACCGTCACCCATCCCATGCAATCCGCTGCGAAATATCGGAAATGCCTGGATCTTTCGTTAGAGTTATCAAATTTTGTAGGTATATTACCGATGACCCCCTTCAAGGATCAGTAATATATGGCCACACGCACTCCTGCGTCCATAATTTCCAAAATCGATATATCTTCAAGTGTAAATTGATAAACCTGTATAACTCCTAAATAGAATCACCAAACTTGGGACGTAGATTGGTGGATATGTACTGCAAATGTCGACATATAAATTTTTGCCCCTAAAATGCTGAAATATCTGAAATATATATTTCTTGGCCACGCCCACCCTGTTCTTTGCCAGCTGTTATCAGTTTATAGTGCATTTATATCAGAGTATTTGGCAGTCATTAATATTCTCATTGCAATATTTCCACTTGTGTTTTTTTTGGGTGTGTGTACATCTGTTAGTATGTGTGTTTGAGTATGTATGTATGTGTGTGTGTGTGTGTGTGTGTGTGTGTGTGTGTGTGCAAATGCTACAGTTGCCGTCAGCGCCGTATGTTGTACGTCGTTCTTTTGTATGCCCCATGGCCGTTTTCATTTTCACACGCTTTTATTCTGGCTCGCATTTTTTGCGCTTGCTTTTTAAATTGTCAAACTGTCAAATAAATTACACAAAAAAAGCATATACACACACATGCACAATAGATCTGCCCCAATCGGCGGCGTGTTGAAACCTTTTGTAAAATATGTATTATATATACATATTATATTATTATAATATGCCTAGTCTCTCTTGTGGCCTGTTTTGATTGTTGCGGCTTACCGCAGAGCAGTCTTTGTTTTTATTCTTTTCTGTATTTCTTTTCTTTTTTGTTCGTGTTGAAAGCTGTCAGACACACGTCGCAGCCGGTTTTTCTGTTCTGCACCAATCCATGTTCTTAAAACTCTTTGAACACAATCGAAAATCCCTTTGACGACAGACATTTATTTGCTTATATGTATTATGATATCGTTTATTTTGCCACTTTATTGGTGGCTACTGTCATACAACGTGTTATACGTAAGACTTTTATAACATTTGCGAGAATCAAAGCAATTTGAAATTTATAGCAAAAAGAAGCAAAACTCTTTCGACAAGCACATAAAACTTTAATTGCAATAGCGAATTGCATAAATTGTATTTCAAACTTGGGCGTCCAACCATCTAACCATTTTATGCGTGACTGCAAAGTAAACAAACACACACACAAACAAAAACTCACACACAAACACACACACATACATACACGTACACACACACACACATATATACACACACATACATACACAAACACATACAAAAGCGTAGCATAAAGTCTTGGCCAAAAAGTCAAGCGGATTTTGGCTTGGCAAAGTTTGTCTATGGCAAAAGCCGCTTAGCCTAGTTAAATAAAAGTGCTACAAGAGCTAAACACACACACACACACACACAAACACACAGAAAGCCATGACATACATATAAAGTGTATACATATTTATACACGTGGCATAATTATTCGCACAATCCCGTTTCTTCTAAAACTGCGACATAAGTTTCCTTTTTGGTTTTAAATTTTATTGCTAGCTTTTTTTTTTAATTTTATTTGAAAATCAGCTTGTCAAACTGAAAATATTTAACATACCAATCAAAATTAGTATGAGTATGAATCAAACGTAGGCGCTTAATTGAAGCCTTAAAAACAGACACTTCCAAGACAAGAGTGTACGTTTAATTATTGGACTGACTGTATACGCGCTCATCGCTGAGCAGCATTGAAAGCCTTTCAGTTATAATTTGTAAACTAAGTGGAGTTTTTAGCATTTATCTTTAAGTTGTGGCATTCCAAGCAAGTTCATTTGTTCATTATTTTAAATGATTTTAAAGTGGACTTTAAGCCGCATTCTCTAGACACACGCACACACAGCTTACACACCTCTCACATACCACACAAACTGAAGTTTACAGTTTTTTTCTTCGGCGAGAATCCCAAAAGGTGCGCGTCGGCTGCTGTTTATTTATGGCAGCTGCGTCTTGGCCACATTTTGTTGCCTTGTGCCATGTTGCGTTGTGTTGCATGTTTTTGTTTTAACAAGGCATTTAAATATTTAAAAAGGCCTCAAAACCTATGCGGCACCCAGCCATAAATATGCAATGAGTTTCGGAGTTTGGGCTTCTTATTTTTTCTGGTTTCCTTTATTTTTATGTGGCCATCGCGCTGACAAGCTGTTGTTCCTCTTTCAACCTCCACTTACCACCTCCGAGCCCCACTAAATCGAGGCAATATTTTTCAATCAGTGAATTTTGATGACTTTTTAACTAATGCGAACACAAAAGCCGACATCGTGTCAGGGCTAAATGTGTAGGTTAATTAGCAACAGCTGCTTGGACATCCCTTAGCTGGCTATTTCATTAGAGACGTCGATTAAATGGCCACAAACTGGACTATATATATATATATATATATATATATATATATACGATACAGCTGTGAAAAAAAATTAGTAGCACTGCGACAATTTTTCTTATGAATCCAAAGACAAATCATTAGTTTTGAAATTTTTTTAACTATTGATTATTAACATATTTTTTGATGTATTCACTCTACAAATTAAAATGAGTACTGCTCTTGGAATTATTTTCTTAAAATAACAATAGCAGCACTTATATATTTTGTAGTTACTTTATATATTATATATATAAAAATCGCTTTAATTCGAGCCATACCTAAAAAGTACAGCTAAAAGTCACCTGTCACAGATATTTGACTAATTTATTATTAAATCTAAGCGTTTTTGAATAGGCTTTAAATATGAAATCGATGCAAGTCTTGTGGCATAATGGAATCGTGTGGCAACCTCTCCCCTCCGATATGTATATAAAATATATATATATTGGCATGGCATCCGGTATAAAACTCTCATCTACGAGAGTCATAAAAAGTTTAACGTGTAAAGCTTCAAGCCAAAAGCGAAGTTTAGCTCTGATTTTCCACTCCCCTTCCTTTGATTTTCTGTTCCCCCTCCTCTGACTTTCTGCTCCCCATCCTCAGCTATATATATATAAAGAAAAAAAGTTTCAAATTGTTACACGTCAAATGACACGCGCTGTTGACAACGCTTTTTACTTTTTTTCTCTTCTTTTTTTTTGGTGTGTGGGTTTTGCTTTTGACTTTTACTCCGAGAGTTGCTGCTGTGTGTTAATCTGTTGAAATTTGCGTTTTAATAGAAGTATGTGTGCGATTGTGTGTGTGTGCGTGTGTGTGTGTGTGTGGGGGGGCCAATGTTTATTTGTGTATTTTTTTGTTAGGGGGCAAGTTTAGTCAAAAGAGCACTGCGCGTGGCTGTATAAAAATGCTTATTGCTTTTAAGTACGTGATTTTGCTTTTCGAATTTTATACGCATTTGTCTCTTTCTATCTTTCTACCTCTCTCTCTCTCTCTTTCTGTGTGTGTGTGTGTGGCAGTGACATTAAGCGTATTGGGTTTTACGATTGACAAGACATATGGACAGCAACGTGAATGTAATTTAATTAATATAATGGAAAGCGAAACATTGCCACAGGCCTTAGCAGCAGCAGCACCAGCATCAACAGTGGTAGTCAAAAGATTATACACCACAACTCCCAATATGGTTTTGTGGCAGTATTCAAAATGTGTTTTTTTTTTTTTTGTAAAAGCCTACAAAGCAGCATCGACAACAACGAATTCCGAAATGATAATTATAATCAAAATAATGCTAAAATACGGCAGCAGCAAATTTCAGTTTGCCTTTAAATATATAATGAAAATGATCATTAATATGGTCAGTTGGAATTCTCGAGTCGAGAGAGTTTGACTGGGAATTACCATAAATTCAGCTACGTGGTTTAAAATGAACAGAGATAATGAATAAAATGAGTATTTCTTATTCAATCTATCAAATTTATCCGCATATGTATGCATTAAGTATACCTTAATAGCCTGATTCCCCTATCAACATTTGCATTATCGGATGTGTACAGTGTATAAGGTAATATAAGGTATTTGATTGTACATTTTCCCAAAAGAGATATCATTCTGTACATTAAACATTTGCAAGTATATTTCAAACTTTAGAAATGCAGTCCGTGTATTTCGTGGTTGCTTTGATGATTTTCGTTTCGTATTAATGTTATGAAAAGTTTGTCATTTCATTTATTTATTTTTTTTTAAATACTTGTGGACTTATTTGTAGTCCAATATAAAGAAAATTCAATAATTTTGCACATTGTTATCAGAAAAATGTAAAGTCTCTATCTCTTTTATATCAATATATGTTTTCCATTGCCTTTTGCACAACTTCATTTCGCATTGTGAACGGGTTCAGTTGAGGGAATAAGAATGCAGCTATTATGCTCGTATTTTCGTTTCAATATACAGATTGTAATGGCATTATAGAAATATTCTCTTTGTAATAGTATTTACAACATTTCTGTTATTCATTTGATTTTAGCAGCAGAAGCTGGACCGAATTAATTTCCTTAAGCCAAATACAAATATGCGGAGCAGAAATCTATTTACCCATCAGACTAGTCAGCAAGTGAAAAGCAGATAACTAAGAGATTCAAAACAAAAGGAAAATAAAATTTTGATTCAGCTTTGGTGCATTGCTTCTGTTCTTGTTGCAGTGTCGAAATTGAGCGCAGCAATGTTGACATAACAACTGGCAAATGAACATTGAGAGAGAAAGGAGAAAGTCAGGAAGATGAGAAAATAAATTTGCATGCAGTCAGGTCTAATGGACAAATAAGCTGAAGGAATCATTCAATTGTGAAAATGGAAATTTCAGATTTGTGAGAAATACGAATGCCAATTTCTACCTGCCACGTAAGAGAGGCGGCTCAAAAACAACAACAACAACAACAACAAAAAGTGCATATTCAATTTACTGGCAACCATATTTATTCATTTTATTGTTGCTCCTCTTTACCAACTTAGGCATAACAGATAAAGCCATCCAATAATATCCTTACAGGCTAACTGAGCCAAACGGAATCCAAAAGAATTCACAAAGCAAAAGCAGCAGGCAAAAACGTTTTAAATTTCATTTGCTGATAATGCCCCTCCACTCAAAATTCATTTCCCAACTTTGTCACAAACTTTGCAGAATGTTACAACTTTACCACACACAGAAACACGCACAGTTGACAAATATTGAAGTATACCTTATGGCTTGGGAAGATGTCGAGCGGCAAAGCTGATTTGCAGCACTCGTAACTGCCAAGTGGAGTGGCAAGTGTAGCATCAGCTCAAAAAAGATATGTATAAGCACACAGGAGCAGGTCCTGGCACACACACACACACAACACACACTTACACAGCGCACACCCAATCAGGAAAAAATTCAAAGTAAAATGTAGAAAAACGCCGTAAAAAACTAGAACATTTGTATGGTATTTAGAAATTTATATATCTGCATGAGAATAATTTATAAGTATATACTAATATTATACAATTTCCTTAGTCTTTAGAAATAATTTCCAACTATGAAAGTAATAATACTATAAAATATTCTTCTCTAATTTTTTTAGAAAAAAATAAAGTTTTCCTGCTTTAAGGAAATCATTTATAGATATACGATTAAATAATTTTCTAATGGTTAGAAGTCCTTTTACTTTTTTGTGTGTATTTTCCATTATAACAAAATTAATTTCTAAGAAATAGAAACATTTTCTTTACTAAAAACGTTTTAAAAATTAAAAGAAATATAATTCTATAAATTTAGCTGTTGACTGACTTAAACTATCTCTTGTACTTATATTTGAAACTAATATAAAAGTTAACAGTGTACCCTGAATATTAACCATATCACCTCAAAATTTTAGAAAAATCTACACTGCTGTTGGGTAAAGTATAACCCTATTCTTAAGAAAGGTTTACGTCTTAATATAATTTTTGAACAATAAGCTGAGCTAACCTTGACGCACAATATATGTAAATTTTCTTAATTTCATGGCGGTTTTTTCTGAGTGTATAAGCACAGCATTGGGGGCCCTCACACACACATAAACACACATAGCACACAAACATATACATAACTCATCATCAAGCGCAATTTGTGTTTAACAATCGTTGGTAATCTTTATTGGATGTCAAGCTCTTGCCATTGCATCTCTCCTTCTCTCGCTCTCCATCTCTCTCTGTGTCTCTCTCTTTGTCTCTTTCTCTCTCTATCTCTTTTGAACTCTTTATATTGGTGTGCGTAGTGTGTGTAGTGTGTGTAGTGTGTGTGCACCTTAGACATCCGATACTCTAAAGTTATCTACGTCAAGGGTGACAGGACAAAGAACAGAGCATACACTAGCAAAAAAGTACACACAACTCACACACACACACACACATACACACACACACACACACACACACATCTTTGACATATGCAAAGCCTTGCACTTGCCTTACTCAACTGTTCCCTTTGCATCTTTTGCATCTTGTCGAAGATTTTTTAGTGACAACGAAAGTGTAATTGAGTGCCACACAACAGACAATTGGAATACTTGCCACACACACACAGATGCACACACACCCACAAACACACATACACCTACATGCAAGTGGACAAGAGTGCCACAACTACATTAATAAAAAAAAAAGAATGTTCAAGAAAATTGCCATAGCCATAGTCCGTGTGTCCATTTTCTGTGACTGTTTCCGTTCCATTCCGTTGCATTCCAAGCACCTTTCCCATTCCATTCATAAAGAGTATTTTCAATTTTCTCATTCAGTTTGTAACGCATTGAAGGAGATGAAATGAATGAATTGATAGATCGATTGGCCGAAGGATGAGTTCTTTTATGAACCACTTTTCTATTCAAAGAGTTGTGGTAACAAATCTTCTAAACATTAGACAAAGAATCATAGAACTCGGTCGTCCATAACATCTAGCTGCCGTAGGAATAATCGATCGGTTGTTAACATTTTTTAAAATTAATTTTAAATGTCGGCAATTCAACTGCTTTCTATAAGGGTATATAATCTTTGGCATGCCTTTCTGGATTCATTTGATTTTTCATTTCCGCTCTCAGCAGGCAAGTCCTGTTGTAGTGAAGGGGGGGGGGGGGGGGGGGGTTGAAGTGATGGCAAAGGGACACTGCAGCATGTGCATTGTGTTGGATTTTTGTTGCCTTTAGGCTGTAGGGCGACAAAGGAGCAACAGCAGCAGCAGCAGCAGCAGAAGCAGAAGCAGCAGCAGCATAGTTGGACAGGTTGCACATGACAAGCGCAAAACTTTTCAAGTGTTGCAACAGATGAGTGTGTGAGGAGGCGGGTTATGGAGGGTAATCGAGCACGACAGCATTTGCCAGTAAGTTGAGTTAAAGCTCTTGAGTGTAATGCCTCTTTTTATATTATTATTTTTCACTTTTTTGTGGGTGCCTCTCTAAGGGAAACGGGTTTTAATTAAAATGCCTCGCATACTTTAAGGACACAGCAGAGTCTTCATGAGCGAGCAAGGAAGAGTTACATTACCCCATCCAGCTCCAAACCCCACCTCTACTCCCTCCACGTAAGGCAATCGACCTCGTACACCAGAGGAAAAAGCGATCCAAAACTTTATATATTGATTAACAGTTTGTACAACAGGCAGTTTAATGAAGGGAGCAGGTTGATAAGGTGGTGGTGGAAGGGGGCATTGTTTGCGTAATATGAAATAGAAAGTTCACTTTCAATACTTGTGCATGTCTCAGTGTGTGTAGCTATTATTAACACAAAAACGGCTCAAAAGTTGGTTAAAAGTTGCTTTGTTTGTGAATTATTAAATTACACGAGTTTAGATGTATGTGTATAGAATTAAGTGAATATATATAAATATATAACAGTTGTAAAAACAATCCAGAGTCTATGTAAAAAAAGATTAAGAGAATCATTCGAGTTATTGAATAGGCTGGGCAATAACATTGGTGAACAATCTAATAGGTTAAAGAACATGCGGGCATTCCATTAATAATAATCATAATAGCAAAAATAAGAAAAATAATAATAGTTCATTTATTAAATAATGTTTAACATAAACATTAAATATGTAAAGAACAACAACGAACATCAAGGAGAATGTATAACTTCCCAAAATATTGTTTTCTATTGTCTATCGATAATTCTCTAGCTCCAATCGAAACACTAAAGTGGTACCCCTGTTAAGGGTAATTCTCTTCCATTTGAACAAACTGATGGATTTATTATTCCACATGTCAGTCGTGTTGATATCATATTCTGATTTCTGATGCACAACTGTGCGAAAGATGAGCGGCCTTCAAATAGCTGTCCTAATGCCAATCTGAATTTATACAGCGCCTAATGTCGACAGCTTAATTAGCAGAGACCAAAGCATACAAATATCGGTTTACAGTACATACAATAATAATACACTAATTGATTTCGGCCATTTGCGGTTTCAAAATATTCGCCAAACGCATATTTGAGTGGCGCCACAGAACAATGACCATGATTTTGAGGCTTGGATTCGCATGGCAAACGTAATGAGCAGAAAAGGCCCCACAATATAAAAACTAATAAAGTCGGTGCGTGCTATTAAATTATACCATAACCGAGGGGGATATATAAATATATATATATCATATGTCATTGGGTGTTAGTATGATGTGAGCGATAATTGAAGTGCATTGATTGCAACTAAGCGCATTTTTAAAGACCACAAATCAACCACAACACCAAGAAATGCCAGCTTAAGAGAGTGATAGACAGGCAGATACTGTATGATTTACTTTTGTTTGATATAAGTTAAGAATGATCATACGGAATAAATGCTGATTAAAAATTAAAATTTCAATTAATAAAACCTGATTGATTGCCTATCAAGAATCGATAAGTCAAGGAAAAATTGCCTAGAATATACCCTGTAATAAGTTGTTAAGTAAATAGTAGGCTTGCTGTTAGTTTGTTCAATGTACAAATATGTTTTGGGTAGCAAAATACGCGTTTTTTATTCAATCTTAACAAACAATTGCAGAAGGAAGGCTGTGTCTTTAGAATTGTATCTTTTATTGAAATCGCACATGGATTTGTATCGATATTCGCTAAAATTCCTTCTGTAGCTTACATACTTTACCTTTGTATCAAGCATTACTTACAGGATGTGTATAACAATATGAACTTAAATTAATTGCGAAAACATATGGTTAAAAGTAAACGACAGCAATAACTTAGTTTGGCTAAAAGCTTGTCCAAACGCTAATTGAGTTTACTATATACTGTTGCTGAATGTTCACGAAGCTGGATGCTGGATGGTGAAAGTTGGACTACTGGTCAAAATTAAATTGAGCTCTTACACACATGCTATATTTAATAGAAAGTGGGAGAGGGAGAGAGAGAGCGGATGTGGGAGGGGAGGAGTGTGACCTTTGATGCAAAAATGCAAAATTGCTGATGAATTTGTCGCGCTCAATCAGCGTGCTCGGTAAGTGCTCTAACCACGCCTCCTAAGCCCATCAAAGCCCCAAAGCTCCCCTCCAACCGTGCCCACATGTCCATGAATTATGGAACGTTCTGTTTTCGTTGCCCAGTGTAGTGCACACATTTCAAGGTTCACCCACTTGTCATCCTCAATGAAACTCTCCAATTTCGTTTTTAGTGGATTAGTTGACAATTTTCAAAACGCATTGCTTTCTCTTTCACACACATATTTTCTCTCTCTCTCTCTCTGTATCTCTCTCTATAGGCAAACCAATAATCATGCATCGATTGCATTTATTGCAGTTGTGCTTAATCCAGCACAAACTGATGGGTCATATATAGAAGCCTTTAAGCATCCCATTTAAAATACCCTCTGCCAGAGAATAGAAAATAAAAATGAAACATTTCATAAAATTATCATATTATAACTATTCATATATAACTATGCTAAATACTGCAGGCATAGAATACTTAGCAAGGATATACAAGTTGTACACTGCTTATTATTATTTTTTGTTTCAAATTGATATATAATCATTACTTGTTATTCATATATTTTTACTAGGCAATGACCAATTTATAATACTTGCTACTCATACCAACAAAAGTTCAACTCTTTGTTGCCACAAACAAAATTTATTTTCACAGAAAAAATTCACTAATCAAACAAAACAGAAAAAAACACTGCGTTTTTTTTGACATTGGATTGAAAGTAAAACAAAATTACATTTTAAGCAATTTTAATTAACAATTAAAATGTGAGTAAATTGCTAAAATACTCAGTGAGTAGCTAAAAATTTAATTTAATTAATGTCATTGTTTTTGCAAAGCGATTCATTGTGACAGCCACCAATTGGTTAGCCTTTTAATTAATTTAAAAACCGATTGCATTAAATCAACGTATGTACCACAAAAATATGCAGCCAGGAGCACATCCTTGACAACAGTTGCACGCTTCGATTGGATTTCTATATTCGGTATTGCGCATTCCTCCAATTACGGAGAAAAATGCTTGGGACAGCACGCAGATACCCAGTAATCTGTTAAAGATTATCATCGGGATAAATAAATAGCCAGTTGTACTTTTCATTGTCAAGAAAATAACTTTTTTTATAAATTCCCCTTAATCGATTCTTAGTGAGAAGTGGCCAAGTCGAAGGAATGATTCACTTATCGACGACAAATAATCGATTTTTATTGAATGAGTAATTTTGTCGAGAAATTGGATTCTCTTTAATCTAGTCTGATTGAGTGCTCTAATCGGGAGAATGTTTTAATTTAATCGGATATTTTACTTTATCGATTCTTATCGATATCGGTGCAATAGTAAAACTATCTATAATATGAAATAAAATCGATTTATGTTTGGTATATGTTGTCAAATGGTTAAGTCTCTATTTCTCAAGGTGTCAAATTCCATTCGTACTGTTTGAGATGTTGGTGATACCCTTCTTAGCTGTCATTTGACGCACAGGGTATACTCACCTATATGGCTGCGATGGCAACTTTCAATAAAAACCATTTTGTAACCAAAACCAATACAAAAACATCAAATCGTCGTATTTGCATGCTCAACTTTTATTTTGCTTCTTTGTTTTTTTTTCCAGTGTCCATTGAAATTGTTATTCCCATTGATAAGGGTCACAGTATTTGAGTGTGTGTGTGTGTGTGTGTGTGTGTGTGTGTGTGAGAATTCCGCATTGTCTGAACATTTGTCAAACAAACTGGTTAGATATTAATTTGCATACACAAAGCCACAGTGAAATACATTTACAAATATATAGAAATATGTATTTTGTTTTGTTGTAATTTTGCTAATTTCGACCATTTTACAGACCATTTTTGTTACCACATGCAACATGTGTGTGTTTTTGCCACTTGAATTCGAACTTCGCTGTTTATAGATTGTAATGGGCTTTAAATTGAATTTGCATACGAATCGGTTTAAGTACTGCATTTGCTTGCACATGTATATAGACTTTTATGCAGCACTGTTGGTAGTTTTAGCTAAATCCTGTCCAATTCGCCAATCAATACTGACCAAGTGGGTTCGAATAAGCAGATTAAGCAGAGTGAACATAAAGTGATATTCATATTTATTGCATGTGGTGTTGAATTTTGTATTGAGCAACTTTGATTAACTTTTGTGTCTTAATTTAATATCAGATTGAACAGCACTTTGAGAAATAATAATTAATTGAACGCCTGCTCAGACAGAAGACAAATGCAATCCGCTTAAAATGTGAAAATGTGAAGTCTTATCGACATGAAAGCCACAAAAAACCATTTAGAATACGCCAGTCGAGAAGTATCTCGACTAGGATATACCCTGTTAAATATACTTCAGAATTAGAATTCTTAATGAAATTCTTACAGTTAATCAATAATAATGCATTTTATTGCAATCGGATATCGATTTTAATCGACAAAATTTAACTCAATCTGCGTTCAAGAATTAATATTCTAAATTGAATTTTAAATAAAATCTAAATCTTTACTCTAAATCTGAATTAACATATTTACTTTATGAACTCAGAGATGCCTCCTTCCGTCAGTTATTTTTAATTTTACTGACTTCATTATACCCCTCAACCACTTCCAATGATTTGAAGGGTGTAATAACACGAATTTGCGAGCAGTAAATATACAATAATCCTGTCAGCTATTTCTGCTCGAAGACTTGCAATCAGTCTGAAGATAAACCGCTTAAGGAATTAGTAGCATAAGTTTCGTTTGAGTATGATATCTTGTTTAGTTATTGCCAAGTGCATATTGTAAATTTAATTAAATTTGTCACAGTTTTCTTTTAAAGGAAAGTATTTCTATCGATTTAAAGGAATTCCTTATTGTCACATGCAGTTACATTTTCTTTTGCCAAAGAGCTCTTAAAGAAAAGTAAAATAAATAAAATAAATATTTTCTTATATATATAAATAAACTCAGATGGCCTTGGGGCGTCGTGCTGTGAAAGGTTTCGGGCCACTGAAATACTAAGCTATTGCAAAAAGGAAAGTAACTCAATCCGACAATCTTATGATTAAAGGAAGACTGAATTTATGTAGCTGACTGCATAATACAAATTATATATATACTTGTACAGGATATTATAATTTGGTCGTGAAGTTTGAAGGATACGTCCCCGACTTAAACAAGGTTATATCTTCTTGATCAACAACACTAGCCAATTGACAAAATGATCGAGAACGGATTTCCATATCATATAATTCACAGCGGAACAATCGGTCTTAAAATGAGTTTTTTTAAAACCAAAAATTGTTATAATTATCATAGCAAAACTTATTAGCTATGTGTGATAATATGCTGCTGATATTTTGATAAAAAAAAGATGTAAGATAATCATTTTTTTCTGATTTTTTATGCTTTCTCTTATTATTTTATTTTCACTTCTCGTTTTCTATAGAGAAGGAGAGACCGTGAGAAAGAGAGAGTGAGAGTGAATGCAATTAAAACTTGATTTTCACTGAAGCGAAATCAAACGACTTTATTTTCCAACCTCACAATCCCATTCACGTTGAGTAAATATGCAGCATTGTAATCTTGTTACGACCGGGCCATAATGATGATGTGCCGTTTGCTGGGAGGTTTTTTTCTTTGAATTTTCATACGCCCTGTGGTCTGGCAAAAGAAACGAGCAAATAGAGAATAAGAGAGAGAAGAGAGGAGGCGTAGAAATTTACGACACGTGTGTATATTTTTAATTATAACACACACGCTGTGTAAGTAACCGTTAATGTTAAAGTGCGGCTGTACACTGAGAAAAATAGTCGAGCGGAGACTTACAAAAGGATAGCTCACCTTATTCCTAAAACGAAAGATTAAATGTTTCTAAGAATCTGTCTTTTATTTTTCTTTATTGCAATGTAGATTTCATTATAATTTTGAATAAATATGTCTAATTTCCAGGGTATTGCTTATGTGTGTGTACACAGAACTTTTATTTGTATTTTTGAGAAACTTACTTCTATAAAAAAAAATATAATGAAAAGAAGACTTTATGATTGTTAAAATTATTTATTAGAGGTAAAACTTATTTTTCGAATATTTGTAAATGACTTCTAAGAACCAAAACAAGTAAATTTTTCAATTTTCCGGCGATTTTTTTCCGAGTGCCGCAGCAACTAAGTTATTAAAAGCAACTCGACGGCTGCATAAATATTTGTTGAACAAAGACGAATGCGAATGTGAATTTTAAGTCCAACAATGGGTGAAACTAATCTCTGGCTGACCATCTTCTCTGATCTGGTCGAGTTGAGTTGCTCAGGCAAATTGCGAGGAGATTTTGCATGTTGATAGGCAGTATGAGGGCGGCAGGGCAGCTGGACTCAAGGTCTCAAGGATTCAAGGATTCGCTGTGCACCCCTGCGGCGACTGTTGCTTTGCACTAGTTTTGTATAAAAAAAAGAAAGAACAAAATTAGAAATACAACAAAAAGTAAAAAATAAAAAGATGCACAGCTGATAGCATGAAATACGAGTTGTAATGCCATGTAAAGAGCCGCAAATCCTTTTTGTAATCCGGCTTTGTGCCATGCCGATGATAACCTAAAAGTGTGCAAAGCCGTTGAAGCCACACAAAATGTTTGTGAACTACGACAACTACATGAATTAGGGATGATGGGCGTGGCAGGCAGGCAGCCAGCCAGCCAGGCAGCCAGCCAGGCAGCCAGCAGATAGGCAGCATCCCATCTATCCAACCATCCATCCATTCATTCGTCCGTCTCAGCGTCCGGATGTTAGAAAATTGCTTAATTTTTCGCAGCGGGGCAAACCAAAGACGAAAACGGAATAAACCTGAATATATAAATCGAGGCGCACACAGTCGGCCCCGAGAAAAATCATTATATGGCTCATTTGTTTGCGCCTCTTCAAAAGCTGCTTATTATATTCTGATTATTTTTGGCACGCGTGTAGCCCCACAGTGAAGAATGCACAGCAAACTAAGATATACTCAACTATAAAATATCCTGCACTATATATATTTCTATATGACGATTGGCGAAGGCTAATTGATAAATATTAAGCACCAACTTATTGTTCTAAGCTCAAATTTGCATCAAAATGATTAAGATTGTTATACGTAATCTGAGAATATATTTATAGCGTATTGAGTATTATGTTCTTAATATTAAAGTTGTTTAGAAATAATATATAACAAACCTTTGCATAGTTTTATAATACCCCTTTAGCGCATTTCTGTGCTTACAGGGTAGATGCAAAAAAAGATACATTTTCAACGGACTTTCCCCAGTTGATGTCCAGTGGCTCGTTGTAAACAAATTCATAAATATACTTACACACACATACTTACTCACACACACATACACACAATCACTTGCACATAGACACATACAGACACTTACAGCTAGCCACAAGGTCGTGTTGAGCGACTATGCCTAAGGAATGGTCAAATGCCTGCTTTTCGCATAATTTTTTCATTTCTTTCCCTATGTGTGTTTGTGTACATATATATTATATATATAAGTATATATATATTCATTGTGGCACTGCTCGTTTGGCCTGCTTTGTCCATAATGAGATATCTCTATTTCTCTTTTGTTTCATTTCATTTTTTTTTATTCTTTTTCTTTTTTTTTTAGCTGTATTTTTGCCAACTCAACGGTTCGTCGTTTTTCTTATTATTGTGTGTATTTGTGTGTGTGTGTGTTGGTTTTGCATTCGACAAATGCCGTTGGGAAATTCGTGCAGAGCAAAAAATGTTGGGGCTCAAACAGCAATGATGCCCCGTCGACGTGGCGTTATTAATTAGAACACGCGCCCAGCTTTATTATATTTTTTTTATTGGTCACTCTGCCAGATCTTTCCTAAGTGCATCACACTAACTACACCCCCTCTCTCTCTCCCTCTCTATATGTGCTGTGAAAAGACACAGTTTTGGGTAATTTAAATTCATTGCAATTTTTGGACGGTTCGACGGTTCATTTGCATATGAATGACAACCACAGCAACCCTGCCAAAAAAGAGGAATAAAGAAATAAAGGGACATAGTTAAGTGAAAAGCCAAAGGGAACCGTCTTGACCCTCATATTTAATAAGTGCGCTTAGTATCGTTGGTCAACAGCGGAAATAACAAGCTTTGCATATAGATTGCATATATCTAGATATATCTATCTAAATTCAGGTGCAATAGAAAAACTAACACCAAAAAAACGAACATAATTTTTATTTTTAATGTTAAGGAAATTGTTAATTTTAATTACTTTTATTTTGGAATTTTATCAATTTATGAATCCTGTATTATTTGGTACCTTAAGGTACTTAAATTAGCTGCCCAAAAGGCCAAACTTTATTCAGAAATTATCATAGAAATGTTGAATGTACTAAATTATTTTAATTATATATTGATTAATATCAATAATAAATTGCCAAATGCATTATAGGTTGTGTTTTGGTGTAGTTTTAACTAAAATCTGATGAATTCAAAAAACATAAAGATCAATTAAGTTTGAGTTGAGGAATGCACTCAAAGTTAACAATTTTCACATCCCTATTCAAGGGGAACCTGCTTCAGCTGCTGCAGCAGTCTCCGCATTCACTTTCACAATGTCCTTTTCAATAGCGGACTTCTGCTTCTGCAAGTCCACATCCAAATACAATTTACGCTCAGAGATGCTTCCCAATTTGCGAATAATAATGCTCAAATGCTGTTGAATGGAATTCTCCAAATCGGTATCATTCCGTGGATATATTAACTGACCGTTGAGACAACGCTGAAAATCAACTTCGGCATAGGCCTCAGCCAGGCTGTTCTCAATGGTGTCCTGCTCCTTGCGCAATGCACTTATCTCCTGCTCCAGCTGGGTCTTCTCCTGCTTCAGCATCTCATAGTTGTATATCTTCATCTTGAGCTCTTTGGTGAGCATTGCACCGGGATTTAAAAGACGGGCAAATGTTATCGGCAGTGCAAACATTTCGACGTGTGAGTTATATATTTCCAGAATATATATAAATATATATACAAGTGTGTCTGACTGGGTAGCAGTATATATTTCATATGAACAACTGTATCAATTACTTGATATATATTTACAAACAACAATTATCAAGCATGCTGTGTGCATTGAAGTCGAATATGAGGCAAGGAAAGCATCAGCTTAAAATCTCCATTAAAGGCACGTAATGCGAAATGTGCATTTGAATGAAATTAAAGCCACAACAATCTCATTTCCGCAAATGGAAATTCAAAGCGAGAGAGAGAGAGAGAGAGTGACAGAGAAAGAGAGAGAGAGCGCGAAACAGACAGCGAGAGATACGCAAATTAAATTGCGTATACGCACAGTTGCCACTGCGGTAGTCAACGCGGTTGTTAATTCATGTGTGTGTTTGTTGACTATATCGTTAAGGGCGTAAATTGAATAATGTGTCGCATCTGCAGTGACAACTCTGTCGCGATAGAGTTGCCAGATCGCCATTTTTGCGCTTTAAATTTATTGAATTTCCTTTCGTTTGATGGCAGGAAAGCACGCCACATAAACAATCATTTAATTATGACTGTAGTAGTAGTTAAGTACACTTATGTAATGTACATTATCCAATGTTTAGAGGCGATTGTTTGTCTAATTTGCTACTCATTCAATCAAAGTTATTAGAATGCATTCGAGCGAAATGCAAATGAATGCAGTTAACAAGTTGTTGCAATTCAGCTCACAGCAACTCCATTTACATTTATCTTCCCCACAGATTTGGTTGACCAAATAAATGCAAAACTAAAACTTTTATTGACATTCCACTGGACCGAGTAAGGAGCCAGTAAGAACACTAAAAAAAAAAAAAGTTCCCTGTAAACTAAAAAGTTGTATTTTGTCTTTAGAAATATTTTCTAAATATAAGCCAACTGCTTTTTCTACAAATTCTAAAATATTGCTCTAAGTCGAAAATCCCAAATTGACGGTATTTTTCTCTATTTCCGAAAAATACTATCTATTATTAAGAAAATCATTTATAATAAGTGGAATTTAGAAAAATTTATTGAATTTAGATCTCTTGAATACTGTCGAGAGTTTTTGCAAGTTAAGTTAAATAAGTTTAGTAAACTACGTAAAATATTCTCAATTGTTCAATCTTTTTTTAAAGTGAAGTGAGGACAAAGTGCATTGCGTATACGCAATATATTTATTTGTTTTTACTTACTTTGTATTTGGCATTTGGGCATCAGACTTAGTTCTTTGGCGAACTATTTACTTATCAAACAAAGTTGCGGGCATTTTATATATTGCATAAGCAAATCCAATTGGCTTCACTTTAATTGATTAAATTGTATTGGCCCATGTCCATCGACTGACTGATGAACTGATAGACCGACTGACTGGTCATCTGTAGACTGTTGCCAAATATTTAGCATTTGGCTGTCTTAACAACAGACAGCTCGCTCAGACAATTGCAAATGCAAATTATTTGGACAACAACTTCTGACATTGACACAACCCAACCCAATCCATCTCATCATACCTACAGGAATAAATGTATAAATATATACTACATAGCTGTCCAGTGCCCAGTGAGCTGAGAGTCACGCACTTGTATATATATTTATATATATAAGTATTTCCATTTGGGTGCGATTTCTTTCTTTTGACAACTTGAGCCTGATTGTCCTCACACACCGAGGCAATTGGCAATTTGTCTGTCTAGGCCAATCAGTACGAATCGACGATGCATCGTTATGGAAATCTCTTTAAACTTAAGGCATTTTACAGCGGTCAAAATTTAGGCCAAGCTACAGAAGAATATACAGAATTAATTTCTGCTGAAAATAGAGTCTAAAGTAGGCAAATAAGTAAGTTAAGAACTTAAAAGAAAAATATTTCGGAAGCAGAATTTAATTTTAAGCTGCGAGCTTTGAAGTACTTGTTATATTTGATTGGTTAACCACAAGAATAAATACAGACTTCCAAAAAAAAAATATATATAAATAAAATGAATACCTTCTTGAAAATAAACTTCGTTTTTAATGAATATTCGTGTTGAGATTATAACTGTCGATTTAGGAAATTTTTATTTAATCAATCTAAATTTTCAAAAGCCATAAGTACAAATGCCATTATTGAGAATCAACTTACTGACACGAAATTATTGCAACCACATGAATTGAATTTGAAGTTCGCTCTTAATGACGCTAAGTGAAAAATGATCAATGCAATCATTAAATTAAATTGATAATCGGCTAATAAAGCACGCGCGACACTCAACGCTGCTCATCAATAACAATTGCAAGCCACAACTTTAACCAATTTACTCAACGAGCAGCCACTCAAAATTGAGGATGACAACAGAATTGTGGAATTTTAAAAGTCCAATCCCCAACCTCAATCCCTCTTTGCATACCACGGCTTTGATTATGATAAATGGTTGCGCGCTTCGAGCATATTTCACAATGTGCTGAAAAATAGAATGAAGCGATAATGAGGTGTTATTAATATCATCTTGCGACTTATTTAGTGACAAACAATGGACGGACGCAGCAAAAGACCAAGCGGCCAAAATTATGCAAAGTTGTCCACGACTTTGACGACGAGTCATTGAAGGAGTTGCTATCTATAGCAAGGAGAGGGAAGACAGAGAAAGGGAGAAGGGGAGACTTAACCCATTTTGGGGTCCTTGGAAATATAAAAAATAAGCTGGCACTGGGCGCTCTTCAAAGTGTCAAGAAAACAAATGACGGTCAATTTCTTGTGTTTATTCTGCTTTTTTTCTTCTTTTTTCATATATTTTTTTTATATTTATTTTATTTTTGATACCCTTGCACAGAGTATTATAATTTTGGAGTTAAGTGAATTTTAAAGCATTAAAAGATACTGTATTTAAGCTCAGCTGATATAGTTTGTTTGTCTAGCGAACTAGCTACAGATGATATGATTTAAGGTACAGGAATGGTGCGCGAACAATCAATATACAAGAGAATCAAACGGATTGATATTATATACATATATATATTTACCGGCAAGGATATAGAGTCGTCGGCTTGTCTAACATAACTCTTCCGTTAACTCTTCCTTTCGTTTTTAACACAAAAGTATCTGCAAGCCATACAGTAAAAATCATGCTGGTCAAGTTTGGGTTGGCGTGTGGCAAGTGTTAAACTTTTCGTATACGCAACGTTGCCTCTACCTCTGCCTGAGCCTCTGCCGCAGCCTCTGCCACTGCCTAAGACACTTGATGGAGACCGTGGGACGCAACAAAGCTTGTGGCAACTGTGGCACCACGACAGGTTGGTAACTCGAGAACATAAAAGGGATTTGGGCTGCGCCTAGTCGAAGGCACAAAAGAATAATATTAAGCTTATTAAAAAGAAAAGCAAGTATTAGATTTAGCTGCAGCCTCATCATAAAAAAAGTATATATATATATATTCAAGAATGTTATAAATTTGTTGTTGTTGTTGGTTTTGCCAAGCAGCGAGTTTCCTATTTCCTATTTATATTTTTTAGAAATTTGCATGGCAGATCTAATGACAAAAATCAATATACATAGATAATGGCTTGCTGCCGGCTTGCCACGCGTCAAATAATTTTTTCTATACTAATTCTCCCTCCCCCGTTGCCTCTCTGTCTTTATTTAATACTCTTCTTGCGCGTGTGTAATCTGCTTAGTGTCATTTAATTGCAAGGCCAAGTTTAATTAGCTAATCAGCAATTTATGCACCATTAATTGTGACAACTTTTCCATTTAGACAACAGATAATTAAGTTGTGGAAAATAGACATTTTTTTAGATATGTTTATTCAATCCGGGAGTTTATTAGCGATTCCCTAGCATTATTTTTGAATTTTGAAAATAAAATAATTAAAATCAGTTTTGGTTGTAGAAAATGTCGAAGAGTCCCTTTGAGAAGTATAATTATAAAATGAAAATTAACTACGACTCTGATTGTCAACTTTCTAGCAATCAAACCATGACCAATAATACATTGTTCATAATAAATGTCTAACACATTTTTGAAAATAATGGCAACTTTGCCAAGAGATAAAACTTTTATGAGTGCAATAGAGTGAAAAAGAAATTTATTTTATGATCACACTTTGCTGACACGAAGAACGCATAATAAACGGCCAGATCTCGAGTGGAAAATGTGTATATAGAGAGCAGAACTAAAACGGCAAGAATTTCTAAATTAATTAAATGTGCTGTCAATTTCAGGCCAAAGGCATAATTTCTACCTATATTGCACAGAGAGCGTTGTGGGCCTTTTCAATTTGCCTGGCCAAGCACAAATGGCAGACATGCAGACAGGCGCAAACCTGGCAGAAGAAATGCCAATAAAATATGGTCAGTGTGATAAGGCCGATAAGCAAACTAGGCCAGAGTTTGACTAACAGCAAAAAACCAGTAGAGAAAAAAACACCAAAAATTACACCACAACAAGCGTTACATAAATCAAAACAAATTGCAATGAAAAATGTGCACAATACAAAAAAATGAAAGAGAAAAAGAAAAAGAAAACAAGAAAATGGCAACTAAAATTGGTATTAAAATAAAAAGGAACCCAACAATGGACTTTTGCCACGGACTCGCAATCGATGGATGGGCACCAACTCATCATTCAGCTAGTCCAATTCCAGGTTGAACGGGACGGGATGTCAACGATATGCGGGGGTGTGGTAGTTGTAGATGGAACCTCGTTGCAAATAATGTTGCTCAATCATGTAAAACATGGGCAATTAGCAGCGAGGCACAGCGCTGAACAGCTCCAAAGATAATGCATTGCGCACATCTGTGAAAGCGGGCGGGTAGCGGGTAGAGAACGGAAGGCACCGTGGCAGCATATTATACACTCAGGAAAAATATCGACTTGAAAGGTACATCATTTCTAGAAAGTAAAAAACATTTTTCTTAAATTTATTATTGGCATTTTTTTTATTTTGTAGTCATATTTTATATTATTAAGAAATACATTTCTAAAAAATCCATGACTAAATTCAGAAAATAATAATTTAATTTGAGATTCAGGAAAGAAATGGACTCGGATTCAAATCCCCAAAAAATCGAGAGTTTCTTCGAAATCTTTAAATTTAAATGTTTAATAATAAGTAACAATAAAGCTAATATAAAAATTTTCTTTGTACAAGTATTGAAAAAAAAACACCCTGAAAATTAGAAAAATCCATTCCTAAATCAAAAAATGTAAATCATGATTTTTAGAAAGTCACAATCTTCAATTTTAAAACTGGCTTGCTGAATGATAAGGTGAGCTAACCTTGGCGTCAAGCGTATGACGAATTTCCAAAATACAGTGGGATTTTTTGTCGAGTGTATATTGAAGTGGTCTGTGGGCAGTGGGCAGTGAGGCGTGGCATGACAGTCAATTGGCAGACATTTCCATTTGGCTTTTGCAGGCATATTGAATTTCACTTTGGTAATTTACGTAATTGCGCAACAGCATTATGCGGCACTATAAGAGAGAGATGATGAGGGCTAGGCGAAGTGATAGGCGGGGCGGGATAGGTGTGGTGGAGAAGTAGTCACATTCATAATTGCAATTATTATTAGTTGTTGCCGCTCTTGGGCTTGTGGTTGTTCTAATTACTGTTGTTGTTGTTGTTGTGGCAGTTGTCGGCGTGTCAACGGCTGCAATCTACGCTTCAAAGCTGCCGAAAGAGCTGTGGGTGTGTGTGTGAGTGTGAGTGAGTGTGTGTGTGTGTGTAGGTGTTACTCATGCTTGTGGCATCTGTAATTGCAATGCGGACAATTACGATGAAAGTCGCAGTTAGCCATGGTTACACTTTGTGTTTGAATTCGCTTCGCAGAATCGAGGCATCAAAGTGGAAATCTTAAATTAATCTCTGGCAAGGAATAAGCATACAGAGTGCCTTCAAAAATTATAGCAATATCAATGCAGAGCTTAAGCAATCACTTCTGACTCAGTTGTTTTTGCTTTCATGTTGTGTGTGCTGGAAAAGGCTTTCACTAACTGAAAATAAATCTTGAAAAACGTTTAAGGGTTTGAAGGTTCAAGAGACTGATTTTCTTCAATATATTGATCTTTAAACATACGAAATGTGAGGTTGCCTTATTTACCCTATTAGTGAAAAAGAGGTATTTCAACAGGAAACGGAGTCTGTTATGATTTAGCATAGATGCTCCGGACCATATGTGCGGGCTATTCTATACAGAGCTATTCTTCGACAATTTCTTTGAAATACTTTATCAGATCCAGTTTTGATTCACTTATTGCAAAAAAATTCACCTACGAAGAAATGTTAATATGTTTATTGTTTTATTGTAGGTCAAGCCAAAATATTAATTAATATATCAGACAAATTGAGAAATAAGTACGTTGACAGCAATTCTCGGAATGTTTAAGAACACAACCGTGCCACTTTATAAAATCATAGTATCAGTACATGGCTAACAGTTGAGGTTCTGCAGAAATTTATTTATAACAAAAATAAAACATAGTCATTAATATTAGTAAGATATTCTTAAAAAAATAATCAAAATAAATACCGAAATTTAAAAGAAAGTCCCCACGCAATGCTTGAGATATGGAATTGGTGTGATATTTAGCATGGGTTTGCTTAAAGTCCAATTTCAACGAGTATTTCCCAATAATAGATAAGATACATAAACAAAGATTACAGAAAAACACGTAATACTACTGAATACGTAGCTAAAACACGATCGACTTGACAATTTCATAATAGGCTGATAAGATAAAATTATGGTAGCTGAACCCAAGAAACACATTTATCATTTCTTGTGATAGTTGTACATTGATTAATAGCAACAAAAATATATAAACAAAAAATAATTAAACCAATCAATGGGTTATCTACAATGTCTTTATGATGAGTGATGTATGTATGTACATATACGCATGTTCAGTCTTTCTGATGAATTTCGTCACAATTGTAGTGGAAATAGAGACGAGGATCCATGCAAGTTGTGTGTTGTCTCCGCTCAAGATATGCTGATTTATGTGCACATATTTGCTTATGCCATCATAACTTTAAGTAGCCAGTACTTATGCCCAATATTTTCTATACTTCCACCGCCTCCATACACTACCCCTGCCCCGTTTTCAAGTGAGGGGGGTTGGGGGAGCAAAACAAATCGCTGCCATCAGTTCTCAGTGGAATGCTTAAAGAGCGTTTTAAAATTCAGCTAACGCAAACGGCACCGAATGTTGCGCTCTTATTTTTTTTGTTTAAATACCCTGTCAGAGGGTATTTCAAATTTATCGTCTATCTTGTAAGCACATAGAGTATATATATATACATATATGCTTACTCTGCATCAGTAGTGTGGAGTGGATATAGCCATGCCCGTGCGAAAGTCTGTACTCCATATATAAATACTTGTGACTCTTTCTGGTAAAATAAAATTACACAAATGTGAAATACTCAGTACAGAAACATTTTGTTTAGGGCGTTCTTCTCTTTATGTAAAGCTTTTCCTATTCTTTTTTATCAAACTTTTGTTGACGATGTAACACAAACAATATTTGTAGGAGTGCTGCAGAAAAAATTAATTAAAATATATAATTAAGTGTTAACTCATTAATGAGTATGGCAAAATAATTCTAAAAACAACACAAAAAATATAACATTTTAAAAACAACACAAAAAATATAACTCATTATTGAGTATGGCAAAATAATTCTAAAAACAATACAAAAAATATGGTCAAATGCATATCTAATACTTTTTTTTTTAATATGATAATTGGCATTTACAATTAAATCTAGCAGCTTTTTAGTGTTCGTTTTCAAAATGCAGAAATGTAGCAATTTGGCAAATTGGAGCGCGCCTGATTCAGGTGCAGATGTCAGCAGATTAAAAATGTATGAGTAGAATTTATCTAGAGCGTGCCTCGGTTAACCATCCGTGTTCAATTGCAGCAACCAAATGTCCGCATTAGAAATAGAAACATTAGGATAAATATTTTAAATTGCCAGCAAAAAAGTATTTGTATTTGTGGGTATTTTATTTGTATAATCTCTTGATTGGAGCTTGCCTTAAACAATAGATGATGATGTTAGTAGATGAACTCCGTTCTATAAGTGTATTTTTTCATCGACTTGCGTCAGATAACCGTTTTCACTGCTTTTTTCATACTGTTTTTGTTGTGGTACTTGTAATAATTGTTGTTGTTGTAGCTGTGTCGTGTTGTTATTGCTGTTGTTGTTGGTTGGATGGCATGTCTGTGTATTATTTCCATACGCACGCTGCTTAAGCATAGCAATAAATTTTGTGAGCATTTTCATATGCGTCGTCAACAAATGCGCCAAAAACACACACAAAACGCACGCAGGACCTCAACGGTGCCTGCTCTACAGTAGTCCCTCCCTAACACTACCCTGCCCCACCCCTCCCCGCCTCTCATCTCACAAGTAGACGACGCGCCCACAGCACGCGCTGCTGCGGTTACACGGGCAATGAAGCATGCTACAAGGGGCAGCAAGTGGTTGCCGGAGGGTGGCAGGTGGGGGAGTGTTGGTGGTGGTGGGGGCAAAACCCAACCGAAATGTAGCTCACATAAGACTTGCTACGCCCCCCCCCCCCATCTCCTTGCCAACCACCTTATTTGGCTCTTGTTCTTGTACGCTTCTGTGTTTTCTTTTGCAATTTTCAATTAAAGCGCTCAACATGTTGCATGCCACATGCGCTGCGCGAAAGTATTTAGTGACAAATTAAGTGCGCTCATATACGTGTTAATTTTCAAATGCTAACGAAATTGTGCAACACTGGCAAGCAAACTGGCAAGCAAACTGGCAAAGGGCCAAAAGGCAGCTTAACGCAATTTATTAAAACATTTGCGCACAAATTGTTTATTTTGTTGCCACAGTTTATGGCACAAAAGCGTTCGATGATCGAGCGCTGTCGCACAATTTATGAGTCCCAAACAATCGCTGCCACAAATTTTGTTGTTCTTTTTTTTGTTGGATTGCCATGCCGCATGCGGCAGGTTTTAAGTGTCGCATTTTATGTGATGACAATAAGAAAAGCATTTCGTGCCGCTTATTCGGACATTGTAGTTTGTTGTGCCAATTTCATTGACAATGTGTGTGGCAGTGTGGCAGCATGGCAGCGTGTCAATGTGGCCGTCTGTGGAGTGGCATTGAAACTCGCCGGACGCGGAGTGCATTATGGCTTAATTTTAATGCGGCATGTTCATAACTTTTATGTGCTGCTGCTGCCACACAAGTAGCAATAAACACATGCGGCGGCAAGCATTTACCTGCTCATCAAAAATTATACGTAATTGGCCACATTGAACCCGATTGTTGGCTGTTGGCCCCTTGCCACTTGCTGCTTGCCACTTGCCACTTGGCCTTTGCCCCTTGGCAGCTGTCACAAGTTGTTGGCGGTTTTTGGGAGTATGTTACGTTAACAGCTGTTGCAGCCATTTAACCAACGCCAGTTATGACCACAAATTGCATTTTCAGTTTCGTGCCGCATTCTGTTTTCATCCCTTTTGTTGGCCGAGTTCAGCTGACAAATCTCAAAGCAAAATCCAAAATTAATTGCACAACTTTCACTCGAATTGTTCTCGAATTCAATTTCAACACAAATCACGAATAGTCCAAACAGTTGTAACACTAAAAGTTGTAACTATAAATTATCAGTATAAGAAAATTTCAAATGCAATCATGTAAATGTTTTCTCAACATATCCAATAACACATTAAGTAAAATAAATTAAGTAAGAAAGTAAATAATAATAATAAGAGCAAATGGATTCAACTAAAATTTAATTTAGCTGACATTGAATTTCATCAAAATCTCGGAATTGTATCCGATCTTCTGTTTGTCACACGCTTTCCTATGTTAAAACAATTCTTGCTTGAAATTCGCTTTAGTTTTAACAATGTAACAACAGTTAAATACCAGCAAGTTGACAGAAATCTGAAAGATCTGGAAAGAGGTTTAACAAACCAAAGCAGAAGTAAAATTAAGAAGAAAATACTTTATGGAACAATTTTACTCCCGCAGAGTACAAATGAGAAATGCCAACAAATGTGAAATTGTTATACATGTGTAAATGGTCAACAGGCAAATGGAAAGAGACAGGAAGAGAGGATAAGATGAAGAGTGAGAGATAGAGAGAGAGAGAGAAAAACTGAGACAGAGAAGGACGGAGAATGGTCTACAATTTCTTGGCCACAATGGCCAAAGGACATGTTTCACTTTCGCACACAGACTGTAGCATAAATATGCAGTGGTGTCCAGTGTCTGTCATTATTCGACTCTATACAGCAATGGATATATAAATAGCTCACATACAAAATTTAGTCATTTATTTAACATTTTAAAATTTAATTGAGCTACAAATTTCTTAACCTTAGAATCAGAAAAGTAATTATAAAACAATTTGGAAAAGCAGTCAAACGAACGTTGGATCAGAAGAGATAGATAATTTCAATTGAAACTAGCCTGAAAGTTGTAGAAACTTATAAAAGTGAAAAGAAAAACACTTAAAAATATGTTGATCACAAAAAAGGTTGAAAATTTGGTTTGAAAGTAGTAAAAAATTACATAAAAAGTTTTAGCAAATACAGAATAAAACTAGCATTTATTTATGTTTCAGTATAAGTGTAATATGACTTGGGTAAATGCTTAAAAATACGTTGATCACAGAAAGTTTGATAATTTGGATGATTAAGAAAACTTGCATGAAAACTTGAAGAAACTGAAGGTGGAAGAAATTTGTTAAGATATTTATATGCAAAGTTTTGGCCATCTGCTCTGCACTATTTAACTGTGCATAGCTGTATATGCGTATATAATATATAAATATATACATATATATATATATATATATATATATATTTTAGTAGGTATGTATTTTTAGTGTAATCCAAAACTATATTATGCTGCTGGCTTCTATCCGCTGGCTGCTGCTGGCCAACTTCTAAGCGTTGAAACTTGAAACGTTGCACTTGGCGTTGAGCAAACAGTCCAGACCAAAAACACACAGGGGGAGAGAGAGTGGGAGGGGTGAGGAAATGGGCAAAAAAAGGGGAGGAAGGTGCAGAGAAGGAGTTACTGAACTGGCGGCAATTTCAGACAAAAGGCAGTCGTCTCACAATTGGGTTCCAGAGTCAACTGACCGTTCCACAGTCAGTGACTAAGTCACGTCACAAAAGTCAGAGGAGAGGATGCTCATTGTTTGCAGACGTAAGTAAATGTACATAAAATTTATTTCAGCTCATGTGGGGGGGTGTGCAGAGTAGGCAGTCAGACCATGGAAATATATGCAGATGTGACCAGTTTCTTGACTCTGCCCTTTTGTTTCGCAATAAACATATATAAGATTTTATATGCGACACACAACGCAACTGACAACGAGACGTACCACTTATATATATATATATATATATATATATTTGTGTATATCTAAATATGTATGTGTACTTGGTCTCAATCAATCGAAAATCGAAGCAAATGCAGCGCACATTTGCCAAATTCAATTTATGTCATTGGAACCATATACAGAACAAGATAACAAAGCTTTAAAGTCTCGTTTGCTTGTTCTTTAGCATAGTTGACATTGTTGCTGTTGTTCAGTTGCATAAAGAGAATATTGTCGAAGCAGTTGTCCAAATAATTCAACATTATCGGAATATTAAAGTTTAAATTTGACAAGCAGCTTGTTTGTTTTGAGTCGGTCTTGTTTACTGCTAAAATTGAATGTGGATAATCCAAAGTTGATTTAGTTGTTTAATGTCGACTAGCTAGCTGTTAAGCTAGCTAAAATTAGCTATAAGAATTAATCACTTGTATTTGAATAAACATTTATTTTCCAGCCCAAATTGAGTAAGTTCTTGCTTAATGTCGAAAATAGAAGTGGATAAAACCAGCTAAAAGAGTAAACAAATTATCTTCCTGCACACATTGAACAACATTTTATATATTCTTCTAGCTCTGAAACAAATTTGAGAATTTAACAATGTTTAAAATATACTAAGCAAAGAAATGAACTTACCCCCAATTCTGTATTGAAGCTGCAAAAAAAAGATGAAAAGAGAGCTTGTTTTTAAAGTTACTCAAACAACTAAAAATGACTACATATACTATATATATATATATATATATATATATATATAATATTACTCACACATATATGTATATGTGCTTTGTAAGATAAGAATTGTTGTGGCGCATACACGTCGTATGCGCGATATTATATACTTATGCTTAGTAGCTCTTCTTAACTTATGCAAATGGGGGCAGAAAAGGCGAAGCTAAACAAGAAGCGGGCCAAAACTAAAAGTAATAAAAAATGCTAATTTTATGTTATTGTTGCTGATTCGCTCACTTTGACATTGTCCGCTTTTGTGCTTTATGCTTTGTGCTTTGTGCTTTGTGCTTGTTTCATTATTGTTTTTCCTTTTTTCCACTTTTTTTTCTATATATTTTTTTCTTGCTTTTAAATTGTCGCCGTCATCATTCGTCGTTGTCTTTTGGTTTGCTTTTATCTTTGGCCACACAACAGGAAATGATTTATGCAAAATGGAAGACGCGCAACTAATTTAAACTTGCCCCAGACGCACACTCACACACATACGAGTAGTTGGGCTTGGAGACGCCCCAAAAAGTGGCACTGAATTTGCTTTCGCATTTGCCTTCCTTATTTTTATTGACCAGTCATCTGAGCTCATATCCTTTGGCTTATTGAAACTTCCGTTACCGGATATTGAACGCATTATTTATACGTGTGTCGATAATTTCTCTCTCTCAGTCTTTTACTCTTTCCCTCTATATTTAAACTTAAAGCACAAAGTCAAATACCCTTGCGGCGCACATCAGCTAATTGCCTAATTGTTGTTTAATAATAAAAATCAAAATCACATTACTTAGCCAGCACAGCCAAAAAGAAATAAGAACTAAGGCAATCAAATTGATTGTATTTGATGGTTCCACCCACTCCTTAAGGAAAGCATCGTGGCTTGAGCCATAAATCTTGAGCGCACTTGCTGCTGCTTGTGCCACTTCGTCAGTCAACCCAGTGAAACCACCCAAAACCACCCACCTGCAATCGCCTAAGGGTCCTCGACGAGTGTTTTTGGCACAATGCTCAAAACGCAGCACTGCAAACAATGGAGAAACCAGAGAAATGCCAGCGAGCAATGCTTAGTTTGAACAGGAAGTCAGCAGTCAGCAGCCAAAAGCAGCGACATATTTATGCCCTATCCCCATGCCCCAAGGCAACACTTTCTAACCGATTACCGCACTGGGTTGCTCTCTAAGAAACTTTCGCGAACTTCACACAGAGAGAAAGTCCTTCAAGCCATCCAGCTACAATTGAATGCGAAATTGATTCGAGTTGCCGTTGGGCTAATCATATATATTTTCCAAATGGGTCTTACACAAATTCAATATTTGGGATTACTTGGAGAGATATTGCAAGGCGCGGTGATATATAAAGCTATTCCACGAGTTTTCACACAAAGTCAATACTTTATTGTATCGAGAGGAGTTAAACTTATTATTTATTATTTATTTTATTAAAATTCAATATTTGAGACTGCATCGAGATAGATACAAATATTAATTACACAAATTCTTTCGATTTTGATTCTTTTGTTAAGAAATATTAAATATTATATATAATCTGCAACAACTCTATACATTATTCTCTTATTAAATCTTAAGATATTTCAAAGAAAAGTGCGATTTTAAAGATTACCTAATCCGTTTCTAAGCAAATTTTAAATATATTTCAAAATCATAGAATTCACATATAACTATAAACATTTCCATATTACATCGGGAAATATATATTATAGAATTTGACAGTTAGCTTTGTACTATTTAAAGAGCTATAGCTAAGATATATTACAGTTTCTTCTGATTAATCCGGATGATTTGTCAATAATTTTAAACTTATTTAACAAATTTCCCATACATAGTTATAGAAAAGCCAGTTAAGTTTTGAGTTCAAAAGTAATTTGTTTCTGCGGTAAGCTAATTGAAAAATCATTTACTACTCTAACAAGCATATATAAACAATACCAAATTGCATCGGGTGATGTAGCAAATACAATTGCTACTACAACTATAACTCTTTGCATTCTCATATTACAAAGAGAGATTATTTTTTAAACAAATTGTAAATACATTTTGAAATCATAGACTACTTGGACAACTTTGTTTATACATATACCATATCGCTCACTCTAATCTTGTTAAGTAGTTATGCTTTGCAGTTACTCGAATTGTCATAATACTCTATTTTAATCTCTATGGCCAAGAAAGCAATGCAACTAAAAGCAGTCTGAAGGCATCTAGTTTTATTGCGCTCTGCTCTCTCTCTCTCTCTCTATCTCTCTCTCCCAGGTTCCCTATATAGACACACACACATACACACACACACCCCTGCGAACCTTGCCCCTTCACCCTGTTTCCTGTTGGGGCCATTTTGCTTGGCTGGTTTTGGTTGTCGGGTGCATTAAAAATAAACGACTGTGGCCAGCGCTCAATTTGGAATGAAATTGGCGCAAATACCAAAAATTTATACAATGGCAAATGCAGCACAAGCAAAAAATAATACAAAAAAATAAAAGAAAATGCCAAGGAAAAAAAGCAGGCAAAAAAAAGAGGAAATAAAATAAAAAGAAAACACAAAAAGCAGCAAAAGCAGCAAATTGAAAAGCCATACAAATCAAATTGCGTGGGTGTGTCTGTGTGTGTGTGTGTGTGTGTGTGTGTGTGTGTGTGTGTGTGTGGCGCTGGCGAGTTTATTTAAGTGTTGGTGTGTATGCTTTTGTGGGTTATATAATTTATAAGCGGCCATCAGGAGTGCTCATTATGTGGCACAAAATAAGTAAGTGGCACTCGTTTATACACAAAGTAAACAACGTGCCAAAATGTCTGACAATGTCCTTTACCCCCTCCACTTCCACCTCCCCGCTCCTTTTCCCTTTCAGTGTGTGGGAAAATGCATAACAGTGACCAGCACGCAAGGACCATAAATGAGCCTTGAAGCACTCCCATATCTCTCATATGGCACTTAAGTTTGTTGCCACGCTCGATTTTATATGGCACAATCCTCTCTCTCTCTCTCTCTCCCCTCCCCTCCCCCACACCTCTTCCCATTGTCTTTGACTCGATAATGCAATCAATTTGCCTGCCCCCCATTTGTTATCTCAATTTCTGCAACACACACACATACACACACACACACACACACACACACACACAGGGCACACAGTTCACAGGGCTAAGCGGGCACATGGCACATAAAGTGTTGCAATAATTTTGCGGCTTCGATTTGCGAGTTATTCCACAGGGCTGCAAAACAATTTCGAGAGCTGACCTTAATGGATTGTAAATCTCATTTTTGTGTGTAGCCAATTAGGAGTGAATCTTTTGTGGGCCATAAGTTTGTGAGCTTGATTGAAAAGCAGGCATGCCTAAATATGATAATTCTATTACGGCACTCCTCAACTTTCACTCGCCTTTTGCTTATTTTCTGTATATCATTAATATTAATTTTAATTAATTTTTTAATTTGAAGCTTTTAAAATTGAAATATTTCACTTAAATATATATATATACATATATATATGTATGTATATTTATAGGTATATAAAGGGCAAGCGAATTCGCACCTTCCATTTCAGTGTAAAATCTCTCTCAACAGCATTTTAAGATAAAAATTTAAATATTAAAAAATCTACCGTCGATATATGTACATGTTAATATAAAATCAGCTGCCATTAAAGCACTTTCCTCTTGACACACGAAATAAATGATTTAAAGCGGATTTCCCATCCGAGCTGAAGTCATATTATATGCCAAAGTTATTGCGAAAAGTCAAAAATATTGCGATTGCCGATTCGGATTCGATTTGCAGCCCTGGCCCAAAGGAATTGAAATACTACAAATAGCGAAAGCATCGCTGCATAAATTATTACCAATTGCTGAGTGGAAGTTAATAGACTTCTTGCTGCTGCTCCTAATGCAAATATAAAAACGAAGGCGAGGCGAGTCGTGGCATAGCGAGGCCATTGCGAAATCAAAGAAGCAAATTCAAAGAATTTCGCGTAAAATTTAATTACAGAGAACTAAGACCGGCGAGCTACAGCGGAATTGCGTCAAAAGAGATGAGATCCGGAGAGGACGCCTTCCGGTTGCACGGGGCAGTCAAGGATGCCCCGGCATCGAGTGTACTTCAGTTTTGGTTTGCTTATGCATATTTCAGTGGGGCAAGGCTGCATCCACATTAACAGTGGCAGCTTTGTTGTTGCACCAGATGCACAAACAGTGAGGCAACTGCCTTAATGACCGTTCGACGTGACCGACCCCGACCCCGACCCCCCACACGCCCTTTGACCTTTAGTCGCGCCTTCAAGTAGCGAAGCCCAGTGGCAACTCGTTTGCATATTCATTGGTCAGTTTTACCCCTCACCATACCACACACAAACATCTTTTTCAGTTGCTTTGAGCGTAAATATTCCGAGTACTTTAAACTATTCATTAATTTGCATTACAAGCGATGTTGATGCTGAATGTGTTATTTTAAACTTGAAGGCACATCAAGACGCAGCTAACAGCAAACAGAATGTATAATAACTAGAACATGAAAACAATCTAGAATCTATAAAGTCTTTAATCTGATATCTTTAAGGTTAGTCAAATGATATGGCTGGCTATATTATATTTCAATTGGAATGCAAAATCTTTATATTTGCATATTTTGCTGCTATCGAAAATCGGTTTATAAAATGAAATCAATTTGAACTTCTTTTGGTATATATTCCAATTTTATATAGCATTATACACTGAAACCTTAACATTAAACCCAAGCAGAAACTAGAAACACAAATTAAAGTGAAAACTATTGCAAACTCTTAAATTATGTTTAGCTTTCCACAATTATTCGTATAATAACTAAGACCTTATCTAGAACTCGTGTTGCTTATGGAAAGATTCTACATTTCTATCTCTATCTTTCCTCACTAGATCCCTTCCACTAGCTTAATATTGTGTGATTAAAGAACACTGTTAAAGTTCAACAAAACTGCCATTGACTTGCTCAAACATTGCATCAATATAAGTTAACATTTTAGAAGGAGATTAAGACTCTCATTTATTTGGCTTTTAAATTCTTTACATTCTTATATCGCTTTTGGTTTGGGAGAAAATTGTAATGGAAAACTCTAATTTCGAATGACACACTTAAAATCCAAATTTTAAACATAAACAAGAAATCCCATTTGGAACTCAATATTGATATTGATTTCACAAACACACACACAACACACACAGAAGCACAACACACACAGAAGCAACTTCATGCAATCATTTTAAGCAATTTCCGTTTTGCATTTTGTATATAAAAATGGGCAGTCTTCTGGGGGCGAGCACAATTTGCAGCTGAGCTGAAAAGTATGCTGAAGCTTTTCTTGATTTATCTATATACATATATAAATATATATCTATAGGGCGAGGGAATGGGAGAAATTGATGTAGAGGTGTTTTAGCACATCAGCACACAAATTAAGCTGAAAATAGCAACAAGAACAGAAAAACAAAAATAAAAACAATAACAATTGCAAACAGTAAAGCAGTGAAAATGGAAACTCATGATGGACATCATTTCAAGCTAAATGCTTCGCCCATTGCCCGGTAATTGCCAACAAGAAACAGCAATAGCAACAACAACAACAACCGAGCACAACAAAAATGTTTCTGTTGCTTTCTGTGCGCTGTGCAATTTTCCATTTACAATGTTTAATGGAAAAATCAAGCCATCAGTTTTTCAGCTGTCCATATGCTTTCCCCCAGTGCAACACGCCTTCTCCTTCTCCCCACCGCTTGCCACGTTGCTGTCACTGCTAATTGCAACAACAATTGCAATGGACTAACTGAATCTGAAAGCAAGAAAAACTAGGCCAGAGAACTGCCTCCCTGCCTGCCTCCTTGGATGCCTGACTGGCTGCCTGCCTTCGGCGTGGTTTAACAAGCAGGGTGCAAATTTTACAAATTATAATCGTCATTTGTCATGATGCTTCTCTAAGCATGCAGCAAAACTCGGAGCTGTGTCTGGTCCGAACAGCACACTCAAAAAAATAAAAAAAAAAACTAGCCCTGAAGAAAGTTTGTACATTGTACATGTGAAAACTTAAAATACCAATGTTTATTAATTAAAATAAGCAACAATAAAGCTTATGATTATAGTTCTCTATTTACACATATGATAAAAATTTGGAAAATTTGGCATATTTTTCCTAAATATGAGAAAAGTGTATGCTGAACTTAAAACAAAGAAAAAAAATGGTTTTTAGAAGTCTACTTTCTGCATAATAAGGTGAGTTACACTTGGCACCAAAAGAATATCTAAAATTCAGGTCGAATTATTTTCCGAGTGCACACAGAGAGAGAGAGAGAGAGAGAGAGAGAAAGAGAGAAAAAGATTGAGGCGAGATGAGATGAGATGAGGCAAAGACCTTCACCCACATCGTATTTTTATTGACACATTGAAATGACAAGGGACACGAAAGCAACAACGACAGCAACAGCAACAGCAGCAGCAAAGCAAACTTGATGATGAGGTGTGGAAGGCGAACTAAGAAAACTGAATTAGCAAATTCACTGGTGCTCCATTTCTGGCCTCAATCTCTTCCAGTTTACGACTCCTTCACTCTGTCCCCTTCTCTTAGGCACGTCGGCGGCAGCGTACTCCAAAGATTTCCAGGCCCTGGCGGCAACGTTGCTGTGTATCGAAGAGCATGCCACCAAATGCATCACGCATTGTCATGCTCAGATCCTCGACATGTCCAATATCGCAGTAGGCCATTAGTTTGCCGTTGCGCAACAGCGGCTCACAATCTGTGCCTGCCACCAGATGCGGCTCGTAGAGATAGACTGCCACACAGAGACGCACTTGCTGGCGTTGCAGCAACAGTGGAATCATTGCACTCCACTCCACATTCGTCAGATCTAAGTCATCGTTTAAGGCATCGACCAAGTCCTTCAGATTATTGTCCTGCTCGGTGGCATTCACAAAGTGCAAATGATAGCTAAGCAGGCTCAGACAGCTTACAATCAACAGATTGTGGCACAATTGAAACATGGCTGAGAAAACTTTTATTTTACGCTTTTATCCAAGAGTAGTTTGTAATTTGCTTCAGCAATTCAAATCGCGTTAGTTCCAATCGAAAGTGTAAATTAAACTGCCAACTGCCTCAGACAAATACGTGACTTTATGTTTCGGTGTCTCTCAGTCTGGCTGATTTGGCTGGCTGACGTGTTGGCCGAGCAGAATGATTGTGCATAGCTCAAACTGCGTCAGCTCAGCTTTTTTTAATAGAGCGTCGAATTCCAGCTGATATATAAACAAAATTTGAGCTTAGCTTAGAGGTATTCAATTACTCAACCCATTTCCGCCTATTGTACAAAAAATGTACCAAATTTGAATAGCAGTTATTAGCAGGAATAAAATGTTCAAAATTCTATTGTTGAGTTTGATATGGACAAATTAGGGATAACGAATAAGATTATTCCAAATTTTTAGTCAGTGATAAAAATGCAGCCTTTTTATTTTTGCTATTGCTAGAGCTATGTACTTAAAAATAGCAGTAGTATCAGCTTTATTGCTAAGTTCTGCTCTGATTTTCACAATTCAAGTCTGCAGTTTCATCATGCACAACAATCTGCAGAACAAAGAACATAATTGAAAGTTTGGTTTTTTACTAATTTGCAAATTTTTTTGCGTAAATTTAACAGCATTTGAGCCATATAGATCTATAAGCAATAAAATAAGATCATTTAACTTAAATATTAAGAAGACTTATACTCTTGAGTGCTGAAGAGTTAAAGAGCATATATCTAAGTCATTATACTAGTAATTATATATATATATATATATCTAAAGTATGCATGCAATTGCAATAATTCAATTGTTTCTCTACAAAACATTTGAAGAGCATGCTAAATTTGCGCACTTAATTTCCACAATGCAATCAAATTCTTTGAAACAAGGCATTGTTTTTAAGTATGCACAAAATACGTTGCAGATATGAGAACTATGCGAATGTTTAATGTTTAACTTGGTTTTCATTTTCGGATGGCCGTCGAGGCTACGTGATTTTGCAACAATTTCAAATGCAGCACGTGGCAAGCCACATCAGCAGCGGAATGACAAACTTTTATTTGCCTAATGCTGACGCTCAATTGCCAGCAACGTCAATATTAACAAGAAGAATTTTTAACCAACACTTCGAAGCTTTAACTGCAGTGATTCCAATTAAAAACGTAAATTCAAAAATAATAAAAACAACTTTGAATGTGCCAGTCGAGACAGCTCGATTAGAAGATACCCTATAACCAGTTGAAAAATATAGTAATATAAATATAAAAAAAAATAAACATATCAAAAATAAATCAATTTACTAAAATCACCCGTTTGATAAAATTATGTATTCTGTTCAGTGTGAAAATACATTTATATTATATTATAGATCTTTAAGATTGTATATTTAATTGCTATCGGTAATCGATTAATATAGATATTCGAAAAACGGTTGCAGTTATCGATAACATGCAATAAACTTCATATGCTTGGGGTAAAAGAGGACTTGTATTTAATTTGAAGTCGCTACCTCTCATAATCTCTGAGATTGACTTTTCCATATATATAAATAGACAAACATGGCTAATTCAACTCGCTTTTTGACGTCGATCATGAAAATATATGCCTTATGGTATCGGACAACCCACCAACTGTCTGTTTCATATTCCTGCATAACTTAATTGTACCATGTTTAATGATTTTCCAGCTAATTTAATAACCTAAAACACGCCAATAGACTTACAGACATAATTATTAAAAAAAAAACTCATTCAATAATTCATTTACATTTAATAGCAACTAATTTTTGAATTCGCAAGCATAATTAAGTAAGTAATGCAATTTAAAACGAACGGGAATAATTGAGCAGCAAAGTGCGCAGATATTCTGCCAAAAAATGCGCAACGGAAGCGTAGCAAATTTTGTAATACCCTACAACTATTAAAATTGGTAAGGAAGGATAGCATGAGGCTGTGTGTATATAAGAAAAGCAAATCTATACAATACCTTTGGGTATATATTTTTATTATTTATCAATAACATACAGTCTGCCTGATTGGGCAACTCCTAGTTGATCTAGTTTTAAGCTATGCCTTGCTGGCAATGAAATATTTTTGCCAACGCCAGCAACAACTGCTGCAAAATCTCATTTGCATAGATATATATATATATATATATATATATAGATAGATATATTTTTATATGCATGCCATAAATCGTTTAGCAAAAAGTCATACCAATAAATGTTCGAGCGAAATGCAGGGACGCATTACACAACTAATTGGAGTTGGTGGCCGGGATCAGGATATTATTCTGCAGCTGTTGCCACAGCTGGCAAAACTGGGTTGAAACGTGCCAGCCAAATTCAAAACAAATAGTAATAATAAAAAAAACCAAATGGTCCGACGAACATTTAAATTATAATTTTAATAAAAATAAAATCAAAACGAAAAGGCTGCAAAAATTGTACACCGACATAGTGCGGTTACAATGGGTCACTAGAGCGATATCTCCAACACCCTTTCCCCACCTTGCCCCACCTTGCCCTTTAGCACAGCCCTTTTTATGAAGAAAATGGCGCAACGGCCATTTGCCGTTGTCCGGAAACAAATTACAGCAAACAATTTAAAAAATGTTTGCAAACAAACAAGAGCAAAAACAACAATAACGACGACAACAACAATAAACCATACAAAAAGCAAGCAGACGGAAATGTTATCTAGGCAATGGAACAGACAGACAGACAGACAGACAGAGCGAGAGACAGAGAGTAGGATGGACAGACAGAGGGGCAGACAGCGGGACAAACAACAGCGGCCAAGATAAAAAGTTCCATTCATTTCGAGAGACGATGTCCTGCTGCTAGTTTCTGTTCCTGTTCCTTCTGCTCCTGCTCCTGCTCCGGTCTTCCTCTTCTTGATATCCGTTCGCTGTTGCGTTGCCGCTTTTAACCTTTTCGTTTCACTTAGTTAAGCAAAAAATGAAATTTTTATTGCCAAAATGCATAAATGAATAGAAAATAGTTACACAAGCCAAAAAACCAAAAACAAGCCCAGCAGGGCGTCGGTTTGGTTAGCTTGCTCGGCCTGTTCTTGCCACAAGCAATCACACACAGACACACCTGAATCTGCACCTGCAGCAGAATTTACTCTTTGACTTTTTGTTGCTGCCGTTCTTTGTACCACACCTAAGCAAAATGTTAGCCTCAGCACTAAATCTGAACTTGTCTAATAACTTGACCTGCATGTTTGTATTTCATAATTTCACAATACCCTGGACTTCCTTTGACTTGGTTTTGGCATCAGTTTATATTTTATATCATTTTTGAATTAACAACAGCCAAGATATAACTAACTTCAGAATTTAGCTACGATTAAAAGAAACAGCATAAATATGAAATATATCTATAGCAAACGCGGATCTGTTTAAAAATTAAAATGTTCAGAATTTCGAAAGTTTGAAGAATTCAAAAAATTGAACTGTTAGTGTATTCAATCGTTGGCTCTGCAAGCAAACTATTTTTTATGCATCAAGTCCATCGCAGGAAGCCAGCAATCGAACCCATAAATTATATATATTCCCAATCAGCATCAAAAACCGAGTCGATTTAGCCGTTTCCGTAAATACTTCTATATGCATTTGAGCCAATCTCACAAATTTGATTCATAGTTTCAAATTTGATATATAGTTTCTCTTATATCAAAGAACCGCAAATTGTATTTAATTTTACCAATAAATGCGAATTTCCGATAGCTTTGAATAACACAATCTTAAAGATAAAGATTTACAATAAACATATAATAAGCCCACACATACTATTGATCAACTTTGCTAATTAAGATCTTGATATTGAACAAAATATTATCAGCAAACAATTAATTTTTGTTTCGGGTTTGACTTAATATATTTATATTTATTCATTTACATTTACATTTATTCAGGGCATCTGCTAGTCGAGCTCTCCCACGTCTGCAAAATTCCAACTTGTTCATCCGAGTTATTGGCGTTATTGTTTTTGGCTCAAGGAAACTTTTGATGGCAATGATTTAGATATTAGGAAAGAGGAGAGTAGAAAATTAAGCAACAGCAGCAATCAGGCTACTTGCCACTTGTAGCAACTCACTTTCTGCTCGACTCCTACCCCCTTGCACATATGCGTAACTTTTTCTAGCATTTCAATTGCCAAATAATAAACATGTTGGTAACAAAAAGCGCCTAAAAACACAGAGCAACTTGCTGCTTCGAATGCAAATCAGAAAGCCATCAGACTGCCAACAAATATGCAGGCCCATTTGCATTTGGGCCAATGAAGCGTTTAGGCCCACAGGCGGAACACTTTAAAAGTAACTTATCCATCTTCTCTCTTCTCTTCTTTTCCCCCTTTTTTTTGACGATTCCAGGACTCTACATGCAATTTGCATAAAACTTGCATATGCCTCGTTGTCCCGTTAGCATAAAATGTACGTTGTTGCTGTTGTTGCACGAAGCTGGGCTTGCTTAATTGCAGCGCCTGCTTACGGCTAAGTTTTCAATAATGCGGAAAGCATGTAGCATGCAACTTGTAGCTGGCAAAATCCTGCCTTTTGTGCATCAATCTCTAATGACGTTCCTTTGTTCTATAAAAAAAAAAATAAAAAAAATGGGAAAAAATGTGTGTCAATTTGAGAAGTTACTTAGCCAAAGTGTTAGCTAAGTTAGCGGGTAAATATGCTTAACGCTTCACATTGAGCGAATGCTGCTTGCAACACTCAAGCGAAAGTCGAGTAAGTGAATATTGATTAATACAAAGTGAATGCGAAAAAAGGAAACTTTATTGGTACTTGACATTATTCACAGCGCTTACAATAATTGGCAATTAGCTTGGAGCAGCTAAGAATAGAAGTTCCTCTGAAGCCATAATTAACTTGTAATGCCACCATGATTTATCTCCCTACCTCTTTCTCAATCTCTCTCTCTCTCTCTCTCTCTCTCTCTCTCTCTCTCTATCTATCTGCTCCTTGACTTTGGGTGCTGCAGCGTATTTGCTTTCAATTTCATTAGACTGTCTATCTAACCATAGAATCATTAACGTTCCAATGCACACTCGACACGCACTCAGTCGTGGCAAGTTCTGTTTGGCCATAAGCAAATACAAATACAATAAATTCAGAGCTCAATACAGAACATGTTGGACTTCAAATACCCTACGTGCTAATCTGCCACACTCAGACAAAAAATTACCATAGAAGCATAATTTGAAAAAAAAACTTTAAAAATTATAAATATTATGTTTCTATTTTTTAGAAATGTTTCCATAGATATAATAAAAAATAGATAATAATAAATAAATCTGTAAAACTTAAATGAAGTTGTAATTTGTAATTTTTAATGTGAATGTAGGAAATGTTGGGCATAATGGTATTCGGCTCTTAGACTTGACCTGTTATCCAAGCTATAAAATTAAAGGCGGATTGTTTTTCCGAGTGTGCCATTATTTAGATTTTCGTGTTATAAATTCGCTTACACAAATATACTTCAAGCAGCTGCTGGATTCCTGAACGGGTTGCCTGATGCCACAGCGCTCCAGCTGCAAACCAGAATTTTCAGCTCGAGATTCAGAGACTTCAATTCACTGGCCGATCCAAAATAAAGCAACAAACAGCTCTTTAGATGCAAACGTGCCAAATTATGATTGTACAATGAGATAGCTCCAAAACTTGAATCGCATACGTATCTGAGTAGTTTACAACATATCCTTTCGATCTATCGCTATCCGGAGCTTTGGTTTGCATATCTGAAGGGTGATTTGAAAGCAAATGTCTTATCGAAAGTGGCTTGTTGTAAAACATTTAAAAGGCTAGCAGTTTTCTCAACTGGAACAATAACTGATCTCATCATAATCAATTTCCGCTTGCCATCTTACTCTAATAGGCTTCCTTTTATTATGAACTTTTTGAAATTCTCTCCATCTTTCTATTAGTTCCACTTAATCTCTCCCTTCCTGATTAGCCTTTGAATCATCGAGTTTGTTTTATATTCTAAGTCGTTCAATGCCTTTCTTCACGTTTAACATTTTCAATTCTAAAATACATTTTCAACTTTGGCATTTCCCCGTAAAATCTCTAAATGTGCCTAACTGTTGTTAAGTTATCTTACTCCACAGCTTCACAATTGCTGATCTGATCTGATAAATCAAAGAGCTGCTAATCAAGCAAGTAAACGAATATGCCCTGTGAAATCTTAGGGTATTAAGCACAACACACAAGCAACCAAATTGAACGCACGATTTCCACTTGCAGCTAAAGCTAAATAACTCAATGTGGGCGCATTTGAACACTTGAAGCATACTTCAAGACACACACGCACACACGCACACATCGCACACACACTCGCACTCACACACTCGCACACACACACTCGCACACACACACACACACAAATACAGTGCACAGCTGCATATTGAGAATTGTTCGACTTTGCGCCTGAATGAGCCAATGAGTGATTGAAAAACTGAGAATGATTGAAGGCTTTGTCTGAGTGTAATTTAATTAAACAAATCAAACCGGACATGAGTGGGTGTGTGTGTGTGTGTTCGCATATAAGGGGCGTCAAATTAACGTATTTTTTTTTCATTCTATTGAAAATGTGTTCAATAAACGCGAACAAATGAAACAACTGCAGAAAGTGAATGTTTCGGAGAGGCGGAGGAGGAAATGCGACCTACTCGTAAACTTATTCACTGCTCTCACTAATTAAGTGGGTTTTTGCACGCTTTGAGATTGCTACACATGTACATAAATTTAATCCCCCAACCCATTCAAAGTATGAAGTTGCTGCTGTTGACCCCATGAGGTATATACATTTATTCCAAATCTTGAACAATATTCGTCTATCTGTCTGTCGCCCATCTGGCTAACTAGCTTTATTTACCGAATATCGATAATTATCAATAACTGACAGTAATAAAAAATAGACAAGATACATTGTATTTATTATTTAAATTTCATTTATAAACAATGCATACATACAATGCATGATGACGATACTTAAAGTTAGATAGTTAGATAGCTCTGTCTCAAATTTAGTTTTTTGTGTACCCTTTTAGAGTTGATAATACAATAACTATAACGCATATTAGTATTATCATGTTACTTATCTTTGCTGATACAATATCTATATTAAAATTAAAAATCATCTTTGAATGTTCATAACAATATTTAAAATGGTGCACCAAAATTGTTAAAGGGTATGTATGCTTCGGAGTGCCTTTTGTATATTTGTTATTCGCGCAAAGGCTTTGTTGGATTTAATTTATTTGTGTACAAAATTCTATAAATATATACATATTGTAGCCAGTTTTTTGGCGCAGCGTCACGCATAAAGCCAAATAAATTAAATCGCCTTAAAACACACACGTCTTCCATTAACAGACTTTGAACACGTTGCAAGTGTGTGCGTGTGTGTGTGCGAGTGTGTGTGTGTGTGCATGTGTGGGGTTTGCGAAATATAAATTATAAAACAGGTGCGCAGTTAATTCTAAAATGAATGGGCTGCTAAAAACTAATTATCATATTTCATAGCATTTTTATAATAATTGAAAGAGTTTTATAATTTATTTGGTATTTACTTTTGTTCAATGACTATTAACACATTTGTTTTATCTTTTATTTATCACCTCTCTTTAAGCCAAATGCAAATTTTGCAATATTTATAGCCAATATTAATTAATTGCTAATAATATTAAAACGATTCACAGGTTTTATAATTTTAATCTATGCAGGAAATTAGTTTTAGTTTTTGTGTTGGGAATAAGAGCAATAAATGTATTAAATATTAGAGTAGCTTGGAAAAGCTATGCAAATAATGTAAATAGTCAATCGAATCAATGGAAATTTGAAGTTGCAACAAATATTTCTTAAGCCAATTAATTTAGTTGTGGAATTTTTATGCATATTTTATGATGTAAATGGCCTTAACAGCAATGCGACCTTGGAAGAAATCCTTAAATGATATAATTAAAATGCAAGTCAAACGAAAACCGCAAAATGTGAAATGCAAAATACAAAAAATGAGATTTTAATGCAATTTAGTGTTGCTATTTTTAAGCAACGAAATGAATATTTTAAAGACGTCTGTTAAAATATTAAATACCATTTGCAGGGCCACAATTCCATTACGAATTTTATGCAAGCTAATGGCTGTCACATTCCAATATGGCGCCGCATCCGTACACAAAATGGCGAATGCAGCCTGACCTTGTTCAAAATGGGAAGGCAGTAATAAATGGTTCTTTAGTCCTTTCTTCATCTTCTGCTGCTGCCAGCAACACATGCCGAGTGCACCCAAAAAGGCAAACAACAAAAAGGCACATTTCCAAAATAGTCATTAACAATGAGAGCTCTTATATAGCAAGCTGATCTTAGAAACAAAGAAAGTCGGAAATAAAGCACAGATGAGAAATATATACAACTGATTTCACTTTGAACATTTTTTACATGTTTATAATAAATAAAAATTTAAGGCTGTATCATTTTTAAATTGGTTTCATTGCAAGAAAGTGGCCTGCCTCATATTTTAATTAATTTAATTCCACCTTTAATTGCATTTTTTTTATGTAATAAGCTTTAAGGCTCCAGCCGAGAATGCTCGACGAGGAGATTATTAAATGTTAACAAAATCTGTGTTTCTTAGCCGACTTAAGAATATTTTTTATTGATCAATAATATGACAGACAGACGGATATGGCTAAATTGACTCGCTGGATAATGCTGATTAACTTTAGCTTATACTTATTTTAATGTCGTAGATTTTTCCATTGGATTTTCACTTAAAATTAAAACTTTTATCAATTTTTAATGTGTTCAATGCATAAAAATAATGTGGAAAATGGGTTTAAATTGACAGTTTAGATTGCCACTGACGTGCAAAGAAACGAGTAAATGTCAGAAATGCGGAAATCAGAATTGTTTGCTGACTTCAAAATCTCGTCATAAACTTTTTCTTTATTGACATTTGCCAAACTGCACAAAACTTTGCAAACAACACGCTCAAAATAGAAAGCGAAAAAGGAAAAAAGGAAAAAACAAGGAAAAAATTGGCCAAACTATTTTCGACTTATCGCCAAAAATGGGCCATTGAATAAATATCAAAAGCAAATGGCCATAAATATTTCTGATCGGCTTTTCATTTCAATACCGTATATATTTCTTTTCATTCTATTTTGAAAAGGCGCACACATTTTTTTTATGATTGTTTTGCCGGCTCGCTTTTTTTTTGGGCACATGGAAATTCTTATTTTTAGCGAGCTCTGCGAGATATGTTAAAATCATTTATGCCGCTTTAAAAGCCACAAATGTCGGACCATTGCTGACAGGCGGAGCCCAGAGAGTATTCTTTGTTGTTGTTTTGCATAGGGATTTGCACGGTTGTAAAGCGATACCAGCAAAAGTATGCGTGAATATCACAATAACGAATATAACTCGCATATAACGTATACGCAGTGTGCGCTTTAACGACGATAGAAAACGCGACGAGCAACTTTACGATGCCCCCGCATCATTTGATTTTATTGCAAATGGGCCAAGCAGCGACTTGCAAGTGTCAAAAAAGCAAAACACACAAAATACAACAGCAAAAATGGTAAAGAACAGCTAGCTGAGACAAACCGAGAATTCCATACTCTCAACCCTTCTAGCTGATAAGTTTATTTTTTGTTCTCGTCTTTTTTTTAATTTAAGCAAATTATAGCTTGAAATTAAGAAAAAAAATCCTAGCTTAAAGAAATATATTGTCTTTATGGCGAATTTCCAAAATTCAGCGCATTGTTTTGTTGAGTGTATGTCTATAACTGACAGTAGCAAACTCAAGTTAGTTTGTAGATAGCTTAAGATACTTAAAGGGTTTTCAATAAATAAGAATAATATATCCAAGATTCATCAATATAGGTTTAAGGCTGACAGAACACATCTATATCCAATAGCGTTACATACGACATAAAAAAATTATAAAACCAAAAAAATGAAGAGTAATTCAGGATTTGTTGATTCTTGTTTTTTTCGCTCCGCTGAGGAAGTTGGCCTGCTCTGTTGTCCTTGAGCCAGTTTGTGCGCCCTTTGTTTATGATTAATGCGATGATGATCCTGACAACGTTGAGAATGCAACAACAACAACAGCAACAACAATGCAACAAAGCAGCGAAGCGCATCACATCAAATGCAAATAACTGGCGGCCTGAATATAATCAAATCGAAACATGGCAAAGCATCAAACTTGTCGACAACGGAAACTGCACAAAATGACAAACAAAGCACAGCCCAAGGGCTTTCACTCTGTGTGTGTGTGTGTGTGTGTGTGTGTTGTGTGTGTGTACCTGTGTATGTGTGTGTGTGTGAGTGAGTGTGTTCGAGTGTGTCAAGGCCAGATAAATCAATTAAATTATGACATTTCGACACTCAGAAGAAAAATCACCCTAATATGAAAGTCGTCCAACAAAATGGAACGTTTTCCTTATTTTTAGAAATAATTTCTAAATATAAGAAAATATGTAAATCGAAAATTCGAAACATTTAATGGGCTTTTCTAATTCTTAGTAACATTTTATATTATTAAGAAAACATTTCTAAAATTAGAAATGCAAATCCAAAAACCAAAAAATTCTTTGTATAAAGTTCAGAAACAAGTATGAATTTTATAGTTTTATAGTTCGTAGTTTTTAGAAATTTACTTGCTAAAAAACACTATTAAAAGCGATTTTTTTTCCAAGTGTATGCAGCTGTTATATGCAATATTTCTATTTCTTGTTACAAAACTACTTTCATGTTTTCCGGCTTTATTGACATTTTCTATTTGCCCGCGGACAGCAGAAACTAACAGAGACGGACATATGGATAGACAGACAGACACAGAACAAACAAACAAACACTTTGAGAATTTATCTTCAGTTTTTTTGCATATCACATTAGCATATGACATATTTGAATTCTGCTTGTGGAAAATGCGAAAATGGAATAAGAAAAATGCGCTTGCAGCTCTTCCTGTCTGCTGAGAATTGGAAAAAACGTCTTTTGCTCACAGTGAGTGAGAATATAATCTTTATGTTAACCATTATTGTTTCGGATAACAGACAAATAGATAAACAAGCCGAAGTACTCGAGTTGACGTCACGACTTGCAGATACTCTGGAATGAGATTTGGTTTACTTGGTTTACTTTAAATTGGTAAACGATACACATTGAGTGAGGGAAAATCGTCTGTAGTTTTGATATAGAGGTCGACCTATAATTAAAATACCCTAGGTTTTGAAAATATACTCATTTTTGGCAAAGTTATGGTTGCGGAAAGTTTCGACCAGGTCGTGGAAGCACCTTTGCACTATAATTTCAACATTAATTTAATGCTAGACTTGCATTTTCTGTTTTGAATGTAGTAGTAAAGAAGAGCCTAAGTCATGATAAAAAAAGTCTTGCTGTTCGAAAAATCTGATAATTTTTGACAAAGATATGTCTTTGGAAAATCTTAACCCATTCTTACAAACGCAAGTATAATTTTAATATGAATTTCTAATACAACTTTGAGTTAAGTTTTGTCAAAGTTATGATTGTGGAAAGTTTCGACCAGTTCTTTTGGGAACACAATTTTCAAATTAATTTCGAAACCCAGTCGAGTTTTCAGTTTTGAATGTAGTATTAAAAAAGTAGTCAAACCATGATCAAAAGACACGAGTTTTTGAAAATATTTGTAATCTTAAGAATTAACATACATACACACATAAACGCATAATCGAACACACACACTTCCATAAATATGCAAAAGATTTGGATAATAGACCACCGCTATTATAGCACGATATACAAACTCTCGATCGATAGACCACAAATGCTGTATCACGATTTACGTCGCACTCCAACTATCGATAATAAGCTATCGCTTGCAACAAATTCAAAACATATCAGTGTGTATAAAACTGCATGAAATCATAGAAAACATTTAAGCTGCAGCAAGCCATTAGTTATCATCAAATAAATATTATTATTTCAACAAATGTGCACCTTAAACTAAACTTTAAACAGTAACTTACACAAAGTTTTAAATCACGACGGTAATGTGCGCCAATGCCGCCACGAACAGCTGTTTACGAAACAGCCCTGTTTTTGTCGATACGAATTTAGCTATTTATTGAAATTAAAGGAGTAATTTATACGCAACTAGAAATAAATATAAAATAGTGATAAAATGTCAGTTTGCACATCCGCTGAGATAGCAGAGAAACGTCGCATTGCACTGGCTAAGCTGCAGGCAAAAACTAAACAAGGTCCGCCAACAAATTCAAATGCAAAACCAGCTTCAAATATTTTGAGCGCAAAACCAGCTGCCAATTTTTATAAATCTCCGCCAGAAAACACAACAAAAGCAGCTGCTATTAGTAATAACAATAATAATAATTACAGTAATAATAAGAGCTCGGCTTTTCTGAATGCACTCAAGGCCATTAAATCAACATCCGCGCGGGAATTGAGCCGTCAATCAACGCATCCTTATCAGCGTCCAAAATCGTATCTAAAACTAAGTCCCGAGAAATTGGAGCAGCCTGTAGCTAATGGAGCTTTGGCGCCTGTTTTTACAAAATCCATCAATTGTCGCATTTATATGATAAGCGCTCGACGCTTTGCAATCGAGCCCTCGGGCTATCATGTGAAATTGATTGAGGTCTTCAAGAATATACCCAGTAAATCTTACGATAGCCAAACGCGCATTTGGAATTTCGATCTCGAGGATTATCAGTTGCTGCAGCAACATGTGGGCGATCTCAAGCCTCAAGTGCTCCTGGGCACCATACCAAAGAAAGTGATTAAGTTGTGCCAGCAGCCAGCAAAGTCGCTGGAGCGCAGCGTTTTGGCTTCGATAGACGAGAAACTGGTCGAAAAACTAATGCCCTTCCAGAAGGAGGGCGTCTGGTGAGTAGTTGCCTACTCTATACTTTAAGTGGTGCTCCGATTAATGTTCCTCCCTTCACCTTTGTAGCTTTGCCATTGCGCAGCAAGGTCGTGTCATGGTCTGTGATGAAATGGGCCTGGGTAAAACATATCAAGCGTTGGCTGTTGCTGATTATTTTCGGGAGGATTGGCCACTGCTCGTCTGCACCACGGCCAGCACAAGAGATACCTGGGCTCGACATATTACCGAATTATTACCGTCAGTGCCGGTGCACTGTGTCCAGGTGCTGGCCAATAATCAGTATTTGCATGATGCCAAAGTGCTCATCGCCAGCTACAACATGATGGAGCGTTCCACAGACAAACTGTTGCAGCGCAAGTTCGGCTTTGTCATCTACGATGAATCGCACACGCTCAAAAATGGCAAAGCCAAGTGCACAGCAGTTGCCAAGCGTCTGGCGGATCAGGCCAAGCGAGTCATTTTGTTGTCCGGGACGCCGGCATTATCCCGTCCCTTGGAGCTCTTTACGCAGCTGCAACTCATCGATGTTCGCTTCATGACCTTCATGGAGTTCAGTAAGTTAAACGATTATTTTTTTTATTGTAAGGGAAATGACTCCAATTACAACAGTCAAATCTGTACAGTTTTTGTTTTAAATGACTATTTATATTTTATTATATTTTTAGCTAGTCGCTATTGTGATGGCAAACAGACGCAGTTTGGCTGGGATGCCAATGGACAATCGAATTTGGAGGAGCTGAAGGTGATCTTGACGCTCAAATACATGCTGAGGCGCACCAAAGCTGAGGTCTTGCCACAGCTGGCCGAGAAGAATCGGTAATTTGTATATTCTTAGTCTGTTTGTTATTTTATTGGTGTTCTTTTCGCTGGCAGTGAAACAGTTGTGTTGGATCCGGCTTTGGTCTGGACGAATGATGATGCCAAAAGCACCTGCAATCAATTTAATGCGGCTCTACAAAATGCCAAAGGCAAATCTCGGGAGGAGGTTTTACTGCGATTCTATGCGCGCACAGCGGAGGTGAAAACGAAGGCAGTCTGGTAAGATTGCGAGATCTATCAGATCATAAAATAAAGGCTCTATATAGTGTTTATAAGTGCATCAAGTTCCACCTCAATTATAAATTATTAAATAAATATATATGTGCCACAAATCTTTTCTTAAGCAGCGCATATTTAAAGACTTTGGTCAAGGAGCAGCCGAAGTTTATTATATTTGCACATCATCGCGTGATGATGGATGCGATTAGTGATTGCCTGCGCGAACTCAAAGTGCAATTCGTACGCATCGACGGACGAACGGTGAGCGATGTTCGAGCCGACTATGTGGACACATTCCAAAAGAAGAGCAGCTGCAAGGCGGCTGTGCTATCCCTAAAGGCCTGCAACTCAGGCATCACTCTGACGGCAGCCGAGTTGATCGTATTCGCTGAGCTCGACTGGAATCCAAGCGTATGTTAACAGCTCTCATTTCTTTTTATATATAATATATATATATATGTTTTGCAGACTTTGGCGCAGGCAGAGAGTCGAGCTCATCGCATTGGCCAAACAAAGCCCGTGATTTGTCGTTATTTGATGGCTCATCAAACAGCGGATGATACCATCTGGAATATGCTGAAGAGCAAGCAGGAGGTGCTCAGCAAAGTGGGCATCTTTGGCGACAATCTACAGCAGGCCACACACACAGCAGCGCCCACAACCGTAAGCTAATAAAACAGCAGCAAAGGATTTGATATTCAACTTTCTCAATTGCAGACCCGAAAAATTGAGCAGTACTTTTCACCGGTCAAGTCCACGTCGGGCACAATAGAGCAGTATTGTTTACCTGTGAAGGCATCGACTACATCAAACAGCAATAAGGAAAAACCAACTGTTTCAGAAGTAGACAGTGCACAGGATATTGCAGCATTTTTCAAAGATGATGATGATGATGAAGCTTTTATGGAACTGAATATTTGATGGTTTAGTCAAGGCTTTCGAATGTTGTGTACACGAATGATGTGCTGATGATGATGATGAATCTGGAATTTATATTAATCAGTCAGTTTTCAAATAAATCAATCTGCAGTTAAGTGTCAAATATCATTAACATGTTAAATATTCTACATGCTACAAATTCATTTCATGTAAAACAAATTCATTTTATTTCATATATTTTGAGTTTGTTGTTGTTGTAAATGCTCTGTATAATAATAAATCAAACTTCAGTTAAATGTAAGAAAAACTATTTTAATTTGCTATTAATATTTTAAGTGTGCAACATATTTATTTTAGATTTATCTTCTGTTTTTTCTGTTGCTTCAGGTCAAGTTTTTTTTTTTTATTTATTGTATGGAGTCCTGAAGTCAGCAACAAAACATATTTAAATATATAATATATATTTATTTCAAAGCATATTCAATTCATAGCTTCATTTAAAAGTATCTTAAATTTAAACTGTTTTGTGATTAGAATTCATTGCGCATGCGCTGCGAGGAAAACTTCCAACTTGTTCACTGCCTTGGCAACAAATCAAACAATTGTCGACAAAACTTTTTGAATTGACTCAAAACTGTCAGATATATACACATATATATTTATATATGTATGTATATATGTATAAAGGATATGTGTATGGATATTGAGATATAAACAAGAGACATGACTAGCTCAGTGGAGAACTTTGATACACAGGATGTTGATGGCGAGGAAGAGGAACTCGGCGATGACTACGGCATCTCATTCCTGCGCGACATCATCAGCTTGGAGTAAGTGCAAACAACCAATATAAATATATATATATTATAACTGTATAATTGCAGACACTCCTTTGGCTATGACTGCAAACGACTATTCAACTTGGTGTTGGTGGATGATGATACCCTGATCTTTGCATCCGGCAACTTTCTGCACTACTTCAGCATTAAACGACGCGAGGTGACTTTCCGCCAGACAGTCTTTGGCTGCGGCATTGGCTTTATAACGGTGCGTTAATATGAATGCGAAATACTCTGATACCAAATAAGTATTTGCAGCTGATAACAGAACCAAACAAATTCAGATTTTCGATGAAAGCTCATAGTAAGTTCCAAGTTTGGTAGCCTTAGCTCTACTGCGGAAGGTAGAATCTATTGGCAAATAAAATATTAGAGCTCCTTCCTAGTAATCTAGCTTTCGAGATTGGCAACTGTAGCCCTTAAAGATATTAGCTTTCCGATTTATCCCCCTAAAGGGTGTTGCTAGCACATCAATAGGTATATTAGTTTTCAGAGGCGTAACCAACCTATTTTGATCGATCTTTGAGGGGAGTTACCAGAAAGAATCTGTTGACACTATCATTTAAGTTGTTGAAGATATGCGCATTTTAGATCTCTTCGATATCAGAGTATAGAAATTAAAATAATAAACAAATTTTATATATCAAAATTCTCTTCACAGAAAAACGAACGTCCCGAGTTCCAGAATCTGTTTACTGTGGCCGAGAATGGGCCGCGTCCGACGATCTTCATCTATGAGTATCCCTCGCACGAGGTGCGCATCAAGCTGCTGAATGCGGCCAAGAATTGTTTCACTGCCGGCGCTTACAATTCGAGTGGGGAACTGTTTGCCTCACAGGCGGGCTATCCGGATTTCATCATCACCATTTGGCGCTGGCAGCAGGCCGAGGTTGTGTTGCGTGCCAAATCCTTTCAGAGCAACATACACTTTGTGCACTTCTCTGAACATAATCCGATACTGCTCTGCTCCTCGGGTCTCAGTCACATCAAATTCTGGAAGATGGCAAATACTTTTACCGGTCTCAAACTCAAGGGGGATTTGGGTCGCTTTGGCAAGACGGATTTCAGTGATATATGTGCCATGTATATGCTACCCGATGAGAACGTCATCTCCGGCTGTGATTGGGGCAACATTTTGCTGTGGGAAGCGGGCCTGATCAAGTTCGAGGTTTGCCGAAAGGGACGCAAGCCTTGCCACTTGAAGCCGATCACACGCATCACGATGCGGAATGGTGAGGTGACCACCGTGGGTATGGATGGCTATGTGCGCGTCTGGTTTTGGGAGACGGTCGATCTGGCCGATCCTCCAGAGGATGATCTCTTCGTCGAAATCGATCCGATTTATGAGTTCAAAATCTCGGATGTGGAATTGCGTTGTCTGCAAAAGATTAAACCATTTGAGGACACAAATTTTGGCTATTATGCGCAGGATGGCGGTGGCGGGATTTGGTATTGTGACATCAATACCTTCGATGTGCCACAGCCGGCCAAGCAGCTCTACTCGTGTGTGGGTGGACATGTGATCGCTGCCCAAATGTCACCAGTTTCCCCGCATCTGTTGGCGCTCTCCGAGACAGGGAAGATCTTTGTGTATGATTATGAAAAGTGCCGGCTGCTGTTGGAGAAACAATTTGTGGCACATGGTGTGGACATCATTTGGCTGGACACACAAGTCTCTAGCTATGGCACAGAGTTGCTCGCTGCCTTTGAGGATGGCATACTGAGGCAGCTGTTCCTGGATTTGAGTGTGCCGACGAAGGCTTCACTGCGTCTCGTTGAGGCGTACAAGGCACACACGGCACCCATCACCTGCTTGAGTGTGAATCGTCAGAGCACCGTCCTCATCACAGGCTCCGCGGACAAGAGCATGTTCATCTATCGGCTGGGCAATGATGTGAATCGGTTGGTTCAACTGCAACCATTGGGATTTGTGGAGTTCAAAGCGGTGCCAAACTGTTTCCACTGGAGTCTGGCGCAACCTGTTGTTGTCTTAATTGGTTGCAAGAGTGGCGAGGTCTATGAGTATAGTATAAGCACCGATATCACCGAGGAGCAGACCTATTTGTCCTACAACATCACAGATGCCACACGCATGCGCAGCACTCGCTTTGTCTCCGTGAAGAGTCGCATCCGGCGGGATCTGAAACGGGAACGAACCAAGAAACGCAAGGAGCGAAAAAGGGAGCGGAAAATGCGTGAAATTGAGAAATTGAAGCAAGCAAATCCCGGCTTGCAAATCGACATGGAAAGCGCTTTGGCCGACTCCGAACCGGATGAGGAGGAGGAACCGCTGCACATACCCAGTATACCCAATCGGGTTATTTGGCTGCGTCACACAGAGCGGGACACCATCTGGGTCTCCATGGCCGGCTATGATGCCGGCTATATCTACGAGCTGGATTTTGAGAGTGCCGAGCCGAAGGTGTGCACTGAGATTACGGATGCCGATGACATCGAAATACACTCCTACTTCATTGTGTAAGTGCAGCAAACGATGCCTTAAGGTGTCTTGAGGAGAGGTAGAGAGTTTCCTCATTCCCTTACTTAGGCCGGGATGAGATCCATGTGTTAGGCAAGGGTTTCGGTGTAAGACAATGGTATAATCCTGACTCAAGGTATCGGAAACTTCTCCCCTCATCCCCTTACTTAGACTGCGATTGGACTCTTATGTGAGGAAAATTGTATTCTTGAGCATTATCATTGGAAAATTCTAATAAGGGTGTTCTAGATGCTTAGTTCATATAACTTTGATAAGTTATAAGATCTGGAGACTTTTTCTGCCCTCAGTTGCTGATGGTTTCAACTTCCTTTATATCTTCACTTGGGACAGGATTGAACACTTACCTGATTAGTTACTGAGAATACCTAGAATTAGTTTTTATAGTCTTCTCCTTCGTCACCAACTATTGTCTAACCCAGTCAAATCCTTCTCCCCACACAGTGATGAGTATATAATGTTTGGTATGATGAATGGCAGTCTGCGCATCAATCGCCTCAATCCGGAGGATTTCACCGACCTAGCCGATTATCGCACTTATCCGATGCACGATGCCATCAAAGGAACAATTCCGGCGATTATCAGCAGCTACAACGGCGAACGATTGGTGAGCGTTGGCTACGATGGCAATATCTTCCTGTACAAGTGGAACGGCCCCAAGTTGGTGAGGAATCCATTGAGACGGCAGCTGCCAGCGATGCCCGGCAGACCGGAGGTCGAGGATATTGTGGATGTGGAGACGCCATCGCTGGAACAGGAGAAGATCAATGCAGAGCTGCAGCGACAACAGGAGTCAGCCGAGGCACACGATCGCGATGTCCTCGCTAAGATCGGGGCACTGCAGAGTGTGTACTTTGAGATTGTCAAACGCAACGATGAATTGCCGCAAGGTCTGCGGGTGCCCGACAAGGATCTCCTCCTCGATCAGCGCATCGTCCAACAAGTTCGGGACGAACTCCAAGCCGAGCTGGACGATGTCCGTGAGGATCTCGCTTATGATTTAGAGTTTGCCCAAGTTGGACACACAAAGCTCTACAATAATTTCCTCAAGAAACTGGATCATGTGCCATATACAGTCACGCCCCTTTGGTGAGTCCAAAGTGAGTCCGAGACTTTTTAGGCTAAATATTTAATTTGGTGTCTTTTGTAGTGCTAGAATTGAGCCGTTGTCCACTTTTCGTCTGGAGACGCTTGGCGAGGAGTTTCAGCAAATCAAACGAGATATTGAGGAACGTCTCAAAATGGAGCAGGATATGCGGTGAGTTTTTATTTTTCCGTATATCTTCAATCTATTTTGTGATTCTTGAAACCATAATCTGTACGACTAAATATACATATATTCTATACCATTTATCATCCCACTCAAACCCAAGCAGCAGAGAGATCGATGAGCTTGTGCCAGACAAGCCGGAAGTGTAAGAGATATCAATTATGTATATATATATATACATATATATAATATACCTTTTTATATATTATATTTATATAATAATTAACGGAAAAAGAGTTATCATCATATTAATAACACCCATTTATAATCCTATTTATTGCACTTAATATTTTCACTATGCTTACTGTTCCCAAAAATCTGCTAATCTTTAATTTAATGCTATTATTCTCAACTGGAACAACTATATATTTAATTGTACATATCGTAAATTTAGAACTTTTGTTGTTCAATTCAAAACTTAACTGAATAATAATAAGCCCAAGTTGACTACAGGGTATTCACCTAGTCGCACACACTCTCTCTCTCTCGACGGGAGCACTCTATTCTTGCACGGTTTTCATCATTAAAATGCCAAATTAATCTCTCTTTAAATACACAGTCTAACTGAAGTGGTTGTCAGTGATGAGAAGGAGGATTCGATTGGTAATCCGCCGGCGGAGACGTTCTTCTTTGGCCGTGATCCGTCGAGTGTTACGCCCAAATTTAGCCGTAAAATGATGCGATTACTGACACGTTACCGGAACCGACAACTTTACGAGGTGAGACGGATTTTCGACTGGGAGAAATTGGAGCGGCAGAAACCCGATCCGAATCGCAATCATCCCGATGACGATGCACAGATCGCAGCAGCCAAACGCAATCTGGGCGATTATAAACTGAAATCCGGATCCGAATACGAGCCGAAGAGCTCGGAAACCCTTACAGCCAAATACATTGAGATTGTGGAGTGTCGCGAGCGATACTTTGAAATTCTGGACTCGTATAATGTGCAGGTGATGATGTTGCGGGATCGCAAAAGGGAGCTCATGGAGTTCATCGAATCCAAGCGACAACGACTCGCAAGAATCCATCAATTTTTGCCAGAAGCAAATCGCATACAGATGCGGCCCATCAAAGAGATCGATATGGAAACGGAATATCCCGAGCTGAATCTGATCGAGCACTTTGAGCCCGGCTGCGGTGTCAATGTCGATGATATACTCTACCTGGAGGCGAATGTGGAACAGTTAATTGCTGCGCGCAAAACAAAACTGACGCTGGATAGGATTAGTCTGTACGAAATGGAGGCATTCGGCAATCCCGATCTTCAAGAGGTGACCAAATACAAAGCACTACAAATTTCCAAGGTGGAAAGATCGCTGCCCGACGATGAAATGACGGAGTTTATTAATAGATTGCCCGCCACCAGTGATCCGGCGTATTTTGAATGCGATGCGGAGGGAAATGTGCCCATGATGCAAGAGGTGCGTCATCGTTGGCTCAGAGTGATGGTTGTGGAGCAACTGCACATCATGGCCGAGATTGATGAGGAGATCCGCTTGTTTGATATGGCACTGGACAATATACAGATGCAGCGGTTCCAGGTGAAAATGGATTCGGAATTCCTCTCCTCGTACATGATCAGTCTCGATCAGGAGCTGTATGTGCTGCGGGATAGCGAGGAGATCGAGACGCAGCTGCTCCAGAACGCCAAACAGGCGATGGGTATACGCAACGAAATGCAGATTGTGATCAATGCCACCAATCGCCAGTTGGAGGAACTCCGCAAGATCATCGATCGACTCAACGAACAAATTGGCCAGCTCCAGTTGAGTTTCATGAATTCGGTGAAGGGGCATCGATTCTATGATTTCTTGCGCCGCATTTTCAAAAAGAAATGGCGTCCACCGAAGCGTGTCCATGGCGACGACGAGTCCTCGTCTTCGTCGTCGTCCTCCTCGTCGTCCAGTGAGGATGAGGCTGCCGATGCCCAGAGCATTGACTCGCTGGACATGACCACCATCCGGCTGGATGAGGCCACGTGTCCCATTGGCTTGGAGCGCAGCCTTTACGAATGGACATTCACTGTGCGCTCCGAGCGACACGAGCTGGAGCGCACCCTCACCGAGAGTCATCGCGATGTGGACCACAAGCGTCGCCAGATTGCCGAAATGCAAACCAAGATGAAGCACAACGAGGAGATCTATCAGCGGGAAAAGAATAAGCTGCTGGACTTTCGGGTAGGTCATTGGGGGAGAGTACTTTTGAGTTTGGCTTTATAGAAAACAGCCCAAAATGAAAATCCCACTCAAAACTGGAAAGTTTTTCTTCCATTTTGCAAATCATTTCTAAACTGATAAATAATTTCTTAAAGAAAGTCGCCTTTTTAAATATATACTCATTGGATGGTGAAGCTAAATTATTTATATATAAACTAAAAAAATATATAATATATTATTATGTAACTTATATTGCAGCGCAACCGGCAGACGGAGATAAACAAGGTGCAGATAAGTACGGTGCTGCGCATGGATCAACTGCAGCATTTCCGCGAGGGTGAAGACTATCGGGATGTGTCCAATGCGATACTGTTCGATGCGGAAATACTGAGCGATCTACGCCGCCGTGCCGAGAAGCTGCACGAGGAGACGCTGGCCACAAGGCGGTGGCATCGCATCAACTTCATCCATCTGCGTCGCATGAACCGCGACATCAAATTCATGCGATTCGAGATCACCCGGCTCGAGGAGGAGATCAGGCAGGCGATGATGAAGCGCTTCGGCCTAATCATCAATCTCGATGAGCTCGAGGAGGAGGTGCTGCGTCGCTACATCTTTGACCTGGAGTCAACCGCCGAGGATGAGTTGCGAGCCCTCGAAAAGGAGCTCAAGGAGAGGCAGGTCAGTGTACAGAAATTCTGCTACTATACACTCAGAAAAAGAAGTGCATTTTAGTAATTCGCCAGGAGTAACTCACAAAGATCTTTCTAAAAAGCGCAGTTTGCCTAGTTTCCTTGCATTTAGAAATTATTCCAAGCCTTTCTATGTTTTAGAAAAATGTTTTCCTATATTAAGTTGTCTCCAAAATGAATCCACTTTATCACCTTACATCACTCTGCCCCACCCAGATTGAGTTATCCCGCTGCGAGGAGGAGCTGGTGCAGGTGACGCAGAACAACACGGAGAAGGTGAACATACAAACGGTGCTCCTCGAGCAGAAGAACATGCTGGATGTTATCCTCGATGTGCAGGTGCGCAACTATCACAAGTGGGCGAATCCCCAAGTGCTCAATCTGAGCTACGACATTGAGAAACTGATGGGCATCGATGGCCAGCTGCTGCAACAGATTGAGGTGTGTTCACAGCTTTGCTCTCTCCCAAATTACTCAGTCTAATCTCTAAACTGTCCCACCAGTGCCTGGAACGTGAGATTTGCACGCTGCGTCTGAAGGCGAAACCATTGCAGATTAACGAAACGGATGCGTTGCCTCGTGTGGCCCACAGTGAGCTGATGCGGGAGCAATCGGAGACGGAGCTCTGTCCGGCCATACTCAATGTGGATGCGTATATGTTGCCACCCATGCCGGATGAGTTCATCATGGACCGCGTCCACACCATTGTCCAAAAGAGTTTCAATCATTTCCTTGGACGCCATACGACGCCGGAAAATGTGCGGAAATTTGCGCAAAGATCATCGCTATATTTATGCCAGGCCGCATATAGTTTCCAAGGACGATATACGGACCGAATAGCCGAGTGTATAACGGAGCATCTGGAGAGCATTGTGCCCAAGAAATATCTGATACACATCAGTGCGGAGGAGTTGCGTAAATTGTTCAATGAAGTCGTCGCCGTTTTCGATTATGAGCGATCCGATGTGAATACGGAGGATTTGATTTCGGGCATCTTTGAGCATGCCAAGGATGCGCTGTGTACTCGTGGCATCTGTGAGATCGTCAATCGCACACAGTTTATTGTGTTGCACATGTTCAAAGAGTTAATTGAGGTATTGCCGCTGGAGGAGTTCCAGGCGGAGGAGACGCTGCGCATCATTGTCGATGTGCTCGAACGTGAACCGATGACAGATCCGCGGGCCATCAATGTGGAGGATCTCATAGCGAGCACCCTGAAGCATGCCAAGGATAATCTGCTTGATGGGATTACGGCGCTGCCCATCCGTCAGCTGGGCAACAGCATCCAGAAGGAGTTGCTCAAGCGGCGCCAATTCAAGCCACCCAATTGTCAATCTCCGCTTGCGGTTCGCATTGCCAGCAAGAAAAAGGGCCCAAAAACTGGATTACCCTTTTAGTATTGGAATCTTTGAGCACCCTGCTCTAATTTTGGGTGCAAGTTTTCATCGGAAAATATTAACATTGATATTATTTGTAATTAAGATGTAATCTTTATGTAAAATATGATTAAACTCATTTTATTCGGGGCTAGTTAAACAGCAAGTTTAGGCAGAGAAAGAATATGTTTAGTGACTCAGACTATATATAAATAAATATATATACAATATAAATATATATATATATAAATATATATATATATATATATATATATATATAAATATATAGTATATAGTCTTTGCTGCTAGATATACTCGCTCCGTCTAAGCTTTTTGTTTAACTATCTCGAATAACAGAATAAGAATTGGCATCACGATATATACTTATATGATTTTCAATAAAAGAAAATATTTAAATATATTGTTTTATTTGTGTAAGATTAATAGTCAGATTAAGCAATAATAATAATAATATAACGAGAATGGAGAATGCATAACTGGGCCAAGTCTGGATTCAATATCAAACTGAATCTGAATATTCACTCCAAGCGCCGCTTGACAGTATTAATTTTGTGTGGGAGCAGCTCGAGCATCTCGCGCACAACGCCAATCTCGCCATGCAGCCGCTCGGCAGCCTCCTTGTGCTTTGCACAGGATTCACTGAATCTTTTATAGTACAAAAGACTTTGATTCAGTTGCTCCAACTGCTGCTGGGGATGCGAACTGATCAGCTTGTAGTAGAGTCGCCCGATATGGAAATGGGCGTAGAGCATGGTGCGAAACTCATCTATATCCATGTTGGGTCGCCAGAGATCACCTGCATCCGGCTGCACCAAATACGATTTGACAAAGCACTCAAAATGTTTGATGGCCTTCCAACAGCTCTGATTGACCCGTTTGACATCCGCAGGTGTGGGAGATGACTGCGCCTTGATGGCATCGAGGCGTATGTCGAGGATAGCAGCATGTGCTGTGCCCGCCACATACCAACACTCGCGACAGATCTTCAGATAATGACCATGATCGAGCAGCTCCAGCAAATCCTCTAAATATTTAGCACGTCGCTTTTGCATCTTGGCCTGATTCTCGGGCAGCTCCTCAAAGAAGGCAATGTGATCATAGGCCTCTGCATAATCTTGCATAATTCGGGCATACTCGGTGGCCTCCGTCTCCGCCTTGTAGTAATCCTTGGCCACATCCAGCCACTCGCTGACAAAGTGAAAAACCAGCTTGGCATCGTCAAAGGTCAAACAATAATCACAACTGATGCGATTCTCACAGGCAGCAAGATCGAGATCCAGAAAGCGATAATCCTCCTCAACGAGTTTTAACTGCTTGGTGGCCTGGGCCAGATGCTCCTCTTCCTCGTCATCATCCCGCATCAGCCGCTCCTTGGACGACTGCAAGAGCAGTAAGCCGTACTTGGCCCAGCAGCGTGCCACATCCGCATGGCGATGCTTAAATGTTTCGGCTACATCCGCTTGCTGCTGCTGACTCATCTGTGGCTGCAACATGTTTGCCTCGTGCTCGGCCATTATTAATGTGGCTGCAGCCAAAAGGTGACGTGCTTCTTTAAAGCGCTCCTGGCCTATATAGTATTGGGAGAGTGTTGCCGTATTTAAAGCAAAGTCAATTGCTTCGTAGCATTTGTATTTGAGCTGGCGATGCAAAGTGCGATGACAACATTGAGCGGATTTCTCTGGTTCCCCCACATGACCCCACATCTGAGCCAGGTAAAAGCAGCAGAGTGTGTACAGGTTCTCCAGTTCCTTGCTGCCAGTGGCAGTTGCGCTCAACTCCACTTCCTCCGAGACTGGATTCAATAGATCAAACATGGTCATTGGCACCTCTCCTCCAGCCTGAAACTCTTCGTAATTCTGCTCCGCTTGCAGCAGCAGCTCCAGCGCCTTTTTGTACTCCAGCCTGGCGGCATAGACAATGCTCAACTCGTTGATGGCGCCCACATAGGCAATGATGCACTGCGGCCGCAGTTTGCGCTCCTCCACTAACTCCAAGCACCGCTTTAGTAACTTTTCCCCATCGATCGATTCCTCGGTGTAGATGTGAATGCGACCCAAGTCCCGGCAAATAAAACCCAACATTGATTGATAGACAAATTCATCATGACTGCCTTCATCTTCGCTGGCTCGTATCGAGATCAGTTGATCCTCCAGCTGCTTTTTTAAATCGTAGAGAATATCGCGCGCTTTGTAATGGGATCGATGGGGTTCGGTTGGAGGATCGCTGCGACTCTCCTGCTCGATCAGTGCGCTCGCCTTCTCGTACAGCTCCCGGTAGTCGCTGAGCGCCTCTTTAGGTATTACCATTTTTAATTTCGCAATTTTTCACAATTTTTTTTCTAGTTTTGAGCTATTATTTTTTCCAACTTCAGGCTGGTCGATAAGCAGGCTGGTCGATAAGCTATCAGATGTTTCACATGGCAAAGGACATCGATATATCGAGCAGGAAGTACCGATATTTTAAAATGTTCATAGCGGCGGTGGGTCGATATCTTATATGCTCACCTGCTGTTCACACTCCTAATATTTATCGAATACAGTGTCGATATTTGTTGACACTTATTAACAGATATTATTTCTAAATCTTCATCTGTTTATCCATCTAAATTGCAGAGGCGTGCCGATGGGTTATAAGCTGACCAGCTGCTCAAATTGCAATAAAAATCGTTACATCGAATACAGTGTCGATATTTCATTCGGTATTTTACATTTTTGTTTAGCTTCGTCATTATTTCGCCATATCCATTGGTTTGGTTAGCTGGTCACATTCCTAAACTGATATCGAACTGTATCGAATACATTATAAATGCAGCTATTAAAATGCGGTGGTCGGACGATAAGTCAACCAGCTGGTCACATTGCTAGCGTAATCGATATATCGCATATATTATTGATATTCTCTAGCAACTTGTTAACACTACCAACGCGATTTTCCATTAAAGAAAGAAATTGTAAACAAGAAAAAGAAAACAAATACAAATTAATGGCATCAGAGGGCGAGGAAATGGCTATGACGCCAGTAGAAAGTGAAGTTTCTGCAACAGAAACGGACACAGAAGCAGAGGACTGCGGCCTGGAATCGGACGCAGAGAGTATTGAAGTGGAAACTGTGCCAATTTCCACAGAAGAAGCAGAAATGGAGGAGCTGCTGGGACAACTGGAGGATTACACGCCTACAGTGCCAGATGCACTCACAATGCGCATTTTGCAAAGCGTAAGTTAATCTTAACACTCAGCTAAAAATATTCATAATTTACCTAAATTTCTTGCCAGTCTGGTTTTGCGTCTGTTGATCCACGAATTGTGCGCATCATTTCGGTGTCTGCCCAAAAATTCATTTCGGATATTGCCAACGATGCTTTGCAACACTGCAAAACGCGTACAACAAATATTCAGCACTCAAGCGGTCACAGTTCCAACAAGGTAAACAAATTTATTGAGTTCTTATTAAAATTATTAATTTAGTTTTATATATGCAGGACAAGAAAAACCCGAAGGATCGCAAATACACCTTGGCTATGGAGGATTTGGTGCCAGCCTTAGCAGATCATGGCATAACAATGCGAAAGCCCCAATATTTCGTTTAAAATTAATACAAAATTAAAATTTATTTAAAATAAAAGTAAATGTAGGAGTACTTATTTTCATGCGAGTACAATTAGTTACAGCTATCGGTTACTTGACTGTGGCACGCTATCGAAATCAAACAAGTTGATGGGCACCATCGATTGTGCAAACAGCTGTTCAGTAACAAGAAGCAGCACAAAATGGGAGTGTTTTCATTGAGAGTGCAATTTTATTTTTTTATCCCTTAAGTGCAAAATACACGCAATCAACTGCTGAAAATAAGTTAAAACAACTAACTAACGTTGCGCGGGCTGAATACTTATAACGGCAGTGACGTCACATCGATGAAAGCGTGCGAAAAAAGCAAACGAAAATTGGGACAACGACGACAAAGTGGGAAAAATCGAACTTTGTGCGCGAGTGTGTGTGAGTGTATAATTTGAAACAAAACCAAATATCAAATGCAATACATATAATAATTATATATATATATATATATATATATGTCTATATATATAATATGTAAATTATTTTGCTAATAATTGCAAAAATGTTACGCAGTAATAATCGAATAATCGATAATTGAATAAACGAAAAGTAAACAAAACCCCCCACCCGCCCCCTCTAAGCAAATCACAAAATGGATCTGGAAGAGACGAGCGACACTGGATTTCCGGCACTTGGCTTTCCAGAAGTGGGCACCTGGAATCGCACACATAATGTGCCGCTGGAAAACATGAAAATCGATGCGCCAATGGTAAATATGCATCTACATGTATATATGTATGTGTGTGTGCGTGCATATGCACTTTGAATTAGCGAGAGAGAGCGAGAGTGAATCAGCCGAGGACAGCTTTTTCATTCGTACAGCGAAGGTCGCCTAATCTGCTGCTTCTTGCCTGCTTCCTCTTCAATAGCCAGTCATAGTCACAGTTAATTGAACCGATCGTCGCCATAATTCTTGTGTCTTATCAATCACTGGCCATTGGCACACTAGTTTCAATACTCACTGCTCAACATTGTTGCTGATAACAGAGTTGACAAGAGTTTAACCCATTTCAACATTTAAAAATTGTTTAAGTTAATGAATCTTTTTAATTTATTTTTCTATTACCAATTGTAATAACTCCACTGAATCGTAGAAAAATAAGAAAAAAATATTCAACACAATAATAAATGAAATTTTTCCTCGATGGAAATATAAAAATATGAAGAGAGTTTATTAAAACAATATAAAGTAACCGTAAGTTTTGTTTCCACAACTCCTCCATTCGAATTTCTGACAGTTGAGGGGCTGGGAGGGAATTTTGAATGCCATTTCTTACGAATATATTTATCGGACAGCCTTTGTTTTTGCCGTGTTAAGAACAGAAGTTCAAAATTTTAATATTGTACGTACTATATATCTTTGATCTCTTTACCAGAGAATCTACAACACAACGATATATATTAATAATAATTACAATTCGTTTAGATCGCTTTTCTGCATTTGTTATTTAAAATTTTGGTTAACTTTTTTCCCCCCAATTATAATATATATATATATATATATACTATATAATAATGCTAAAATTTAGAGTCATAATGCGTTGCGTGAAGGATTTGAGAAGTCGTCGCTGCAGAAGCAGCAGCAGCAGCCTGCCCAATTTCATCATGGTAGACGAGAAGGACGAGGATGACATGGATCATGATGCGGATGATGATGGTTTCGGGTTGGACAACATGCATTCGTCATATTCAATATTGGATAATCGTTGCTCCGATTTGTTCTATATGCCCCAGGGCGTTGGGCCCGCCTATCAGAATCTCTTCACTACCGTCGATCAATTTGATTTCAGTAAATATCAAAAATCCTTTGCCTGGCACAGCATCAAACCGATCCGGGCCCAAGTTGTGCGTTGCCCGAAACTGCTGCTGTCGCATTTGAAGTGTCATTTTGTTATACCATGCTCCAAGTTGCGGCATCCATCGAATTTTAGCATTTTTAATTTGTACTTTGACTGCGATGTGAATAGCGCCGTCAAAGCCTTCGTCCTGATCGCCTCCCAATATTCCGTTGGCTTCATGCAGGACGGTTATTGGTCGGATTTTGTCAATCCGTTTACGGGTCGTGCCTATTTCCAACCTGCTGCAACATCCAACTGCCAGCATCAGCAGCAGCCGCAGAAGGTTCATCATTATTCGCGGTATTCGCGCTTCCTGGGCCACAATATGCAATTCAGGGATATCAACGGCTGCACCATCATCAATGAGGCCACAACATGTACCTTCTCGGGCGCCATTTTCAGCGATGTGCCAGTCGATCATTTTGACTAATCCATGAATCATGTATTCCACACCCTCTTTTGTTTTAATCATAATCTTTTCATCATAAAATGTTGATTGTCTCCAAGTCGTTTTCAACTTTATTTGTATACTGAACTGTGAGTGTTTGTGTGGGTGAATCGATTGCCCAATAAATGGAAATTTAGGGGGAACCTTTACTAATCTTTAACTTATTCCAAGACGATTGTTCAGGTTTTTTTTTTTCAAAATTATAATATTGGAACGCGAAAGCTGTTGTTTCTAGAAAGCTTTATGGATTAACATTTAATTAAAGTATATAAAAGCCATAGCAATATGCTGTATGCTGTATTTATTAATGTTCATATTACATTTCATATAAAATTAAATATATATATATTTACAACATTATTACATATATATTTTTATAAGCACAAATAAATATTCATAAAACTTGTTGATTTATTTCCTCATTAATCAAACATTATAATGACTTAGTGTGCTTATTGCGTTTTATTTCATTATCCAAAACAGTTATTAAAGATTGCTGATTAATGAAATGAATACCGAGAATGCCATAAAACACTGTAAATAACAATGAGCAACACGGAGTAAATAAAAAAAAAAAAAATATTTGTACATATTTTTAATCTGAGAACTCATTAGAAATGTAAAAATGGTTGTTAAAAAGTGAGTAACAGACAGATGGAAGTATCTACAACCCCATAAGGCAAATATAATCATGGTCAACATCAACTGCCGAAAATAAATAATAAAATAAATAAAATCTTATTGATCAGCTTTATAAATTACATTAAGAAACTCCTGTTCTTAACTTCTGTTAAGGAAACCCCATTTTCATATTGAAAAAACTACCAGAATACCTAGCAAGAATTGAACTGTTGGGTACAGGGTATCTTTTAGTCAAGCTCTCTCGTTTAGAGCTAACTCTAACCCACAATTTTATTTGTGATAACTTCAAGTCTCGCTCTCTCCACAAGCGCATTCCACCTTTAGTTTTACTGCTGAACCTATAAAAAATATAATATAATGTTAAAGATCAACCTGCTGTGCTTTTATAGATATGGCTGCTGTGCTCGCTGCTGACAACGATCACATGGGTGACCTACAACACCTTTTACAACTCGCGTGTAATCGGAATGCTCATCACAAAGATTGCCAATCGTTGGTTCATCAAAGGTGCTTACTTCAAGATTGGTTCTGTGGCATTGAATCCGTTGGCCGGCAAGATAATGTTCCGGGATTTTGTATACATCACCTACGATTATACGATGCGGGTGCAGGATGGCTATTTCATATTCCGCTGGTGGCGCTCCTATGTGCCCAAGGATGTCTCCGAGGGTTAGTTTGATTTATACATTAAAATTCAAATGAACTTTAATAATTCCCTTGCTTTACAGATCTCTCCCATTCGGATACGCGTTTGTCTGTTCAGTTAAATGGCTATGAGTTGCATATCTATAATCGCTCCGATTTGTACGATACGTTGGAGAAGACTTTCGGGCTGGAGCCATCGCTGCTGATACCCACAGATGTGGTTAGCAACGAGGAGCGCAACAAGCTCAAGGAGCACAACATGAACGTGGAAAATGCCCGTCAAAGTAAACGTGTCAATAGCGTTAAGAATTCGGAAGCAATGCAGGCGACCACCTGGCGAGATTTGATACCCGTCATCAAGATTGATATTAGTTCGGGTCGCTTTGTTTTTGGCAATCGTCTGACGCCGACGACACTCTCCATTTCCGTGGAGGAAGCTCATTGTACGTACAGCACAAAGCCCGCCAATTGTCGTCTCGATCATTTCATGCACTTTGTCAAGGCGAAAGTGGAGAATGCCAAGGTGCTCTTCTGTCCCAGCCCAAAATACACCGGTTTGATTGATGAACCACCTCGCTATATGGGCGAGGGATTTGTGGTTATGATGTCCAATCAAATGGATCTATATTTCTATATGGATGAGCCGGGTTTGGTGCCGGAACAGCCCGTACAAATTGAGCTGGCCAATGGTGATGTGGTGGAGCCATCGCCACCCGTTTGGGGCATTAATGCGCACTGCTTGAAGGGCACCGATTTTAGCTATGGTCCCTGGGCGGATAGACAGCGAGATCATTTGTATCGCTATTTCTATCCATCCGACTGGAAGGAGGCAGAAGTGACGCCCACACCACAGCCGGGCGAGCTGCGCAGCTATCAGTCGTTTGATGTGACGCTGTGCGTCTTGAATGAGGCCACCATCGATATACTCTTCTCCAAAGAGAAGGAGACGAATGCCATGCACATAACTGTTGGACCCGCCTCCTATGTGGAGGTCACCATACCCTGGATAACCCACACCGATGGCTATACGTCCAAAATACAGGGACAACTCTTTCATGTGGAGGCCACCACATCGCTCCAGTATCGCAGCCTCGCCGAATTCGAATCCTTGGAGTACAAAGTGCGCATTCATTATCCGACCAAATGGAATGCACCACAGGATTGGAACATTTCGCTGGCTGGTTGTAAAACAACAGCTTATATTGTGTATAAGCACAAGTGCTTCTTCCAGGATCTCATCGAGGATTGGGCGAACAAGGCACGACCCGATATACTCAGCTTTGTGCCATACACCTGCAATTTCAATATACGCTTAAATGAATTTGAGATCCTTATGCTGTGCAACGAATACAATTGGATCGATTGCAGCAGCGCCAATCAGGAGAATAATCATTTGGGATTTTGCGGCGATGTTTTCGAGATGAGTTTCGCGCTGCCCTTTGATGATTTTCTGCCCAAGACTGTGACGCTCAAGTTTTGGATACATGGCGAGGGTCTCGACCTGAGCCTGTATGTGCCGGAGGTGTCTTCGGTGCGTCCCATTGTCCTAGCCATAGACGAGAACGCAAGACTGTTGACCCGCGAGGGCAAATTGATACGACGACCCGAACTCTATACGAAAAAATGGCGCAAGATTTGTCAGCGCAGCGCCGGTTGGATTGACTGTTGGGCGGTGCCCATTTTAGCTTTGTCCATTCAGTATGTTTATCATCCAGTGCCGCCGCTGGGACCAGATCCTCAGGCGGATATTACCACGCCGGAGAAGGAGGAGATTTTACTGAGCCCCATGCGCATACCCAAGGTGCGTAAATCTCCCGTGAGCAGCAGCTGGCAGCAATCGGAGCAACAGAAATTCGATCCGGGCACTTTGGCAGCGGATCATGTCACCGTCGAGGTGGAAATCGGCAGCTCTGTGCTGATGGCCTACGGCAATGTTTTGCGGAATTTCATCAACCTGAAAGAGAACATCTTCGGTGAGGATCAAAGCTTTACGGATATGGAACAATCGAATGTTAGTCTGAAGGAGACGGGTGCACCGAACAATCCCAAGGATCAATTGTTGGCCAAGGAGAAGGAGTTGGCCAACAAATCCATATCAGAGACAACGGCACCGGAGGAGAAACGTAAACCATTCGATCCACGACTGTATCGTCCGCTGGAGGTGATGGTCTCGGTGATTGTGCATGATATCCAGGCGCATGTGATGAAGAACTGCAATCCCGATGATCCACCGTGTCCGGTGGTGTTAATCGAACGCTTTGGCTTCGAGATGAACAAACGGTATACGGAGACAACGTTGCAGGTGCTGGTGAGTCCCGCCTATCTGCTTACCTCGGATTCGCTGCAGCGCCAGCAACGCGAGCAGCACATCCAACAGGGTCACCTGCTGCTCTCGGCGGTGCAGGTGCGCGGACATGCCATGTTCAGCAATGAGGGTTGTGCTCTGGACGAGGATACACTTGAATATTCCTGGCTCGTCGAGGTGCAACTGGGCAAGTTGACAGGGAAATTGACTTTGCCACAGCTGGTGAATGTTGTCACTGGCTTGGAGACCCTTGTGCTGCTCGCCATCGATCCCGAGAACTGCCTGAAGTCACCAAAAACGGTGCGCAATTGTCATCATGGTGTGCCCAGCAATCTCTGTCCGCACACCAAGGAGGAGAACAAATACAAATGTCCCTCGGCCGAGGATATCAAGTACAAAATGACTCGTGTCTCTGTGGATGCCGTCGATGTTTATCTCATTGAGAGCGGCACAGCGTTGCACGCTTGGATCTCACCCATTCGACTGGCCAATTGTAATCTGCACGGGCAGCGTGTCAAATCTGGCATCTCGGGTCTGCTGCCCTCCATCTTGTTGCGACTGTTTATGCTGCACGCTGGGAATGTGCCCAATAGTGCTTTTAATACCAACACCACGGGCAGTAATCGCTCGGGCAAGCTGCGTCGCGCCGATCAGGATTCGTTGAAGTCCAGTCAGGATGTGCCCAACAGCAGTACCCATTTTGGTCACAAGTCCGGCAAGCGCAGCTCGAACTCCTTTTCGCAGCGTCGCGATTCACGCGAGGATCGCCGCTGCTTCACTGATGCTCATGGGCCCAAACGCACCCCGGAAACGGCGGAGCTCAGCGAGAACTGGGTCGAGGTTGGCTGCACCTCGTTGGGACCCATTCTGCTGGAGGGTGCCTCCGCTCTGCCCATACCCGATCACGAACTGCATCTCGTGCAGCACAAGTAAGCAGCTTTCATTTAGCAGCTTGGCGTAAATTAATTTCCTTTTCTTTTTTCTTAGTTTTCTGCGCGAACATGATGCGAAATTTAAACGTTTGTGGTTTCTGTGGTCCAACAATGGCAACGCAATCAGCTCAGCCTCGGAGACATCGCGTTGCGGCTGCATCGGTGGCTGCGTCTTCTTCGGCAGCAATCGCAATGGGCAAAAGTTCTTCAAGCCCACCGCTCAGGATGTCCATGACAATTATAATATTGCACGCTATTTGTGAGTATTTTTTAGCAGTCGATTTCAATGCTGTTATCTCCTTATTGCTTGTTAAAGTAGGTGGCGGGGTCAACTCTGAACAGTTGCAGACAACCGCCTGTAGACAACCGCCTCAACCCAACCTAAGCTAATCCATTCAACATTTCCATCGCTTGCAGCATCATCAACAACAACAAGGACTTTGGCTTTGGCGAGAGTATTTTGCATCAGGGTCAGTTGGTCTTTCACACGCCGCCTTACAGTCTGCATTGTGTCTCGTTGCATGACGCCGCGGACTTCAATGGCAAGGGCAAGTTGTATCGACCCGCTGTCGAGTTGCGCAATGGCAGCTTGAAGAAATCGGAGCACTGTTCACTGCCAGATGGTGCTAAGTTTAAAATTGGTGGTGGTGTTGTGGACAAACCAGAGTTGAGCAGCAATCGCCACAAATCGCGGGAGAGCATTGGTTCCCCAAATACACTGGAGCGACGCAGCAAGCGATATACGTGCACCAGGCAGACCTCGGTGGAGGTGCCCTACGCACGACTGCTGGACAGTCCCTCCAAGAAGCTGCAGTTGCAGCAGCAGCAACACGACTGCACCGTGGAGGTTGCCAATGCTGCCGCTAGCATACCAAGACGTGGCTCAGATTCGCACAGATTACGCGTCTCGCCGCCAAAGACAAGCATCTCGGACTCCAGACTGACCGGCGATGCGGCGCTCGACGATGAGCACGAGGTGAGCAGTGAAATTGTAGCCCAGTCTTGGCTAGATATTAATTTTTTATACTCCCACACAGATGCCCGATGAGATGTCGCATTCGGCGCCGCACTCACATCCATTAGAATTTGAGATCGCTGACATTGCGCTGCATGTGGGGGAACAGTTGCCGCGCGAGGTACAGCGCACCATATCGCTGACCTCGGAGAATCCCTCCGAGATGTTCTTCTCCGCCGAGGAGGATATCTCGAATGTGATGTCGCAGCGTGGCTCCATGAAGCAGCGCAACGGCAATGGATCCATCATTTTATCCGGCCGCAAACGTTTCTCCTCCGATCTGAGGTGAGTGCTCCAAGCACATCCTTATAATTCAGTTCAGTTCAGTTTTATGAAGTCCTTGTTAACTTTGCAGCATTGGTGCTCAGAATGAGAATAGCAGCCACACTCTGCCCACTTATCGCAGCGATCTGGAGATCCATGCGCCGGAGAACAACAAAACTTTGCCCAAGCGGCCGCAGAGCACCACAGAATTGGTAAAAAGAGTAATGCGAATAATTGTGTAAAACACTTTTTTAGTGCTTTATGTTAGGTCTCTCACTATGTTATGTACTATGTATATCCTATATCTATATATTATAATATATATATATAACCAAAAGCTTTACTGCTTTCGAGGCTCCTGTTCAATTTTCACTTTCATCCAAAAACGAAAACGTTGTTCCACAGTTCTTTCGCAGAGCTGCCATTTAATGCATGTTTCCTTCAAGTATATCTATAAGATTTCTATCTCTATCTCTTGCTCTCTATACTATAACTGTTATCTCTGCTATATTTATATAAAAAAATCCACACCTAAATCTATTCCTCTCCACGAAAAACTCAAACCGTTTGATTCATCCAAAAACGAAATCTAAAACAAACCGTTAAAAAATAACAAAAAATAAAAAACAAAAAACAAAACCGTAAAACTCATCCAGAATGAAGACGCGAGACGCATTCACGGTCTTGCCACACCAATAAGAAAATTAACAAATATCTCATCACGACCCGAGTACCGACACTTTGTTCACGACGTGAGTAGTTCTTAGCAAAACCCCAAAACCAAAGTATAAATACAAAAAAAAAAAAAAAACTACTAAAACTAAATCTTTAACTAACACGTAGCTCCACTTAAATTGAACCTTTCTTTATTTAGCAAATCTTTATGTATAACCTAATTTAAATATCGAGTATAGTTTTCGTATCCCTATCTATAACAACTAAGAAAGCACAGGAAAATAAAATACCCTTGCAGGCAGTTGTTAAATCAATTATTAAATATATTTATTTTATATAAATTTTTTTTTAATATTATATTTATTATAAGATCAGAATGAATTACATAATTTTAAATTTAACTTAAATCTTAACATTATTTATATTTGGAACATTGATCTCAAGTATAAAATGTAAAATAAATTAATATTTAAGTAAAATTTATAATTATAAATTCATTTATTTCTTATTTTGCTCCAACAATCTCTGCAAGGGTATAGAAAAATTTGTGTGCATGTCCACAATTCTGCATGGAACTTGGAGTTAGTCTAAGTCTAATGATTTCTAGTCTAGTTTTAAGAACTCGTAGAATTAACGTGTTTAATGCACTGTTTCATTGCCAATCAACAACGAAAAGAATAGCTTTTGAGCTTGCTTGCGCCACTTGGTCTGACTAAATTTCTATTTGATTTGTAGCCGTTGCAATTGGAATTGAATTGTTCAAAATTTCTAATTCTATTTTTACACCTGCTCTGCATTTCACAGGCTGATTCGCGTGGCTCGTCATCGGGCACTCCATCGTTGTCCTCCAACTCGTTCATCTCGGCGATGTCGTCGCAGGAGGATGTTGCCTTGGTCAACTTGCATCAGCAGGTCAATCGACCCATTATCGATTCGCCGCTTCTCATGGCCAGCTATTTGAATCACTTGTCGCAGGTGAAATGCTTCAATTGGAATGGTTGCTCCTTTCCCCTCGGACCGGATGTGTTCTCCACGCCGCTCTTCCACGAGAACGAGGACGGTGGCCTAACCTATATTGGCAGCAAAATGTTGCCCCACTTCGATTTGTATTCGTGCTGGCGTGAGATTAAAGTGGTGCCACGCTATGAGAATAGCACTGGTAGCAACAGTTCGGCCACTTTTCTGGGTGGTCCCAAATCGCATCCCTGGGATCCGAGTGTACTGCTCAAGGAGGAGGAATCGGATAAGACCACCAACGGTTTCGACGATGGCGAGTTCATGAGTCTTCAAGCAGAGGGCGGTGCTGCCTGCACCTCGGTGGTGGCCAGACTCAAAGGCCAGCTCAATGTGTTCCTCACCCCCCTGCTGTTGGAGGGCCTGCAGCGGTGAGTAAAAAGTACAGGGTATCAAAAATACACCTCTACAGAGTTATTTTATAATGGAGATTTCTCGTAACCCATAAAATATATGTATTCTTGATCAGCATCACTAACCAAGCCGACCTTCAATTGAAGCTGAAGATTAGATCGAGTAACTATATCATATAGCTTAGCTGCATGAGCAGCTAAGCAAACCAGTTAGATTCATCAGATTTACATTTAAAGCAATCTCTTGTTAATTGTTACATTGAGATCTTTATTTGAATTAATCCTATAAAATATATATTCACACACACGCACACAAACACACACACTATACACACAGCACACATACACATTTAAAGTGTTGTGAACTAAAAACAAATCGAAAGAATTTAACTACGTTTGACACGCAAATGGGAGCGTTTGGCCTGTCTGATGGCCACATTCAGATTGCTCTGGCTGTTGAGCTGGTCTCGCGGAAACGAGTCCATCAGCTTCTTCAGATAGCTCTCGTTGGGATTCTACAAGAACTTGGATAGTTATTTGTCTGCAATCCCAAAAGCAAACCTGAACTTACCTCGGGTGCATCGTCAGTTTGTTGGTTGTCGCGTTTGATGCGTTTGCCTGATTCGAGTTGATACTGGTTGGGATTGTTGTTGTTGTGTTCGTTGTTGGAGTGCTGCTGCTGCTGCTGCTGTTGATAGTTGTCATAGTTGAGCAACTCGCTCTGCTCCTTGTCCGCCTGCAACAGTTGTTCGCCCAGCTCATGCTCGCTGCTGATGTAGCCACCATGCTCCGTTTCGATGCGATAGCGAACCGGTTCGCGTTCATTGTTTGCAATAAAACTGCAAAATTTAACAGTAACTGGGCACATCGTGTGTGGAGATTATTTTTGGTTTTGGTTTTGGTTTTGTGTGTGGTTTGGGTTACTTGTGTGTGTTGTATTTATTTATATGCGGCCAACCTGTCGCCATCGTTGGCCAGCGGCAACGATTCAGCCATTTCATGCTCATCAGCTGCGGCAGGCGCCGCAATCTGTTGCACATCCTCATCCAGCGAGGCACTCCCCTGCTCAGTCTCAGTCTCAGCTGCCTGCTGCAGCTGCTGCTGTTGCTGCTGTTCCTCCCGAGCCACACGTGCCAACTGCTGACGTTCATAGGCCTCCGCTTGCTGGCGCTCCTCTTCACTCTCCTGCGGCTGTCCATCATCCTCGGCTACCATTCTGTCCTCCGACCAAGAGTTGGCACCGCCGCCATTATTGCTGTACTCATTGTTGTTGAACCCATCCGGAGCAGCATCTTTGCTGATCCAACTGTCCAGTTGTTTGGGCAACTTCAACGATTCCTCGCGTTGTGCTTGGGCAGCGAGCTGCTCCAGACTATCCAGCGAATTGGGCGAATTCTGATTCACTGATATATCCGCAAAATCATGCAAAATCGGTCGCTGCTTGTAACGCTGCTGACGCTGCAGACACATTGCATCCTCCGGATCACATTCCTCGTCATCCTCGTACTTCTGCTTGGCGCCGGTGGAGGAGGAGCTGCCCTTGTTATTCTCCACATTGAGATCCAGAAAACCGTCCATGGATTTGCACGATGTCGTCGTGCATCTTCGTGTGGTGGACGTGCAACGTTTTGTGGTCGGTCGCTTTTTGCACTTGGTTGGCTGGTGCTGCTGCTGCTGTTCGGTGCATTGATCGGGTTCATCCTCATCGTGGCACGCACCACCATTATGCGAGCTTAGCGCTGGCTCCAAATCATCTTCGAGCGATTCCATGTCATCGTAGGACTGCTGTTTCTTCGCCTGCCTATGATGACCCCTTAGGCTTGCTTGCTTTTAAAAAGGATGCATTGATTAATCGATCGTATTTATCTAGCAATTCTCTCTCTCGTCTTACACACCCTCTAAGTCAAATGGCCCATTGCCAGCGTCATCCAAGAGCTTGTTGAGTGCATTCAGATCATCTAGCGATAAACCATTGAGTGTAGATTCCACTTCGGCATCGCTTAGACCATTTGTCAGATCGGCAAAATCGGCTGAGTTGAGTTCAGCAACCTGTCCAGTTTTCACTTCTGCTTCCTGTCGCAATACTTAGCCTTAACTTAATATTATTCAACAGTATTTTTTGTCTACCTACCACCGGGAATGCTGCCATTAAGGACAGCAAGCACAATAGCAGTGTTATACGCAGTATCAGCATTTTTCTGGGAAAATCAGAGCACTTTAATTTGTATTTTACTTTTTGTCTAATGGAACGACAATGTTACGCTCTTCACTGGCTTACTTGGATGCAATCAATTCGAATAAAGCAAACTGTGTGTGTCTAGAAGCAAAGAGAATGTGATTTCAAACTGGGACTTATTCAAGAGTCAACGGGTGAATTTCCATGATTTGTTCAGCTACTCGAATTGTCCAACGCGTTTATTTCTTCGTCCTTCTCTCAGCATAAGTAGAAAGGCTGCTCCTTGAGCTTATGTAATGACTTCCCTGTTGGTCTCGTTCTCTCGTTAGATGTGGACTTAACTTAATTTACTTAATTATCTTAATTTTATTTGATTATCCAATTGATCAGCGCTCTGCTTCTTTCTTCATTCTTTCAACATAACTCGAGTGACTTCTCTTTAAGATTATTCTTCCTGTGCGCTTTGGAACTTTTAGTACTTCATTCATTGCTCTTCTCATGCTTCTCTCTTCACTTTCATTTGATTTATTTAGCAATCTAATAAACATTTTTCCAATGTCTTTTTTTTTAGAATGGTTGAGGCAGCTGTGCCAACGATACAATCGATGCATCTGCTGTCTGTTGTCAATTTCATACACGCCTCGTGCATAGCCAAAGTGAAGAATGACAATATTTTGAAGCGTGATCAAAGCCTCAGCTACTGGTCACAGGTGCACTCGAATTCCAAGCGTTCGACAACCGAACGACATTTACAGGGACCCGGCGACTCATTTCTAAGCGATGTCTACGAGGAGAGCATATCGACAAAGACCCAGGGTCTGATTGTGTTGCCCAAGGTTAGCATCACCATGCTGCAATCATCCATTGTGGAGGAGATTATATCCGTGGCAGCACTGGACAATGTTCAGGTAAGTTGGAATTGTAAATCATCTCCAAGACTCTTTTCATATTCAAGTAAATTTGATTCTACAGGATCTCAGCTGCGTCTCACTGCTCACTTTTTATATGGAGGGCATCTCCACCAAGTTTCATCTGGGCAAAACGACTCGAGCCTCCATGCATAATGTCTACATTCAACAGACAGTTCAATCGGGCAGCAGTCACAAGAAGGGTGGTATTATGAAGGGTACCCGAGCACTGTTGGCTCATCTCTCCTCGCAAACGCGACCCGACAATGTTCAAGGTGAACCCATACTCATTGAAACATCCGAGAAGCAGCTGGAAGAATTAGTTATAACACTCGATATTGGACGAGCGCATGCGCAGCTGCGTCGCCTCAAGACCGAGGGGCAATCGTGTGCACCCGAAACGCCAGTGATTGTCACAGCGATACCGGAGCACAAGAGCAAGGTGCTCTTCGAGTGCCTCAAGATGCCCGAGAGCACGGGCATCGAGAGCATCGGTTACATCATGTTCGAGTGTGGACTGGAAGGTGTTGGCGTTAAGATCGTGAAACGTTCACATTTCGAGAAATCGGAGAACAGCAAAGAGGAACTGGCCGAAATGACAGCTGGGGCAGAGGCAGCATCGACTGCTGCTGCTGCTGGTGGCTCCTTCAATCTCAACGAGTTGGTTGGCGCGTCTGGCAATGCTGCAAGTGAAGCTGCCACAACTGCAGATGCAACTGGCGCCACATCGAAAGCAGAGGCCGCCTGGCGTTTGATCACCAAGAAGCCACCGACACCCAAAACGCCCAAAGAAAAGTTCCAAAATGCGCTGGACAACATTATAGTCAGTGATAGCGGCACAGCTGCATCCAAACAGGCGCCGCCCGATGAGGATGTGGAGAAGGGAACTGGTGCAGCCAGCTCGGCGCAGAGTGCAACAGGTGCAGGTGCAGCTGGTGCACAGAAATCGGGCGCTGCAACTGCTGCCAAGGATGGTAGCTACGACAAGGCTCTGTCCAATGTAAAAGGCACCGATAAAACATCGTCTTGCGTCATCGAGTTGAAATCGGTGTGGTTCAATTTTGCGGCGCCTCCCTGTGTGCCCATCACACGTAAGATCGACTTGACGCGATTGGATTGGAATCTGCTGAGCACCGCCTCGCCAGCGATCACTGCCTGGATGAATCCCAGCAATAGGCTGGCCATTAAAATAGTCTCGCTACTGAAAGTGTTGCACACGCGGCAAACAGCTGTTGCTGCCTGCCTCATGGCCGATGCCATGGAAAACGAGAAGATTCAGCGCAATCCAAAAATAAAGAAGGTAGGTAGGAATGGAGAGAAAAGTCACAGATATCTAATATAAGCCATAAATAATCGCAATCTTTCTCGCTTTCACTTTCCCTCTCCTTTATAGAGTCGCTATGCGAATAATTACACGCTGTTGTCAAAGACGCTGCAGGAGGATCCCAGCTGTCAGCTGTGCTACATTATGCAGAAACTGGTGCTGGACGAGGGTGTTCAACGCATCGAGCAGATCTTCAAGCATGGCGAGGTGCCGCACCTGAATACGCTGCGACAGGTGAGCAATTCTTATAACAAAAAAGAAGAATATAATATATTTAAATGATGTATCCATTTCACACAGGGCATCATTGTGTTGAGTCGCCAGTGGAAGAACACCTTGTACAATCCAATATTGTTCGAGCATCAGTATAAAAATAAATTGGCGCGACCGATAAATGTGACATTCTCGTTTCCGCAGAACGAGGAGGAGTGCGAGGCGGATGAGTGTGAAGGTGATGTTGAAATGGGCGCCTATGCGGGCGTCGGCGACCATCCGGAAGAGAGTGAGAATGCTTTATTACTTGGGCAAACACAGCATCATCGAACTCACATTGGTATTCCTTTGATTAACTCAGCTGCTCAACAACTACTGCACTTGCCCACGTTCGGCATGCAGTCAACTCCTTTTTGTTATATAACTAATGATATGTGTATATGTATATATATATATATGTATATATAGAACTTTATTTTTGTGTGCATGCAAATTGTTGTGTTTATACAAGAAATGCCTTTCTAGAATATGTTAATTGAATTATAACAAAGGCATTTCTTGACTTGTTTTAAATGTTTCCTTTTTAAACTTGCAATTATCCTTATTTAATTTTCTTCTTTTTTTTTACTTCTTTACTTCTGTTGCTCTTCCTGCAACTCTTGCAATTACTCTTATTTGATTTTTCTACTTTCCAACTCTTCTTATTTTATTTGTTGTATTTTATTTATTTTCTCATCTGATATTTATGTATATATATATATACGCTTATGGAAGTTTATTTTTGACTAGATATAAATATTTCTTCTTTACTGCTGATCCTTTTGCTACAACTCTCTTTGATTTTATATTTTCCTCTTACTTCTGCATTTATTATTATTTGATTTTATATTTTCCAACTCTCAATTATCCTTTTTTGATTTTCTGTGTTTTCTTTTATTTTATTTTATTTATTTTTTCTTATTTATTTCATATGTTTTCTGTTAAAAATGCTTTAAGTGTTCATGACTTCATTTTGTTTGATGCTTTGCTTTTGCATTATGTATTCAAATATTCAATGTTGTTGTTCAATCTATCTCTCTGATTATACTATCCAACCAAGTTCAGGCTCTCAAATACTGTTGTGCAGTGTGCTAAATAATTGTATTCAAATTCATTTAAAACACTCACTTAAAGTTGTCCTTAATTATATTTAATTTGATTATTTTGCTCACTGCACTCAACGAAATTAAATCTTATGCTCCCAACATTCTGATTGATATACGCAACAATAAATTTGTGCCATAACTCAATACCTTTTTTGACTTGCCACATTTAGATAATACACAATACGGTGGCATGTCCTATGCCCATGAGACTGCTCATCACGGACCCGGTTCGCAGAGATCGGCATCCACATCGCCCAATATACACCAGACACGTCGTGGGTAAGTTTTCACTTCGATTGGCTTGTGGCGACTTATTGCATGTCTCGCATATTAATGGCATGTGTTTTTACTTTCACACCCCGCTCCAACTATTCTCCATCCAAAATACATCCAACCTAAATGTGAACGTCTTGTTTTGTGCTTCTTAAGTCTGAGCAAAGTGCACAGCAAAGCCTCGAATTTCTCACATGGCAATTCGTCTCGTTCCAGCATACAAATGCTCCCCATTATCTCGAATCTGGTGGAGAAACAAGTGCCCGAATTTGGTGAGTGCTTGGCGTACATAAAGCATATAGCCATATAACTTATTAACTAATTTTGTGCTTCTCCTTAGAATACGGCGCATTGCAGGAGGGCTCGTTGAGCTCGACGAATTCGGTAAACAAGTTTTGGCTGGGCGCCGAGAATCACAAGGAGGATTTGTACTTCTGGATGGCTAAGCATCAGGACAACAACAAGAAGAAGGAGCATTCCGCCGAAAAGGAGCACGATGCCCAACCCGTGCCGCCCAAGCTGCCAGGGCAGACGCACACACGCCGGGACATTATGCAGGACTCCATAAAGCTGCTCGATGCACATCTGATCTTTGAGCCATTGCTCACTTGTCTAGGCGTTATGCCACAGCAAATGATCAACAAGTTCTCAAATGCTGACATCTCATCGCTGGAGAACTTTGGCACGAATCTATCGCTAATTGGCACCTTTGATTCCATACGCGTGGATATTGTTGTCAGCGAGGCGGGCGATAAGAACAAGAACAGCAACAGCAGCAGCAGTAGCAGCAATACCAAACCAGCCTCCGCCGCCGCCAAGTTGAACAAGAAATCGAATGGAGCACGTGGCTCCATCATGATAGACACACCGCTCTTTCTGTGCGAACGCGTCGGAGTTGAGCTCGAGGTGCTCAAAATGTCCGATGGTATGGTGGATCAGGCACGCCAAAATGTCATCTATATGTCACGGCGTCAGCTCAAGAAGCACACGAGCACTGTGATCAATTTTAGTCTCAATGTGCGCTTCATTTCGCAGCAGGTGAATATGCCACTGCTGCGACTGCTCCATCAGATCTGCAACATGTATCAGAATGTAAAGGATGCGCAGAACGAGTTCCACGAACATCCTGAACTGAGCAAGAAGAGTCAGACCAAGGATGAGTGTAGCTTGGGTAAGTTGAGGATCTAATAAGTCGCAATATTTATTTGAATTATATAATTTAATACTCTATTCATTTGCAGCCTCCGAGCCAACGGATATGCTGCCCTTCACCTCGGTTGCGGAGCGTTTTGTTGCCCACGGGGAGAGTTTCTCGGATGAGCGCTACGACAAGTTCAATGAAACGATGCCGATGCCATCAAATCGGCCACGTGGAAGTGCACTGGCGCCCATAATACAACTGACACCCTCGCCAAATGCCAAAAATCGACCGCAAAGTTTTGCTCAGAAGCTGAGATCGACGGGCAAATCCGTCAAAGGGAAGCTGGGCTACACCAATTTGAACGAGTCCAGTTCGTCACCGCTGCGAGATAGTCCAACGATGTCGCTGCACGAGCAGAACATGCTCAAGCTGACCACCGAGTCGAAGGCATCGTTGAATGGCGGCTGTGCGACCAGTGTTAGTGGAGACTACAACAACACACTGACCAAATCGGGCATGCCAACGTTGCTGCCACCGTTGCTGGAGACGCCCAACTGCTGGAAGACCATCTATCATCTGCTGGAACTCTATGGCACCATGCCAGAGACTAAGACAGTGGTCCAGCGCAGTTCCCTCAACGAGCACAAGAAGCCAGCGACCAGTTTCAATAATAACGATGATGATGATGTGACAAATGCACCGACTCCTCTGCCCCAGCATCGAGAGATGAACTTGCTCGACGGGGTGCCGCAGGAGCGAACACGTCTCATTGTCTTCGGAGTGGCCAAGATACACAAGACCCGATTGCTGGCGACTCTATCGGGTCTGAAGCTTGAGTCGGAGATCACCACGCTGAATAGCACGGCCACCTGGCGCAAGAAGGCACGACCCGTTTCGCTAGAGTGCTCCCTCACTGGACAAGTGGGACGCGCTATGATTGTCCTGCTCGAAGGCGTAGCACCCAGTCAACAGTAAGTGTGATTATGTCTTGTGAAGTATACTCTGTTACCGGATGTAGAAGATGCTGGGAAATTGATAATTGCAAATCGATAAAACAGCCCTTAAAAAGCTAAAATGGCTTTATCGTCCACTAAAGTCACCAACTTTGTATATTACTGGTGGCCCCCTTCGAGTATCAATAAGATATGTATATATACGATATATTCGCTCACTTCTGTCCCCATAATCACCAAAACCGATATTTCTAAAGGTTGAATTCGATAAAACCACATATCTCCCACAATTTTAAAGGTAAAGTCACCAACTTTTGGGCGTGGCTTGCTGGTAACCTCCTTCAAAGATCGGTATATACACTTTTCAGATCGTGAAACTCTCCCCTTGATCTGTGCCCCTTAAAATTTGAAATGCTTCTGTCTTCCACAACATTTTTAAACTATGTTACCGGTAAATGTCTTAAAGGATCAGTAATCAATAAAAATTGATGGTGAGAATCGATCAAATCATATATTTCTAGATTACTAAGAACATCCATAAGAAATCTGTGTTTCTTGGCAGCTGTTATCAGCTAGTGTTACTTGTTGGTATCAGAGTATTTCACAGTTCTAACTTGTGCTCCATAAGCTCCATAAGCTCCATAAGAAATCTGTGTTTCTTGGCAGCTGTTATCAGCTAGTGTTACTTGTTGGTATCAGAGTATTTCACAGTTCTAACTTGTTTTCCATTTTAATTACAATTTTAAATTTCATCCAACAGAACCGTTGTCAAGGTGACCGTAGGCAAGAGTCAGACACTCTACTCGAGCCTCTCGAAGCGCGGCAAGGACAAGAATAGTGGCCTGCTGTCCATTGGACCCGTTAACATAGACATTCCCCAGCATCCGGTGGCCTTGCATGGCATGATGACGCGCAGCTCCAAGCAATTGTCATCGACACTCCAAGAGTTGCGTGTTAAACGCAATTCAGGTCGTTCTACGCTGCGTTCGCATACGGCGGAGGAACCAGACTCTCCATTCCATGCACGCAACTCGGGCGGCACCAACAGCGGCGTAGGCACTGCCAGCGAGATGCGGGAACGCACCGTCTCCGGCGGAGCACAGCCGCAGCCCCAACTGGCGGCGCGACGTGCCGCACGCCTCGCCCAATCTAAGCCAGCAACAGCGATGCAACAGAATGGTTTGCTGCAGCCGCTCGTGATGCAATTCAATGTGCTGCTCCAGAGCCTGTCCATAAATGCAGCGCTGTTGCCATCTCTGCAGGCGCAGTATCGCATGAATCATGTCAGCTCCATGGGTGTCACCGGGCAGCGTGCCAAGTTTGTCATCGATCTGCCCACGCACACGCTGAGCTTCAATACCAAACTGCAGGTGAGTTGCTGTTGCAGTTGGATGCCATTTTGAACATTCAATTTGCCAGGTACCAATGTTGGATTACCCAAAATAAAAGTCCTCCAGGAATGGACTAAGACCTTCTATATGAGCTAAACTCAACTGTCTTTTCTCTTACCAGAACGAAATGAATTTGCCATCGGAGGCGTGCATTGGTTTGCCGCCGGTGCACGTGCTGGCCGAATATATACCGGACAATCGACAGGAGAACACGGAGAGCATTGAGGGCATTGTGCTGCGACAGGGTGGCTATGTGAATGCCAGCGCGGAGATTGGTGAATTCGAGCGTTGTTTGACCACCGATCTGCTGAATCATTTGGTCTTTGTGCAGAAGGTTTTCATGCGCGAAATCAACGAAGTGCTGCAGAAGGTTTATGGTGGCGAAAAACCTGTGCCGCTCTGGACCGAGGATAGCGGGGATAATGCCAGTATTCAGGAATCGACACTGAAGCGCATCCTCTTCTCCATCAACATTTCAATGAAACGCATCCAGTTGACAGCCACCACGCCCTGTTCGTCGGCGGTGCGATTCGAGACTGGCACTTTGGAGTTGCAGTTGTCGAATCGTGTCAAGAATTTGGGTGATTTGAGTAATCGCAAGCTGTTCTTTAAGGCGCACATCGATTTCAATTTGTCACTCGGTCAGATCATTAGGAATGTGATCTTTGATGAGGCGGAGCCGGAATTTCAGCAATATGCCTTTTTCCATACGACCATCGGTCTGCGTAACGCCTTCCAGGATGAGCTGCTCAATGAAGACAAGGAGCTCATATTGTTGACGCTAAAGCGTCCCCTGGTCTACGTACAGCCGATAGCCGTGGACAAGGCCATATTGGTCTGGCTGAACTATAAGAATGCCTACGAATATTGGGCGGAGAAGCGTGCGAATCTCTGCTACGATCATGCACCGAATGCCACCCAGCAGGTCTTTGACCGGGTCGCCTTTGGTCAAATAGCAAGCTCGAATTTATCTACGCTCTTTCTACAACTAACCGTCGAGGATATGGGCATCTGTTTGCCCCTGAAACAGGTCAATACGGTGGTAAGTTCAATTTATTATTATACTCTGATACCGAAGGTGCAAAGGGGTATATTGGTTTTGTGCTGTCGTAAAGATAGATTACTTGGGAACTCCTGCAACATTTGTTGTCGATCACGCCCCAAACCCGGCTGCAGCCAACCCTTTTCTTTGCTACCTGTTATCAGCTGGTATTAATCTTTGGTATCAGTGTATTTTCCACTTGTTCACTTTAATTTAGTGTTTGATATCCCATATCTACTCTCTGCAGCCTTATGGTTCTCGTTCGTATCAGGATTTTGATGCCAAGGGCGCCGTTGTCATTACGCTGGAGAACACAATAATCTCGGCTTGCAATTCGGGTTCGCTGGTGTCGAAGGGTAAATTTCAGGGACTGTGTCTACGCTTTGCTGATGATTTCGAGACGAATCTGGACGACTGGAAGCCGAGCAGTGTGGAGCCCATTATGAATGTGTGCGTTGTCTCCGAGGGCACATTTGAGGTCTGCTCCCGCACCACGGCGGCCAAGAAGGGTGAGAATGCCAAGTGGCTGTTGAATGTCAAGTGGCAAATGGAGGGCGTCGACATCCATTTGGATGTGAACATTGGCAAACAGCTGTCATCACTGGGACACACGCTGACCATGCTCACCGGCTTCGAGGAGGACGATCAAACCCAGATGGAATCGCCCGACAGCGATGAGGGTGACCAGAGCAGCCGGGACACTTATGTGCGACGTCGCGGCGAATTTGATAATCTGCCAGCGTTTGTCTTTGATCCCACAATCGACTCCAAGAAGCGTTCGTTCATGATGGAAAAGGAGATGGCCGAGCAGCTGAAGATCATCAACGACTTGCGCACGTTGGGCGCCTCCCACAATACGGTGGCGCACGAGGAGCGACGACTGCAGGAGCTGCAAGCTATTTGCTATAAATACTTTCGACGTGATATGATACAAAAGTGGAAGCGGCCCTCCTTGCGTAGATCTCTCAAGAATTACAGTCGCTCCCATTCGTATATTGGCAGCGGTGTTGCTGGAGCAGCTGCTGGCAATGTGGTGTTGCCCGCGGGTGTTGCTAGTTTGCAACGCGAGTTGCCCCTGGACAATGGCAGTCACAGCTATGCGGGACGACGTCTCGACACGATTGCCTCCAACGATGAGATCTCCAGTTTGCAGAGCACGCCCGCATCTTGTCATTCGCGCAGCGCTTCGCTCAAAACGGGCGTCAGTCGAGTGACTTTTACGGATGCCATGCGTCAAACGTCGTTGCCAAATGCGGACACCGATGCGGAGACTGCAGATAATGAATTAGATTGGCGTCAGGATTGTTGTACGCCCAGTGAAATGGATGTGGATGGCATCTCAGTGGAGATGCGACGCAAGCACGCCTATGCGCATGCCCAGAAACAGCAGCCAGAGCCGAACATCGACTTCGAACTGGATGTGAAAGTGCTGGTCAATTCGGGTAAGTGTGTACTGCACACCAAGGAGAATCATGCGGGCGAGGAGAGTGCAGCCGGTGCAGCTGCAGCTGCAGCCGCCGCCTCCAGCGTGAAGACGCACAAACGGGAGCGCAGCATTGGCAATGATTGGGGCAGTCCAACTCCGTCGCGTCGACAGCGCGATAAAAGCAAGCTCAGGTTTAATGCGAGTGCCCATAATGCTCTGCTCGCAGATCTGACCATCTTTCACATACCCGGCTTGGATGTGAAGTTGCATTATCAATCGCGCACGCTGCCGGAACTCGGCCAGGAGTTGCCCACAACTCCAGCAGCAACAGCAACAGCAACCGCATCAGCAGCAGCAATTGCTGGTCGTCGCCTGGGCAACAAGCGTGCCACTTTGAGTGCCTGGATGACGCTGCAAAGCATACCCGAGGAGACAATCATTTCGCCGCACATCCTCGAGTTTCTCGAGCAGACACTCGAACCCATTCCCACCCGTCAGCAGGCGAATAGTATTCCCGTGACACCCTCACATGCGACACCCGTCAATCTGGACATATTGCCGGCAAATTATGCCACCTACGCCTCGTTTCCCGTGGATGTCATCGTCTATTTTCACATGCAACCGTCCACGTTTAGATTTAGCTGTCTGCCCGTGTCGCGTGTGGAGTGCATGCTGCAACTGCCCAGCTTGGATATTGTGTTTAGCTCCAAGCGCAGCAGTGGCGAGGAGGAGCAGCAGCAATCGCAAACCCACTCGCATGCGGATCAACAGCTGCCCACGGGTGGTCTGAGCGTCACTGGTTGCCTCGCCGATTTCAATGTGTACATCTTCCATCCTTATGGCGGCAAGAAGACCTCCAAGGAGACCCAATTCTCACCGCTGAGCGACAGCGAACGCAAAGATTCGCTCAGCATCAATGTGGAGTTTGTCAAGTTTCACATAACTCGCTGCAGGAAAGTCTACATTGAGCCACTGCCCAGCTCGAAGAGGGCTCTAGATCAATCCAGGGCTGTCATACGCTTCTCCACAATTGTGGACATTGGCAGCGCCAGTTTCAAATACGATATGCGTCGTCTCACAGAGATTTTGGCCTTTCCCAAGGCCTGGTATCGTCGTCGCATTGTGCGGCGTCTCTTCCTGGGCGATCTCAGTGTTCATCAGCAACAGCAGCAGCAGCAACAAGCGGGCGCTGAAACTCCAACGGGTTGTGCTCCAACCACACCCACTCCGAGCGAGGGTCGCTCCAAGGATAAACTTCGGCTTGACTTTGAGCAACAATCGCAGCAACAATCGCACCAGCAACTTGGTCACTTTGGCGCCGTCCGCAAACTGAAATCGTTGGGTAAATCCTCGAGTGCTGAATCTTCGGGCACTCCTCCCTCGGAGAAGAATCAGATTACAGCGTGGGAAACACTTGTCATTTTTGCTGTCAACTTCACCAAGCTGAATGTACAGATGAACATTGGCAATGTGTGCGGCAATGTGGTCTGGCTGACCAAGGATTTCCGGTCGGATGGCCGGCTGTCCATAGGCAGCACAGGCTATAAGAATATGTATGCGGGCATCTATTTAGGTGGCTCGGCACTAGATGCCAAGGGTGGCATTGTCGGCGGCAGTTTTGAGGTGAACAAGATCAACAAACGTTTCCACATCAAGGAGGAATCCGGCATGGAGCCGTATCATACACTGGGACTGAGCTTTATGGCGTTGGAGTTGCGTTTGGACTACATGGGCACCTCGGTGCTGATGACACGCATCAGCACCTTTGCCGCCGCCATGAAGGATGAGTGGCGCACCGCCACACAGGCGGCGGCCACCTGTGGCAAGGATCAACCGCGTGCGCTGATTTTCATACACGGTGATCTCAGCTGGGATCAGCTACAGATTATGATATCCAAATCGACGACAGCCGATTTAATGAAGATGTATTTTAAACTCGAGGAGTTCTTCACCCAGCAATTCAAGTCCTCGAAACGTGTCTTCTCCAGCTTGGAGCCACGTTTGCAGGATCGTTCGGCCAGCATTCGGCGTCGCCAGCAGCACAAGAAGAAGCCCAATGGAGAGTTGCCACAAGCAGCTGCTGCTGCCACGGCTGCCCCCAACTATTGTGGCGTGGACAATACGGATGCACGTCATCATCGCCACTGGCAGAAGCCGCTGGAGCAGGCGATTGGCTTGGTGGTGCCATCGCTGGTCACACGGCTGCCACGGCATGGCAACGTACTCGGCGGCACCGTTGAGCTGCGTGGCCAGAACATCTCCCTCGCCTGCTTCCACGGCATCAATTTCAAGTCCAAGGCTTGGGCGTTGTTCAGTCTCAAGTCGCCTTCGATTCATTTTGCCACCGAGGCGCGTCAGTTGGAGGACACCAGCGAGGTGCTCGTCTGTCAGACTTTGACCTCGAGTCTGGGCCAGACAGTCGAGGGACAGCAGCAACAGAATCATTCCATGGCCATCGTTAGTCGGATCACGCGTAATATTATCTTCCCGCCACAGTTCAAGACGCTTAATGAGTGGTTCCACTATGCCTTCGCCAACAGCGAGATCGATGGTGAGTCTATCCAGCAATTTTTACGAATCTTCTTATAAATTCCCTCTTACAGCTGTTGATCGCTTCCCGATGTTGGAGTGCGAGCGTGAGATTGCCTCCAATTCCATTGAGCGCACTCGTGCCTCGGGCAGCAGCAGTGCAGCCAAATCCCAGGAGCACAATCACAATCGCGAGGTCATCTTTGCACTGCCCAGTCTCCAGCTGCACTTCAAGACTGAGCACAAACAGGGGCCATCAACGCCAGAACCAACGGGTAACAAAAAAAAAAAAACACACACACACACAAAAAAACCATGAAAACTCATTCGAAAACATTATTAAAATATTTGTTCTTTTTACTAGAAACCAAACCTGAAGTCTTGTGCAGTTTTATGACCGATTTTGATGATCATATCTTTGTCACCGTCGATGCGGATGCTTTCTTCTTTCTGCATGATCTGATTACGTCCTATGTCACCGAAAAGGAGAAAGTGGTGCGTACTTCTTATATAATCATTAATAGAACTATTTGTTCTCAAAGCCTGAGTAGTAATTGGAGTTTTTGCAAATACCTCACAATAATGGAAAATGATTAATATTCGATTAATCTGAACAGCTTTCAATAAAGAAGACTCAATATAAAATCAAAATAAATACCTGCCAAAGAATTAGCTAAGGACTAAACAAATAAAATGAATACCTGTCAAATAAGTAGTTAATGACTAATAATTAATACCAGCTAATATGCCATACAAAAGTGTCCTAATTCATGCAACTTAACCCTTTTGCAGATCGGAGCTCAATCGGCGCGTGCCGCGTCGCCAAACCTATCGCAGAAGACCAACCTGAAGCCATACTTAACGGATGAGATACTCAAGGAGAAGAAGAGCAACTCCAATACGAACTTGACTGTGCAGCAGGCCCAGAAGTTGAGTGGCAGCAAGAGCAGCCTGGAGCCGCTGCAGGGCAGCCACACAAATCTGGCCAACTCCACAAGCAACGCGGCAACAAATGCAACGACAACAACATCAAGCACGACGACAACAACAAACACGATAACAACAACAAATTCGACACCGGTAACAACAACGGCAACAACAACAGCAACTCTGTCAACGGCAACAAATGCAGCAACAGGCGATGTCAAAGATGGCGGTGCCCAGGGCAAGCCAGGAGCAGATGGAAATGCTCAGCTGCCCAGCTTTGATATTGAGTCCTTTGTGCGGGATTGGCGTCACTTTGAGTGTCAGACGTGGCACCTGGAGCCGACAGTGCGTCTGCTTTCGTGGGCCGGTAAGTCCATTGAGCCATATGGCGTCGACTATATACTCAATAAGCTGGGCTTTAGCCACGCTCGCACCACAATACCCAAGTGGTTGCAGCGTGGTTTCATGGACCCCCTGGACAAGGTGGAGGCTCTGATGATGCTCCAACTGTTGCTGATGGTGCGCGAAAATAAATCGGATGCGGGAAATGCCAAGCAGCAGCATCATCATCGACCAGCTCCAAAATAGACCTGAAGCGGAAGAGAGCAATTCGAAAATGACAATTAATAAATCTATCAATTAGCTTTAATCAGCAAATCAGCATTGTATAGCGATCTTTATAGCCCATTTAATACTTGTAATATCTGTGTGATTTGTGTAATTTATATATATATACATACGTATGTCGAGTTCTTGGACATTTCTTGTGTATTGCATAAGAAATAGTTTGATTGCGCTCCAAGTTCGTCGGCTTACTACTATTATTATAATTATTATTATTACTATTATTAATAACTAGCCAAATGGTCAGCTTTGTTAAATTGTAAATTGTTTGCTCGCGTTTTCCCCCTTTTGAATGTGTTTCATTTCGATCTAAGTATAAAATCAAGCGCATCGCGTAATTTGCTCAATTTTAGCGCTTTGTAGTTAAACCTATTGTTTTTAAAACTGATTGTGCAGAGCCAATGTTTAAACTATAAGTAGCTCTAATTGATAAATATATCTATATATATATATGTATACACTTACTTACTATATTATTAAACGAAAACTGTATAAGTTTCTAAATAGGCAATAAAGTCAAATTTTAAAAGTGCATACTTACAACATACGATAAATCTTATAATGTTTTTACTTTATAGGCACTTATACGATGGCTACTTTAGTTATTGAATTAATAATTTAATTTCCAATTTAATACTATATTCAAAGTTGAGAAGGTAATTTTGCCTCGAATTCCATGTTAATTTTATATTTCTAAAAAATGCTTATAAAGCTTGGGTAAAACATTAAACATTTATAACTTTGTCAAAAGTGATCCGATTTCGAAATCCAGGACTTTTTGAATAGGGTTTCACCTCTAGAATAATACTACGTTTAAAGTTGAAAACGAGATTCTAATTTGATATTCATGATAAAATTAAATTGATAAAAAGTGCTAGGGAATTGTCCAAACATTCCTCAGCCACACGTTGGCCAAAACTGAACCGATTTTAAAAGTCCAGGTCTTTTTGCCTATTCAATTTGTGGACTGTGGATTGTGGACTCGCCTATTCAATTTGTGGACTGCTGGTTTGATTGAAATGCTGAGTATAACTGAAAGTTGAGCAATTTGCTTGTCGCTCTGGCGAGTAAAGAGAAGTTTAAGTAATTCTGATAGTTTGTTGGATATTATTTGGGTAGCATATGGCTTGGGCATTTTAAAAAGCGATGGCTTTGAAGAAAATTCTCGGTTAATTTTTGCCTGACTTTGCATTCCGTTTCAGTTCGAGTTTCCTTTTCCCATCCCCCCTTTCCCTATTCCCCCACCCACAGTCCTCCGAGCTTGCTTGAGTAAACTTTGCATCCGTTGCGTGTATCCGGTTTTGTTTTCGTTTTGTGCCGCTGCTTGAGCAGAGCGCAAATGTTGTTTTTTTATTTTTTGTTTCTTCGCTTTTTTAGCCTTTCAACTTTATGTATTTTTTCTTTTTCTTTTACTTTTTATTTTTTGCCTGTCACAGTTCTTTATTTTGTGCGCCTGTGTCTCTCTGTAAACATTTCATTTTCATCAAGGTTGCGTTTTTAATTATTTTTCCTTTCTCTTGTTTCATGGCGCTTTTTTGTGCGCCCAGCTTCTTTTCTTTGCTTTTTTTTGTTGCTTTTTTGCATACTATTAGGCTCGGCCTGTTTCTACATCATTTTGTGCAGCAACTGAAGAAGAAACAACACAAAAAAGACATTGGGCGCTTCCTAAGAGAAAGTCGCCCATTTGATGAGCTTTTCACGCACTGTAGGCGCGCCCTGATAGTCATTGCATATAGGGGTACAAATGGGGATTGAGTTTGAGGGGGGTCACACCCTCGGGCAGGGTCACCCACACACAAAAGGCCATGAATGCGAGTGGTTTACTTTGGAGATTAGTTTATCTAAAGTTAATGAGGGTTAAAACTAATAGGCGAATGGCTTAATTTTTAATTATGAGACTTGGTTTCTCCCTTTTCAGTCCATGTGTTTCCCGTTTCCCTTACATTTTTGTGGTTCGCTTCTTTATGTTTTTGTTTCATCTTGTTTTTTTTTGTCCATTTTTTTTTTTTTGTTCACTTGTGTCTTGATGCTGTGGCATTTAATTTTTGTCATTTTGGCACAGAGCCACCGGCAAAATGCGGGCTTAGAAAATGGCATTTTAAAAGCGAAACAAATGCGGAGATTGGCTTTATTTTTAAATTAAATTGTTGAAATGGGATCAAAACAATCGTAAAATTAATGCAGCAGCTAAGCTAGTTTTTTCACTTTAATTGGCTAGTTAAGTAATTTTAAAAATAGTTAAAAGACTCTTCTGAAGATCTTGTTATCAAATTAAGTATACGCCGCGTGCGACGGACAACAGCAATTGACATTTGATTTTGTCGGCAAGCGATTTTGTGGCCCAAAGCTAGTAATTTTATTTGACATTTGATGCCAAAAAAAAACCAATCCTCGCCCGAAATTTTATTAGTTTTTGCACTGTGAGCTGTTGACCCACGGCAAGTTGAGCAATCTGCTCACATTACAAACGCGGGTGTTGAACATTTTTCAATTAAATGTGCAAACAACTTGCTAAAAAATATTTGTCAATTTATTGAGAGGCAGCGCTTCACAGACTCTCACAAATTGTTGTGATTTAGTTGACGGTGGAACCATGAAATATGAGTCTTGGGTCTGTCATAACAAATGTGATTCCACCCACACACAAAAAGTACACACATATGCACATAAATTGCAGAAGGCGTCATTAGAAAACTTGCGTTTTGCTGGAATTGAGCCTTATTTATGTAGCCCAAAGCCGTTGGGCAATCAGACACACCCTGCTCAGACATTCGTAAATTTATGCAACAGCCCTCGAGCCGGGCGCTAAATTATTTTTTAATTTCCCTGGGTTGAGAGGCCTAAGAAAAGTTTTTTTTCTTTTTCTTTCGTGTTGTTGCAGAAAACACAAGAAGCAACATAATAATCAAGTCAATAAAAAAGCCATAAAAAACCGAAAATATCGCAAAAGGCCAAGGCGCTTGGCATGTCCAAGTCTATTTGTCTAACTGTGTATGTGTGTGGCTATTGTGGCATGCCCAAGACATACACACTCACACACACTCACACATACACAAAGGACATGCCATAGACAAATATCAGACAAGACAAGACAAGACAAGACAAGGGCAATACGTACAAACTTGTAGAACGATAAAGCAGGCAATAAAAACCACTGAGCATAATAAAAATTACATTTTATTTTATTTCTTGTGTGTTGTGGTTGTTCTTGTTGTTATTGTTGTTGTTGTTTGTTGTTGTAGCGATTGCTGCTGTTGTTGTAAAGATACAACATTTTTAAATACGCACGCACATCAACAGGCTACAGGCTACAGGCTAAAGTCCTGTCACAAATTACGTTAAGATATTTTTGTCCCTAGATTGCGTGGCCAGCAAACAACAACAACAACAAAAACAACAACGACAACGACAACAAATAGGAAACAACAGCAAGAAATTGATGCCGCATACTTTGAATAATGTGCCACACCCCTCAACCCACACCCCTCCCCACGTAGATCTGTGTTCCCCTGGCCAAGCAAATAATGACTCCCCCGTGTGCCTGTTGAAGTGACCAAGTACTACGATTACCATTTGTGGACATTTAACTGTTTCTAATAATTATGCAAATGTGTGTCACTTCATGTCGCCCTCTCGTGGGGCCCCAAAAGCATCCACCCCCTCTCCCCTGCCCCACTACTCTCTGTGCCCAGCTCAATTATGTGCCGCATATAATCAAGTGGTGGCGTCCATAAAAAGCACTCAACAACTGGGACATTATCAAATTTAATGATGCACTGTTTCATTTCAGTCTCAAGTGGGAATAGTCTTGACTGTTTTTTTTGGCTGTGGATCAGCTTACAGTTTTTTAATTTCCTTTAAATGTGTATAATTTTATTTAATTGCATTGGCAACGGTTAGAAATGTAGCAGAAATTAATATAAAGGTTGTTTATTTTATTACTATTACGATTTATTTTCGGGTTTGTTTCAGTTTTTAATTGCATTGATAGCGGTTAAAAATTGACCAATATAAATATTGCGTATTTAATAAATATTGTTATTTATATTCGATTTAATTTTATGGTTTTCTTCTTATCACTTATTCTTTTTACAGTTGCCACAAGCAATTTTAAATTATGGACTGTTATTGATTTATTTAATTTCACTTTTAATTGCAATAAGAGAAGTTAAAAATTGAACAGAAATTAAAATTGCATATTTTACAAATATTACTGCTAATTTTAGAATTTGTTTAGAAGTTTTCGACTTTTCATTTCATCACTTTAAGTCAAATATTTTTCAAATTAATGATTTTTGTTATTTAATTTGATTTTTTATAACTGTGACAGCGTATTTAATTTGTCCAGAACTTAATATAAGTATTGTGTAAATTTTACTATTTCATTTAGATTTTGCTATTTGGTTTTTGCTTATAGCTGAAATATGTTTTATATTTTCTTATTGCACTGCCAGCAGATTAAAAGTGTTAAGAAATTAATATAAATATTAGATTTGGTTATTTGACTTCCTTATTTTCTCTTAGTATATTAAAGTTTTAAGTTCTTGGCTATAAAACCTGCAAAAATGGTTGGAATAATTCCACACTCTGCCACAAACCGGATGTCGCCCGACCATGCAAATTAAGTGAAAAATTACAAGGCACAAGAAATAATTACATACTTTGAATGCACTTCACTGTGTGCGCGAGTGTGTGTGCGTGTGTGCTAGTGTATGCTAGTGTGGGTGTGTGTGTATGTGTGTGTGTGTGTGTGTGTGTTAGTGTGTCCGGAGGTCACACAATGCCAGTTGCGCTCGCATAATTATAAAATTACTTGCCGCCAAGTGGCAAACAACGCGCACTTCCTTGGCTCATTGTTATACGATTCGCACTCCTGCATAGAAAATGAACTGCTACATAAGTGCTATATGGAAGTATATAGTATATGGCCATGTTCTTTGACTCACAATCCAACAGGGGTATTACGAGAACAAACACTAAAACTAATTACTTGGTGGATGCTATAAAAGTGTGACTTGTTGCTGGATTAAACTTCGGTTATTTTCACTTGAATATTAAGCTGACAAGAATAAGTAGAATTTTAGATAAGGTTTCAGAGTGTAATCTTTATTTGAGGGCGTACAGAGAAGTAGTAGTTTGTGGGGTAGATTGGGGGGAAAATGTGCTTTCTTCTACATCACAACGATTTGTCGTCGGAAGAAAATCGGAAATATTAAACTGAACTGAGGATGTTTTTTTTTTTTAAATAAATATTAGTTATCATTTTAGTTTGACTTACTTTATTATTATTGTAAATATATTTATATATTTTATTTATATTATATAAAGCTAACTTAAGACCTAACTAAGTTCTGCAGCATTAGACTAACTAATATTAAATAGCAACAGCAACTAAGGGGATCAGCTACTTGATTGCTTTCCTCTCGTTTAACATTTTACAAATTTATTTTGCTAACTTATTTCCTATTTAATATTTTAATGACTAAGTTGCTTTGAATTTTTTAACAACTCTAAGAAATGGTTAAGTTGTTAGCTGGTAGATTCTAAGAAAAGGAACATTATGTTGGAGTTGTGGAAGGAGGAGCAACTGTGACTTGAGAGACTTGGGCAGCATTTTATAAAATACTCATAAGTTGGCTTCCTTTTACGATTTTATATTTTAGATATATTTAAGTTAATTATTTCACAATGGAGTATTTGTAAACACACCCAAGCAAATTAACGTTGTGGCTGCTAGGGCCTGAAGAAAGCTGATATGTGATATGAGAGAGTTGAGCAGTAATATATTATATAAAAACACTTTAAACAGTATTATTTATATTTATATATTTATGCTCTATTTCACAATGTAGTATTTCTGGAAACTTACCACTTTTTCAACAACTCCCCTAGGATTAAATTAAATTAACGGTTTGTAATGATGCTTAAGTATTATTAGATTCATATTCGCAACTACCAACTATTTCCGTAATTAGATTAAAGACTGTGTGTGTGTGTGTGTGTCTGTAGGCCATGAAAACCGGTTGATGCGTTTCATGTTTATGGCCCTTAAGCACTTTTGCTTCTTTTTGGTTTCCCTTCTGGCTGGGGTGTCGTTACGTGTGAAGTTCATTAACAGTCGTCAGGCGATCAGCTGCATTGCATCATTTTTCAATGGGCCTGCTGCCTGCTGTGCTCACACCTGGCTAACTTGCTGACTGGCTAACTGGCGGGGGTCGAAAGAGGTGGCTTGGTGGGTGGTAAGAGGGATAGCCATTATGGGCTGCCACTTGGCCAACGACAATGGCAAATGTCGGGAGTTGGATTTTCTTATTCAACTGCAGCGAGCCATAAAATTATTATGCAAATACCGGCCAAGGGGATAGAGGAGTAAAGGAGAGGAGTGCGGGAGTATGGAGGGGTGGGGGTGTGGGGAGGGAAGGAGTGTGCACATTAGACGCACATGCCGTTAATATGCAAATGCATGGAGCTCATTCATAGCAAAAAAAAGAAAAAGAACAAAAAAAGGAAAGCCCGTAGCAGAGCTTTTTTCCATACTGAAAGTCTGCCAACGGGGGCTCTGGCCATTCATTTCAGAGGGGGCAGGGGGTTGAAGAGGAGGAGGAGCTAAAACTGGGCAGCTCCAAAGGAGCATACAATGGAGTAGACTCGTCGTTCTATTGGGCGTTGTTGCTCAGACCATGTGCATAGTTTGTAAGACTAATGAGCAGTCCGAAGTGTTGGCGGATTAGACGCAAATTGAACGAGGGGGGGATGAAGGGAGAAGCAGCCATTAAGATGTAGCAAGCTGGGAAAAAATATTTAACATGCAGGTGCAGCCTTTGGCGCAAGTTGCAACTATAAAACATTTTAATTCGGGTGGAATATTAATTGATTTAGCTTAAGCTGAGCGGTTGCATGTGTACAGAAGAAGATAAAATAAGACAAGACTTAAGCAAGTAAGAATGCTTGTCTGGTAAATACAGATGTTATTAATATTGCTTAGTTTATTCTTAGAGTGCTCTGCATATTAAAATTGAAGCAAGCGAAAAATATAGAATTTTAAATGGAAAAATCGCTTTTCATCTTCTTGTTTTCATTATTGTTCTTATAAAGTTCTCCCAAGATTCATAATTTAACATAGTTCCAATATTGATAGCAACAAAAAATATAAAACTATTTTTCAAATAATTTGAATATTTTCAAATAATGGTAAGAATAATTTTATATCTATCAAAACAAAAAAAATAAAGTTGAGGTTTTCAATTTTATGATCGCCTGCAGGCGATATATATATATATATATATTGAGAAACTCATTATAACTTGATATTGCAATTTGATTATTTTCATAAATTAATTCCGACGATTGTTGACTGTCGGCCAAATGTTGCACACAGCTGAGATTGAATAATTACGCCGGGGATAAATTAAATTTGTAGGGAAAATTTTGGAACTTAGCCTGGAGTGAAAGGAAAAGGTCGCGATTTGACATCGACAACAGCAACAAAAGCAACATCAACAACTAAATAAGCTGGAAAGCGGGCGAGTGGCAATGGAAAACCGCCAGCCATGAATAAATTTTGGCAGCTCGGTTATCAGTCAAGTTAAGATACATATACCGTACATAAAGTATAAGCCTGTTTGTGCCCTGCCTCAGAATACTTAAACCAAAGGAGCTTGTAATCTTAATTATATATTACAAAGTGTTGTGGCTTCTCGGGCTCCGGCATCGATGCGATGCGAGGGGGTGGTGCGAGGTGGTGCAAGTTGTTTTCTTGTGAAAAGTAAGCAGGAAATGAATGAATTTTTCAGTGGCATAATCCGGCAATGTGCCAATGTGTTTGCCACGCCCCCTAAGCCCTCCTCAACCCAACCACTGTCTCAATCACACCCCTTAAGCCTGCCCGCAATCATCCCGCTAACCCCTCTTCACGCAGCGCTTGTCATAAAATATTGTCTGGTAAGAAAAGAAAAACTTTTCAATGCTCTCTCTCTGAATACCCCTCTCACCCACACAGCTACTGCTTGTCAAGGCATACAACCCTCAGCACCCCCTCGCCCCTGCCTCTCCCCTGCTCTACCCCACTCTCAGTTAGTGTAAGACATTGAAGTGTATAAGAATAAGTGTTGGGATTAGGCGCTTGACTTGAAAATTTTATAAAACAAAATTTTTGCATAAGCTCTGGCGATGGTTCCTCAGCTTTGACTCTCGGTTCTCCACAGGACTGCTCCTTCGGCTCCTTCTGCTCCTTCTGCTTTCGCTGTGGTTGCGACAGCTAAGCGCGTTAGCTGTTCAAGGATTTAATGGAAAATCGCGAGTCCTTGCCCGGCTCTTGAAGGGGACACAACGGGACAAAGGCAACGGGGTAAATCACGCATTTAATTCCAAAACATTTAACAGTTTTTGGCTCTTATCTAATATTTTACAAACCATTTATATGATGATTAGCGCAAAGTGACTGCGGCATTCCTTTGCTTCTCGCAACCAGCAAAACAGATAAAAAATAGCAAGAGATATGCAAAATGTGAGCCATCCTAAAAAAGTGGCAACGTAAAGTGAAAAATGGTAAATATTTTCTGTTTTGGCTTATGCGAAGGCCACTTCAAATGACTTGATGTCCGTATCTTTTTATAATTTAACTGCAACAACTGTATTTTAAATAGAAACTGGAAAATTGTTTTAAGTGAGTACTTTTACAATAGATTTCAACATTGGATGCAGAATTTTTTTGTTAAGTTTTGATATTTGTTAAAAATATATGCATCAAAACACATTATACATTTATGTGTTAAAGAGATTTTAAAGGAATATTATTTTTCGAATTTTCTGATTATTTTTGATTGATATTTATTACATTTTTAAACACTCATTTTATAGATTTCTATGCAGTAAAGATTTTAGATGAATATTAGATTAGAAGACTTGTGAGTAATTTTTTTTTTTAAATGTGATAAATATTATAAAATATGGACCAATTAGTCTTATACTTTTTGATGTGCTAATGAATTAAGAGTAAAATAAATTATTGCCTATTATATATAGACAATAGGACAATAACACAAGCTGTAACATATTTATAGCCTATTCGGCCTACATCGAGCTTAATTTTTCTGTCTAGAGTCTTGTATGTGTTGTAATATATATATATAATATACACAGATTTAGTTTATAGCGAATTGGTTGAGCTGCCAAGTAGTAAAATGGTTTCAGTTGGAAATCAACAAGGATTTTTTGGGTCAAACAATAACATCAAGATCTATATATATAATATAATATTTAGCTGCATCTAGGGTATTTGTCAGTTGATCACTCTATGCACTGCCCACGTACTCGTTGTAGTTTCAATTTGTACAGCACATTAATCAGCATTCGATTTGAATCTCATTATCAGAGAAGCCGCACCACCCACAAAGCACCAGGCACCAGACACAAGGCACCACTCACCAGGCCACTGTTGAGCAGTTTCGCTGGCAGCCCACAGGCAATAAATTTCAGCATCAAATGTTGAGTAATTTTTTTGTGTTTTTTTTTTGTTTTTTTTTGCTGTATATATTTGATGGGGCTGGCGGCAGTGTGGTTTTAATATGCCATCATTACTTACTAGGGAGGAGGACGAAATTAGTATGCGAAGGCATGAAAATCATTAGGACAAGGACGGTGTGGGGGGACGGCATCTCTAACTGTCACTGTAACTGTGTGTGGGTGTGTGTTTGTGGGTGTGTGTAGGCTTTGCTGCATTCGTGGGTGTCACTAATTAAATTATACACATAACAAGCAGGCAGCACTTGACTGAACAGATCCCCTCTTTGTGTGTTTGTTTGCCACAGGTGTAATTAAAACGCGCCTAATGCAATAAATTTGTGCCCACTTTTGGTGTTGTTGTTGTTGTTGTTGTTGGCTCATGTATAAATAATTGAAGTTCATTATCAGCCCAGTGGATGCAATGGACTCGACATGGCTACCACTTTACTGAGTCGTCGAGCTAAATAAACACCGCCCAACAAAGCAGCAAACCAGCCAAGCCGGCAAACCAACAAACCAACAATCCAGCTACTAATTAAAGCTATTGCCAAAGGCAAATGACTTTTGCGGTTGTCCGTGGCTCGAGATTGCTTCCGATAAAAATTATAGACTAGTTGAAAGTGCGGTCCGCATCATGCTGCCGTCATTAAGATGCTTAACTGGCCTGGCATACCCAACTGCAAATAAAATATAAAAAAACAAAAAGGGGATTACTATTACTATTGGGGAGAGTGCTCGACTAAATGATACCTCGTTGGAAGCCTGGAGAAAGGATAACTCACTTATTATTCACAAAGCATACTTCTAGAAAACAATATTTTAATTTTTTAAATGTCAGGGAATACTTTCCTAAAAATCCAAGCAACTCTAACTCTAAGAAAATATATCTGAAAAAGAAAATAACATCATATTTTTGAGAATGTCGACTTTAAGAAGTATTATTTCTTGTATTTGGAAATTAGTTCTTAAAGCAAGACAATTTTTCTAGATTTCGTAGTGTTTTTCGGAGTGTTTTTCTAAAATTCAGATCGATTTCTCTGCTGAGTAAGTTAATATAACTAAATAACGCGTTGTGAGCTTATATCAAAGATATCTTTTCAGATTTGTTACATACACTATAGCAACAGATCAATTCTATATTTTGTATATTAAAATCACTAAATAACGCATTTCGAATCCATATCAAGGATATATTCTTCAGATTTGTTACGTATGTTCCAACAAAGCTATAGAAACCGAATTGATTTGGTCGAAGGCAACTTCTTCATTTGTTACATTGTCTACTATAAAGCCCAAAATGCCCTTTCGTCTGCCAATTAATGGGTACAGCGAAGCAAAGAAAAAAATCAACATTATTTGCCACATTTCCATTTGTATTTCAGTTTTTTAATTCGAAAGGATTGCCAGCCTACAATTCGGGGCCTGTTTTGAGCCGCTAGATGGGATAGCTTTGGGGAGGGGGAAGGTGGGAAAGGAGCCCCTCAAGCAATGGGTTAAATCGCTTGTAATTACGCTACATAAATTTTAAATAAGTATCCGTTTCTTTTCGCTGCTTTCTGTGTCCTTTTGCACAGCCGCACAGGATATGCTCGCACTCCTTTTGCGAATTCCCTTTGTGTGTGCGGGTGTGTGTGTATGTGTGTGTGTGTGTGTTAATTGTGCTGGTTAGAGCGACTTTGACTGCCAGTTTTGCGGTTGTTCACTTCGAGCACAATGCCAATTTCGAGCTTCATGTACTTCTCGCCCCTCGTCAAGTGCTAGTCTCTCCTATTTTGCTGGCTGACCTTTCACATTTTTTATGCATTAGCTTTCGCAGTGTGGCGTGTCCTTTTGCTTCGGCTTACATGCTAATTGTAGACAGAAATCCTGTTTATTGTGTGCACATCAAACTTTTAGTGTTGGTAAGCGGCTTAGTATTCAAATTGAATGTAATACATTTTGTCTAAATTGCATGCGAGCAGCTCTTAACGCAAAATCCTTGGATTTCAACTGACTTAAGGCAGCCATTCCAATAAAATTGTCAAGAAAGGGTTGCTCTTGTTTATGCTGTTGAGAGAGAGAAGGAGATGCTGAGAGAGCTGAATCTTCGCCGAGGGTAGCTGTGCTTAACTCTTTGCTCACATCTCAGCTCTAATATGTCACAGCTTATCTGGCCATAATGCTCATCGCACACATTATCGTTATCGTTATGCTTTTGGGTGTGCTGCTAAAGTGCGGAGCTGATTTCGATCGGATTTTATCATTTGAAGTTGCAGTTAAGAAAAGTCCATGACTACGATTCCTAATGTGTGATAATCTATTTGTATATCTGCACTGAATTTAACTGTGTTACGTTCAATCAAAATTAAAGAAAGTCAAGCTGAGGTCCTTAATTGCTATTGTCTTTTTAACTCAATTTAGATAAAGTTGTTGGACTATTGGCAATATTATTGTATCTTGTATCTTTATATTAGTTTTATTTTCTACATGTTATGGTCAATTAAAGTTAAATAAAGTGAACTTGAAGTCCTTGGAATATAGGGCTATAGTTTAAGAAAGTTTTTCTCAACAAATTCATTCTGAGTCGTGGAAGTCAAAACACTTGAGTCAGCACAAGCAATTCAGGTAATTTCAGTGATATTAAAATCACCATGAAACAGAAATTATAGAAGAGTATCTGAGAAAGAAAAAGTTATATTGGGCCAAGCTTGGCACCAGATAACTGTACCCGTTTGGCGAATATCGATACAAATCGATTACCGATAGCTATAAAAAGCCCCAATTGTAAAGATAAAGCCTTCAAATTAATATATTATATACAGAGACATATTATAGATTTACTTTACAAATTCCATTTAGATCGAATAAGAAACACACATTTTATTGAACAAACTACTATCAGTCAGTCTACTATCTTTTTAAAATATATATTCAAGCTAAACTCCTCAAATAATTCTTCCGACTACAACGATTAATCTTGCTTATATCAAGAACTTATTGAATTTAGCACAAAAGTATGCTTCGCAGGATATTTTTTAATTATTTGATGTATTTGCATAATTAATTGGGGAGAAATGTTTATCTGGCACCTGACATTCAATCCGGCGTAGACAAATGACAGGTTTTGCTGTTGTTTCGCAAGATTACTTCATTTTCTTAATAAAATCACCTTTACCCATTTATGGCTGTGCATCCAGGCATATTCCACCTGCCCAATAAAATTGTTTTAAATAATCACATTAAGCATAACACCCCCTTTTACAGGAAAACGTACATATAAAGCGCATCAATTTCATGCCTTGAACAGCAACAACAGCAACCATACAATGAACATAAATATATGTATGTATATATACACAAAAGGAAGGCAAACAAAAAAAAAACAAAAAAAAGAGAAAGGAATTCCATCGAAAGGCATTAAAAATTGTTACGTATACGGCGAGTGGGCGCCGCTCATCCAACTGCTCCGTGGGCGGTGCTCGACAAAAGCGGATATTGATAAATTCACGGCAATCAATAAAAAGTGATAAATGACAATTGCGTGTAAGCAAAAGTACAATAAATAAATGAAATAAGCAGAAATACGAATACGAATACGAATCAGAAATAAGTAAACTCTGTGTAAGGGCATAAATTTAAAACTTAACGAGTGCCCTTTTATTTGTGGCACCACTTCCCACACCATCTGCCTACATCATCCCCTTCCACTGCCACATCAGTCCCTGGGGTCTGTCAGGCGTTAATTGCAATTACTTGTACGAACCGGTGCTTGACAATCAGTTGTTTGGGGCGTACTCCCAACGCAATGCTGCTAATTGCTTTCTAATATCACTTTCTCAAATGAATTCCTTTGAATGCTGGAGTTTTGCTAGGCCTCACATTTAGACACATTTCTGCTCGTTGACTGCACATTGGCAAAATAAAACAGATACAAAAATTGCACTTTGTAATGAAAAACTTCAGAGTATGTCTCCCTATTTGGGGCCGTTTGTGTGTGTTTGTGTGTGCATCAGCTTTCTTTGTATACCCTTCAAATGTGCAACTCATAAATTGAGTAACTTTGCTGGTTCGTTATACACAAATAGTTTTTTTCGCTCTGCTTTTGTTTCTAAAGATGCAATGCATAGACAAAATAAAAAACCAAAAACAAATTCAATTAACTTTATTTGATTTTTGTTTGTTTGTTTAATGTGTACGAAAAGCAGTCCACAAAAACTGAAAAACTAAAGTTCATAACAAAATCAGAGCTACATTTTAAATGATATACAATTAAAAGAAATAGAATATAATATATACATATGAGGATTGTGGTAGAATATCTCAAGATTAATTTGTTTATCTTATCCTTTATGTGGTTTATTCATATTTATTTTCCTTCTTTCAAAATTGCTCTATTAAATTTCTTCCCATTAGTTTTATGTAATTTTCATTGCTTTAATTTTATATAACAACGTAAAATATATTAGCAACTGTAGACTTTCCTTAGTCCACATTAAATAAATAAATCAAGACCTGGTCTGGCAATAGTGGACAATAGAAAATACACTTCCCAGGATTCCTATTCAAATGGCATGGAGTGTACATGAGAATCATATAATTTCTGCTTTGCCTAACATTTTCCACTTTTAAAATACATATTTTGCATCAGTGACTTCTTAAACATTTAATTTTCTCCACTCATTATTTAAATTGTGTCTTTTATTAGGTAACTATAACTACGTAATGAAAATCAAAAGCATTATTATTATTTGCAGGGGATTTAATTCGTCCTTATCCCGAATATCCTTTTTTTTTGTTTTGTCATATTGTTAACCATTGTTTGTCTCATGGTTGAGTGCACCAGAGAATTGAAGGGAGGGGAGTGGGCGTGGCAGGTGCAATTGTAAAATGGAGAGAAGTATTCGTGTTTCTGTCTGCCGCCCTGTTGACACAATTACCAGTTGCTGTGATCAAATTGTTAACTGAAATAGGAAATCTTAGTTATGCATTTGCTACACATAGTTATCCAGCCAGCTCTCCAATTGTCCACATTGTTATATTCCCAGAATGTGTGTGTCCTGTGTGTGTGTGTGTGTGTGTTATTTGACATCATAGCACGCGCTTGTTAGCTGTGATATGCTTTTGTCCAGCTGGATTTTTTGTCTCTTGTCTCTTGTCTCTTGTCTGTTGGCTGTTGTCTTTTGTTTTGTGGCCCCTTTTTTGAAATGGTCAATAAAATTGCCGTTGCTCAGCAGTCAAGCGCAAAATGCTTTCACTTGCCAGAGAAAGAGAGAGAGAGAGAGAGAGAGAAGGAGAGTTGTTGTCCACATATATGTATGACAGGCAATTACAGTAAACATAACAGTAAAAAAACTGCACACACTCACACACACACACACACACACAAATTTGCATTTGTGTATCGCAAGTGAAATTAAAAAGACTTCGATTTTAAGTGTACACAGGGGGGGGGGGGAGAAGTGGGGTGTTTGGGAGGCGTGGCAGTAAGGCGAACCAACCAATTAAGGAACAACTCATTCAAAACACACACACACACACACACACATAGTCATTTCCTATGCCATCAAATGTTATTATTAGATTTTTGATTTTATGAGGTCAGAAGTTCAATTTTATTATTTTTGCTATTGCTATTGTTATTTGAAGTTTGTTTTGACTAAGAGGCGTTCGAAAGGGGTGTGCTTGCAACACAATTCGTTTGCAAAAGCATTGTTAAATATATATAATTGACCAAGTGAAATAAGTTTTATTTTGAATGGTATGTTTAAACCATTTTATTGCCTACATTTGGGAGTAAAGTCATTTGAATATCATTTAAAATGCTATAAATAAGCAAAAATGGATGTTAATAGTTTTTTAAGTTGGCATCATTTAATGGTTGATTTAATTCCAAGCAATCGGAACGATTTTGAAAAACGAATAAGTTTGTTTTCTTCACCAGAGACACTGTCAACGAATTCTCTGATAATGAAGATGTGAACGCGCGCGGGGAGAGAATCTATGCGATACACTTGACTTGAAAAAAGTGTCACAGGCACACACACAAATACACACACACACATACACGTACACATACATATACAATTACACTTGTAGAGACTGTTGTGGCAGACGCTTGTTGGCCAGCAGCCATTTTGGCCCGCCTCGTTGCCCAAAAGCAAAGGACACTTGAGCGCCGAACCGAGCGATAACCGCAAAGTGCAGACACACACACAGAGAGATGTGTGTAGGTGTGTGTGTGTGTGTGTGTGTGTGTGTGTATGCAATATTGCTCAATTTGTTTTGTGTCTGTATAGCGAACACTCAGAAAAAAATTACCTTGAATTAAGTCACATTATTATTCAAAAATATATATATAAAAACAGTCTAAAAAAAACACACATTTTTGACAAAAAGGGAAGCTTTTCGAATTTCTAACAACAAGGCATACTTTCTAGTTTTCATGAATTTTTCTGAGTGTATTCTGTATTCTGTACTTGGTACATAGTCTTTTCCCACAGCTCGCTGCGCTGCATCCCTTGGGCGTAGCGTCTTTTGACACGTTTAATGGACTGCACCTGCTCTGCTCCACTCTGTCCTGCTCTGCTCCCAGGATGTGCTCCTGTCCTGGGTCAGGACTCTTGCTGCGGCCGCATTGCGGCCAGTTGTCCTGTTGCAGTTGTACTGGCGTTCAGCAGCAGGTAACCAGCCTCATCATACTTTGATTTTGCATTCCCTCTTGGCGTTGTCTTCACTTTTTTCCATTTTCCATTTTCGCTGCACAAGTTTTGCGCACAAATTTTCCTTTCTTTTTCATAGACAGTAATTCCTTAGCGGCTGCTTACGCGGCTCCAATGTTCGCACAGCGAATGGCAAAAACAAATGCAGCACAATGCATAGAAAGGGAGGAACTTGTACACAGACTGACTCTTTAGTATATCATATAAAATAACTCGCAAGAAAAGTTGGCTTACGCTTGCTGATCAAGAACTTTCTGAAAACTGAAAGGATTTTTCAAATGATTCACTGCACACAAAGAAAAGTCGTTCTTAATTAAAGGAAATTTGCATACTTTTGGAATAGCCTATTACTAAGGAAGCATTCTTCTAAATTGCTGAGTATTGTCATTATAAAATTCAGTGTTTTTCTTCTTTTTGATTCCAGCATGTTTCTATAATTTGCGTATAACTAATAAAGATATCTAAAAGTTCCTTATAAAAACTAGAATTTTTTTCTTTATTTTCTGTGCGACTTTAATTTTTAAGAAGATTTTTTTTATGAGTGTCTTTTTTATATCCGAGTTTATGTTTTAAGTTCAGCTGCCTGAATACCAATTTCGCATTTCTACGATTTTGTAAGCAGTTACGTAAGTTGAAAGTCGCTTGCCACGCCTACAACACCCACACACATACAGTCTATACAATATATATACAGACTCTTTTTGCATATTATGCACATGCAGCTTTGTCTTGGCAGCTCTTCCTTTTGGCTTTATTGCAGCTCGCTGATGAGCCGCATGACAATGAGGCAGTGCCACTTCCACACACCCCCTCATCCTGCAGTTGTTTTGGCAGCGTACATGTCACAGCGAAATAACAATAACAACAGCATTAAACTTGTTGTTGACGATGACAACGAACAAGGAACAACGAACAAGGAACAAGGAACAAGAGCGACAGGAAATTGACAACAATAGCAAACCGCGTTTGTCTGCGGGTAATTTTGATATTGGGCGCTGGGTGGTGTGTGGCATTGATGCACGAACAAGTTGCCACTGCTGCTGCTGCTGCCACACATAATCAGCCATGTTGCAAGTGCGTGAGTGTGTGTGTGTATGTTCTAATTTCCATAACGCCTTTAAGCTGCAAATGTGAAAGCGTTAAGACAAGTTGGCAATCAATTTTTGAAATGCGCTGAGCAAAGTGATTTATGAGCTTTTGTGTGTCTCGCAATAAAATGGCAAACATCTTTCATTTCATTTGCTCTAATCGAATCAATATTTGCTATCTGCCAGACGGAACCACATGCACTTCCTCTACACACACACACACACACACACACACATACACACAGAGAGAGTGTCGCCCCCAAGAGTGGCTCGAATGCACTTCACTGATTTAGTGTTTGCGACATTTCCTGCTTCCCTTTTTGTTGGCTTCCGTTTGTTGTAGCACTTGCTGTTGTTGTTGTTGCTGCTGCTACAGCTGCTGTTGCTGCTATGTGGCAACCAGCAGTGTCATCATGTCGGGGGCACTTCAAAGCGCCGTAATATCATCGTCTGACCGCGCTTTCATTGTCGTTCACTTTTCACACTTTCACTGCGGCTAACTGCAACAACAACAGCATTAGCTGCAACATCAACTCTTGTGGCACAACGAGAAAAAAAGTATCAGCTGTCGCCGCATTCTGACCATGCCACACTTTGCTGCGGCATTTTCGCTTATCCGTTGGCTATTAAGCCGTAATTGACACTTGGTCCAGTTAGCCAACATTTTCTTTTCTTCTCCCCGAGCTCTGGCATTGAATTTATGGCGTTTGATTAGTGTTTGGTATTTCAGATATGTTTATTCTTCATTTAAGTTTTTATTGCGAGCGTTTCTAAAGTTTACATGGTATCTTAGCCAGGAGCACTTAACAACATTACCGATAGAATCTAAAATTAAATAGGGTCTTGCGTAGAAACACTATTTAATATTAGATTCTATTTTGGGTTTCGAAGTTATTTTTAAATATGTCAACCCAGAATACGATGTAATTTGTAAGAAGCTTATCCTTGAATAATTTCGTTGGAAAGATGGCCAAAGGGTTGGCAACAATCATCACACAAATCTGTCGTGTTCACCAAATGCTGACACAGAGGCAGCAGAATCAATCAATGATTGCCACTGGCTTATATGCAACTCCAACCAACATCGAGATTTGGCAACGGTTTGAAAAGCAATTATATTTCTTCTTCAGACTAGAGGCTGATTGGGTTGCAGCCTTCTTAAGCAGGAGGCAGATCGCCAATTCAAAACCAACATAATCAAAGCATTCCATTGGGGCACAGACTGCCTTTGCATTGTACTTGAGCCAGGTACGTTGTTGCGATCTACGAGTTACAGGCTTCTTTTACTGAGCTGTGGTGGCCCATCAGCATTTAGCACTCAACTCAGCCTCCATTTTCGTAGTTAATTAATTCTCTAGCAGTTGCGTAGTCGTATATTGCACTTACTTTAGTACCATAAGCACACACATTAAGTATACGACCCATGGGCTTGAGATTATGTTGTTGCTGTTGAATGAAATGTGAACTATAGAAAACTCACAACTTGAACGTAGAAGTTCTTCAAATAAATAAAATAAAATGTACTCTTGAAATAAATGCAATATTGTATTTTATGGTTTTAATATATATAAGTTTTTACTAGTTGCAAATGTAGCTCAAAGCTGAGTTGAGGCAAATCGAACTCAAATATTTATGTTTATGTTTGCGAGGAGTTGAGCAAGCTGCAAGGTTGCACAGCAACTCCAGCGAAACAGCTGCTGTGAAAGAAGGTAAGTCGAATGTAAAAGCAGAAGTAGAAGCACACTTGGCAACGAAGCTGAAAACCCTATCAATTACTGATCGAATCAAGGCAGACCCGAAAGGACTTTGACTGTGGGCGTGTTTTGTGTCAAACTAACTGCAAACATAAATGAAATGTCAATGCAAGCAGCACGCACAAAAATGAATTTTCAATAATACGGCAAAAAGGAGTAAGCATTCGAAAAGAATATCGGTGTCCAGAGGAATGCTGTCTGTGTGTCTGTGTTGCTGCAGCATACATCAAGTCTCGCTCGAGTGGCACAAGAAGCGGCTGCTGCCACTGCTCCTGCATTGCAAATGCATAAACACAGTTTGATATTATTCCAGCTGCCAGCTGCGCACATTGAATGCCGAAGCTGAAGCTGAAGCTGCAGTTACCTTACCTGCAACATGGCCAACTCCCCCAACCCACCACACTCCCTGCCACATGACAGAACATTAAAAAAAATAAAAGGGCAACACGTTGACAACGTCACGAGTCCGAGCCAGCGACGACACCAGCATGTGGCATGTGGCAGCGACAGCCATTGACAGGCAACTGTCGAGCAGCTCGTGCTGCATCACTCATCGGGCGGGAGCATCAACAATCTTTTGCAGGGTATCTGCACGTCGTGACGTTTACTGTCAACTGTCAACTGTTGAGCAAATTTTTGCGTTGCATTAAATATTCAAAATACTGTAAACGTTGAATGCCACCGAAGTTGCAGCATTCGATGTGCATAATTTCCACTTGGATTTGTGCAATGCAAAATGTCACATGCTACATGCTACATGCTGCATGCTGCATGCTGCATGCCGCATGCTTCTTGCTTCTTGCTGCTGCTGCTCTTTCGACAGTGAATTATTTATGGGTTGTATTCGGTTTGCTCAGCAAATTTAACAGCTTATTAATAATGCATTTTTTTCCTGCTGACTTGCTACACATTTCCATTTGTCCGCCAGCCAGCAGCTGGTAAATATATATAAAAACATTTATATATGTTAAGATCTATATATATTTATTTTTGGGCAACGTCTGCTGTCATTGATTATTATCGTGGCTTTTTGTTCAAATCTCAACTGTCAATAATTTTGTGATTATCCGAATTACATTCTGTCTATTTGCCTGTCTGCCTATCTGTCTGTCTGACTGTCTAGCATGCTTTGCATAGCTCAGCGCAAATTTACAAATTTCAACAATAAGTCAGCAGAAAATTATTATGTTTGGTGTCTGGGCCATCTATAAAATGCTGGCAACAAGCCTTACACTATGCTACAAATTGTTTAATTTGTCGTTAGAGCGAATTGTGAATATATTTAATATTTTAAACATTAATAATTTACTGGTATGTAAAATAAATTAAGTCAATAAGATTTTAGTGTACTTATCAAATCATAATAGTAGCGCAAGTTTCTTTTCTGGCTTGAATTTGAGTGCCTCTAAATATTTCTTAGTAGTCCCTGGCATATTATTTATAAAAGTAAATGAATAAATAAGAGATCAATTAAGATGAAAATTTTTTTATATCAATCATTAATTAAATCTTTACGGTCTCCACTTTATTTTCCTCTTGAGAAGCTCAAATATTTTTAGTTTCTGAAGTTTCTGGTATATCGTTTAAAAAGTTAAGTTAAAAATTTAAGAGAAATTAAGTTACAAAGTTTTAAATACACTTACTAATTAATTATTTTTGAATTTCGTGAGTCTCTCCTGGTGAAAGTTTAATGCGTCTTCAACTTTTGAACCTTTTATGTAATAATTCACGAGCTTGTTTGCTGTAAAATACAATTTAAATTAATCAGCTTGCTCAAAGTTGGTCAGTCTAAATAGCTGGTAGTTAATAAGATAATTGTTGCAGTAATATTGCTAATTTCTTTTGTACAGCCTTCGAACCATTTTTCTTATTAATGATTAATTATGCTCTCAATATTTAGTCTCTTTGATTATGAAAATGCATGCTTATTTTATTATGTAAAATTTGTTTTATCATGCTCTCAATTTGTAACCCATTTTTTTATTAGCAGCATCATCTTTCATCACTGAAATACATTTTAAAAAATTTGAGTCAAGCCAAATTAGAGCCTATGAGAGTGTTTACTGATTGCAACCACTGTGAAACAGTTGCGCCTCCGCCAGCTGTACGTCTAAATGTTGCGCCACAGATAACCATAACTCACTCAGCCTGCCACGCCTCCCTCCCTCACCTGTAGCCCGCCATCCTGTGTCTGGCTGTCTTGTGTCTGCATTTTGGTGTTGTGCGCGCCTTTTGGATTGACAGGCAACAGCGAAAAGTGGCAGCCAAAAAACTGCCAAGCGTTGTGTTATTTTTTATTATTTTTTTTGTTGTTTATTTTTGTAGCCAAAAACATGAGCTTTTCTTATTTTCAATTTGAGTTTTTTGGTTGGTTTTTTTGAGGTAATTGAAGTGTAGTTACTTTAGTGTTACGAGCTTAGATTTTAGTGTGTGTGTGTGTGTGTGTGCGGCAAGCCACGCCCATTGCCATCAATTGTCTGGCTTTAGGCAAATGCTGAGCGCACCGTGCGCAAACAGTAAATAAAGTTTAAAATTCAATTACAAGGCAATGGCTCACAAGTTGATTGCCGCACTGACTGACTGACTAACTGACTAAATGACTAGTTGACTGCTAGCTGACTGACTGAGTTATTGACAGGATGGATGGATGGATGGATGGCTTGGCAAAAGCAAATGATAGAGTCGGCAATTGAAAGAGGATTGCCTTTTGTCATACTGAAAATCAAATCCTTTATTGCTGCTTTGCTGTTGGATCAATTAACGTTGAATGTGTGTGCAAAGGCAAGACCGCAAAAGCCACACACACACACAGACACACACACACATACACACATACCAGTACCAGCTGGCGATTGGGTCACAAAACGTGGCAACGCCAACCACTGACAACAACTACTCAACTCCTGCAGTTTTTCGGTTAACAATTTTGTGTGCGAGTGTGTGGGAGTGTGTGTGAGTGTGTGTGAGTGTGTATGAGTGTTGACAGTAGACAATTGGAATGTGCTGTACTGGACGTTGGTACAGTCCAACCGTATTGCGGTAAAACGTTAATTTTCCAGCGAGTACTTGTCAACACTGGCAGCAGCAGCAGCAGTAGTAAAAGCAGCAGCAGCAGATAGCATCGCGGTTTATTGTTCCAATCGCAATGAGAAAATGTTCTGGCCAAACGAAATGAAAATTGAACATTTTCATTGCAAAATGCATGCAATACATACACATAACAATGTGAATATAATAACGCTAAAACAACATTGCTTACTTTTACAGTTCTTTGAACAAAACAACCAAAATGTGTTAGCCCAAAAAATACATGCATGCAACCGCGAAAAAAATAATAGCACCACTCTCCCTATGAAAAGCTGGTTGTATTTATTTATTGAAGTTTGTAAGTTTCAGGAAATTGTGCATACTTTCTTAGAAGTGAAAGACCCTTAAAAACATGAGTAGGAAAAAGAACTCAGTTTTTAAATAATGAAAATAAACGATAAAAATAATAGCACCACATTTTAAATGATATTTTCAAAGATTTCATTTATTAAAGTTCAGATTATTTTGTGGAGGCATATTGGTGCTATTAATTTTTTCTCAACTGTATATATACAGTATTCACATACATATACATGGTGGTGTACTATATTTCATTTCCGGCAAACGAAAATTTGCTTTAGACGCAAAACTCAAAGTGTTTGCTTACATGAAGCACTTTGGTAAATATCAATTAAAACTGATTTACCCCAAGCTATCTTTGTTTGTGTGTATTTGTGAGCGTGTGCGTGTGTATGTGTGTGTGTGTGCGTGTGTGTGTGTGTAGATCGGGCAGCTCTTCGTTAATCTAAATTCAACATTCAATTGTGGCACAAACTGAATTTCGGTGGCACTGCCTTTGACTTTGCCGTGTACGTTGTTGCAGGCTTTTTTTACTCGAACTATTGAGAATCTCAGTTTTTGGTTTTTTGTCTCTTGCCTGAAACTGTTGCCCATCAGCAGTTACCACTTAACTGAGTTTCCATTTTCGCAGTTAATTAATTCTCGAGCAGTTGCGTAATCGTATATTGCACTTGCCTTGGTACCATAAAACGCACATTAAGTATACGCCCCATGATCTTGATATTATGTGGATGCTGGTGAATGAAATGTGAACAATAGAAAACTCACACCTTGAACGTAGAACTTCTTCAAATAAATTATAAAATGTGTAAAAAAATCCTTATACTCTTGAAATAAATGCAATCTTGTTTTTTATAGCTTTAATATAGTATAAGCCAATAATGCCGAAGTACATATATTTATTTGAAGCGAGTGCTATTGACTGAGTAGAAGCAATAGCTAAAGTCCTGAGCAACTCAGATAACAAGTGAGTATTAATTAGTTGACTGGACTGGGCGAGACCCTGCAAATGGCAGCAAATGATATAGTTCATGAAATGTGTACAGCTGATCAATATATTAAGTTAATTTATCAACCATCTTATGTTAAGTAATAATTGGAGGAATTAGTGAAATATATCGATTTATATCAATATTTGCCAAAAAGGGTGCAGTTATCGATACATCAATATAAACTTTATATGGTAGCAGAGAATATGTATTTCAGATTTGAAGCCATTAGCTATATTAATCTCAGTTGGCCTCTTATATCAACTTATTAGATCAACTCGGCTTTTGATGCTGATCAAGAATATATATAATTTATTGGATTACAGCTGCTTCCTTCTGGCTGTCTGCACTTTTTGTTATAACCATTGTAGCCATTTTTATGTGTTCAGGGTATAAAAACAATACAAACAGTGAGAAACAAAGCAGAGAAATAAAAGCAGCTTCGCATTTTGCACTTTCTACATATATAAGTAAAACTTGTTGTGCGCCCATTGTTGTAGTTGTTATTGTTTTTGTTATAGTTGTTATTGTTATTTTGCTGGAATTTTTTTGTAGCTGCTGCTGTGGCGCACCTGAAATTTCACGATTGCAGCGGTTTTATGTGATTGCGCAATATGCGGGCAACAAGCGAGCAACATGCGGCGCCACCAAGAGCCAACAACAAAGTAAGCAATATGTACATATACACCTTATCTTACACATATATATATATATTTATATATGCATACATACACTCGGAAAAAAAAGTCACACGGAAAGTAGAATCTTAAAATTAGGAGGTCTTTCCCTAAAAAATTGCGGTTTCTTAAATAAATGTATTTGTATGTAAAACAAATATTCTAAAAATATTAAATGCAAACTTCACTTCTAAAATATTTTTGGATTTGTGAAATCATGTAGCACCATGTTATTATTAATATAAAATACCAACAATTTTAGAGTTTGTTGTACCCCTTTTAGTCAAACCTCAGGTCGATTATCTTTCTGAGTGTATATATATCTGTTGTATGTCGGCCAGCTGCAAAGGAGGAATCCAATGGCAAAGTATTTATTCGGTAGTTGTTCGGCCAGCAGAATAGTATGCTACGATTTCATTCTTGGCTGCTTATACACACCACATAAACACACACAGAGCACACACACACAGAGCACACACATACTGAGGTAGGTAGGTGTGATCGGACAGCTGGCTGGGCATGGCATAGGCCGATGGCAGTGCATTGATAAGACTATGGCAGTCCATTATGCAGCTCACTTGGCATGGCCCACAAACATTGTATTGAAACTGATAAAAAGGCGAATTGTGTGTCGAATTGTTTTCGGCTTTTGCTTTTGGGGTCCATATTAAAGTTGTGTTAAATATACCGCAGCAAAGAGTGAAACAAAGTCCATGGCCATGTATAGATATTGATGAGCTTTTAACATTCAATTAACTGGAAATTGGCCAGAAGTCGCATTAATTGGCCCAACTGCGAAAAGGCCAAATCAATTGTGATTAACTTAAAAGCTTTGGTTCGTTGAATTCCGCTGATTGTGCCATTTGTGTGTTTAGACTTACGCACAATAAAATTGTTTGGGTCCAATGCCCCGAAATAAAAACATTTGCGCACAATTTGCGAATTTTTGCATTGCGTGCATTTTGCAGAATAAAAAAAATATATAAACGCATAATTTTGTGTGTGGCTTTGGCACAACTAGCAAGTAAAATTACATTCAACATTCATTTAATGCTCTTTTTACACCCTATAACGATTAAAATTGCATAATAAGGTAGCTTCCGCGATCTCATATAGTTTGTATACGTATGCAATATATGTATATATATTTATTAGCTAGTTTATCGGATTATAGCTTAACCGTATGCCTAATATTTTGAAGCAATTTAAAGCACGATTTTCGCAAATTTGCACAAAAAGTTTATACCCACACTTAGGGTATTAAAATCGCAAACACAATTTGCATTTGAATCAATAATTGTGATAATAATAATATTAATAATATGTGTGTAATATTTGACAATTAACATGCAATCGCCACAAAGTGCATAGCTATTTTCCATTTTCTATTTTCTATTTGCCATATTTACCATTTACCATTTTGTATTTTCTATTTGCTATTTGCGGACTAATGTTGCAGGCGTGTTTAATGCACGACAACCAAAATACCAAGGGACATAATTGATGCATTAGCTGTATTATGTATAATTGAAGTTCTTAACGCCACTCTAAAAACCACCCACCCTTCTTGTTTTTACCCTCCCAACAAAAATATATATAAATACCAATGTCAACTGTCGCGATGCATTCATAAATCAAATGAGCTGAAATGCGTTTTCAATGTTTTTGCGCTTCGTGTTCATTATGATTATTTGCAATTTGTGTGTTGGTTGGGTGCTGGGTTGTCAGGGTAGCCAACGTGTCGCTTAGCTGACAAAATATTCATAATGCGGCTAACATGTCGTATGCGTGTTGTGTTATTCTTTTTGTGGTGCTGCGGCTTACACTTAGCTGCTGCTCTTAGCGGCTTTTGGGCTCTCCTGTTTTTAGGGCTTATCATGTCTGCCCATTAGCTATTTTCCCACTAACGTATCTCTAAATACAAATTGCAAGGGTATATTGTGGGGTGGGGGAGAGTGGTAAGTGCAAATTGACACAAATATTGAAACTCTTCAGTTATCTGAAACTATTTACAATTATGCTTAACATAACTTATCTGTTCATCTACGAGTCCTCTTCCGCTATCTTATTATCATAATATTAGATATATTGGCCGCTGTTGAAAGGGTCAAGTTCCAAATATACTTTCTTTTAGTATTATATTATTAAACATAATCATTTGAAATTATTATGATATTAAATTGAATAATTGTGAAGTATGTGAATAATCTCATAAATCCATAAGCCATTTAGTTAATTAGGTTGACTATATTTGTGCGCTGATTGAGCGAAATTTTGAGTAGCAGCAGCAACCAGACACTGCTCCACTGAGCCGATTTGCTTCAATTTAAGGACTCGACTCGAATAAGAATGCTGGCAAAGCGAAAATGTCAAGGACGAGGGGTTTTTTCTGGAGTGATTTGCTGGCGCAGAATAATGGTAAATAATTTAATCAAGTCGAGTCAAGGCGGTATGGGATTTGAATGCTTCAACGTTTGAATGTTTGAATGTTTTTGAGCCTTTTGAGGGTTGTGGCAAATCAATTTTAATCAATTTTGCTCTTGTGCCACGCCCAAGTGCTTGCAAATAATTGATTTGGCTGCCATTAAAGGCGCAAATCGCAGACAATCAATTGCGCGAGGCGAAGATGCTTCCCATGACAAGATGTGGAAGGATGGCTCGTAATGGGTGGGCAACTGCTCGCAGGCCCAAACAAATTAAGGACAATTATTTCAATTAACCAAATGCAAATAAATCGAAGCGCCGTTAAGCAAACACCAGCGCACAAAAACCAAACAGCAAGTGCTTTTTTCTTTTTCTTTTTTTTTGGCAGGAGATCTGCAATTTTTTTTCTTTTACATCCTTACCACTTTACGTAGTTTGTGTGGATTTTGTTGCCGGTTGCGTTTTGGCTGTTTTGCCTGTTTAACTGCAAATAATTTAGCAGCCGAGTTTGCTTAGGTTTTAATTAATAATGAATCGAGAAACTCATTACGCGGCAGTAAACAAACGCAACAACAAGCAGAAAGTAGCAGCAGGTAGCAAGCGGTTGGATGGGTTTTAGGAGTTGTTTTGGGTACACTCAGAAAACAAATTGCACTGAATTTTTAGAAAATCACTTGAAAAATATAATGTATTTATTGATTTTAGACATAATTTCTAGATATAAGTATAAAATATAACATAAGAAAGGCATGCCATAAAGCGACAATTCCAAAAATATGGTTTCTTTTACTTTTTAGAAATTTTTTCTCATGTTTATAAGAAAGAACTTGGCATTGCCTCTAATAAATAATACAAGCTTTTCATTACTTACTCCTTTCTTGCTCAGAAGAAAGAAAGCCCTGTTTTTGTTGAAAATATATTCTCTGAATAATAATAATTTCTATAAGAAAGATAATTTTTTTTTTGAGTGTTAGCACTCCCACACACACACCCCTAACACTTCATGCTAATCACACTGATGGCCCGCACAATGCCGGATACGGCATTGCATTGCGGACGGGTTACCGGGACAACTTGCCTAATGAACCTGTTGAGGTCGACTCTCCAACCATTCGATTTCAGTTGTGCCACTAGATCAACAGGCAAATAAACTGGGCAAGATGCTCGCAGCAATACACATATATATTTATGTGTGTGAGTGGGTGTGTGTGTGTGTGTGTGTGTGGTTTATTACGCTGCTCTTGGCAATTATATTTGTTACCCAATTAGCGTAAAATTGTGTTTATTGGCAGACGAGGACCGCGACGCACGTAAGAGCCGCATTGAATTACCTAATGAAGTTGTAGCAAGTATGTACAGTTATACATAGTTGTTATACCCTCAACTAATTACAAAATGTGTAAAAAGGGTATATTGGTTTTGTAACAGGCAGAGAAAATAAGCATCTGCGAACACATAGAGTGTATGTATATATTATTAAACAGCCAGAAAAAGTTGATTCAATATATAAGAGCTAGAGACTTAATGAAATCTCTCTAGTTTTCAGAGCTATTTTCAAAAATTAAGTGATTTTTTTTCTGAGTGTAGAACATATTTAACAGCTGGCTGCAGGGTATCTCATAGTCGAGGTCACTCGACTACAGCACTCGTGCTCGTTGTAGATGTACTTCACGTCGTGGACTAGCCACAGACTGCACTGTCTGCTGTGTCTATTAGTTTGCCAACCTAATTTGCTAAAAACACACAGCCTATGGGGCGTGTCTAAAAGTCTGTCTAAGCATGTTGCTGCCTGAGCTGAGCTGAGCTGAGCTGCCATAACTTCTTAACTTGCCCCAAACAAGAACAATGGAGTCGTTTGTTGTTATTGCTCAAGTTAGTGTTGCCCTTGTTGTTGTTGATGTTGTTCTCGTAGGTGTTACGGCTAATGCTCTGGATAAAATATGTAATTAAATATGCTTGCTTTTTAGGCTATAAATCGCTTGTGGGCTTTTCTCTGCTGCAAATGAGTACTTTGTATTTGCTTTGTTATTGCATTGTTAGTCAGGTTTAAGTGTAGGTCAACTTTAAGCTGCTGATGCACTTTGCACTTTATTGAATTCATCTTTTTGTCCTGTCAAAAAAAATTATATATATATATATATATATATTACTTATTAACTGAAAGTCAACGCGATGTGGCTCAGTTTCACAGTGGCCTCAATCAAAACTGACTGCTTAATTAACCCTTTGTGCTGCTGGCTGCAACTTGAGTTACGAGCAACAATTGGCGCTAATTATTTTTGGTCGAGGAACGCTTAAAGCCATTTAAAGTGCTGGCACTGGCATTGCGAAAAGCGAAATATGAGATAAGTCTTTAGTTAAAGTGGGCACGTTCTATGCCTTCTTTGTTTGCAGTTAAATGGTTTGGAATTAATTAAAAGTTGCTATGGGAATTAATACACTGAGCACTAGATATTTGTTTACGTTAATTGTGCCTTTTATTTGGCTGCGCTCTTTGACTACATTTTAATAATATTAATGCAAATAACTCTGTCATAATTGTTTAGCTTATTTTACACAGGCAGCAAGGAGGCCATTTAATTACTTTATTTAGAAGAGAACAAATCTTAAGCATTAATAAATGATTAATTTAATGATTCAGATTATAATATTTATGCAAATAATTCAATTAAATTTCAGTAGCGTTACGCAAGCATTTAAATTTGAGTGTACCTCTACTTAAGAGCGAACAAAATCTATTTCCTCAAAATAATTAATTAATTCACTGACTTTGGAATTCTTGCTCTATTTCTCCATAGTTGATAAACTACATGGCCATGCCAAGTGCTAAGATTCGTTCTTTATGTCGTTTTTCTTATTTATTTAACTGTGAGTTATGTGCTCACGATTTGTGCTTAGCGCTCGGCCACAGCCGTTAACTTCTAATCGGAACTGTTGCTATGTATTTATGTGGCAAGTAGACTGAACCGACCCAAGGCATGCATGATTTATATGTGCTTATTTATGTAGCCGGTGCTAAGGGGAATTCTTGCAACCCCAGCCTTGTGGCAAGGGCAACGCAAAGGCGTTTGCCATTGTCTTTGCTAACCACACAATTATTTATTAGCTTTTGTAGAGGCTGCGATTCTTGGAGCATCTTTTCTCTCACTTGATGCGTGGATATATTTATGTGTGTGTGTGCGTGTGCGTGTGTGTGTGCTGCTTGTTTTGTTATCCTGGCTGCTTAAGACAGCTTAAGACAGCAGGTCAGACACAGACTGAGCCCTGTTGAAAAATTCATTTTCATGTTGCTGCAGCTTAAGTAATTTTTCATAAACATGCCGTCAGATGTTTGTATGCCGCATGTTGCTACATGTTGCGCTTGCCCCAAAAACAAAAAACAAAAAAAAAGGAGAAGAAATTTAATTTCAGCTACTTATGCATACTGGCTGGCTGTAAGCTGCTTAGCCGCACTGCAAACACACTCACAGCCATCTGCCGTCTACTCTCATTTCACATCAATCATACGCCATGCGAGCTGCTGTTGCTGCTGTTGGTGTTGCTGTTGCTGTTACTACAGTTTCGTATTTAAAATGTTAATTATTATGGTACGAGCAAAGAAGGGCTAAGGTCCGAACCATTGGCCAGCTCAATTAAATCGTACATGTTGCAGTCTCTTTGAGTTTTTCAGCTGCCTTTGTTGACCATAAAATCGCTTTAATGGCGCTCGTTTGGACTGCGTCTCCGCCTTGAGCTGGCATTTAACTCTTTCACTCATTTATCATCCTTTGAAAGCTCAATAACTCCATGCATATATGTGTGTGTTTGTGTGTGTGTAAATGTATTGGGTTTCAGTGTGCGCTTTAATAAAGTTGAGCATCGTTTATTTTAAGTATTTTTATTGCACATATTTCGCGTTTCATTGCAACAAATATCCTCTTTATTTTACTCTTCTCTCTTTCTCTCTCTTTGTCAGCTTAAGTCTTTATGAGATGGCCATTTAAAAGTTATGAAACCTCTGCCAAATTGACAACTTGTTTTTGTTTGATTGCCTTGCATTTATAATGGTTTGTGAATTAATTGCGCATACGTCGTGTGTGACATGTACGTGGCAAGACAGAGTGTCTGACTCCCTTCTTCCTGGTGGCACCTTAAGTATTGCCTCGCTTGCAACTGACACGTTGCCGTTGCATAACACACTTCCTCAAATGTCGTCAAACTGCATTCGTTTTGGCTTCCTTTCATCCAGCAAAAGGGATATTTTATTGAGGTCATTTTGTTGGGCATATCCAGCATTCTATTCCCTATGATGTGTGTTGAATGCATTTAAAATATGTTTAACATATATGAAATTATAAATTTAGCAGTAACCAAGCTATAAGCTAGACTGTTCAGTTTATAGCTGCAATTTTGCTGAATTTAATAATAATAATAATAAAAAATACTTTTTATTTTCTCCATCTGCACTTTGTTTTTTTTTTATTAATTGGTAAAAGCGAGACTAAGATCACAAAAATATTTTTTGATTCATAATTAATTATATTTTATATGGAAAAAATTATTCAGTGTGCATTATTAGAGCATTTAAAATTCGTGCTGAAATATGGAAAAACATTTACATGTTCAATTCCTGCATCATCATGCAAATATATTGAAATATTTGCAATGCGTGCTATATGAGCATATAAGAAAGGAAAAATTGTTTAGAAATACAAGCACGTAAGTACACACATATATATAGTTATGTGTTTACAACTTATGTACGCTTGTATACCCTGTAGCAATGGGTAAATCGTGTATCACTTTTTGCACAAACGATCTTTTAAAACCAACGATGTTATTTATCAATATGTCACAGGCAATAAGTGGCGTGCTGTTTAAGGAGTATCTTCTAGTCATGACGACTCGATTACACCACTCTTAGTTCTTTCCTTAACAGAATAGAGGATATGTTGCTGGAAATTTGCGATGAGCAGAAGCAGCAGCAGCAAAAGCAGCTGCATTCATCGAGTTGCATATCAAATGCAGGGGCCAAAATGCATCTTGCTTTTGTGGCACACTTCCGTTTCCGTTGCCTGACACACACACAGGCACTGTGTTGTGTATGCATGGGGAGGGGGGTGGGGGAAGGCGACAAGATAGTGTCAAACACAATGCTTGCTTAACACTTCTTGTTGCTGATTGCATTGCCTTGTTATTTGGCCAGCACATTTCGCATGCACTCGCATTCCATTCGAGTGTGTATATATAAACATATATACATATCAATATTTGAATAAATAGAAATGATATTTCTATGCCAAGCAGATTAAAAATGAAGCTGCGAACGTGTCTTTGGCTTCAATTGCTGCACATTTAGTTAGTTTTTCAATTAGCAAAGAGTGAGAGTTAGAGAATGAGCTCAGTTTAGTTTCAGTTGATGGAACTGCAGACAAGATCCACTAATTGATTTTTTATCTTTTAACACACTTTTCCTTTTGCTTCTCCAGCACTTCTCCAGCACTTTAGCAGGGTTTTAGTTTTCGTTTTCTATTTGCCAGCGGATTTGCCATGTTTCTCCACTTTATTTTTCTACTGTGCTCGTTTGTCGCATAAATTATTTTAATTTTCCTTTTTTTTGCAGTTGCATAAATGGCAATTGAATTTTCCTCGATTTGCCAACTATTTATTAATTATGTGGGTTTTTTGTTTGTGAAATCAACTGATTTTAAGCGGGTTATGTCCAATTTGCCATCAGCATTATTGACGATATGTATAATATGCTAAATTAGTTTGATATCAATTTGCATTATATGTCAATGAGATTTGAGCATTATACTTTAGTCTAACTATAAGATAGAAATTTAACTTCTTTCAAATTTGATTTATATTCATTTCAAAGGGTTCATATTGTTTCACTTTATTTTGGTATTTAGTTTAGCAGCAGTTTTTTTTTAATTTATATCACAAGTAAATCTAGAAGGTCATCTAATGGTCGACACTGCGAAAATATCTGATTTTGAACTAACAAGTGCCCCAAAAAAATTATTAAATATTTATTTATTAATATTATGTATTTTTGCTTATTTATTTTGTTATTTTTTTTTTAGTATGTGCAACTGGCAGTTGCCGCGTTGTTCGCTTGATAAACGATGTGACAATTTAAATCTATTGGGGAGAGCTGCATGATTAATTGGCCTCAGCCTGCTGGCACCGCGTTCTTGTTGCCTGTTATCTGACAAACAACCAGCCAAACAAATACATCAAAAACAACAGCGCAACAAACATAACAATGCCGTACAACACTTTTGTGTGGAACTGTCAATTTTTTTAAAATAGTGAATAGAATCTTAAAAAAAATCGATTCAAATTTTTTGGTATATTTCACAAAGACAGAACTTTTCTGTTTATGAAAGTTATATATTTACTCTACATGTACTACATTTATTAAAATAAATGTTAGTTGTTTAACGTATTATGCGTGTACGATTTATTTTAGTATGAAAGTTATTTACTTTCTTAATAAATATTTAAGTTATCGAAAGACATTTTTGTTTGCTTAACGTTTTTCATTAACGGGTTGTATTGTTACACTTATATTTTTTACTAATAGACTATAACCCTTTGACACTAACTCTAAGAAACTAATTGGCATTATTAACTATTTATATAACCTTAAGAATGTGAATATGAACAATATCTACTCCACACTTATGCCATAAACTTCATCATATAATTAGCATATCTATGATCAAGCTTGCTACATTTGTAGTCAATAGGAAAGACTTAATTAGTGAAACTGTTTTAGATAAGTATTACGTCAACTATCTGTGACTGGAGAGAGTTAATGCTCGCATGTGCCCCCAAAAAGGTCGAATGTAATTTTTGTGAAATTTTTATTAGAAACGCCGCCGGCCAAAGCAACTTGGTTGTGTTTTGGTTGGTGATTATTTAAATGGCATAAGATTTGCCATAATGATAATGCTCTGGCACGTTTTATAGCATTTGGTTCACCGTATACAGCAGAAAGGGCCAGCAATTAATTGCATTTGTAGTTTTGGCTTCTTTTGGCTTGCCACTTGCCACTTGCCACTTGTCTCTTGCCCCTCAGTCATGTGTATAAATATATATACACATCTATATATACATATACATATATATATATATATATATATATATATATATGGTAGTTATTGCAGTTGTACTCATAGTTTGTATATGGTGAAAAACTTTGCAAGCCGCTTATCTCCAACTGAAGTGAAGTTCAACAAGCCCGCAAGTGTGTGGCATTAAAAAGTTTTTAAATTTACGCAAAACGTTCGTTATGATGCGACTTAATTGTTAGCTGTTAAGATTTAACACACACACACTCACACAAACATTGTTGGGGATGGTAAAAAGTCATACATATACGATATACTGATTATGAATCGTATGCAAAGTTTTTAGCTGTTGTTAAATTTTGTAGTGCCTAGCGGCAAATGAAAAACTTTTTAACGCATATTCGCTACTCGCATCTTTATATTCATTGCATCTGCCAACAAGTTTTAAGCGTCTTTCCATCGGTTTTCTTTTTGCTTTTTTTTTTGTGTTTTCTTAATAATATTGTACATTCTGTGCAAATTGGCATTTGATATATATATATATATATATATATATATATATATATATATTAGATATTTGAAATTTAAAGAAGCAGTGGGAGGAGCTTGATTTTTTATATTTTATACACTTGATCAATAACAGGTATATAATAGGTATATAATATATTAATTACAAGTGTATATCTCTACAATTGCTATCGTGAATTGATTTGTATCTATTTATTTACAAGTTTTTACACAATTTCGATACACCCTGTTCCCATTTTATAAATATAATTATATACACTTTGGTATACACTTTTAATCAATCACTTTCGATTTTGTACTATGACATATTATTGTCTAGCACTTATTTCCTTTAATATTAGTTTACCCAACTCCAAAGCTGAAATGGAAACATTTATTGGCACAAACACTTTTTAGGTATTTTCATGCATGAATAATTTGATATGCCAAGTTTGAGTTAACAACTCTACAGATGTGGTAACCAATAAAAAAGCGAGTTTCGTGGAACACGCTGCTAAGCTCTTTGTATGAATAATATTTGTGAAAAGTGCGCTGAAGAAAGCGTTGTAAAAAACTGTATGCCTTAACCCATAAGCAAAACAAATGCACTTTTGCATTTTTGTGCGCTGTCAACGGAGTTTTTTTCTTCTTTCAGTTTTGAAGTTGTTCTGTTTAAGAATACATACAAATTTCGAGCTGCACTTAACTATAAAGTAGCTAAGGTAAACAATATCAAAAACAAACATGCTGAGCGACCAACCAAACAAATACACACACACACACTCACACACACGCACACACACACACACACACTTACACACACACATCGAGGCAATAAAATATGGCGAAAGAAAAAAAAACTGTGAAAGCAGCGAAAAATTATATATGTATTAGCTGCAAAATATGCACAGCAGGTGCTGCGAGCCGCTGACTGCAGCTATGCCTGTGTGTGTGTGTGTGTGTGTGTGAGTGTGCATAAGTGTGTTTATGTGCTCGTGAGGTGCATCCGCTTTTTGGTCGAGTAGCCGCAGCACTCAGCGCCAGCTACAGCTAAAGATATGGCTCTAGATACACTCAGAAAAATATTTCTAAAAAATTAAAAGAAACAAATATTTGGGATTGAGGACTTGGGGGTAGACCTTCTTAATTTTGGAAAAATTAATTTTAATATTTAGAAATTACTTTTAAATGCCAGAAAATCTTTCGGGTTGTCCGTGCCATTTTTCCTGAGTGCAGAATGAGAGAGAGAGGGAGCGATACACACATTAATGTTGTCCAAGTGCTACACTAAATTATGTATGAGTGTGTGTGTATTTATAATATGTGTGCATGTGTGTGTGTGTGTGTGTGTGTGTGTATTGTGTGTGCTTGTCTATGCGCAAATAGTTTTTCAAAGTGCCTGGCAGAGCTGGCTGCTTGGTTTACTTGGCGTAGACACCACCTGTAATTATGTTGAAAGTAAAATGCTTATAAAATATTAACTGCTGCATGCCACATGCTGCTCGCCACATGTATGCGTGCACATGTGTATGTATGTGAGTGTGTGTGTAAATTTAATATTTAAAATGAGTTCGCTGTTGTGGTTCCCATTATTGTTGTTGTTGTTGCAACATTTAACTAACAGCGATTTGGCTTCGCCGCAGCAAATTTGCATCCGTTCGCTCACTCGTTCATTGAAAAACATTTTTTTCTGCAACTTTCCACATTTTTCTCTCTTTCTGTCTCTTCCTCTCTCTCTCTCTCTCTCTCTCTCTCTTTCTTTCACAGGTTGCACTTTTCATTTAGCCAGTGGGCCAACTGGTTTTGCTAATAGAAATAAAAACAAAACTGAACACAAACTAAGCCAAGCTAAATGCTCAAAGGCTCCAGCTAAAACCCATCTCCTCCCCCCTCCACGCCTACGCCCACTTCGAAGCTCCCCCCACCCCTCCTCACTTCTTGTCGGCAATGAAAACAAAAAGCGATTTGCAAGTTTTCTATTGCGCATAAAAGTATGCTGTGGGAAATTTTTTCCCATGACGTTTTGCTGAACATTCTCGTTTTGCTTTTCTCACTCACTCGTTTTCCATATATTCTTTTTTCATTTTCATTTTTTGTGTGCTTGTTTTGTTTTTGCTTTTCATAAAACCAAACTATTAAGCCAAGTGTTAAACTCATTTAGCGCGGATTTATGCGCCCGAGTGCCCCATACAAGATGGCTTGCTTTCAAAGGGGGCTGGTGGTGCTGGTGGTGCCTGTGGCTGGGTGGATGGTATTAAGCGTCATGCATATATGGTCACGAGTGTGTCGTGTGTGTGAACTCTTGTTTGTGCATATAAACGTATGTGGTCTCTGTATGTGTGTGTGTGTGTATGTGAGTATTGTGAGTGCTTGCGTCTGCTTTGTAAAAGTTCCGCTTTCTTTTATGCGATTTTAATAAGCCTTTTTGCAGCATTGGTCGTTGTTGCTTTGTGCCTGCCTCTGCCTGCTGCCTACTGCCACTGCTTTATGCCACTTTTTCACATATATATTAGGTTTTCTATTAACAGCTCCGTTTTTGTTTTTTTTGTATGCAATATTTTTGTAGCTTGAATTCGTGGCGTGAAATTTTCGAAGGCTGTCCATTGTATGAGGCTCGTATTGCTAATGCCATGTGGATAATTATAAATTAAGCACAGCCATGACCTAAATTCTATCCATTATGGTTCATCTTAATAGCATTTACTTCTTATTTATGCTATCTTTGAGGAAGAGCTTATATTTTAAGGCACCAGTCAATTAAGAAGCGCATTTAATAAATTAAATTTTTAATCTCTCAGTGATCTTTTTCTCTGCTTAACGAACATTCATTTTTATCTGAAATCAAAATATTTAATCAAATGTAATTTTGTAATTAACGACTTTGTTGCATTTTAGTAAATGAAATGAAATTTTGAATTCAAATTGATTATTATCAGATGATGTTTACTTATTTAAAGCCACATTTTTAATTCCTACGGATTAAGTTTAATTTATGAGTTTAAGGTAGTAGGAAAGAGCTGTCAATGCTATTTCTGAAATGTGCAATTGTAAAACAATACAAAATTCATTAAGCTTAATATATGTATATATAAATGAGTGTGTGTGCCAAGCAGAAAAGTCATTATTTGCCTGATGTCGTTACCTGATATTGTCGTATTAATTTTTGATATGTAATCTGATTTATTGGAAAATTTTTGCCAGCCAGCCAGCACAACAACACAAGCGGACATGCCTTTTTCTTGTTGACTCACCAAGTGAAATAATAAAGACAGAATTTGATTGTTATTGTTGTAGTTGTTGCTTCTCTGTTACACAAATTTGGCAGTTTGCCTACACAATATTCGTAGTTTTGCATAAACTATCAACTCCGAGACGAACTGATTTTTGAGCTAGCTTTAACAACCACAGCCTGGCATAAAGCTGGCGACTCTTTGGGCCTGTGGGTAGCCAGTGAAGTGTATAAGGAAAAGTGCCAATCAAAGTTAATTGAAAATTCATTGAATGTTGTTTATTTAAGTAAGGCACACAACCCAAACAACTCTGTCTCTCTGTCTTGAAACGTGTATATCTCTCGTGTCGCTTGTCGTGTTCTTCTTGTTATTATTGTCATCTGCACTGTTTGCAGTTCAGCTTACAATGCAAACAATTTTGATCATGACACACATAAATAGCCCTTACACAGACGAAACGCATAAATTAGTAAAGATTGCACATTTTGCAACTGTAAAATACAAAACCACACACTTAAAATAGACAATAAATAAAAGTGTTTGTATAAAATACTAGTTATGTTTAATTATGCAAAGAACATATTTTTCAATAATTATATGTTTATTTGTTTAAAATCAAGGAAGGAACTCTAGAGGGCCTTCCTGCACCGGGCAATTAAATACATCAAAGCCTTGCTGACTTTAGATATGTTAAATTAAATATCCTTTTAGTTTGATTTCATTTAATTGTCCTTCAAACAGCTAAATTGGATAGGATAAATAAATTAGATATATTGCATTTAACAACTTTATTGCTTAAATTTTGAATTCAAATTGACTATTTTTATTTTTATTTTTATTTAATGCTGCAGTAATATTTTAAGCAGAGACTATATTGAAATGGAAATGAAATTACTATTTGGTTAACAAAATCTAAGAAACTTATTCGATCATAATGGAATTTTTACACTTGATTCAAAATATATCTAAGTATATTATATCGATTTGGCTTTATCTTTGACTTATGTAGCTATCGTTTTATATCGAACTTTTCGAGTGGATCGTCTGTCACACAGACGGACAAACTCAACTTTTGATGCGGAACAAGAAGAAATATATTATTTTCTGCCTATTATTTTTTTTGCACATGGTCATTCTACTATTTATTTTTTGTTTTGCCATTTTCGGTACAGGATATTAATATTTTATGCCCTTTGGAAATTGTTTACTTCAACAGCTGTCGTACATTCATTGTTGGCAAGTGTCTTACTTTTAATTACAGCAAAAAAAGAAAGTATGCAACGTATTACGTGCAACGTACTGTTGCACAGTGTATTACACTTATTACGGGCTATCAATAGCCCTTGCACATTAAGACACATTTTGGCATACAATGTTTGGGTTAAGAGAAGATTTTTCTTCACAGTTTGTAATGCAATTCCGTAGAAATCTGTAAAAATGTTTTTCTTTATTTACCATTTCCCATGGCACACAGCACAAATTGAACTGCAAATAGTGTAAAGTGGTGTGTAGTGGTGTGTGGTGGTGTGTGGTGCTGCGGTATGAAGTGGAGTTTTGCTGTGGTGGCGCTGCTCGTGACGTGGCTGAACTTTGACTGTCTGTGAGTTAGCCGAGAGCCACCCAATGTGGCAATGTCATTTGCATTGAGCTCAAGCTGGCTCTGGCACTGGCTCTGGCTACATTTACAGTTGCTAAAAGTGTTTACCTTTTACTTAAGAAATTACACTTGGGCAAACAGAATTTGCGTGCGCGTTGCGGCTGAGTGGTGCGGTGTGGTTGCTACAGAGTGGTTCGCTGTGGTCGCCCCCTCAAGTCCAAAGGGGCTGTGTGTACAATTTTTCAGCACGAATCAAACGCAACATCCGGCGGCAAGTACTCACAGAGAGGGAGAGAGAGAGAGAGACAGAGAGAGGGAAAGAGAGAGAGCACTAAGAAATCAGGAGAAAGGCAGCCCAAGTTTCGAGCCCAAAGTCGTCTTTGTGTCGACAGCCTACAAAATTGAAAAGTTTTCGTTGCTTTTGGATTATTTGGTTTTGTTTGAAGTAAGCGCCGAATTGGTGTGTGTGTGTTTGTGTGTGTATCTGTGTATGTATATTTAATGTTGACTTTTGTACGCTAATAGCAAAAGGCGAACTCCAAGTCGGTAGCGAAAAAGTTCAAAAGTTCGGACTACAGATAATTTGTGGTTCTTAAAGTTTTTAATATGGGGTCAATGAATTACATTTGCCAGCAAATTGTGAACTGCTTTGCGGTTGATACTTTACACTACGGATATAATTTTACAACTTGCTGATTGTTGAATTTAATGAAATCATATTTTGAAAATATTTCATTTGAACATTCATGTTTGCAATACACTTTATGTTTAATTTTTTAATTTTATTGTGAAGATTGTTAATGATTTAAAAACGCCACAAGCTTAAAACATAATATTATATTTCTAAAAACTACTTTTGGTATTAGTTTTTTATGTATTTCTTTCATTATTTTCTCTGTTCTCCATTCAAATGACAAACAATTCTCAGACCATTTTAAAGTCGCCTTTTAGGGTGATGTATTTGAGCGAACCGTTGCTTATCATTAAAGCAATAGTCAATTTCCTCAAACACATTAATGTGAAGCAGCCCAAGGGACTCATTGTGTCAACTGGCTAGCATATAAACGGGTCTTTTTATGTTGGCTAGCAACTGTTGGCCTATTGATTGGCCACGGGACTGGCTATGTATGGACGAATGGATGAATGGATGGATGCATGGCCGAAAATAAATACACTGGTGAATGGTCAACACTCTCAATATTTATGACCATTTTAACCGCAAACAATTGATGCTTAAAAGCCAAACAATGAAATTTAGAACTTCCAATTAGAAACACAACCCACAACCCGACACACAAAAGCAGACGATAATAAAAAATGTTTATGGCATAAGCACAAAAGGCGTGTCGTGTTCAAGTGCCAACAACGACAACGACAACAATAATAACAAGCTCGTAAATTTGGTTTACCTGTAATGGTAACCAGGCACCAATAAGTGGCCACTGGACAGGCAGTTAAAAGCGGGACGGAAACGCAAAAAGTCAAAGGCCAGCAACAGCAACAGCAACAGCAGCAACAACTGATTGAGATCTAAAGTCGTTCGACAGTTGCGTGCCTGCCACATGCATTTCACATGTTGTTGCAAATAGTTTGCTGTTTTTTTTTGGTGGCGTGGTTGGCCACTCCAATTGGAGTCGGGCAAAGCGAAAAGTGGAGCCGGTAACAGTGGCAAAACCAAAGCCATTACATTCAAATCAGACAGTGCAGTTAGTTAGTGTCCATTGTGTCCAATGCAGCCAGCATCAGAGTCAGAGCCATAGCCACAGCAGGCATATAGGTTATTTACCCTGTATGAATGGCAGTGATTGAAGTGCCATTTTTACCTCATAAAGTATAGTTTAAGAAGTATAAGTTAAGCAATAGTTCGCATTTGAATTACAATAAATTTAGACTAATTTAGTAACAAAACTTCAAGATAATCAATATCGCCAAGAAATGATCGCACACATTCCAATTGTGCTCTAAAAAAATTCTAATTTTCTTTGTTTCATAAAATATGAACTATATTTTAGTTGTAAATTTAGGTTTTTGAAACTTAACTTCTTACATTTCATTGCTTTGCATAATTGAAAGCATGCTCTTCAATTCGCATTTGGCAAGTTATCTTCTCAGCTGTTAGAGCTGAATGAGTGTCATAAGCATTTCTATAGCTTTGAGTGCACAATCCCGTTTACAGGGTATATAAAATAGGCAATACATATGCAGAGAGACAGGCGATACACACAAACCCACGCTAATCAAGTATACGTAGCGTGGACTCAAATTTGTGCTCAGTCTCGACTTGAGCCTGTTGCAGTGACAATTGTCTGTGTTGGTTGTTAATGCATGTGTATGATGTTCGTTGTTGCATGTGCATTGCATTTCACCCGAAAATCAAGTTGAATGTTTTGCTTATTTTTGCAGATGAGCAGACGAGCAAACCATTCGATCCGCTCGAGCGGCACTCAGTTCAATTATAAGCTGCCAGCATTGTTGCTGTTGCTGTTGCTGTTTGCCTTTGGTTGGCTGCTGTTGCTGGTTGTTATTTATTTTTTTATTTTGAATTCGTTTCAAACGCCCGATCGTCTTTAAAGTGACTTGTCTACCCAAAAATTCGTTTAAAGTAAAATGGCATCTCCCCGAGTGTATCGAAGGAAACTGCAACCGGCTAAAGAGCAGCGTTGAGGCGCCAAGCTGGCTGGCAACCCATTGGCAATCCATTGGCAACTGCAAATGCAAATTGGCTTCAACGCGCATGTTGTTACAAATTCAAAATGGCGCTGCCAAAAGCTCCAACTAACCATGTAGTCACAGCGCAACTACGCACGAGTACGCACGACTATCAGATACCCTGTTTGCGTACAGCCTTGACTTATACATACACTAACATGCACTCAGAAAAAGAATGACAAAAAATATGATGTTCTTTTCGTTTTATAATTTTCTATTTTTAAGAAATGCATTTAAAATTCTTTAAAAAAATGCATTTTGAAACTCAGAAAATAGTAATGAAATTTGTTCTATCGACTGACAAATTAGAGTTTGGCTGCTATACCGTAAAATAGAAAGTAAATTTAATAATTCAATGTATACACTTAAAACGCACTCTGAAAATAAGACATATGTTTTTTTTTTAATTTTTCTGAGTGTACCATGCATTTGGTATTTATACACATTTTTTGCAGACTGTAGAGGGTATTCGATATATTTGCATGACACTCAACTGCGGCAACTTCTGCAGATACTTTCCGGCATTTGTCGTTCTTTTCACTGGCAGCCTTCAGAAAATTAGATAGTGCATCGAGCTGGTTGACAAACTAAAATGCTTATCTATTTTTTTTCGAACTAAACCAGTATCAGGCAGCAAAAAGAAATCACAGGCTTTATATATATTTTTTTACATGTAGGAAACAAATTGTAAAACTTAACTTGGCAAACGTCGATTAATTTAACAAAGCAGACAATCAATTTAGACAAGTATCCTAAATAGTTCTTTAATATAAAATAGATCTCAATAGTTGCTAAAAATGAATCTTTTATGTGGAATGTGAATCTGGTTTGGTAATTGCATGCTAAGTATTTGGGACCCAGTCTCTTAAAATGTTGCCTTGCAAAATGACGCCAGTTGCTGTGCAGTGGCATAAAGCACACAAAGCGTTAAGGATGCGTCTGCTGGGGCAAGTTATTATTCTTTTCGTTTGGGTCTGCTGCTGTCTTGAGTCGACTTTTTGGGGCGACACTGAGAGATGTGGCAGCAACAGCAACAGCAACGGCAACAGCAACATGGGTTAGTTAATGAAACCCGCTCTACTCTTGCTTTACGTACTCGCATTTTCTTGCCAATTTTTTTGTTGTTTTTGTGCAGCTTGCCATTTGTGAAAGTCTGCAATTATTTTGTTGTTGTTTTTGTTGCCATTCGCTGAAACTGGACAGTAATTATAAGGCCATTAGCGAAAGCTTTACAAAATGAAAGGGCGGTGTTGCGGATTGGGGATCGGGCAACTCGACGCATGGTTATTGTGTAAATGCATTAAGCGTAATGTTAAACAGAAATTAAACAAGTAGCTGCTCAGCAATTGCCACTCGAATTTGTGGCCAAAAAGGATGTGCAACTGAATTTGAAGCCAAGTGATAAATGGCAATTGCTGTGTGAAAGTGCTTGTGCAGTAAATACACAATAAAAAACATGTGCTACAAATGGGCAAGCTTGCTTGATTGCAATTTATATAAATTATTATTAAAAGCTAGCAATGCTGAGAGGCAGAAGAAACTTTTATCATTCTCATTCCCATTTGTATGAAATTACATCAAATATTGTATCCTTATTAGTTTTATGGCTTATATATGCCCCTAAACTGTTTCCCTACATACAGTTGCGGTGAAAATAATATAATTTTAAACATTTAATAAAAATATGACTCATTTTATGGTGATCAAGTCGAGACCTATTCAAAATCTTCAGTATGAGAGAAAAACTCTGCAAAACAATATTTATATATTTTATATTTTAAGATTGCTGTTTTTAATTTTCCACAACTATTATTTTGACCGCGGCTGTACATAACTATGTAGTTTGGCATCTACAACACCCACGAAAACAAACAGCTCAAGGTCATGTTTAAGCTGAATCTGCATAGTGTGGCGTTAAATTTCATGTGTCATTAAAAAGCATCATAAAAAGCGCAAACGCAAATATGCAAATTAGCTAAGGCACATATGAGGAGTGGTATAGACAGAGGGAGGGAGGGAGGAAATAACGCTCGCAAACATGTTGGCAATCATTATCAAAAGAAATAGCTGCAGTTTCGTTGAGAATAAAAATCACTCCGATGACAGAGAAATGGCTCAGACGTGTGGGTTGCTTGGCTGCCGGGTTGGTTACTCAGGACGACCCGCTATCAAATGGACTTACGCCTTAAGAGGACAACCCCACAACCCGACAACCCGACAACCCGACGGTTGCCCCTTAATTGCCCCATTAAGCAAATAACGAGTTCTACATATACCCATATTCAACGCGTGTAGCTGCTTACCGCTGCCTCGTAATTGTCATCAAATTTCGTCAAGTGTTTGTTCTGAAATATAATAGAAATATGTAAAAATAAATAAAGGATAAGCGAACAAAAACTAAACCTCAAATAAACCTCAAGTCTTGCTAGCATTTTACATTTTATTTTCTTTTGAATTTTATCTTGTGGAAAGTTTTGCGCTTCCAATTAAAATTCAACCAACTTCAGATTGTGGCAACTTAAAATGTAGATAATGGAGAAAAGTATGTGTATCTGTTGTTGGCAAAGTTTGCATTTCTCATTTAGGAGTTTTTGAAAATTAAACATGTGTGAAACTAATTCGATTGCAAATCCATTCTAAACTCGTTTCAAATTACAAAAATAAAATATGCTTTTAGCAACAAAATATAACTTTGCACTAAGCTGTACTGCATATGCAGGTTTTGATTTTGTTTTCAGATTTAAGCATTGAACCAGCATCGCTTACCGAGCTTACAAAATGATAACTTAGTAATAAGTGGTAAGCATAATATATTTAAGTAACGAATGCTAAGCTAGGCCTGGAGCTAGATTGTCGTAGAACAGGTTGGAAATGTTTAAGATTTTAAATATTTGCATTTTGTGTAGAACACAAAGTTTCTGTTTTTTCTTCTTATTATTTTCATTATATCATTTAATTATGTAACAATATATTAACTCACTTTGTGTAGAGCTTAAAACTAAATATAATATTACTTAAAATTCAAGTGCTTATCGTGTTGTGTTGAGCATATAGCTCATACGCTATTTGAGACAGTTTTTGGCCGTTTGTTTTGTTGGCCAATTAAACCAAACCCATTTCATGTTGCTCTGCTCGAAAGATAAACGTGGCGCTATCAAAGCAACAATGATGGGGGAGGAATGGAACAAAACTTGACTGTTTTTAATGTGGAAAAGTTTTGTGTGCATTGTTGTTGTTGTGTGTGTGTGTGTGTGTGTGTGTGTGTGTAATAAATATGAAGCACAACGTTACCAAGTTGCAAGCATTTGGTCCGAGTCAATAGCCAGGGGCGATCTATTGCGGGCTGCCTGGTTTCCGTTTCCGTTTCCCTTGCCGTTTCCGTTTGCGCTTCCGTTGGCTTTGACAGCAATATATATATAAAAAAAAACGATATAATAGGAAAAAAAATAGAAAATTGTGCATTGCCAAAGTTTGTTTTACTGCTTGAAATCAGACGCTTTTCCTGAAAGATGTTGCTGCTGTTGTCCTTTTGCTGTTGCTGCTGCTGCTGCTGCTGTTGTTGTTGTTGTCCTTTTTGCTGTTGTCCTCGTCAATTGCAATTGCATTGGGATCTTTGATTTGTTCTCTGTTTGCCGGCTTGGCTTTTGTCATGCATGCAAATGTCCAACTCAAACTTAACTACACATGTAAGCCTTGAGCTGATGCTGAATCAAATTTGTCGCATCTTGGTCAAACTTTAAGGCGCACTTTAATAGTTATGCAACAGCACTGAGATCGGGCTGAGGCTTTTAATGGATACTGGTTAGTGGTTACTGGTTACTGGTTACTGGTTGCTGCTTGATTTATGCAGCTGAGTCCCGGACACAAGAATAACACAGTCAAGTGCATGGCAAACACTTGGCCCGGCCCAGACTCTCTTGGCTTTTTGTATAATTTTTCACATAGGCAGCACAAGCGACTCAGCCCGGCTCCCAACACAAATGCATAAAAAGCCAGACAGCTGAGCATAAAATATTGTTGTTATATAAAAAGCAGTCACTGCCCTACACTCAGAAAAATAAAATCACACTGAATTTTCGAAATATTCCAAGTGTTTGCATATTTTTAAAGTGTTTTACACAAACATTTTGCATTGCATAAACATTTACATAATTTAATCTTAGGCAGACGACAATCGTAAGTGCAATTTTTCATAAGTTTTCTTGCATTTTAAAAAGTATATTTTAAAATAAGTGTCTGCTTTTCTACTTTATAGAAATGCATTCCTTAATAATATAAAATATTTTAAAGATTTAAAAAAAGGCCCATATTAAGGGAAATTCAGGCCTTTCTAATATTAAGAAAAACATTTTCTTGGTTTTAAAAGTTATTACTAAGATCAAGATTTGAATTTTCTAAATTTAAGATTTTTTTTTAAGTATATTAAATTCAGCTTCAACTCTGACTCCAACTTCAACTCCCTTAACCCGATGCTTGGTGCCTGTGCTTCTTTTGCAGCACAAAGGCAGCAAATGCAGTTGCTGCCACTCTTGCTGCTGCTGTCGCTGCTGCTGTTGCTGGTGCTGCAGCTGCAGTTGTGGCTGCCACTGCCACTGCTGCTGGTGCTGCTGCTGCTGTTGGGCAGCGTCTGGCGCGTCGCTTTGTATGTGGCCATTGAATGCATGAAAAATGAACTGAAGAATGAACCCGAAAACTGCTTGGCAAGTGTCGCTGGCAGCCCAGTTAGGCTGCGTTTTGCGCAGTCATTGCACATGGCCAAAAGCAAATGGTGAGGAAGAGGAGCAGAAGTTACGTATACGCAGCGCTGCCCAAGTGACTGTAAATGTTTGATAAGAAGCGACTATTGATGGTGCAAGCTCAACTTGCGCTTCTTAAGTGGTTGCATAGTGCAACATAATAGCTACGTCCTGCACTCCATTCCAGAGGCGCTGCCACTCTTTGTGCTACTTATCTGTGCCTGCATACTGAAATTATAAATTGAGAAAGTATTTGTTGAACTCTGATAAACTTGAGGCACAGTCTAAACAAGGATTGAATGACGTTCGAATGCTATCATTTCTTACTAAATTTTAACCAAAATATCTGTTCTACTTATTACAAAGAAATGCACGACTTGCCGTCTAAGTTTGATATGGAACGATAAATAAGCTAAAAGGTTTAATTTAATTTTAGTTAAATATGTGCTAAGAATATTAAACTTATCTAAAAATAGCTATTCTTTACTTATGGCAAAGAAGTTGATGACTAGAGCAGTCTTCGACTTAGTCTGAAAAAGCAAAATAAATAAACAAAAAGGCATAATTTTAGTTAGCAGCTTAGAACGTGAGTTAAACTGGGAATTCCATAAGATGAAAGTACTCAAAATATCTCAAAATTATTTTGGCTTAATCCTCAACTTATAAGATGGCCCATTTCACGGTTATTCTCTTAAAAAATTTTGTAGTGGTAAAGTGGTAAATACACACATGTAAAGGAAACTCGATTACTATTCAATTTGCATGCTGAGCTTTGCTTCCCTTGGATTACAGATCCCGGAATTATAATCGTGAGAACAAAAGCCGCTCAAGCGTGGAATTTAATATAAACGCATTGTGACTTGTTTTGCCTTGAAGGCAATTACATTTGTGCAACAACAACAGCCACTACGACCAAAATGGCAATGGCAGGTGAAGGTAATATGCCGCCAAACCTGCGCCAAATTGACACGCGCCACTATTTACGGGGACGTCGCAATGAGCACATTGTTATGATGATGGTGGCGTCACCAAATGAGCGGCATAACTCAATAAAAGCCATTGTTGAGGCAGCTAGGACACGTTTGCTGCCTTGCCTTGCCTTGCCTTGACGGGCTGCCTGGTGGAATGAATGAACGGATGGCTGGCTGACTGACTGGTTGACTGGTTGGCTGGGATAAATGGCTGATACCCAGGCAACCGTGCTAATATTAAATAAGCAATATAAACAGTTGGGCTGCAACAAAATCTAACCCGCTGATTGGGTGGCAAACAGAACGTCACAGCTCGCAGCTCGCAGCTCGCAGCTCGCTAGCGGTTTGCCACAACATAAATTACGGCCAACGCTTGGCTGCCTCATCACTCAAGCGACGCATAGTTTGTAGCGCCTTTTATTAGCTACGCGCTGACGGCATAATTTTGCAACGTAAGCAGCTTAAAAATTTGCATACATTCGTACACTCAGAAAAAAAAAACAGATTAGAAAATTAGAAAAGACCTCTATAAACAAGAATGCTTGGTTTTTTTTTTTTAATATTATATATTAGTAGGAAATGCATTTCTAAGAACAAATGAAAATATTGTTTTTTAAAAACAATTCTTTCTTTAACTCAGAAAAATTTCAAAGAAATTTGCTATCTCAATTGTTATATTGAAATCTTAAAACACAAATTTTTGTTAATGAAATATACTATAAATAGCAAAAACAACTAATATAAATATAATTTTTTTATTTTTGTTTAAAAGTATGATCAGTTTCTAACATTCAGTGCGATATTTTTGTGAGTGTTGAGCCACACACAAATACGCATATGTGCGTTGCCATTTTAAATTAGCTGGGTTGAGGGGGTGCTGGGAGGTGAGGGTATGGGTTTGGTATATGGGATAAGGCAACGTCTGGCGTCTAATTGAAACTATGCGGCTGCTTAAATTGAGACAATTAGAGCCAAAACTCTTGACAAAGTGTGTAAATTTGGCAGCCAACAAAATCTTGATTGCACAAGCCATGCAGATTTTTCAATTTACATTTCATTTGCTGCCGGATTGTGTGTGTGTGTGTGCTTCTATGTGTGTGTGAGTGTGTGAGTGTGTTTGCGTTTTGCAAGCAGCAATAATTGAAATAAAGTCATGAAAATACGACAAACTGAACAGCATCGTTAGAAAATGCCATAAATTCTCAACGAATGTGATTTGGACTTGGTTAGCTTATCAGTTTGGTTTTATCATAAAAAATAAAGATAAAGAAAAATTGCGTATATAGAAATTGTGATTGTGATATATAGAAATGTAAATATACTGAATCCATTATGCAAAATTATCGTATATGCCAAAAATCAAATTTTACAGGGAATTTGTTTGTTTTTACTGTGCTGTGCTTCAACTTGGTGCATGGAAACAAAACTGGAACAAATAACTAAAATAATAAAATATAATATTTTTTGTATTATTCCACTTTATAGTTGAGCTTCTTTTCTTTGATGGAAATATATTTCTCTAATGTAATCATATTCTGATTGTTAAATTTAAAGTTCTTTTTATTAGCAATTGAACTGTCTAAAGTTGTCTATCCGAAGTGGGTCCTAAGAATATGCCAAGTTAACTTGCCACACAATTATCTTCCATTCAACTCACGCACACACACTCACACTCACACACACAAATAGGTAATGGCGTTCTGAACATGCATAAGCTGGCTACAAAACACGCATATTTTCTGGGCTATTGTCAAATTGCTTGGCTTTGGTTGGTTGCTCGCTTGGTTGGTTGACTTGGTTGCAGTTCGGTTCTTTTGCTCAGTACTCGGTACTGGCACATTCGAAGGACATTAGCATAAAAGCGTTACTAATACACAGCTAGAGACATCAGGCCAGCTAACAAGAAATACTTAATGAAGCAATTTTTAGCAGCAGCAGCAACAGCAGCAACAGCAGCAACCAGCAACCAGCAACCAGCAACGGCAGCTGCATAAAAACAACAACTCAACTTCAACTTCCTGCCAAAGCCGAAAAGCTTACACTACACATGCTCCTCTCTCTTCCCCTCTTCCCCTATCTATCTTTCTCTTTCTCTCTCTCTCCCACTCTGCCCTCTCCTTCCCACTTTCTCTGTCAACTCTTGTGTGTGTGTGTTTGTTTTTGCAGTAGTGTGTACAGGTGACTTAATCAACATGCAACTCATTCTGTTTTCCATACAACGACGCGAGTACACTCAGCAAAAAAATCAATCTGATTTTTAGAAGATCTCGCCTCATTTCACATGTAAAAATATTTTTTATAGATACATGGTAAAATCAAAAATGTACTAATTCAATTTGATTTCTAAGTCAGACAATTGCTAAACTTGAAGATAAAATTTCACATTTAATACAGTAAATTGCATTGCTTCTTTCTGAATTTGAATAGAAAGAATCTTTTTCTGAAAATGAGGATTGTGTTAAAATGCACTTCTTTATAATAAAATATATTTTTAAAAATATTGAAAGTCAAAATTTATTTTTTTTTTTTTTGGTTGTCAATTTGGGGCACGTATTTATAATTTTCAGAAAAACAAGAAACATTTTCTGGTTTTTAGGGTGATTTTTTTTTGTGTGTGCGAATGAGTGTGTGTGTGTGTGTGTGTGTGTGTATATGTGCATGTGTGTATGTGAATGTGTGTGTGCATATGCTGTAGCTTGTTTGCATAGGCCCCAGGAATGTCCGGGGTCATGTCGTCTGCTGTTCTTGCTTATGTGCAGGTATTTAGCAAAAGCTTCTCCTAGTCGCAACAACAGCAACTGCAACAACAACAAGTGCAACAGGAAGTGCAACAAGAGCAACGAAAACATTCTACACATGCATAAGACACTAAATTGTGTTGAAATCAACAATGAGCTGAAAACAGAGCACTCGCACACAGAGAAGGCAGCAAGCTGCTCCTTCTGTTGCATGCCCTTGTCGCATGCCCCTGTTGCATGCCCCAGCCGCTGCTGTTGCCAAGACAAAGACACCAATACGTGCTCAGCTGGGGCTCAGTTGGGTAAATGCATACAAATGGTTTTGGCTCGGTTGGCATCCGCAATGCACCGCCTGCAACTTGCAACCTGCCACAAGGTTGAAGGGGCAGCAGTGATGCGAAATTATGCACATTGACAATATGGCATATATCCCATATCCCATATACGAAGCATGGATACCGATACAGCTAGTTGACACCACATTTGCAGCAGGAGGCAAGTCTTGTTGCCAAACTATTGGCCTCAAGCGGTCGACCATTGTGCAAATATGTTGTCCTCATCATCATCATCAGGTGAGGCACTTGCCTTATTAACACAACAACAGCAAAAACAACAATAATTGGCCACATTCAGTTACAGTTAGGTTTGTGCAGCATTTAAACAACTTGGAAAAGCTCATCAAATGAAAAGCTAAACAGCGTCCATAATCAGCAGCGATCTGCAGTTGAAAGAGTTTCAATAAACAAAAAATATATAAGAAAACATCAAGCAAACGCTCGACTAGAAGATACCCTGCACGCAGTAGTAAAATATATTTATTCTCTCAAACACAGTTTGACAAACCCAAAACTAAAATCAACAGCTTGCTGAAAGCATTTTTTTATATAAAACGAGTTGAATTGTTTCAGCAGAGGAAGCTCCACTAGGAGGCTACCCTACAGCCACCTTTAAGCTTGTTGATAGCAGTCTGTTTAGTGTTAAAAATATGATTGGGTGGAGTTTTCGATAAAGCGAAATAAGTTTGATAGGGAATTGGGGATTCAATGACAGGAAGCAGGTTATTGCTTTATTGATTTTTAATTGGTTCATTATTGGAGTTAATTTATTGCTTTTGGGTGGGGGACTGACAGGTGTGTAACATTTTTTAGGAAAATGTGTGGTTTTGGATCACGTATGAGACATTTATGATCGAAGGGTATAGATTTATGGCTTCAATCAAACTGATCATTACATTTGTGTTCCCATCAACAATAGCGTAACTTCGCTCCCTTTTCTCTGTATTGCTATGAGTATCGAAAATGAGCTTCGACTAAGTAAATAATCCTCTGTTAATCATCTAAGTATTAAGCTAACTGAGTAAACAATACAATATATATATTTATTAAATATAATCAGCCAGCTAAGAGGTACTCGAATAAATGCAATATTTAACAATTGTCTATTTTGTCTATTCTCATGTAAAGTATATGGCCTATTATTACCACCGACCTTTGAACTTTGAGGTCGTTAAGATATTGCATCTTTTACTGCAGTTGTTGTTCAAGTTCACTGGTATTGTTGACTGTAAGCCAGCCAATCGCTGTGGGAGTCGAAGGGCGTATCGTCGATTGCTTCCTTTACACTCTGAGAGGCCTGTAGAGTCACTCCCTCAAGTCATGAAGAGCAGCCTTCATTGAGCTCTAGAATGCCAACATTTTGTAATTTAACCAGTTGATGCGAATATTCAAATGTTTTAAACAACTAGCGATTGTGGACACTGAGTTTGACTTGTTCATACAAAAACCGACTTGGATTTGGTGCTGATCAAGAGTATATATTCTATATGGGGTCATACATTTTTCCTTCTGTCATTAGCGTTTAATTTATAGCTGAATTAAAGAGATAATCATCTGATAGATTGTCACAATAAATATAAGTTACCTACCAAATCATAAAGCTAACGAATTCAAAACACTCTAATATAATAAAGTAAGCAAAATTGTTGTAAATAAAATTTCTTAAATGGTAAATAATATTTCTTGTTCGGAAATGGTAATATTTTATCAGTGATTTATGTGCAATGGTCTAAAACCTAATTCTAAATGCTAATCCAGAGACTTAACCTGAGTGGAGATTAGTTGCTGCTGCCAAATGAGTTCAGTTGTTGGCACATTCAATAAATAAAAAAAGGCCATAGTTTGGCATATTAAAGCAGTCATGCAGCATGTGCGGCGAGTGACAGGCGCATGCCGTGCAGCAGTTTGTGGCAGACACTAGATGCAACACTTTTGGCCATTTGTCAAATAAAGAAATTCATCAGTTTCGTTCACTCAATGAATGAATGTGTGTGTGTGTGTGTGTGTAAGAGCAATGACACAAGTTATAAATTCAATTTGGCTAACAAATACACACATCTCCAGTTGCAGACATTCTTTGGCTGGGTAATTTTTCACTTTCTTTCATTTCTTTTACATATTTATTATGACACACTTTGATTTATTTTTATGGTTTTGTTTTTGTTTTTGATTTAATCAAATGCAAACCGTAAACTAATTAAAATGATTAAAATCTTGTGCTGCAATTGGCATTAGTCACGCCTCAGATCAGATCACTGAAATTGACTTTAGATTTTTGTATATATCTCCAAAATTTAGTTTGTAAATTTGAGATGCAATTTAAAATGTTTTTATTTATATTTTTTTTGTTGTGCTTTACTCGTTGCCAAATAGAATCTGTAAAAATCTATAATAATATAGCAAGTTTGGTCCAAACTTAAATAATATAAAAAGGCAGCAGCAGCAGCAGCAACAAATATCCGATTAAATTATGCTCAAAGTCAAAAGCGCAGACAAAATGGCCAGCAAAAATTGTACGAAGCACTTTTCGTGTGCACTGCAACGAAATAAGAAAACTTTTGCAGAGAGACACACACACACAACACACACACACAAAGCAGACACACACACATGCAGCCTGCTTTTGCCAGCAAAATAAATCAAATAATTCAATTTTAAGCTAAACTTATTTTCGTATTAAAAATGAAAATCAAATAGAAGATAAAAAAGGATCAAGCACTTTTCCCTCCCTCTTCCCCTGTCCCCACTACACTTCTACTCGCTTATCTGCACTATGTGACAGTGGGCGTGGCACTGGCAGCAGCAATGCCAACGCATAAAACTGCAACCGCATGCCATGTGTCCTAGTGTGTGTGTGTTCTGTGTTAGTGTGTGTGTGTGTGAAAGTCATATCCTTTTGCAATTTCGTTGCTGCTGGCCACTAACCTCACACATATCGTATGTGTGTACTTGTCCCTCCCCCCCACACCACCTCCCCCAACCAATCTCTCCACATGTGCCCAGCACAATAAAATTGTTTGTCGTTTGTACGTTGAAGCAAAATGCTCGCTGCTTGCCTCAGATTTATGCCCAGCATAAAAGGGGTGCTGGAGGAAGCAGGGTGCGAGTTAAGGGGCACAAGCTGAAAGTAGTTTACTTTAGCTGTAAATTGCATGAAAGTTAAGCAGTTTCAGTGTCCAGCTTAGCTAATACCGCGCTCAGTTGCACAACAGCCATTTTGAGTGCGAATACACTCAGAAAAACACTCCTCAAAAATATATAAATAATTTCTACATATTAGATACAAATTAGATGTAGGAAGTATTATATAAAAAGTAGAAATACAAACTGTAACTTTAAGAAAAATCCTGTTTTATATTCAGAAGCAAGTAAAGAAATTTACTGACTCTGTTTTTATATTAGAGTTGTGAGGAAATCATGCAAATCGACAAATAAAAGTTTCTTATTCAAATACCCCAAATATCACAAGTTCTTTCAAGTTAAGTTTATGATTTTTGTCATGTTTGTGTGTAATATTGCCAATTTGTAATACTAGTAAAAGTAACAAAAAGAATTATTTAACGACAAATAGAAAATAACAGCCTGGAAATGAGACATATTTTTTTTTAATTTTTAGGACAATTCAACCTGGTTTTTAGAAGGCGAAGACCATAAATTTTAGAAATCTACTTTCTGATTAAAATGCTAAAAACTCTTGACGACAAAAGTAAGCCAATTTACTAAAGTTCACGGCAACTATTTTTATGAGTGTGGAGTTGGGAGGGGAGGAATGGGAGTTTGGACAAAATCAATTAACAACTTAAACAAAGTAAGCCACAGACTGCTCCTCTCTCCCTCTCTCTCTCTCTCTCTCTCTCTCTCTCTCTCACTCTCTCTGCCTCTCTCTCCTAAGGTCTTCCAGTTTTATCTGACGTCTTTTCATCGATTGATTTTTATTACGCATACGCAACGTGTTGCCACAAATAATGCAACATGGAAAACGTCTGTTACAGTTTCGAGTGTGTGTGTGTGATTTTCCTTTCGCGCTGTCTGCAGCCTGTGAAGAATATATAATAAATAATAATATGTGCATAATAATCAGCAACAACAACAATAACAGCAGCAGCAGCAGCAGCAATGTGAGTGAAAGATGGCACGGAAATAACATTTTTCATAATCGAAATCGTGACTGTAATTTTGAGCCATGACCAAAAATAGACGGGCAGATTACTTCCTATAATTGATATCAACCATATTTCGCATATTTCTTATTAATTTGATTTAATCTATAATACAAAATAAATGTTATAAATATTATGCTAAGCTTTGAATTATAATTAATAAAGACACTTAAAATTTTGAATTAAAAAACTCCCAAAATAAACATTAAAAAACCAAAAGTTTCTGCAGTGAAAAAATAAACAAATGGATTTTTTAAGTTGCCATTATTTATTTATCTGGCAGAAATTTTTAATATATTTTTGAAATATATTTAATTTGGAAAATTTCTAGCAAATATGTTGAAATCGTTTTTGGGAAGAGCTTTTACGGCGCTTTTGCCTTTTGTCTGAATGAAATTGCGATTTTGGATTTTGGTTCATTCTATTTTTATGATTGGCATGTGTTAATAAATTTTCAAGGCTCATCGTTTGGCTCACGTTGTCCATTTCCCGTTTTCCGTTTCCCGCAATTCGCATTTTCCATTTTCCGTACTCAATTTTCCTCAGTGCGTGAATGTTGACACGTGTTTTGCAGTGTTTTGGCTATCACACAAATAGTAATAGGTGTGTGTGTCGTGTGTGTTTGTCTTTCTGGTGTGTGTGTGTGTGCTGTGTTGTGTTGATGATGGCTACAAATTAACTCAAACCAATTCTGTGGAATCTTGAGAGTTTGCTCGAATAGAGGTGTGAACAATCCGATAATCCATTTTAAACGATTAAACGTCAATAGACTTAATACGTGCTATAATTGCAAGCCATTGTTACATTAAGATAGTTATTAATTAAAATAGGAAAGAAAGAAATGAAGTGCCAAGTTTTTTAGCCCTAACAATTACAACACAATTTTTATAGTTTCTAAAAGGGTTTCAAAAAGACACAAAAGCTATATAAAAGGTATTTGTATTAGTATTTTAATCTTATTTATTTATCATAGTTATTGTAATGGTAATAATTTAATTCGGCTTTTTATTTCGATACTCCTCCATCAAAATCCTGCATTACACAATTGAAAGGTATAAAAAATGATTCAAAAGCTGTATGAAAAAGTATTTTCGTTGCAATTTTAACCATTTAGATAATTAAGCTATTTAGCATTTAATTGTTGGTCTGATATATTTGCATTTATATATAGTTTATATAGCTAAGATTCAAATTTAAATGCTACCTCTGATTATTATTTCTATTATGTTGCCCGAGCTGTTGAAGTTTTTCGCGATTTTTTCAATGGTAAATAAGCTTATGGCTACCCATTTCTAACTAATCAACTTCAAATGTAATTTGGCCAATCCCCTTTCCAGATAATAAATAAAAGCAAATAAATAAAAAGAGGGTATTTTTTTATGTATTATTTATCAAATGCGATCACATCGAACTTCATGGCAAATTAACTTAAAATGTTTCCAAGTCTTTTTTTTTGCATACGCGTCACGCATTTTGATAAAACACTGAATATATTTGTGTATCACTTTTGACATTTATATTTTCGGTTATTTTTAAGGATTTGGATTGGTATTATGGAATAAAAGGAAACGTCAAACTGTCGAAATGCATATAAAAAACATATATATATATATTTTCATTTGTGTGTTGCTACACATTTCGATACGCATTCATCAAACATTGACAATTTTATCTATCCGATGTTAAACTGACCACTGCTGTCCACAGGCATATTCGCCACCCTCCCCCATCCCTAACCACCCCATCCATCCCTTCGAAAAAAAAATAAAGTAAATTTATGCGATTGCCGTTGGAGGAAATGCGTGTTTAGCAAATGTTTTTAAATTGTATAACGAGAATTTATGACGGACAGCGTTTTTGGGTGAAGGTAAAAATTGCATGTTAAAATTCGTTTAATATTTTTGTATATTTTATTTCCCACTTTCTGTATCGTTTTTCGTGTTTTTTTTTTTTTTGCTTGGGTGCCGAAAAGAAGGCATATAGAAATATATATATATAGATATATATATATATATATATAGAAAAATGACAGGCGTGCACATAAATTGTCATTTATTTTGGGGCGTGTTGGTTTTTTCCTTTTTTGTGCAGGCAGCATTTCAATGAGCAAATGCAAATAAATTAAAAACACACGCAAAACGTGAAAAATATTGATGCTCTTTATTTTTTTATTTATATTTTATGTCTACATTTGGAGAACGTGACGAAATGTGTTTCAACCGCTGCTGCTGCTGCTGCTGCTGCTGCTGCCGTCGTTCAGTTGGCCAGCACTTGAAAAATATGCGAAGCGTTCTGCAAATTAGATGGCCTACTTCGGAGCGGGCTAATGCGTCGTATACGCAATGCATGAGGAAACACGTGAGAAGCTGAAAAATTAATAGGAAACTCAGTCAGCGACTTGACTTGAATTAAAGACGCTGTGGTTACTGTGGTCCTGTGGTTTACCGTATGTCTGTGTGCGTGTGTGTGCGAGTGTGTGTGTGTGTGTGTGTGTGTGATGAATGTGTGCAAACCGCTTAATTATTCATTGAGGGCAATGCATTGGAAATGGCCGGGCCAACGTAATATGCCCCAGCCACAAGCTTACAAATAGTGGCACAAACTTGTACCAGACCATGGAATTGTGGTGCGCTGTTAGCGGTGCCACCGAATGCTCCACATTAGTCAGCATGGTGCACATTGATTAGAGCGCTCGACTGTAATAAATGACGCACACACTCACTCAAGGGGCACACAAACAAACAATCATAACATGTGAAGATGTGCGCAAACAATGACTAGACTGAAAGACTCAGTGGCTAAACTGTGTGTATGGGTATGTGTGTGTGTGTGTGTGTGGGTGTGCGTGTGTGTGTGGAGGCGTAACAACAACAACTTTTCTCGACGGATGTGTGTCGACTGCCGCATTGTTTGCCTGATGAGCAAATCCCGCGAGGCATCTAATGTTATTTTTATGGCAATTTTATGTTTGCCTAACTCACCCTTTACCCCGTCCATTGCCCCCCCTCTCCCCTCCCCTTCTCTCTCTTCAACCCCTTGGAGTAATATGTGTGGGTTGCTTGTGTTGGTCCGCATGCATTTACACATCATAAAGCCAACGATAATTGCAGTGAAAAATAGAAAAATTCTTGCATTGTCTACTCTCTCTGGACTCGCCGCCCCTTCGAGTTCTATCTCAGTGTGTGTGTGTCAAGTAATAATATGTCTGTAATCATTAGAAGCCAGCGTGCAATGACTTCACACACACACACACACACATACACACACTCACACACTCTCTTACATAGGCTACAGTGATCAACGGACTGCATTTACTTAAGAGCCGACAAAAATGTACGTATTTCTTTACTTCATCTGTGGAAAGTATTTGAGTTTCGTCTGCTGAAATACGAACTGGTCAGAGGGTAAAGGTCAAAGGCTAAAAGTCTCTTAAGCAGATTTAACCAAACAATTTAAGCACACAATATATATTTAACATTGTAGACTTTGATTACTTTGATATGATTATCCCTCTCTGCCTTCCTCACATTTTAACCAACTTTCCACAATTTTTGGCTTGATTTTAGATTTTTGTTTTTATTGTGTTATGTAAATCGAATGCAGATTTATTATTTGACTAAAAACACTTTCGACTTTAATGTCGCCTGCACCAAAAACACCACTGAGTAAGTGTGTGTGAGTGTGTGTAACTTTCCCCGTGTGAATGTGATGTGTGTGTTGCTGTGCGTGTTATTCTTTCCTTTCTTTTTTGGTTTTTTTTTTTGTTCTTCTGTAATATTTAACATGAACAAAATGCGAGCGTGCTTTGCTTGCGTTTCGTTTTGCGAACCCAATGACCGACTTCTTTGTTGAGTGGGTGTTCTCTGAGTGTGTGTGTCTGTGTGAGTGTGTGTGTGTGTGTGTGTGTGTGTGTGTGTGTGTGTGTGCATAGAGTTTGTGCCGTCAATTGTAGCTGCTGCTGACTGCCAACACTTTCAATTGTTTGCAACTAAACTAAAAAGTTGACTCTATACAAAAACTATAGCATACTTTTGAGCGTTCGCATATTTTATGCATACATTACAATAAACTGTTTAAAATAAGAATTTTACTAGAAACGAAGAAAAAAGAAATATGCAAAAATGGCAAAAAAAGGATAAGACTTTCAAATAATAAGTAATTTCAATTTTTTGCACCTAAACTAAAGAGACAACGAAGAATTTATTCACATATTTTATGTGAGCAAACCAAAATAATTTAGATTACGATTTTTGCTACAAAAAAAATCAAAAAACATATGCATAACTATTGCAAAAAAAGCTTAGATCTGCAGATAAATAGAAGTAAAAATGTCACAAAATTTATGTTTATCTGTTGATCAGACAAATATATATATATATTTAAATATATATCTGGTTAGTGAGACAGACAATTAAACAAGCAGTCAGCTTGTGTGGAGCACAATTTGTAATAAAATGAAACATTTAAATTATTTTGTAGGCATCAGCAGTAGAAGCAGCCAAAGCAGTCCCTGCAAAAACATAAAGAAAAGTAATTTGTATGCTAAATAGATGAGACTCCAAGAGAGAGGGGCGAGGGAGTACTATGAGGAGGGGATAGTCACACTATTTGGCAAGTTGCTCACATTTGCATGCTAAATAGCTGCAACTGACTAAATCCGTTGATGACAATCCCATCCACAGAGCCAGACAGACTCATTGTCTGATCTACCCCAAAATAAGCCAAGAGTACAAATTTGATTTTCAAATGCCAACAACTGTATCTGTGTGTGTGTGTGTGTGTGTTGTGTCTCTCAGCTTCTTGTAATTGAAACGTTAAATAATGAAGCGAGTGAAGCGTAAAAGATTCAATCAGTTCATGAATACGGCACACAGGGCAGAGAGGCGCCAATTAGTTTTGAATTGCGTAGATTTAAACGAATTTTAGCTGCTCCAGCGACTCACAAAAGAGGACTCCCAAACTGAGTCCTAAGCAGGACACGTAGTAAGTTTAAGCAGCAGCACAGCTTCTTCTTACACTCACAAAAACAAAAATCGACTTTTATTTAATTATTTACTTATTTAACGAAAGTCAATCGACACCAACAACAATACAAAGATGGGAATGCATTAAATTAAAAATAAAATTTCAAATTAAATTTAAATTAAAAGATCACAAATATATATAAGATCTTGTGAAAATGGTTTGTTAGCCTTTTATTCGGCAAGTAAATTTCTAAAATGTATCTTTGCTGGGTTTCTACCCACAAAAATTAGAGTTTATATTCCAAATTTTAATTCTCTAACTTTTGTAGTCTCTCTTTTATAATTCTCAGTCTGTACAAGGATTTTTCTAAAATGTAGTGAAAAAAATGCATAAAAATAACTTTCAAAATTTCAATATTTTGGAGTTGTCCAACCTTTTGAAATTGTTAGAAATTGTTTATATTTTGAACATTTCTATATGACTGCTATATATATAGATAAATGGGTTGATTTTTTTCTGAGTGTACGTACAAAATTCGATAATCAAATTCATGCAATTTGCACAACAAGTTGAAACAAAACACACAGAGAGAAAAAGAGAGAGAAAAAGAGAGAGAAGAAGTGTGAATTGCTCAACGAAAAAGTTGTCGCAATCAATTTCAGTTCATTTGCCACCCTTTTCTCGCCCTCTCTCTCTCTCTCTCTCTCTCTCTCTCTCTTTGTCTATCTGTCTGTCTATTAGTCTGTCTCTGTCTTACTGTCTTTGTGGCTAAATTAACATGAATTGCAACCTGGCCAAAAGTAAAGTTTTTCGCTTAAGTAAAGTGCAAAATTCTTAATTCTCTGCCTAGCAATTGCTGTCTCTGTCTCTCTCTCTCTTTCTCTTCCCTCACTCTCTCTGTCTCTTTCTACTTATATGTCTATCTCTTTCTTGCCGCACACACAAATTGCGTTGAAATTAGCTCAAATTGAGACGCGTCTCAGCGTTATGACTGTCAATGAGGCAACTGCTGCCTGCTGCCTGCTGCCTGCCGCTTATTGCCTGCCTCAACTTCAGGCATGTGCACCAACAACAACAACAACAACAATCAAAATGCCTGCTTCGCTTACTGGGCCAGTTTGGGCCAAGTTTGAATTCAGTCTGCCACTCAGCAGTTTCTCTTTCTTCTTCTTTCCCCTATTCTTGGGCAATTCATCCGCAGACTTTTGTTGCTGTTGTTATTGTAATTGTTGCCTATCAATGAGTATGTTTTTGTCCTTGCTGTTGTTTTTGTTGTTGCAACATGTGAGTCTGGCTTATAAGCAATTCAAAGAACGCAGCGAGTAGCACGCCGCAAATGACTTAGATTTTCCAAACGCAGCCGTTATCAATGAATCATAAATGCATTTATATAATATAGATATATATATATATATATATATATATATATTTACAGTTGTCGAACTAAATCTGGTGCTATATTTGTTATATGCTCCATTTGAATTTAAGTTTCAAATTAAATTAAATACTTTTAATTCCATTAAATTCAATAATTTACTTTTCATTTTCTTACGATATATGTTTATAAATATGCATATCTAAAATGTAAATCGGGGGCTACATTATTTATATCCTTTATTTTTTATTTAAATTTCAGTTTAATTACATTTTTTAATTTTGTGTAATATTTAGATAATAGATGGTATCTAAAAACTATTGTATTTTTTTGTATAACTAACTATAAATATATTAAATTTAAGATCACTTACAATAATATATATAAATAATGCTCAGTTTAATTTTTAGACTCACTTTTCAATTTCGCGCTTGATTTGCAGATATTAAAATTTATATCTGAAATGTGTTTAATTCTTGCTGTCAGTTACAAAATTTCCCACTATTTTATTCAAAAATCTAACTGTAAGCCAGCAAAAGCTGCAAAATAAAATGGAAATGAAACATGAGAGAGAGAGTGCGGAGCGATGGAGCAGAGAGCAGAGAGTAGCAGCAAGAGCAAAGTATCCATCTCTTCGTGCACAAACAAGCTCTCTCTCTCTCTCTCTCGCCCACTGTCCTGCTCTCAAAAGTTGGCTCTCTCTCGTTTCGCGCGCTCTCGTTTCGTTTTGTTCGCAACCTCAGACAATGTGAAACTAGTTTAGGTCCAAGTTTAGCTCGGTTCCTGTGCTTATCCTCTGAGATAACGGTTCGTTGGGCGTCAATCGGTCAGCGGTTCGGGCGGCGTTCGGGTCGGTCGTGGTGTGTATGTGTGGCGCCAAAGTGAAAACCAGGTAATGAGGAGAGCAAAGCTTTTAGTCTTGCTCGGTTATTGGTGCTGTGTGGTTGAGACGACGACAAGTTGCGCTGCGACTGCGACTCCGACTGCCGACAAGCAAAAAGCGACGATTTCAACATCGACGACGACGATAACAACATGTCTGTGTGTGTGTGTGTGTGTGTGTGCATGTGTGAGTGCGTGAATTAGCAGTGCAATGCGAGAATTATGAATACGAGTGTGTGACGAGGCACAAAAAACAAACAAACAAACAAACAAACACACCAACAACAACAACAACAAAACACAACTCAAAAAACATTCAGTGAGTGTATTCGTTTCCATATTCATATTCGTGGTGTGTGTTTGTGTGTGTGTTCGCTTGACAAATTAAAATGCATAAATTATGAATGAAAGTACCGTTACGTGCGTGTCAACTAATCATTTGTTATTATTTTAATGCTACAACCCAAAAACAAAACAAGAAAACTAGAATTCAAACTTTAAGGCCAACAACCCTCAACAAAAAAAAGCAAATAAGAATAATTCCAATCGCCGGCAGAAGCTAAAAAGCTGACTTCTCTTATGACCAGCAACATCATCGACTTCCTGGCCAAAAATATTAATATAATTATTATTAAAGCTCAATGCGAAAAACAGCACGCTAAAAAGTGAGTATTTTCCATAATTTTTGCAGCCCGCAATTTTCTGTTCAACTTTTACACCTTTGGCCTCAGGTGTCAACATAAATTAGCTTTAATTATGAAATTCTAGCCACAAAACGGCCTAAGTAAGGCAGACACAAATTGTGCTATTTTATGGCTCCAATTTGGGCACTGGTTGCCACTATAAGCAATTTGAGTTGCCCCCTTACCCCAAAACTGTATTTAAAAATATATAAATTAAGGCAGCTTTAGGCAAATACCTTTACTTTGTGCAAAATTCCCTTTGAGAAATTAATTAAAAATATATGTATAAAAATAAATTATGCTAAATTGCTGGCAGTATTTATTTTAAGAAATTCATTGGGAACTTTATTTTTAATTCTGCAAGCAAACGAGAAAAGTTTTGAGAGTTTACGGATTAATCGACTGGGAAATGCCTAATATAAATGTAAAAGAAATTAAATGAAAAAGATTGCCTTTTTATGTACGAGAAATATTGAAAAATATATCTATTATAAATTAAGAGCCATTTTAAAGATTAAAATAAGGCAAAAAATATGAAATAAATATGAAATACTTAAATACCACAATACTCTACGGAAAACTATTGTAAAATGCTCTGAAGAAATTACAAGGCAAAAAAGGTGTAAATTAAATCATTTTTTGTGTTTATAGTTGAAAATTAAATACAAATATATATATTACAATATGAATATACAAAAACTGTTCGAAAGAAGCCACAAGGCAAAACATTAAAAAATGCACATATTCGATAAAAAATTATAAATATTTGACGAAGCTTAACAGAGTTGAAAGATTGACCTATTTATTGTACACATACATATATCAATTTATATATATATTTTATAAAAATAATATGATATAAAATGCTAAAGCTTAAGCTTGAATTTTAAAGCAGAAAACCTTTGGCCATGGCCCTAACACACACACACACACACACACCCAGAGACAGCAGCAGCAGCAGCAGCAAAATAAATGGCCAGGCTCAAAACAACGTTATTTAGTCAGTTTGTCCGTATGTCAGTCTGTTCGTCCGTTAGTCAGTCAAGCAATGCCGGCACTTAGTCATTTCTTCATTCACTCAGCATTCATCAGAGTTTGGCCTAAATAACAGCACGTGTTTACCATCTGTGTGTGTGTGTGTGTGTGTGTGTGCTGTGGCTGTCTTTGTGCTGCAATCCATTGAACACGGCAATTGAAATATTTGCTTCGCTTATTTTTTTGGCCTGTCAGTTTTTGAAATGAGTGTTTTTGTATTTTTTTCTCTTTTGGGCACTCGCTGCGTATGCGTAATTTAATTTCATTTGTTGAAGCGGCCAAAGATGGATTCACAGCATCGCTGCGCCAAAGTGACTTGTAAGCCGGCAGTCAAAACAGAAGCAGCAGCAGCCCCAACATGTGAATGACCTTTGTGAGGTGATGTCCTTCGTCCTTCGACCTTAGTTCTTACACAAAGGAAAAAATTCGAAAAATTTATCAATTTTAATAACTTCCTCTTAACTCAAATATAAAAGCCGTGCTAGTAAATTTATTTAAAAATTAGGGTTTCCATTTCTACTTTTTAGAAATGTTTCTTAATAATAGAAAATATTTCTGAAAAATGGAAAATATCATAATATATTTGAAATTTTTGATTTAGGGCAAGCATTTCAAAATTTTAGAAAATTTGAGCTCAATATTTATAAATTATTTGTATATTATTATTTCATTTAAGGGTTGATTATTTTTCGTAGTGTAGTGCTTAGTTTGTGCTTTGGTTATTTGCATATTTAACAAGACGACGCCATTCTAGCCACATAATTAATTATGCAAAAGGCTGAGAAAAACAGAACTTGGCTATGCAAATGCCTCTCAAGTCCTCCATTTATTTGCTTATATATATATATACATATACATATGGAAACCAAACACACACTGTGGGGCACAGACACTAGGACAGACATCATGTATACGCAGCGTGGTCCAAGAACAACTTACTATTTTACATAAGCCACTCAATGGGTCTGTGGCATGAATGTATGCGTGAATCTCGTTTTAAATAGCTGAAAACAAGGTGCCAAAAATTATTCATAGCTTCTAATTATCAAACATGATTTTCATTTGAAAAGTTTTCACAATGCGTGTGTTTGTTGAGCGTGTGTGCAGAGTTTCTTGTGTTTGCTTAATTGATTTTATGTAAATGAAATTTCAAACAACGCCGCTCAAACACAATAACACACAATGGGAAACCAAATCCGAATGCGAGTTGATTAATTTATACATTCAGCAAGCGTCTTAATTGAGTTTATTGCACAGCACTCGATTCACTCGGAAACTAAAAGGAATGCAACAGGCAGAAGGAGATGTCTACAAATCCGTTGCACATATACATTCCCGATCAGCAACAGATGTCGAGTCGATTTAGTTATGACCTCTTGTCTGTCTGCATTTCCTCTTATTTTTATATGCAGATCCAGTCTATTTTATTTGATCGATAACTGCCTACAACACGCAGATATCGATACAAGCCGATAACCGCTGGTAGTAAAAGACAAAGCAGTGGGGAATATGTAGAGCTAGAAAAAATATAAATATACATTCTCATTTACCAGATCACATCAAGTTTATTTCATTATATTGATAACTATGTATTTAAAAGGGTAACTCCTAACCCAGCACTCTCGCCTATTACGTCCCAGCTACGCATATCGAATAACAGCAAGTTAAATAGATACATGTGATGATAGGTGTCTTGACATTTTAATTTGAGTACTGAGTATTTTTAGGTAGTTTATTTATAGTCTGACAGAAATAATGGAAATGAGTTATAAGCCTAATTGAACCTAATCAAATCGTTTCTAATTGAAAAGTAATTTATTTAAATACTTGATGAGGACGAATACAATCTGTTCTTCTTCTAGTAATAATAATAATAAATTCCAGTGAAGGTTTAAAACAATAGTCTAATTAATAACTAAGAAACATTAAAATGCCAAATCTAAGAAAAGTTTCAAATTAACTTCAACAGAAAAAACTTTAACTAGAACTCAACTTAAACTCATTTATTTCATATTTCTTTGCAGTTGACTGTTGCTGTTTGATGCAATGCGAAAACTGTCATATTGCTGATGTTTGAATTAATTTCGTGCACGCGTTAAGCGAGCCTGATCCTGCTGCTCACAGGACAACAACAACAACAAGAAGAAGAGCAAGAAGAAGAAGCAGCAGCAGCAGAAAGAAGGCAAACTGTAATGGAAAAAGAAGCAGAAACAAACGCGTGCAAATAGACAAACACAAATTGCTGAACAAACACGGCCAGGGACACATGTAAATGTGTCAGTGTTTTTGTGTGTAACTGTGAATACTATTACACTCAAGGTGTGTGTGTGTGTGTGCGACTGGCTGTGTGTTTTGTGTGTGTGTAGCGCATAATAAGAAGAGCAAATAGCAAAAGGAGCGCATGGAAAATAAAAATAAATAGCAAACGACAAAACGCAGGCCACAAACTACAGCAAGGAGGAGGAGCTGGAGGAGGTGTAAGAGGAGCAGGAGCAAGAAAAACCATAAGATCAGGAGGGGCAAGAGGAGCAGGAGCAAGTGGAGCAAAAGAACTTCGAGCCATTGGCGGATGACGCGTTCCCTCGTTGGCGGTCAAGGCGAAATTTATTGCATTGAGCAAATGAGACAAAAAAAGCAAACAGCAACAAAAAACTGAAACGCAAAGCAAACAGCAGTAAAAGCAGTCAAAGGAGAAAGAAACAGCAAAAAAGAGAAAAAACAACAAATAACAATAACAGTCCCAAAAACTGTGGCTGGAACGAAGAAAAATAAGCCAAAAAATACCGCAACAAATTGAAAAATTAAAGTTTTACCAAAGCAACTCAAGCAAAACTTGTCCAAGAAAAAGTGTTGCAAGCAACCAAAAGAGGAGCAGAGCGTAAAAGAGTGAGAGAGGGGCGAGCAGAGAGGAGGGGAAAAGTAGTGGCAACACATTAATGCAACAAAATGGGTGCAACTTTGCATAGACGACGACGCTGTGGCCCCTGCCTGCAACTGAGCGACGGCTGCTGCTGTTGCTGCACCACTTGCCACACGGCATCCTTATGCAGGCTGCTGCTGATAACACTGGCAACTCTGGCAATCCTACTGCCCAGCACTGGTGAGTAGTACACTCATGCAAAATAAACAACCCAAAATTTTAGTAAATTGCCACACTTTGGCCGTCTATGGTTGGTCACCATGTTGTTCAGAAAGTTTATTTCTAAAATTTATGCTTGTGATTTTTTAAAATTTGCAGTTGCCTTTTTCATGGTGAATTTTTTCAAATTTGGAAAACAATTTCTAATTTTTCCAGGTCCATATTAAAAAAAAAGAACAAAATCATAATTTTTGTTGGCAAACCTTATTAATTTTTAGAAAAATTTTATAATATTTTTTTAAGTGTATTTTTTAAGCGTGAGAATGGGAAGGGGTACTGGTAGTAACGGTATCAGGCGTGCAACATTGAGAATGTTTATTTAATTTATTAGCAACTTTGGCCACAAGCGACGGACGAGACCCACAAAAATTGGCCAAAGAAGTTTTACTTTTTGTCGACCCTCCCCCAAAAGCAGCCCTCCCCTTATTGGTTTTGGGGGTGGGGGAGGGCGTGCAAATATTTTAGCCAACAATATTAGTTGGCAGACACCACGGCTGCCACAATTTTGGCGCCCCTGTGTGTGGCACATACCAACACACCAACACACCGACATACCAACACTCTCGATATATTTTGCTTACGACCACTTAATCGATTTAAGGCCGTGTCGAGTTATTCTCTGCCCAAAACAGGAACTTTGACAGTTTCTAGAGAAAGATAAAGAGAGAGGGGGAGAGAGAGAAAGTCAGCGACTGTTGCAGAATCAAAGCAATCCGGTTTTGGAATCCATTGGCAAGTGTTCGAGAAATCGCAAATCTGTGGTAGACATTGGCGAAACGATAAACTTTGTGGCATGTTTAACCCTCTTCACGAACTTCGCTTCAGCCTTCAGCCTTCAGCCTTGACGCATTAATCTGAACTTTTGCTTTACTTATTTTTAATTAAGTTCATCAAACTTGAACTACTTGAAAAATATAAACAGAATTAACTGACATCCTTTGCACTGCTGCGACTTAATTTATGGCGGGGATTTGTATTTCCTGCAGCTATATAAATAGTTGTTAAACATCATTGCTATAATAGTTAGACAGCTGCGAGATATAGGATTAGTCTAGATTAATACTATCCTATTTATAAACCTTATTGTTGGCTGATATTTGCTGAAGCTAAATAAATAGTTGCTCAAATTTATAAATACAAAATAGGAAATGTATTTTTATATATCAGGAGACTCCTATTTTGAATTATGATTGTTGTTTTATATAAAGAAATAGTTGTATACTGACAGCAAGAACAAAGAAGTCGAAGTAGAAAGGCTAACAAAATATTATAATATCTGAAGTGTGTTGCACCAGCTAAGTTTTATTTCAAACAGATAGCATTGCTTAAAATACTAGCTTAAGGCTTAGCTTAAAAACTAAATCGACAACTGATAAGAGCTCTCCCAAAAAAGAATATAATCATAAAATAATCAGTCTAGACGCTTTTGCAGCTGCAAAAGATAAGCATAAGAAAAGATAGTTTAAGTTCATTTAAGTTTGTTGACAAAAACTTGTCAGAGAATTTGAGCACCCGTTCATTTTCGTATCCTTGACACAGTTGTTGTGATTATTGAGTAGCTTGTGAAAGTTTTACTCATATGCAGCAAATTAAATAATTGATATAATTGCTAACTGCTTTTTTACTACTCTAGTCGGCATACACTGCGTATACGTGTTTTATGCTATGATCAACTTTATTAACAATTTTCACACTTCATAAGCATCTGTCAGTTATTAGTGGATGTTGCATTAATTAATTAAAGAAGAGTACTTGTTAGTTAGTTGCGTTGACGAGTTCCTTGCCAAAACTTGCACGCATTTAATTAATGAACTAACAGTGTTGAACTTTCCATCATTATCACTTGTTTTCCTCATTTTTTTTGTACACTTTGTTTAGTTTGGAACTGAGACAAGTTGACGGAGTGAATATTTTTTTGCTGCTGCCTCTGCTTAGTATTCACATTTAAAAAGGCAGAGAGAAAACATAATTTTTCTTTTAAGCAAATAATTTGATCAAATACGAGTCTGGGGCAAGTAATAATTGACAAATACAACGTCGTCTAGACAGGCTGCAAAAGACAGAAAATGAAAATGATTATTATTGCAGCAAGGGGAGGTAGTTATTATTATTGTTATTATTGTTATCGTTGCTGTTGTTGTTGTTGTTGTTCACTTAATTGGCTCGGAAAGCGCGTCCACTGAATTATAGATAAAAATCTTGCTTACTGTTATTACGAGGTCACGTACGCATTTTCCAAGCGAAACAAAAAATATCCAATGAACAAAAACAAGAAAGAAATATTTTTATAGAGAAAGGAAAGTGAGCAGCAATAATGAAATTAAGTAAACGTGGCTCGAAATGTAATCAAAATGACCAAAAGGGAAGCACATATTTATTGGCCGCCCTACATGCCACTAATGTTAACCAACACGCAGACTGCCAACTGCCAGTTAATAAAAAAAATATAAAAAAAAAAATTAAGAGGTGTCCATAGAATTGTGTACGGGGGTGTATTAATGCAGCAGCTGATTAAAAGACGACATTCAGCAAATATTGTTATAAATTAATTGAATCACTTAGTAGCATTTAGGCAAATTAATTAACACTTTTCTCACATATTTTCGAGTGTACAAGAATAATTTACACAGCTGCATATCAAATTTTGAGATGTGTGTGTGTGTGTGGTGTCTGACTGGTAGTGTAATTAATCATGGCTGGCAAAATTAATGTTTTCAATTTAATTGAATTAATCGATTATGGTTATTGTTATGAATAAGCCTCGTTGTGTGTGTTTGGAGTTTTTGCCAACAGGCAGTTTACAAGCCGAAACGAATTTTAATTATATTATTACAGCTCTTTATGTGTGTATGTGTAGGCGTATATATATGCTTTAATTGATATCCTAATTAAAGAAAATAGCTATTGTTGCATTTGACAATCACAGTTTGTACATTGTCACAGCTGCTTTGATTTATTTTCCAACAAATTTCACATTCTTGTTCAGCTTATTATCATAATTTGTATTCATTTTGTGCACTTTCACCTTTTGATGACCTGCCTGAATCTAAATATAGGAAACAAAACGTTATAGTTCAATCATGCTGAGCATGGTATTGACATGAGTGGAACCTCTCTCTCTCTCTCTCCTTAATGTAATTATTATTATGACATAATCAACAAAACAAAACAAATTAAATAAGTATTGAAATTAATCAAGCAACACATATAGCTGACCTACAGAAACTTAGGGTATATCAACTAATTATTTAGAAAGTATTTTTTTAAAGACTCTTTTCTTTTCTTAATTTAACGATACATTTTTCCACAACTTTGAAAAATATATATCGAATTTTCAAAGAGTTTTCTCATTCATGCTTTTATTATGAATAAACATTATTATTTTAAGATTATAAAAATTGTATGTTTGTTAAAAACTCATTTATTTAATAGTTTAACTTGAATTGTAAGCAGACAACAGCTGAACTCATACCTTCTGTTCCGAGCCAGTAAGTTTCATTATTTATTTTTTAATCTTAAAAATAATTTTCTAAGAATAACGGTATGCTTTCCCACTTTTTAGAATTTTATGTTTTAATAATGGAAAAGTTTTTTCTCATTTTTCCTCCAATTTCTTCTAGTTTTCAAGTCTAGTTGTTTGCTAAGTTTCACGAATTGTATATGCCTTTTTTCGAGCTGTCTGTTAACAATTGGCCCAACTAGACGCCGTTGCTGTTATTGTTGTATTTGTTGTTGTTGTTAAATGCAAATAGACAAATGACAAACATAAATGCAATGGAATACTGTGTGTATATATAGAAAAAGTTTCTTTTTGGACTATGTAGCTGCAATTAAATCGCTGGCTTTGCCCATTTCTATGAGCAGGCTTCAAATCGATGACAAAGTTCTCTTGTTTTGTTTCTGCCCCATTCCCGTGGAGCAACGCAGCAGTTATGCAAATGCAAGTGCGACTGCAATGCAGCAAAGGGGCGAGAAACGTGCTCCATTTTCGACAGCAACAAACAACAATGGCAACAACAACGACAACAGCAACAACAATAACGAGCTTGAAAAAAAAGAACGCACTCATTGTCGAAGGAGGAAAGCGAGCCTGACACGGACAGACAGACAGACAGACAGACAGACAGAGAGTCGGGCATGCAGACAGAGAGACGTGGCAAGGACACAGACTGTGGCATAGACAATGGCAGCAGGCCAGTCGCAGCTGCTCTTGTTGCAGACTAAGAAACAAACTTCCGCTTCTGATTGCAGATTAAGCACGTTCCACGTCCGTCTGTCTCAATCCACCCCCAAAATACACACCCCTTCCACCGCCGCTTGGGGCATGGCATTGATGCGTATTGATGCTGCAGGCAAAAACTGTTTTCTTTTTTATTAGTTGCTCCAGGCCCGTCCAAACTGATCCATGCCGCCATCAACCAACCAATCAGTCTAAATCATCATCTTTGCATAGCGCAAACCGTTGTCTTTTCATATTTGCATTATTTTAAGATACTATTATTACGAATATTAGCATAGCATTCTTTAAATGTCTTTAAAATTCCAATCCATACAAATACTAAATTTACTCTCAAGACATATTCAATGTTCTTAACTTGTCTATAGTGTTTCATATACAGATTAACTTACAATAAGAATAACAATAACTATTATCTAATTTCTGCGTTTGACACTTGCCTCATCCATGAGGCAACAGCACTAGTTGCAACACTCTCGTCTTTGTTGTTCGACTTAATTTTTAGTTTTACCTGCGCCTGGCATTTGACTTTAGGCCATAAATTAAATCATTTAAAAATCAACCAACATTTTTGGCACTAAACTTTTGTGGCAACTTTATAATAGTGCTTAGAACATAACTGAGGCATGTTCACGACATCAAATGGTAAAGTTTTCGTCTCTCTATATTTATATATATATATATATATATATATATCTCCTGCTATGGTATTTCTTAATTAGGCACGGCGTTTGATGACAAAACTTTCCATGTTGCTCACTGCTGTTTTCGGCGTTCAGTTTTTGGCCAAATAATTAGCCAGGTTGCCCTTAGATTTGGTTTGCCGTTGATAGCTAGGCATCAAACCTCTTCTCACTTTGAGATTTGTCAACGTTGTTTTTGGGATCAGCACAAAAATATTCAGGATTCTTAGCTTGCTGACAGCATTAGCTTTGACGTGTTTTGCCCGTCCCCAATTTATTTTTAGCTCTACAACAATTTAAATTCAACCGCCACTTCTGATAAATAATAAAAATAAATACATATGTGAAAAACTTTTGAGACTTTTAAACTAGCCACAAGCATAATATTAAAACATATTTTCAAAGCGAAGCAAGTAAATTGCAAAGCCAAAGCAAAGCAAAGAAAGCTTATTGAAGTCCTTTCAAAGACAGCCATAAGGAATGAGAATTTAAGAATGGTTCCAAGCATACTTTAGTGCACCTTTTGCTACGCACTTTCTTTGACTTGCACTCTATGTATATATATATATATATATATATATATATAAATATATATGTAAAGTTGAGAGTCGGGAGTTGGTAGTTGAGAGTGCATAATGCTAAGTCATACTTATGCCATAAATACTTGGCTCAAAGTGTCCGCCTGCACACAGAAATAGCGCAGCTCGAGCGAAAGCAGAAGTCGCCGCTCTTAAACACAACTACACTCAGAAAACAAGTTTGAACTAAATTTTTGAAACTCGCCTTGTTATTCAGAAAGTCAAATTTAAGCTGGTGCTTGTAATTCTTGGTTTAATTAAAATTTATTATTTTTTGGGGGGATTTTTATTTTAAGATGATTTTTCAAAATTAAGGTATATTTTCTTTTTTCTGAGTGTACACTCAAAGAACGCATAAGTTGACTCTTGCAGCACTTTGTGCCCCATGCCGTATGCCTCATGCCTGCTGGCTGTGGGCCTCTCTTCAGTTATGTTTCCCCGATTCTGGTTCCTGGCCGCTTCAATGGCGTCTGTTTGGCTTTGTCGCCGCACGTTGCTTTGTACTTGTTTATTTTACCGCCACAGGCAAAGAGGGTGGGTGGCTTTTTCAGCGGGTGGTTTTCATTCGAGCGGCGCACACAAAAAGTCAAATGCCTTTAATGCTGCCGCTTCCTGTGGCTTAATGAAAATGTGCATATATTTTTAGACCCAAAAATGCCAACGCACCACATTAACGGCTATTTATAGCATTCTGTCATCGCTCTGTCCTAAATATAACCCATATGCTAAATTCCTCATTGATCCCAAAGCATTCATTTGGCCATTATTGGCTCTGATTTTCTGTCGCGCAATTCCCTCATGTACTTAGTTCACTCTGCATACGTCACTGGCGGAAACCTTTCAGACTTGTTGACAACTCTGGCTAAAAATGTCTAGCTTTGTGGTTGACGTTTGACGACAAGAAAATAAACTTCTGAACTGAGAAGGCAAAAGAAGTCGCTTTAAAATTTGGAAAATTGCCTGGAAAATTTCTACAAATAATAAATATATTTTTCTCAAATAAATGCTGGTCAAATCTATTTTTCTTTAATTATCTCATATGATCTTATAAGCTATCTAAAATATAAGACACTAAAGCTTAATAAATTACAAAAAATATTCCTTAAATTGCTTTAAAATGAACATGGAACTAAAAAAAAAATATTTCAGTTTGTAGATATAACTTCCAAATATATATAATAAAGAATTTATTTAAATTCTCATTTATGTTTATTTTAAAAGGTTTTTTCGAAAAAGTGGAAATGGAAAGTCCTATTTAACAAAAAACATCCCGAAATATTTATTATTATTATGAGTAACAAGAAGATAATTTATATATTCTGTGTTGCACAAATAAAAAATAAATCATAATCAATTTTCAACATTTTATACTCTACTTTTAAAAAGATAAAATCTTGCCTTCTAGAAAAATGCTTTCTGAAAAATAAGTTGAGCAAAAAGAATTGCGATTTTCTAAGTTTCAGTTCGATTCTTTATCTGATTTATTTCGGATTTGTTAGTAACTTAATTTAGCTGAACAAAATAAATACTTTTAATTGAATGTGGTAAATATAGGTGGATATTTAGCGATGCATGTGAGCAGCTCAAGCAAAAACCAAACTAGATTTTCTACTGATATTCAGCTTAGTTAAGAAAACTTGCTTAAAGCCAACCCGAGTTGATCTGACATTAAACAACGACTGCTATCAGCCTTTATGCAGTGCTTCGTTGCTGGTGCAATATTAATTTCATATCTTGATTTTCGTGCCATAACTTTGACCCAAATTGTCTAAGCCTACCTATGGGCTTTTGTTGTACGCTTAAAAGTCGGCAACTTTTCTTTTCGTTTCGTTTCGTTTCGTTGTCTCGAGTGTCCACAAAGAACACACACCCCCACACACACACACACACCAACCCTCCACCCCATTCTTCAACACCCCCGGCTGGAAGTTGCTCGACTATTCGTATTCAGAAATCCCGAGCACGTTTCGCACGCCTCAAGTTGACTGGGCTGGTTGGTTGGCTGGTTGGTTGGCTGACGGTTCCTTCGCATTGTGTTGGCTAAACAAAAGCGCATTGTTTTGGGCCCCGACTAGCGAAATTTCTTTCGATTTCCTTGACTTTTATGCACTTGCTGTGTGGGTTATTTATGGGCCTCTGGCATTGAGCAGCTGAAGTGCAGGCGAAACCAGAGTTGTCATTGTTCTAATAGCTGGTTAAAGAAAAAAAGAAAAGAAGAAATACAACGCCTTTTAAACTTAGTTAATCGTCTAGTGTTCATCATTCCTTAAATAACTAATCCATGCCACTCCTCTCTCATTTTCTGCAGTGGATTGCCTGACAATGACTGAGATACGCATACCAAAGCATATTATGCGGCACGAGGATGCTGTCTTGGGCTGCAAGTACGATCTGGATGGCGAGTCCTTGTACTCGGTTAAGTGGTACAAGGATGGCTTCGAGTTCTATCGCTATGTGCCACGTGACATGCCGCCCGGACAGGTCTTTCCGCTGCCCGGTGTCGATGTTGAGGTAAGTGTGAAGAGTCCTTTTCTCTTCTTTTTTTTTGTGCAGCTAATCTGATTCACAGGACACAATTCCACTGAGAAGCAGTTGTAGTAGTAGTTGTAGTAGGCAAGTATTTGCTCGTCAGAGTCAATATTAGGAGTGTTTGCTGTAGACAGGCAGACGACATTCAGGAAATACATCGACTCGATTGCGTTTGATTTTTATTTTTATTTCTTCTTTGGGAGGCTCTGTTAAAATGTACTCACGTAAGAAATCAAAGGTGCTGCAAACGTTGGAGGAGTGTGTGCCACCCGTGGACGAGGACGATGCTATCGATATGATGGCCCAAATGATGGTCCAACATCCCAAAAGCAATCCCATTGAGACGGGACTGCGTCTGGGTAAAATTGACAAGCAGCATAGCCTAATGCATCTGGAGAGTCAAGTGAAGTTGCATGCAGCCATGGAGCACTTTGATGCCACTCCCGAACAACTGGACACGGCGATGCCAGTGAGTGATAAGGAGCTAAATGAATTGGTCGAGGTGGCTGCATCCCTAAATGATGATGATGAAGATGAGGATGACTTCGAGGAGGACGATGACGACGACGAGGATGAGGATGATGTTGGAGAGCTCGATGAGGATGGCGATGCTGATGATGATGTTAATGAAAGTCTCGAGCTATATAATCTACATGATCGTCCGACATGATGTGTGTCTGCCCAAATCTGTTGTTTATTCGCTTCTGTTACAAAATTTAAGATTAATTAAAAAGAAAAATGGTTTATTTCTTGGGTGAATGTTTTAAGTTTACGTTATAGCGTCTTAAATCTGGATAATGTGCAAAATCAGCAACTCTTTTGTCGGTCATAAAATGGTATTTTGGAGAGCATAAATATTCTTTTCGATAGCTGCAGCAATTGCTCAACACTTGACCCGCTTACAGAATATGCCTTTCACTTTTTATCTTTTTTCTTTTAAATAATCGTTAAATTTTTGTTTTATCTTATGTATTTTATTTGCTTGCAGTTGCAAAATTCAACGGACATTGCCGTTGTCCTGCGCTCGGTCAGCCTGCAGTCGACGGGTCGCTATCGGTGCGAAGTGTCCGGCGAGGCGCCTTCGTTCCAGACAGTTTCCGGTCACGAGGACATGATTGTTGTGGGTAAGTGTGTGCGAAAGAGCCAAATGGCCAAACAGCCGGAAAGGGAGGGGACGGAGTGGAGTGAAGGGCTATGGGCTGGACGAGTGTGTGTGTGTGTGTGCTGTATACAGTAAGATTAATTGCTCAGCATGGACAAAAGCGATGAAAAGTAATCTGTTTCCTTCTATAGAGTGCACACACACATACATACACACAAACACAGACACATTAAAACACACGCATAGTCAACACATGCACTCAGCAAAGTAAGCGTCCTGAAATTTAGAAAATCGTCTTACTTTCGGCTTAGTTTATGGTCAAATATTAGAAGGGTTTCTCGTTTCTTATTTTGAAGTTCGATTTTCTCATAATTAATAAATGGAGAAAGAAAATATTTCAAACTACCAATTTCTTTATGCGTATTTTCTTTTTACTATATTTTTTATGGATTATTATTTTATTTTTAGTATACTATTATGTATTTAGTACACTAAAGGAGCGACTCGAGTTGAAGATCGATTATTGATATTAGTTATACTTTATTATGTGTTAATTTATTGCACATGAAGTGTCTCTTCTTAAATAAGGTTTCCTTCTTGAACATTATTGGACATTATATTTTTACTACTTCAGATTCTCAACTATTTAAGAGAGTAAATAAATATAAAAAATATAGTTTCGATTAAAGAACATACAATAAATATAAGTTTCAAAACAGATAACAATAAACTAAACTTAAACATAGCAATAAACACTAATCTTAATTAAAACTAATTCATTTTAAATTTTAGTAACTATTTCCTTCATTTCTACTCGTTAGGAAAGATTTTCTATTTAGAAATTATAAACTATTTCCTAAAAACCCCACAAATTTTCCAGTTTTCTGCTCGTTTTTCATGTTAAGATGATTTTTAACATTTTAATGCCATTTTTGCTGAGTGTTCAGGGCGATTTTCATATTAAGATGATTTTTATATTTTAATCCTTTTGTTTTGCCGAGTGTAGAAAGCGCATATGTATATGAATACATATATAAAATATTTCGCATTTATTTAGTTTATGCTTTGGCATTGTTTCGCGCTGCGATTTACAAATTCTCAAGCATGAAACCTGTGCCAAAAAATGAGAAGAACACACTCACACATAAAGAAAGGAAAAGAAAAGCAAATGAAAATTAAACATGCCACACCAGGCGAGGCGAGGCGAGGCGTGGCTGGGCAAGGCAGTCAGCCACTTGGCCAGTTGGGCAGCGTTCAACAACCTTCACACAGATAGACTATGTCTGCACAGCTGTATATTCATATATATACATTATATGTATATATATATGTGTGTGTGTGTATTTGTATTATTCTGCTGGCAAATTGCCCATGTACGTGATGCAATTCAGTTGCTCACTTACAGCTCCAGACCTGAATCCAACCAAGCAGCCTGGGAGCCTGGGAGCCTAGGAGGTGGATTTGGATTTGGGTTTGGTTTGGTCTGTGTGGACTGACTGCTGACTGGCTGACTGGCTGCTGGCTGTGCTGCAACTTAATTTGAAATTTTTGCGCAATCCAACAAAACATGGCGAAAATATGGTAAAACGCAATATGAAAAAGTGCTTTGGGGAAAACTTAGAATAAACGTGTTTAATAACAGCCGCAACGGCCGTCAGAAATAAATCCCAGTTGCTATTCGCTGCTTTCTCTTCGTTATTTGCGCATTCGCCATTTTTGCCAGCCTCCTCAACTGGTCTTCACTTATTGCAAACTTGATGTTTTACAGGCAAACTCACAGACACACACACACACACATTGTGTGTAAATCCCATAACCGCTAGAAAATTTAAGCACCCAATGAGCACTTTTACTCAAACATATTCAGTTGTGATTTAAACATAGAAATGAATAACAATTTTGATTTGATTCATAACAGTCAAGGGCTTTTACTTAGTTACGCTTGGTTAGCTAAGTAACAAAAGCAGGTAAGGCAACAAGTTAGAATTTTCATAAGAAAAGCAAGATATCTAAAAACAAATAATGAATATATATAAAGAATGAAATGTATCTATCAGTAAATCAGAATAATATGTTGATGTTTCCACGTCATAAAACAAATTACAATTTCATATAAGTAAGACAAAAAATAAATTAACTATTTAATACTGTGAAAAATTCATTTAAAATTTATATGAATCAAGCGTAAAGCCAAGCATAAACAAGTGAAATGATTTTTTGTATTATACAAATAAAAGTGAAAATATAAATATAATTACCATAGCCCGTAAAGCAAAGTGAAAATATTAAAACAATTAACATAGCCCGTAATTATAATTACATTTTCATTTTTATTTGTATCATCAACATAATTAACTCCCTTGAGATTAACGCAATAATTTATCAGATTCAAACCTAAGCTGCTGCAATAAATAAAAAAACAACAATAATATATATAAAAATAGTGCTTTAGTCGAGAAAGCTCGACTGGGAGATGTCCTACAACCAGATTTGGCCTGCTCGTGGTAGTTGTATCAATTTGAAAAGGGGTTTCGATTAACAAAATCTCTGTTTTTACCGATCTTAAGTGGATATTATATATAAATTAAAATTGAATCATTCATTGCTTTCGATTTGTATCGATATTCGATATCAAATTAACTTAACTTAACTTTATCGTTCTAGCTCTTATTTTCAGTCCCTCTTCTGCCTCATACATACTGTTGCACAACTTCAGCATACCCTTGCTGCCATTTTTAAAAGGGAAAATCTAAATAATATTGTATTAATCTTTATTATTGCATTAAATACTCTTCCGTCCTGAGCTGCAAGCAAATGAATACCAAGTGCAGTTGTAAATAAGCCAAGTGTCTGTTTCTAATGTTCATTTTGGTAAGCTGAAGAATGAGCGAGGGCAAGGACAGGTGGCTGGCGGCAGGAGCAGGGACAGGTGGCAGGAGCAGTGGCAGGTAGAATTGTCGTGGGCAACATCATTATGATTATCATTGACATCAGCATTGGGGGAGGGCTCAATTGTTGGCCCCAGGCAATTTTGTGTTCATTTCCGTCAGGTGGAAGAAGAGAGGAGGTTCGCTATCAAACTGTGCATATCGCATAATTAGGCCAACTAACTAACTAACTGGGCCTATAACCAACGTGGTATAAGTATACATATATATGTATACATATATATTTATATATATAAGATATTCGAGGACGTATACTGCAATCAGCGCTGCACGCTTCCGCTTTAGCCAGGGGAATTACATATATAATTGTGCTTGACTTTAATGTTTGCCAAGCGATCTGAATCGCTATATCCCCACCCCTCCCATATCCCCTTAACCGCACTCCCTCTCACCATCCACATACTTGGCGTAAGCGGCTCAAATCAGCAGCGACTCTTGCAAAATCTATAAAGTTAATGAATCATCTGTTAATGGCAGAGCAAAAGAGAGAAAAGGCAGATTTAAATTGCCGGAATATTGAAATTAATGCGACAGTATATTCAGGCTTATATTTGAGTGCTTGTATTGATGTGTGTGTGAGTGTGTGTGTGTGTGTGTGTGTGTGTTCGCTGTGGCTTAAATAATTGAATGCGATTACTGGCGCACCGGCTAAATGACGAGGCAAAATACTGTTGACCCAGTTAGTAAGCTCAGATGGTTTTGATAGCTTCTGCCTGGCAACAACAATAAAAAAAAGCGGATTAAATTGAAGTACAGGTGCGGAAATTGAATTTGAAAATAGAAACGGAAACATAAACGGAAAATATTGTCGACTGAGCAAAGTAAACATTGCACACTTAATTAGTTTATCATAAGCTGCCAGCTTTCCAACAATAATGTGCCACATATATGCAATTTTTTTGGCAAATAAACATTTTCCGCTTAGGCTTTGCAAGCTGATAAATTTGTATATATATATATACATATATATATATATATAAATATATACTCTTTTTTGGGTTTATCAGACAATGGGGCAGCAACTGGTTTCATATTTGAAGACAAACAATGTTGAACAATGTAAGCTCCACCAAAATGGTCGACAATTATAACCAATTGGTCAACACAAAAGGGTTCAGTTTTTTGTAGAGAAAGGGGTAAAAGTGTGCACATTATAATAATACAAAAAATAAAGAAGAAAAGTATTCAACAGCTCAATCAATGTCAGCGAGTAGTGAGCTAAAATAGTCGCGTCTCATACAGAAAACAAACGACTGAAAGTAATAATTTATGCAGTTGAGCAGAGCTGAACAATAAGAGAACAAAAAAATAAATAAAATAAAAATAAAACAAGCAAAATGTGGAAAGCAGTACACAAATAATGGCGCACTGAAAATTCATACAAAGCATGCAGAAATTTTCCCTTTTGCTTTTTTTTTGTCTTTCACTTTTCTCATTTTCTCTTTCATCCACTTTTTATTTGAGTTATTATTATTATTTTTTTTTTTTTTGGCTCAGCTCAAGGCCTTGCATTTATTATAGCAATTTTGCTGTGGGCGGAAGCAGGAGGCAAATATTAATACAAGAGCAATCAAAATTATTATTATCATTTTTAATGCCAGCGGAAGTGAAAACGGCGACTCACAAAAAGACGTCATCGACTTTGTATTTAAAGAAATTATGCCAGACATAAGATAAGGGAATTCACTTTAAGAACCCATTTAGCCGATTTTTCATTACCCAAAATAAGCGGGAATGGGATTACACATGCATATATATATATATATGTGTGTGCTGCAATCAATTTAATTAGATTCATTGTTAAATTTCCACTTAAATCGAATTGAACAGCCGGCCAACTGGCGAACTGACTCAACTGTTTATTGGTCGGCTGACTGACCCAATTGGCAAACATCCAGGTCAAAATCAGACACAATGCACGTCGATAACAGCAACAAGAATGAACACACCAACAACAATAACAATCAACAACATTGTTGCCAACCCACAAAAATGCCCAAATTTAGTAAAATTCTTGTATTCTGTTTAGCTGAAAGGAAATTTAATTGCATACATTTAAACTGTAAAATATTAATTATCGCGGTATGAAGTCTTTGACTTCATAATTAAAAATCTGCCAAAGTTAATTAATAAAAGTAAAAATCTAAAATATATAATCATGACAAAGCATCTCCAGATTAAAAATTAGTTTAGTTGAATTTAACTTGAAAAATAGTTTAAACTCCATAACTTGGTCAAAAATGTATAGATTTTCAAGAACCATGTCTTGTTGATTACTACTTGATCTCTAGAACAATAGAGTAAATCAGAACTATTTTAAAAGTTTTGAATGCAATTTTGACTCAATTTCCATGTTAAAATCTTTACCTCAAAAAGTGGTTCAAAACTTTCTTTAAAATTGAGAGATTTTCAAAAATTCACCTTCTAGGTCAAAACTATATTCAGAGTTGAAATCGCAATAAGATTTTACAGCCAGAAAATGCTGCTGGGAACGGCTCAACACTTTCAACCGCCATAACCTGGTCAAAACTGACCAGATTTTGACAATCAATTATTTTTTTTCTATGATTTTAGATTTTCTAGCACTATTTAATTAAGCTGTTCAATTGTGAACATGATGCGGTTATAAGTTGTGGTCTACACTCGAATATCTTTTCTCGTTATAATGGCTAATCCATGTGGCCAACACTCACACACACACTCCCTGTTTCTGTGTGTTTCTGTGTGTGTGTGTGTTGGACTTATTTCTCGTTTCAGTAACGCCGAAGCACGGACCACAAATCACTGGCGGTCAGCCTCGCTATCAAATTGGCGATGTGGTTCGCGTCAATTGCACATCGGCGCCATCGAAGCCCGTTTGCCATCTCAGCTGGCTGATTAACGGTTTGCATGCGAATCGCTCCCTGCTCCGACCCTACGAGCCGCTCGTCGTTGGCCGGGAGGGACTCGAAGTGGCCCGACTGGGTCTGGAGTTTCGGGTGCGCGGATGACATTTCAAGCACGGCGACATGAAGCTGAAGGTGAGTTTTGCTGCCTGTCCAGCATCGGATCGGTCTTAAGCTGATTATGGCCCCTGAAATTGATGCATTACATTGGCCATTGGACATTGGCTAGAGTTCAGTTCGTTGGAGCTGTAGCTGTAGCTGTAGCTGTATCTGTAGCTGTAGCAGCTGGAGCTGGAGCTGGAGCTGGATTCCATGGCCGGAATGAACGTTTTGATTCAATTTGCGACAACATTACATGACAGCGCATGTTGATTACTATTTGACAGCAGTGGTGTGTTGCTGTGTGTGTATGTGTATGGCTGTGTGTGTGTGTCGTAAAGGCCACAAAAATTTCATGCACAACTTTTATGAGGCGACCGACAAACTCACTACTGGGCAACAACTACGTACACTCGAGAAAAATAATCAGGCTGAAAATTGACACACTTTTGACTCAGATTATTGCTCAGATAGTGTAATTCAAAGAGGACAGCTTCTCTTTCTAAAAACTTCTATAATTTAGAAGTAATCTATATAATTTCCCAGCGTTTGATTTTTATTTGTCTTCTACAGAAAATCAGCATTTTTTTATGCACAGTAACAAATTTTATTTTTTTTGTAATATTTGGTGCACTTTTCATTTTCGGAGTGTACGTATCGTGGGCCGCTCTGGTCACTCCGACCGTGTCGTCCATTTCCATATGAGAGTCATTTTGGGTTATCAGCTCAGCGCGTGTGTCAGTTAATGAAAGCATAAAACTTTTAGTGCGCCGTCAACGCTCAGACAAATACTGTGCCCCCCGCAACCAGACCCTGCCGCACAGCTACAGCTATTGTTGCACTTAGTGTCCGGCACAGATTTCATGAGGCCGTTAACAGCTGCAGGGCGGAGGAGGGGAAGATTTTAACGAATGTTACTTTCATTTGCAGTGTGTCGCGAAAATCTCGTCGGTGTATTGGCAGAGCAACGAGGAGAGTGTGGAGAGTGATAAACATCAGCGCATACCCGTCTTGGAGTCCAGGGAGACGGTGCGAACGAATCAGGACAAATCACTGGATGGTGAGTCAACGCAACATCAATCATAAATCAGCGCAACAGTTGTTGAAGACGCAACAAATACCTGCCACTTTCTCTTTCTCTCTCTCTATCTCTCTGTCTCTCCCTCTCTCTCCCTCCTCCTATATTCATAACGCAGACAAGCAGCTGAAGAAGAGTCGTCGTCCTGCGGCCGCAACCTCAGCAGCCGCCGCCGCCGCTGCGGCAGCAGCAGCAGCATCCTCCAGCTTTAGCTTGTCCGCATCCATGGGCTGGTCGAGGATATTAGGCCACAAATCCATTGCACGCATTTCGCTGTACGCGTTGCCCGTCTTAATAGCATTTCTGTGTAATGTTGCCAGCGCCTCTTTGGGTGTTAAGCCAGTCACGCCCACCACAACAACGATGGCCACAAGCAGGAGCAGCAGCTGCTGCCAACATGACCACTGCCAGTTGGCCCAATTAGCCGCCAGATAACAATTAACGAAGATATATGGCGACTGCTCGGTGACATCCCACAAACTTACGGGTTCCGTGTAAATATTTCTTCGACTTGCATAGAAAATAAAAAACCCACATTACGTATACGCCGCATATGTCGTGCGCAAATTAATCAACTGAAGCAGTAGCTGCGCTTAGCCATTGTACATAACGTATAAACATATATATGTATTCCATATTTCCGACAATGTTTATTAGTGGGGTAAAGGGTGGAGAGTTATTGCCTGTTTCCACTACGAACCACATTTCCCACATTAATTATTATATTATTTCTATTTTTCTTTGCGAAATCAATTAGAAACAAGTTACTTAAAATTTATGACAGACTGTGAACACCCAAATGAATAACAAAGAAATTGAAAAATTAAAGAAATCGATTTCATTTCTATGTTGCTTTCGGCATTAAATCATTCGCAATTATAAAACATAAATAAAGTCAATTAAAGTATAATTATATCTTAAAATAAGCACATTGATTTTATGTAATGCATTGAAATAATATTCTAGAAATGTTGATAGTGGAAGCAGACATTAAGTCTCTATCAGATCGTTGTTCCTTTCGGGCTTTTAATGCAGGCTAAGAAAAAGATGCTCAAAATTGTTATAAGAAAATAAGAAAAGAAATATTGAATATATCTTAAACATTAAAGATATGCATGTACTTAAGTAGCCAAATCTGTACAAGCATAGTTAAAGGAATCCTGTTCAAAGTATATATTGCTATAAATTTAAGACAAGAATTAGACAAAACTAGAGTCTTCATCATTGGATGCTTAAAATGAAATCAAAAACACAATTTCTGTCTAGATTACAATGTCTTTAAATAGTAACAAATATATATATATATTAAAAGGCAAAATTGTTGTAACTAGCGATAAGTGTAAACATAATTTACCGCAAAAACCGAAAGCCAAAAAACCAAATATATAAAAAAAAATAAAGCGAAATTGGATTAAGAAAATATTTTCAAATGCTGCTTGAACATTTTCAAATATATTCAAATATTCCCAGCTTGTGCAGCAAAATGTACTCAAATAGAAATGAATAAATATATATATAAACATAAGAATATCTGCAAACTTGACCTAGATTAAATGGGCGAACTGTACATTTCCACAGAATAAGCTATTTGGTAGGCATAACTTGTACAGTTATTTCTCTTCTTCCCCTACTTCGTAATGTTAATGCTTCAGCGCACACTCTAAAATACACTCTCAAAAATACACACACACACACACATATACACACATAGACAAACCTGTGCATATCCAGTGCATATCTTGGTTAGATTAAAGCAAAAAAAGAATTGTTGAATGTTTAGTCTAAGCTTAAAACTATGCAAAAAATTGCAAAATATTTAAGAATTCCATCAAGTTAAGTGCATCAAATATCTTAGCAGTGTAAATGATTATTATGTAATAATGAATGTTATTAAGTCTTTAAATAAAATGCAGTGAAAATCGAGATCTAAAATATGCCCCAATAAGTAGGCAGCATTTTTTATTTTATTTTTTTGTTCTTTTACATAGTTGCAATTGCAACTGCAACGAGAGCTGTCATTGTCAGCAATTGTGCTTGCCGCGCGCTTTGTTGTTGCCACATCTATTTTTTATTGTTGCTGACGCTGCCTGCCTCATTTTATTGTTATTCTATTTACTTGTCGGATTTGAACCACCCGCACCACCGTCCCCTCGGCACACACCTCTTTTGTTGTGTGTTCGCCTCTTGCTTTTAATGTGCCTTATTTATTTTTACGTTGGGGGTTGCACTTATGGGCCAGGGTTGGAGCTGCGTGTGCCATGCACTTAAAAAACATTTGATTACGTGTCATATATCAACACATACCACGATTGAATTTCAGTCGTGATTGCCACGCATAAACCAAACAAAACAAAACATTTACCGATAATCAAGCTGAAAACAACCAAAAAAAATAAGCATTCCACTGCGATTATATAAGCACTTTTTATACCCAACATATCTATTATATTTAACAAAGCTTCAGGCTCTGCCTAAGTAGGTTGTTTGAATATTTAAATAGCCACTTAGGCATGTTTGGTGACGGTGGTTAGGACATATATATATATATATATATATATATATATATATAGGAGTGATTAGTTCCAGCTTATTATTAATATAATAGTTATAAGTATATTATATAGTATATTACAGTGAAAGATGAGTATTGGATTTATAACGTAATGTTAGACTCTATAAAACAACGACTTATTTCCTAGGCTTATTTCACTGACAAGTTGATAACTTTAGGAACTTAGGAACTTTGACGACTTCTTATTCAGGATCTTAACACTGCGCTTCACGAATTCGAGTCTCTTGTTCTGCTGTTTTTCTATGACTCTTGTTAGATGAACAATTATGCAAATTTTATTATATAGCTTAAATCATTCCCGGAGGAGAAACCAATGATTCTTTTGTTTAGCAGAATTGGAATTTTCCCTCATATTTAAGATTTTGAAGATGTCTCGATCTGATCACCATAAAATGAGTAATATTTTTAATAAATTCTTCGAGAAATACAACTACTATTATATCGACGGCAACTCTATAATTATATAATTATATGTATTATAATTGGACGTCATCCACATTTGATCTGCATATATAAAAGGCTCTAGCTGCTAGCTAATTTATTTGCATATTTAATGTGTTCAGGGTATAAGCAGGAATGGAGCCTGGTAAGCGATCGTATCTTAGCAGAGATATGATAATTATATTCCATAGGTTCAGGTATATTAATTGGCCGACCATGCTTGCAATCGTATCACTTATTGTGATGGGAAAGCGATTTGTATCGAAAAAAGTAAGAAGAATAACTTGTACTCCATTTTTGAAATCTCTCATTCTAGTATACTCTGAGATCATCTTCTCCATACAGACGGATGAATATCACTAAATTGGCCAGATATATATATACTTCATGGGCTCGTAGATGCTTCCTGCTGCTAGCCACGAACTTTCGCACAACTTCAATAAACCCTTTTTAATCAATTTGAGTGAAGCCTTAAAAAAAAGTTGCCCAGTTCTGCAGAATTGCTCACAATATGGAAACAGATTGAAGTCAAAAGGAAAAAGTTATACAAAGTCAAAGTGGAGTTTTGAAATAAATGAATTAAGCTACCAAAAGTGGTGTTTAACAAATTAAACACCAATTAAATCGAATTGAATAGCTATGAAAAAAATAAAAACAAAGCTAGCCTTGGCCAGGTTGAGTTCCCGGCCAAAATGTGGCACATTTAAAGTTGCAGTAGCAATTAAAAATTATGAATAGCAGCAAGACGCATGCTACAAAGTTGCTGCCACGGCTTGTGGCATGAGCCACTGAGCACGTGCTTATTTGCTTAATTTCACAGAGCGCATATACACAAAAGCACAAGCCTCGAGGCCACCATGGGGAGTTTAGAGTAGAACGTTGGTGAGGGGGGTAACTAGTGGAAAGGGGAGGGGCGAGCGGTGGAAAGGGAACTGAAGCTGTTGGAATTTTTATTTATCACAGCCACTTGCATTTTGCATTTTGTATATGCTTTTAATGCAATTAGCACGCTTTTCACTTTGATTTAAGCCCAGGCGTCGTCTGAGTGTTTGACAAACGAACAGACTGATGGACGGACAGACGGACTGATGGAATGCTGAGCTGACTGACTGACTGACAGTTGGACTGACTGGCAGAGCATTTGCATAGAGCCCGCTTTGTCTATCAGGGCACACACGAGTGGATGGCAGTGCTCTGTTTTTATAACCCGAAACCGTTCCAAAAGGTCTAAAAGGGGAGATAATAAAGTCTTCCAATGGAACGTAACAGGCATCTGTCTGGAAGCATGTTACCCCATTGAGTATAGATATTCTTCATCAGCCGATGAAGTCTATGTAAACACACTCATCTCTGAGTCTATAAGATCTGTAGATTTAAAATATTCTCATATACCGAAGGCAGCTCAAGATTATTTAATTTTATCGATAAATACCCACGTTTCACGAATATCGATAACAATCTATTTTCTATTTACATAATTACAAAGAAAAATAATACTACATATAAATTAAATATTGAAGATATGGATGTGCTTAAATTGTCAACTCTGTACAAGCATAGTTAAAGGAATCCTTTTTAAAATATGCTCTTAATAAGAAGTAAGAAACACAATTTTCGTGTAGTTTACAATGGAATTATTCTAATGCATGCTAATCGAGGGTATCTCCCAGTCGACTTCTTTCCAGTTCTGTTTTTCTATTTGTCTGTTTGCCTGTTTGTCTCTCTGTTTGCTTGTTTGTTTGTTTGTTCGTTTGTCTCCCATTTGTCAGCGCACATTGACAAACACACATAAATTTATGAGTGGCAATGCGCCTTTCATCTTTTGTCGCATGAGAGGGGAGCAGGCGGGGGGCGTAAGTTGGAGGCGTCTCCTGTCGTTGCCTGCTTTTGTTTGTCTGCTTGACTGCTCGGCTGCTCGGCTGCTCGGCTGCTGATGTTGCCTCTGCCACTGCTGCTGCTGCTGCTGCTGCTGATGTTGCATCTACTGCCATTCATTATGTGCTGCGCTGCGCTTGTTTATGCAACCATTTTCATTAGCAGCGCCGGCGACGCCGTTTTGTTGCAACCGTCATTGCCATCAGTCAGGAGTCAGCACTCAACAGTCGAGGGTGGAGGGGGGGATTGAGTCCTTGTCACAGCCATTTGAGTGCTTTGACCCTTTTTTTCTTCTTCTCTTGCACATTCTAATGCATATTGTTTGTGCCTCGAAGCGTCGTTTGTTGCGTTGTTCTTGCGCTTGGCGCAATTTTAATTACGATTTGCTCACTTACGTTCCATTTTGCTGCTACTTACTTACCACCCCCCTCCCCGTCTGCTGATTACACTTCAATCAAACGCGCGTAAATATCAATCAGCTCTTTGCTTAGCTCAGCAACAGCCGAGAGCAAAACTCATTTAAAAGTAATCAACAAGTGGCAGCAAACTGAAAACTAATCACAGCATTGCAGATGCGATGTGGTCAACTCACATAACATCTCTATAAATATATGTATCGAGTTTGTGCTTACGTGCATTGGCAATTAATATTGCTATTTATGTCACACATTAATCTAACTGTCGCTCACTCTTAATGGCCAAGTTTATAGGTTAATATTCAAAGTAGCCCAAATAAAGTCAACTTTTTGTAAGCAGTTGCTTTCCTATACACAGCAACAAAAAAATCGGACTGAAATTCAGAAAAAGAAACTCTGAAAACTAAAAAGTATTGTATATGTAGAAATATTTCCTATTTTTAAAACTCATTTCTAAAAAATAGAAGTTCAAGCTTTCGTTCTTAAAAATAATTAATTCACAATCAAGAAATGTAATTTACTGCCTCGAAATTTAGTTCAAGTCCCCGTAAAATCGTTCTATTTTTCATATTAATTTATAAGCCACTTAAAGAGTTATTATATTTGAAATCTTAAAATGCAAATATTTAATAATTAATACAAGTAACAAAAAAGCCAATAGTAGAATTTTTACTTGCTGTACAAAAAAGATGAGTTATCCTTAGCTCCAAATCTATAGCGAATTTCTCTAATTCAGGTCGATCTTTTCTGTATTTGTGTATATGCTTCACAAATATGAAAGCATACTTTTGTGTCTCAGTGTTCAGTGCTCGATTTCAATGAGTTATGGGCATAAATAAATGTCAGCATCGTTTTGCTGGACGCTGCCGATAATTTATGTTTATTGCTTATGCAAAACGCGCGCTTCCAATAAGCACAAAATCAAACAAATTGCTAAAAGTTCTACACCTCCCCAGCCACCATGCCCCCTCCTCTCTCTCCATTTTCCCCCTGTCTGCCCTCTGTGGTCGGTGTCAATTGTGGTGTCTTGTGTCTTGGTCTAATGGCGGCTCGTTGATAAGCCGTCTCAGTGAAATTAGCAAACAAAATGCGTAGCTGTAAATGCTTTTGCCTTTATTTCCATTTTCATTTTGTGGTTGTTGCTTTTCTTTTTTTTCTTCGTTTTTTTTTTTTTTTGCTAGGCCGCAAGGTGAAAATTGTGTGCGAAAAGTCGTACGTGCGTGAAAATGAATGAAAGGCGCGTGCACAAAATGTAATTGTTTGTGGCAGCAACTCTGTGTGTGTGTGTGTGTGTGTGTGTATGTGGTCAGGTGGCCGGCAAAGATATAGCCAGGTCTTGTGTATGATTTAATGTTAATCACTTTTAAGAGCCTCTCCTCGAGATGGCGATGCAGATGGAAGTTGGAGTCGGAGTTGGAGCTGGGGTCGACGAGGCTTGTGGCCATATTGAAAATACAAGCTCGTAAATTAAATTTTACACCGGCTGACGCAATGAATAGCAACAAAAGAAACACACAAAAAAAAGAAAGGCAAGTTAGAATGTGCTAGTCGATAGAGATCGACGGGCAGATACCCTACATCCTGCTGATATTGTTTTGTTGAATATGAAAATATGGTTTGACTCACAAAATCTGTATTTCTCATCCGGTTCTTATAAAATTGGTGCAGATGATCCATAATATGTCAAAGTATATTAACATAATAATAATAATTAAAATGATTATCATACATCAATTTGAGGGCTATTTCATTACAAGGTGTCTTTCATTGCTATCGGATGTCGTTCGTATCCATTTCGCGAAAGGGGTCTTTATCGATCAATTTAAGTTTGATTATGCTATGCTCTCGGTCCACTCTTGTTCTTACTGCTAATGCTTCAACTAAGAGAGCATATTTTCCTACTACTGATGTTGCTCCAACAAAGGCCAGAGCAGAGCAGAGCTGAGAGCCAGAAGCGCAGTCATTTCAGCTATCTGAGATTGCCTTTGTGATTGCATATAAGAAATGCTGGTAGTGCAATCAGTTTATAATTTGACTCGTCTGTTGATCAAGAATATATATGTAAATTTGTTAATATATAGTTTACTATAATATTATAAGGGAAGGCTTCACGACATATGTACATTGATAATGAGCATAAGTGACTTTCTTCTACCGATATCGATACTCAACTAATATCGCTACTAACTCGATTACTTACCCTCAACAACATCGGAGCAATGATGACATATATATAAAATCGAATACCCATTCGTAGCTGCTTCCTGCTGATTGTTACATATTTAAGCACTGTCTGATTATACCCTGCTCAGACGTTTTTAATGGGTTCAGGGTATAAAAAGTCAGCTAGCCAAATGATGCTGCTGCATTCCTCTGTCTACCCTGGTCCATGCTTCAGTTTGCCGTAGGCCATCCAGCGACTGGCCCCATAAATTTGTGCTAAGCACACGCAGTGCGCCTTGGTCATTCATTGCCATCGCTGTCGACGGCTCTGCTCCAGCTTCAGCTTCAGCTCCTGCTCCAGTTCCAGCTTCAGCTTCAGCGCTTTGCTCAGTTTGGGGCTAGGCCAAATGTCTGTTGGCCTTTTTTATCGTTTAATTAAAATTCGCAACACGTAAATCCATTTGAGCCGCTGCTGCAATCTTTACTTTAACCTTAAGGCGTTTGCCTTCTTAGCCACGTATGTGTGTGTGGCACACAGTGAATGTGTTGGTGTGTGTGTGTGTATGTGTGTCTTAGTGTGTGTGTGTATTAGTGTATGTGGTAAATCCCATTTTTCTATTTTGTTGCTCCATAAAACCACTTTACACAATTTTCGTCTTTTGTTTTTCGATTTGCTTCGTGTTGTTTTGGCTTTCTTTCTTTTTCTCACTCTCCCCACTCTCCGCTCCCCCTCTCTCTTTCTTTCTTTCTGCCCACTCTCTCTTTGCCTTGGACTTTTACCAATTATTGTGTGTTCTAGTGCAGCCAGCCAGAGCCAGCTCGAATTAGCCTTTGTTGGCGCTACCAATCAACCAGCCTCCAGCTTCGCCTAATCCCACCTCACTTCCGTTCTGTGCCCTTCTTCTTCCTGTTCCTCTCGCCTCTCCACTCTTCTCTCTGGTCCGCCTTTCATTACTTTTCTATCAACGCACTTAGGCGCCATTGTTGTGCAGTTATTTAGCACAATCAACACCCGATGCTGCTGATAGCTCCTTTCCCCCCAAAATACTCCCTTTGATTTGGTACATTTTCTCAAACTTTTCACTCTATCCCCCCACTCACTCGCTCACAATCTCTCTGCCCCTCTCTCTCTCTCTATCTCTCTCTCTCTGTCTGACAATTTCTTTCTTTTTTACCTGATTTGCCGTCGCTTTGTTAATTTACGTTTCAGTTGAGTTGCACACTGAATTAATCGAAATTTCACTGCCGACTTTTCAGCATTAACAAAAATTAAGAAGACACCAATTTCATTGCCAATTTTTAAGTTTAGTTTTCGGGAAAATGCAGCTGGTTTTAAGTGACACCCAATTAGTGAGGAAATTCAATATTCTATGATTAGACAAATTATTACAAATTAACCTGAGCGAACAAGAATTGCTTTGATAAGTCAGCTTTATCTGTCTGCATTGGAACAAATCTTGAACTATTTATTTAGGTTTTAATATCGATGGAGCTGCAATATTAATATATATTAATATATATTACCTTTGCTTACATAAAAAACGGGATATATTTACATATTGATGTGTAACTCATTAAATACTTTCCTTTTCAGGTAAGTAAAATATATATTTTCCTTGATAAAGTATATTTCAACTTTATGGCGACTGCTGGCTGAAAAGAAAACAATCTTTTCTAAAATCCAGAATCGGAAAACTGTGGATTCTACTCAATGCTCGCTGAGCTGTTTGAAGGGTTGGGCACAACTGGATGGATAAGCGGCAAAAGCAATGCAGACGGCAAAGTAAAAGCGCAGAAAACTTTTTGCAAATACAATAATAAAAAGTTGCAATGAGCATTGTTGCATAGGTGAGGTGGATGGGGAGGGGATGCAGCAACAGCAGCAGAGCTCGAAGAAAAGCAAAAGCAGAGCCAACAGAAATATAATGTATAAATTTAAGTGAAACTTTTGCCGCCGACAAGTTCGAAACTTTTGCATTGCGTTAACCTTAAAGGTATGCGGAAGTGGGAATGGGGAGGTATGTGTGTGTGTGTGTGTGTTGGCGTGGCAATGGGCGTGGTAGCATCAGCAATGCTGTTTAATATTGCATGACGGCCGCGACACTTATTAGATTTATCAACGCTGCGAAATTGAGTTGTGCATGACAACAGCAACAATTGGATTGGCGAGAGATAAGGGCAGGGGAGTTGGTGCAGTATGGGGAGTGGGGAAGGATAGTGGAAAGCCGATGGCAGTTGCGACAAGTTGTCGCCATAATTGCCATTGTTGTTGCATCATTGTTGCAGATGCAAAATGCAAAAAAATTGCCAGCCAACAATCAAAATTCAATCAGACAGCAACAGTTGTCAATTAAATGCCATAAGCCACGCGGCGTATGCGCAATATGCAAATTAACTGCAGCGACGCTTGTTGACTGCTTGATTACACGTGCAGCATATGACAGCCGCATGCTGCAGCTCAGAATGAGTACAAGACCCTCATAAAAGTGTGCAACACATTGTCTGTCTTTTAATTCAGCAGTTGACAGGCGGAAAGTCATTCTTTGGCATGATTAAAATATTATAATTTCTATAAATGTAGTTAGGATTTCTTTGAATTAAATATTTCAATAGAATAAGTAGTCTAGACTCATTTGCATCTGAAAAGGTGCGCAATTCTGGATTGTTTAGGATAACTAAAGAGTTTTCAATAAAACTAACTAAGCATTCTGGTAGCTTTAACAGCATCCTTGTGATTATTGAGCAACTTGTGAGTTTTGATTTAGGTCCAGATAAAAAAAACAGTTCGCTTTTTGGATGCAAGCTTTATGAATCGGATATCTTTGTAAGCCAAAATGATATAATATTTTGATCCGATTCGCCAGTTTCGACATATTTAATGCCTGCAACAAAAAGAAGAAAGAATGAGGGACAAGCGAAAATGACAATATATAATCGGCTAGTAAAGCTAATCAAGAAAATATATACTTTATTTGATAGAAAACTTCTCGCTTAATGGTGAACAATATTCACCACACAACCACTATACTCTCCACAAGAAATATATAAATTATTTCATTTCCTATTTCCTTTTTGTACTTTGCTCTTAGAATTTTCTATCAGACATTTCATTAAGCTGACACTTAGAGCTGATTTCGAACGCCAAGTTGCAAATACACATATATATGTAGAAAGCCCCATCGATGAGTATCCTTAACCCTCTTTCCCCGCTTTGCATCGTTTGTTGTTAATATGATTTCGATCGGCAGCAAGTCGACAATGTGTCTCGCAAAATGTGACGCGTCCAAATCATAAATGAGCAATAAATAACACATTGCCACATGCAAAGCTGCAAAAGGAGATGAAGATTTCATAGATGTAGCAAATACAAGCACACATAAACGCACACAGAGACATACATAAATACATTTATAGATGTCGTCATCGTGGCTGTTGAACGTGCCACATGCTGTGGAGCTGCCGCTTGCCATTTGCCACTTGCCACTTGCCGCTTGCTGGGCTGGGGTTGTTTTACTTTGCTTGTTGATAAAATTTAATCATATTACACATATTACTCTCTTTATGCTCTGCTACCCCATATGGTTGTGGGCCATTGCTAAAGTACACTCAGCGATAAAACGTCGACAAACATTTTAATAAATCGCCCCAAAATATATCAACTTTTTCTTCTTCTACAAATAATTTCTAAGTATAAAAAACATTTACCTCGATTTTTACTAAGAAGATAAAAATTTCTAAAAAGTGGAACTGAAATCTGAATTTAAAAGCTATCTAAAATGCTTTTATGTATATAACATCTTAAAATACTAATGTTTAACAATAATAAAATTAACAAAAATGTTTAGGTTAAGAATTTTTCAGCTTACGCGTATAGAAACAAAAAACCCTAAAAATTAGACATATTTTTTAAAGTTTTAGAAAAACATAAACTGAAATTTAAAAAGCAAACTCTTTTTTTCGAAACCCACAAATTTCAAATTTATAACTTTACTTGCTGTTTAAATAAGATGAGTTACCCTTTTTTCTGAGTGTACTCGAATGTATTTGCTGTTGTTTACATGCACACACCGAGGGCCAAAACGGGCAAAAGTAACCAATTTGAAAATTAATGCCTTTAGGATATTATTCATAAAACTCGTGTACTGCTATATTGCTGCCCCTGCCCCTCTCCATCTGCCTGTCTCTCTCTCTCTCTCTCTCTCGCTCTGTCTCTTTCTGTTCATATTCCGTGTGAGAGATAGATAGCAAGCAAATCAGTTAAGAGCTGTTGCACAGTATTCTGACCAACATATTTATGCATGGAGATTTTATATTTTAATTTTTTTTTTTTGTGTTCCGCCATTTGTGCTTTATTTCTGGCTGCCTGGCTTCTGGCTAGTTGCACCCCCTGCGCCGCCCCTCGCCCCACCCCCCTTTGGCCCTTTTGTGCTGTAATTGGCCTGCGGTATTTGGCGCGTTGAAGTTTTTTTTCGGCCAGCGACCGCAAAAGTTTATTGCGCGCTATAAATTTAATGCAAAACACAACAACAAAAAAATACATTTGACGGCGAAGACGGCGGCGAAATATGCACCGAATGCCATAATTCAATTTCGCTGCATTTTCGCTTAAGCGCCAAAAACACAAAATAAAACTAAAAGTTGAATGGCCAAAGACAGCCGACAGTAAAACACAAAAATTAACCAACTATTACACTCAGAAAAAATCATCAGCACAAAATTTAAAAGCTTAACTGTAGTAAAAGCTGAACTCCAAGAGTCCATAGCCTTTATAATGTTAAGAAAATATTTGTTTATAAATAAAATATATCTTAGAAACATTTTGCTTCGAACTTAAAAATTAACTTAGAAAAATAATTGCTTACATTTAAAAGTGTTCTATATTTGAGTGCAATATTTCGCTGAGTGTACTCCTTAACTATGAGTGCAGTAGCCAAAGAAATGCGCTTAAAAAATCGCGAAATCAAATAAAATATAAAGTCGGCCAGCTGTTGCCAAGGTTAAAGGGTAGCAGCATAACTCAAGCAATCAGTTAGCCACTCCCTACTCCCCCCCCCCCACTTTCCATGCCCCACTCATGCACATATACACACACACACTTACACACACACACACATACATATGTCGTATCAATGCGCGCGCCGTGGCATAAAATGCTGTAGGAAATGATTGCGGAAATTACACTAAATCGCAGACGGGCGCGTGTGTCGCACACAAACACATACACACTCACACACACACACACACTCACACACACACAAGGAAAGCGTTCGTGTGTGTGTCTGCCGCCAGGCCAGTGAAAACGAAAGCCCAAGCGGCGTATGAGTAATGCAAATATTTTGTTGTGTGCCGCGCCACTGAGACAATTTTGATATGCTTTCCAACGGGGGCATGTAAATTATTAATGTGGCAAGCAAACACAGTGGGTCAATGAACCAAATGATAAATAACTTAAAATATACAACAAAATAAAAGGCAAAACCCAACGCATGAAGAGAATATGTAAGGAATACAATTGATAACTTTAATAATAACTTTAAGTAATATTTAAAATAAATATACAAAAGATAGAGAAAAACCTCGTAAAAAAATGCAATTTAAATCGTTAATAACACCTTGAAAATAAATTTATACAACAATAGAGAAAACCCCAGTAAAAATTTCAATTTAAATCAATTATAATTTCGTTTAAATTCATTTTGTAACTATATATTTGTTTAAGTCATCATTTGTCGAGAATATATATAATCTCAATCCTTAATACTTTTAAATGTAGATCTTTATCATATATTTGTTGATGTAATTATTTTTACATTTTCTGTTTATTAATTTTTATGAAGAGAAGAGAGAAAAACCCAGGACACGATAATAATATGTAAAAAATTCAAATGAATTCATTAATAATTATTCTTAAATTACACTTTGTAATAAAAGATATTTGTTGAAGTAATTATTTATTTATTTAAAAACCAGTTTATTCATATTCATAAATGTTTAATGCTATTTTGCCTTTTTCTTATTTCGACTTTGTTAAGCCTGGAACTTGAAATGTTATTTTATATACTCTGTAAGCACTAAAAATTGTTGGACAGGGTCTGACTGTCTCTGTGTCTCTTCTCTTTTGCCATTTGGCATGGAACAGCCGATATAATGACTTTTATATAGGGTATCTGTGAGTCGAGCTATCTATGTTCTTGTTTTTTGACGGCTGCCACAATCTAAGTAAACAAAAGTTACTGGGAATATAACATGTTCCTTCATTGATGGGTGTTCACTGTCAAGTGGTTTACGCAATCTGAAATTTTAATAAGACTTCAACCTTAATTCGTGGCACGTGGCATGTGGCAAGCAAGCGACAAGTAGGAAACAGCTCCCAGAAACAGTTGCCAATGACAGAAAACAACAAAAAAAGGGGAAAAATTTGACAACAGCAACAAAAAAGGCAAAAGGGCAATTTGATGCATGACAGATACGCACAACAAAACACACACACACACACACACTAACACACACACACCAACACACTGTCAGTTTGAGAAGGCTTATGGCGTTCAGGTAAATGTCTTGATTTTTTGACTGCTTTTTGGGTGCGCTGCGAATGTCAGCTAATTTAATTTTGGTCGCGCGTATTTTAGCCGGGTCAAAAGCTATTGGCCAGCACCTTTAACCTCTGCTCAAGTTAAACCATCCAAACAACCGAATTGACCAAGTTACAGGTTACACTAAATTAATATGCACAATATTAATTGGCATTTAAAAACAATTTAGCAAATACTATTGCCAAATATTTGCACAAAATCACATTTTGTGGCTGATTAACTAAAAACTGTTTACAAAATGCAAATTAATAATGCACGCTATTTATTTTAAGTTATCTAATTGGAAACGAATGCATTTAATATTTAAATTTTTTTTATTCGCTATAATATTTGCATAATTAATACACGTTTACATTTACAAAATGCCCTTTCCTCTTCCATTATTGCTTCTATGATGCAACCTACATCTGACTTCTTGTTGATGTATACATATACATATGTATATATATATCTATAATCAAATATATATTTATATTATGTTCAATATAGCTTTTCTTTATTTCCCTTCTGATTATCGACTGCCGTTTTTTTTTATACCTTCAGATTCATGGTTCAAAATCTTTGATTGCTCTTTCTGCCTCCAGATTGCCTTTCCCCACGATATATGACACCAGAAAGATGACCAACTCTCTCTCTCTCCCTCTCTCTCTGTACGATGAAAGAAAGTGAAAAGTAATTAAATGGAAATCCAATTAATAAATTTATAGTTCTTTAATACCAAAGCGATTTGTTATATTCTTGTATATTAAAAGTAACTCGCTGTGCAATAAATCCAATTAGTTTAAGTGTGGCTGGAAGATTTAAGCAAAACAGCTGCCAAAGCCACACGCAATTCAGACCAACCAAAAAAAAACTTTGCCAAATTAGTTCAAAGTTCAAATTTAGGCCAACAACATAAACATCAACAACAGCGGCTAAAAATGTGAAAAACCAAACAACGGCGAGTCAATTATTAAAAATAATTACTTTGGCCAAGTTGCCACAGTGAAAGTATTTGCATGCCACGCCCCTAACCCCCCCCCCCCCCCCCCACCAAAAACAGGCAAGTTGCGCCATTTGTTATTTATAAAAGATTTAAAGGCAAAAAAGAAAACCGACTGGTGAAATTATAATATTAACATTTACCTAAATATGCCGACAGTCAGATAAAAAGGAATTGTTCTACACTCTAAAAAATCGCTCTGAGAACTAGAAAGTTTTTCTTGTCTTTATATATGATTTTTAAATATAAGAAAACATTTTTCCTCCATTCAGAAAGGCTTGCTAAATCGACATTTTTTAAGAAATAGTTTATATTGTTAAAAAAGTCATATCTAAAAAGTATAAATTAAATTGTAATTATTTATAGACTATCGAAAATGTTTGAAATATGTTTAGTGTGAAAATACTAATGCTTAGGCATAATAAAATTAAGAAAAAAACCTAAAATACAAATTCAGGTTTTTAGAAAACATATTTTATAAATTTACTTGCTGAATAATAAGATGCCAACATAAGTAAGTACGATTTTTTTTCAGTGCACAGTCAGTTTCTCAGATGCTTCTTCTTCGCGCCGAGTGTGTGTGTATGTGTGTGTGTGTGAGTGGTTTATTTATGGCCACGTCCCTAATTGAATTGCAGTTTATTTGGCTTGGGTGGTGGGACGGGGAGAGAGGACGACTTACTTCTACAAAAGCTGGCCACAATTTTTTAATTAACTTTCATTTCAGTTGAAGCGGAGGGGGAGGATGGGGTTGCAGAGATGACCGAGGGGGAGGGTGCGGTTTATTGAAATGATTTATGCACAACAATTATCAGTTTAAATGGCTTATTGAAATTGTGCCGAACATTTCAACTGAAGCGTTTTTTACCTCAGCTGACAGCGTCAAGCTTTCATTTTATTATTTTCATTTTTGCAAAATGTAACAAGATTAAAAAGTTTTCCACGACTCGGGAAAAGCGAGAAAAGTGCGAAAAGTGTTTGCCATAGTTACTGCATTAGCTGGTCGAAAAACTTGTTGCCTAATGAAATGGGCTATTGGATGTTAGCCACGCCCTCGTCACATTTAACGACACACAAAAACTAATCGCAACTAGGAACTGTAAACATTCAATACAAATTAAATAAAAGTTCAAATAAATCCCAAAAGCACAAAAGTCACAAAAATGCAGTAAAACCCTTTATTTACTTGTTAAAAAAAATAAGTAAAATAACCACAACGGAGATTTAATACTCTTTCATTTATTATTGTGGTCAGAACTATAGTTCTGCAGCAGAATACACTGATGGTTTCTGGACTTATTTAAAAGATCAAACCTCACAAATCCCAGAAAAACAAACAAAAGTCACAAGAAAAGCATTGCAAATGACGAAAGCAGTATGGATTCTCCCTTAGCGATTTCAATAATAATACAAATGGCTACGGCAAAAATGAAATACCGTATAATTAGTACTGTTCCTATTGTCTAATAAACAAAGTAAATCTCTCAATATATATAACATGTCCAGCAATATCCTGATTTTTAATTGTCTTCAAATTTATCATTTCTCTCCTTAGCTGAGAGAGTCTCAGTTTGATCTTTGTAACTCTCAATTCAGAATTTTCGAGACAATTTTCAAATCTGCCTGAAATTGCAAATGTTTTCCTGAGTGTATCCTATTTCAAGAGTGAGGCAGGTGTGAGATGCCTTCTGAATTTACCTCTCTCCTATTTACCACAGAGTTAATTTGTTGTATATTATTATTATGATCAATATTATTATTTTGAATAAATAAAAAGTTTAGCAAATAAACGCAGCACTAATCTGGTTTGACCATAGAATACACATCGTTAGAATTATGACTAATGTTTATATTGTATATATTATATACGTCAGAATATATATAATTTATGGCAAATCAGATGCTTTCTTTCTATATACCCTCTTTCATATTTTTAAATTGCGGGGATCAAAACTAACAAAATGTCTGTATATCTGTCGCTTTTTCGTATGATTTTCACAATGTGGTTTGCTTAAAGTGCAGGCACTGTATAAATAATTGTTATGCGTTTGTGCAACACGCGATTAAATGCCATAAACTGTGTGCGTAATTTGCGTGGCAAGCAGCTAAAAAGCATGCAACATTTGTTTAATTCAGCGACAAAACAATTAAAACTGCATGCTGAGCATGCATCGAAATCCAAATTCAAATTTAAATTCAAATCCAAAAACAAAAGCGAAGTCCAAACTGTGTCGCTTTCCGCCCAGCTGTGGCAATGCGAGGGGGCGTGCTGAGAGGGGGGCGGAAGGGAGGGGAGGAGTGGAGTGGAGATGGGCGTGTCACATTTTGTGAGCCATAAATTTTTACATTATTGTGCGAGTATTGCTGCATAGATTCTCTTGCATTTTGCTTAATAAAAACCCAAAACCAGCTAAAAATACAAATAAAAAATAGGACTAAAAGGGACAAAAGCTAAAAGAGAGAGAGAGAGAGAGCGCTACAAGGAGATACCCTGCAATAGAGTTTTAGGCTTGTTTTTCAATCTGAAAATACTATTTGGTTGTTCTTAACGGATTTTTCATAGTTGACACATTTTTACAGTCGCTCAATGTGGTAAACATAGATCAAAGAATTGTCAAAAAATACTTATTTATATAGTTGCTCAAACCGGAAATTAAAATGATGTAGTATTTTGCATTGAAATGCGCCTAAAAATCTTGATAATATTTCCATTTCTTACTTTAAATTTACATATTACTGAACTGACTGAATATCGGTCTACATTTAGTAAATTAATAATACTAAATAAATAAATATTGTATATCCATTGGAAGGCTATATCTTTGGAAATATATATTTTATTGGTATGGGAAATCGATTTAAATCGATAAGTGCAAAACGATTATTATTATTATTATTATATCTTGTTCATAAATGTAGACCGTCGGACATGCCTAGATCGACTCTGATCTTCATGCTGATCAGGAATATATATTCATTATGCCCTCTTTCCCATGCTCAATGGGCACAATATCCATTTTGGTGGGCCACATGGCGTCTGCTTAACCACATCATACATTGCGCTACACAACACTAGACTATACTACATGACATTACACAACACTGCACTACATACACACATTGCCCACATTTGGTGTAACAAAACCGCGTTCTGCTTGTTAACAAACGACTCGCTGTGGTCTCGCCGCCTTGCCAACGCTGTGGCATGCTCCACACTACTCCCACCACCTCCCCGCATTCCCCCTTCCCCAATTCAACCACTTGTACCTACCCCAAACAACAACAACACCAATGAAAAGCATTCTCTGCCTGATTGCATTTCTGTAATGACTCATTTCATATGAATGTTTTTCGGGGCATGCGAATAAGGGATGCGGGTGTATGTGTTGTGGGTGGGTGTGTGTGTGTGTGGGGGGAGTAGGAGCGGGAGGTGCTATCCCTACTCGCTTTCACATTAAATCACATTCAAAATAGCTGCTGCTGCTGCATCAGCATTTGGCATTAGCAGCCAGCAGCCAGCGCAGCTTTTGGACAACAGTTTTAAGTTGCAAATTACAACAGCATGTCGTCGTTTTGCATACACCCCCTCACTTCCCCCTAGGGGGTGGGGAGATGTGTGTAGGGGTTGAGTGCTGTCATAGCTGGCACTCTTGTTATAATGTCGCCTTCATTGCTGTGGCAGCTGCGGTCAAAGTGCAGCCATTAGTTCTATGCAACTCTCCCGCCGCCTCCCCCCTGCCCTCTATCAATTTCTCTCCCTCTCTCTCCCCTTCGCTCCATCTCTGCTTCCCCTTCTCTTCGCCTCTCTGCTGTATCTTTAGTGATACGTGCGCGTTCTTTAATTAGTCGCGCTGACCGCGCAAACAAACAAACGAAATGGCCGCCTACACTTAGAGAAAAAATCGTAACAGCATTTTAGCAAACCGCCAAAGTTGAGTCAGCTTGTTATTCAAAAAATGAAAGTTGTTCTATAATTCCGGGCTCAATTTTTATTTTATTTCTGAATAACACAAAACCTATATTGAAGACGAAGGAAAAGAAGTCTATATTATTATAATAAATTTAAAATTATTTCCTAGAGCCAGTGGGTTTTTCTGGTTTTCAGTGCGTTTTTCAGTTTTGGACGATTTTCTAAATATTAGTTTGATTTTATTTTCTGAGTGCAGAGAGAGTAGATTACTGGTGTCAAAGGGTTATCACATGCCACGCTGCTGGCCGACTCTAATTGGCCTAAAGGCCATCATCGACATGTGGAACCAACTCCTCATTCGACTCTGCTACTCTTCCTGCTCCTACTTCTATTTCACATTCAACTCCAGCTGAACTTGATGGAAACATGTTATGTTGATGCCAGTCTGTGGGGAATGTGGAAAGGGGGAAGGGTGCATGCAACTCTGCAAGCTCCATTAAGATAAGCTTAAATCAAATAACAGCTGCATTTTGATAGATATTCATATTTATCAGTTTGCTATTAAGTCTACTAATTTCAGAAACATCTATCAAATAAAAAAATCGAGTGATCAAGCGCTGTGCCAAACTGAGTAAATCTCTCCACATTTAACATGTGCTCTCCCCTAAACATCTAAATAAATAAAGATGTGTCGGTTAACTTATAAAGTTTTCCATTGTTTTCACATCAAAACAAATAAATAAAATAAAGCTGAGAATCCAAGCTAACTTTGCTGCCTAAAATAACAATTTACAATTTGCTGTTCGATCGTTTTCCCAACTTTAAAGAATCTATAAAAAAAATCTGGCAAAATGCGGCGAGCTTAAAATGTGGAGAATTGGAGACTGCGGGCGCCTAATAGTTTTTAATGTGCGGCCAAAAATGGCGAAACTTTTTGCGGGCAGCACACAGAAAGGTCAACTACATGCGCCAGATAACCCTAAAATCTCTGCCAAAGTTTTTAGTTAGTCCTGCCAGCCAATTGCAGTAACCAATTTTTGAGTTTATCACACGTGCCAAAAATTGTGTGTGGCCAGCTCAAAAAAAAAAACGTGCAAAAGCAGACAGTAAACTACGTGAGACTTTTAAATGCAGCCCTGCGCCTGTTTCTCTGTGTGTGTGTGCGTGTGCGTGTGAGTGTGTGTGTGTGTGTGTGTGTGGGAGTGATTTGTGATTTATGCGGCGGGTTCAATGCAAAAAGTCAACAAGCGTAATTTATGCCAATTTCCAACACTGCCAAGAAACATTCGCCGTTTTTTGGGATATTAACTTATTTTGCATCCTGCCAAAAAGGCCAAGCACCTTTTAGATAATTAATTTCAATGTTCTATTGGAAAAGCCATATACAAAATGTGGAGAGATTGATTACATTGAGTCTGTTGAACTCTATACGACAGCAAAAGACAAACAGCCTGGCAACTCTAAGACATCGCTGCTCTAACTGTAAATATTGTTTTCTCATAGATTAGACTAATAAATCAGTTTGCCTGTTGAACTCCCCAAAAGTGTACATATAGTATGGCAACTAAAACAAAAAAGAAGTCAGTAGTAGAAACTTAACTCATTGATTCTTGAACTCTCCACAATTGCTATTCTGCGCACAGTCTGGCAACTCTATGCGATATCTGCTAACGCTATCTAGCTGCCTGCTATGAATACTTTCAAAATATTTATTTTACGCTTTATATTGTAATGTGAGTATTTAACAATTTTTTTTTTTATTATATTTTGTATTATTCTTTCATTTCAACTAATGTTGAACTGTGTTTGTTTGGGCTGCTTACTTTTTTGTGGCCATCGAAGTTTTTTTTTTTTTTTATATTTACTATTATTGTTTTGGCTTTTATTTAGCCATTTTGTTGGCAATGCGATTTTGTGGGCCATAATATTATTGTTACGGCTACCAGTTAGCCACGCTTCAACGAAAAATACACTTGCCCCATTCTGTTAATTCAATGAAGCGTTTCAAATTGAAATCATTGAAATCAGCTGAATAAAAAAATGTGCTAAAATTTGTATGCCACAAAAATAAAGCCCAAAAATGTAAGTTAATAATTTGTGGGGATGCCACCTGGCTTAATTGAGCACTGATAGCAAAATTAAGTAAGCTTTTTCTCGTGCCATGGGTGTGTGTGTGGGGGACGTGGGGGGAGTTTAACTGACCAAAAGTAAAAGAGAAAAATAAAACACACACAAGCAAAAAGCACTTAAAACTAAAACCCAAAAACTACAACTGAAACTAAAACTCAAGAAAATTAATTGCAATAAGCGTGGTGAGAATTAGGGGGCAGCAAGAGGTGGTGGGCGTGACAGATGTTAGCACGCCCCAAAAACTAATGAAGTGTCGCAATGGGATAATTAAGCTTTTAATCGTATGTCTCCCTCCCCATCTCTCTCTCTCTCTCTCTCATTCTCTTTGCCTTTCGGTGTGGCAACGCTTAAAGCTTTTGGCTTTTGGGGGCAGCCAACTAATTAGTATTTCATGATCGATTTGTGTGTGTGGAAAACATAAGAGAATAATTTAATTTGTGATTTCCGACAATGAAACTTTAAATCACACTAGGAGTGCGAAGGAGGAGGGGGGAGGTGTTATGTGTGACGAAAGTTCTTGCGGAAGCACAACTAAAACAGACAGCCAAAAAGCAAACAACAGCAGAAGGGCAAGAAGAAGAAGAAGCACAACAACAACAACAACGGTAACAATGAAGAGATGAAGAGGGAAACATTGCAAAAGCTGCTGCTTCTTCCTTTTCTTCTTCTTGGCAAAGATAAACATAGAAGGCGCCGCAGTCTCCTTTTCCCCTGCAGCACAAGCCGCAGCTTTGAGGCTGTTAATCCCTTAAACACAATCACAGCTAGCAGAAGAAGAATAAGAATGGTGGGCAGCAACAAGAAATATTGCAACAAATTACAACGATAGAAAGTGAGGGAGATATATATAAAGATCGACTAGCAGTTAGACGGTTATCAGAGACATCAAAACAGAGAGAGCGAGAGAGAGAGAGTGAGAGATAGAAAGAGACTATTAATATCAGTTGATTTTAGTTTCTTTAATATGCAAAAATGCGTTTCTTAACCAAATAATATATAAATGCACCAAGCATTTCTTTACATAAATATATAAACTTCAATTTAAAATACATTTATCAAGAAGTTTTCTACAAATAGCACATTACAATGAAAAATACAAAGAAACTCCTATTAAATTTAAAATAAATTAAAACTTTTGTTTGATATATTTATTTATTTGATTTATTTTTATATTAATCTTTCTTTTATATTATTTGCTTTCAATACTTCTGTTGATCAAGTTGCACAAACTTTTCGAGCAGCCCCCTTATTTGCACACACACAGACAACACATAGGATGTGAGCTTGTTTGTGTGTGTGTGTTTTGGGCTGACATTAAGCTGATTGTTTTGTTTGGCTTAGCATTGAAATGTTGATATAAATTAATTAGTGACAAAGGGCGTAGAAAATATTCATATGTTTATATATTTATATATATGAATATACAAATAAAAATATATATTTGTATATTTGTTGTATCTACACACACACGCACACACTCGAACAGAAAAATACATGATGTAGAAATATTTCACAGCTTTTATGTGCCATTTCAAGCTGCAACTGACAACTAAAAAATTATTTATGTGTGTGTGTATATTTCTATACATCAGTTTCTTGGCAGTAGTTTTTTTTATTATTTATTTATTTGCTTTGTTGTCTGGCTGTAATTGAACATTGTTCAAATATAATGAATGAATTGTTTTTATAGGATTGAAATTTTGACGTATGTGAATTACAGTTATTTCTCTCCACGAACAAAATGGCAGCAACTTGTAAATGTGTCAAATGCTAAATGCTCTGTTGTCGGACATATGCTGTTTGCGCCGATGAACTATTGATGATCCATAATTATTGAAATCAATTTGTTGTCTGCTTAATTTATTGACTATTGTTTATTATTTGCATAGCTTGCCATGCCCCATCAATGGTTTTTGTATTTAAATCTAATTAAGGTGCTTCAGCTTTAAATCAAATTAATGCTTTAAGTTTTGCTCGTTCTCTCATAAATAATTTGGTCTGGCAACGCTCGCAATTCAATTGCAGCCAACCGAAAATTTTGTTACGCATTTCTTTCATTCTAATTTTTTTCACGCTTCTCAACACTCATGTGTAAATTGGACTGCGTCAGTCGGTCTCACTGTCTGTTTGTCTGTCTGTCGTTTGTCGCCGCTGTGGCAGTTGCATGTTTAATTGCAACTAGAAACAAAAACAATAACAATAACGACACAGTTTGTTGTTTTGTTTGACTGCTTCTCTGTTTGTCCGTTAGCCCGTTTCAGCCGTTTCGCAAGGCTTCCTGCAATTTGCGCGCTGGCAACGCTTCCTATTAAGCGAGCAAAAGCGCAGTTCGCAGCGCAGTCTCAGTCGACTGCAGCAGCGCTGCTTCCATTTTATACCCATTGAAAATGGATAAAAATGGTACATTGCTTATGTCCACATTTTTGTAACGGACGAAAGGATTTTATATTATATATATTCCTGAATAGCATCAACAGCCATCGAAATTTCTTTTGTTTTTTTTTTCTTAATAGTTTGTTGCTATATGAATTAATTTATAATTGTTTACCGTTGGTTATTACATATTATTGTTAGAAAATGTGCTTGAGAAAGTTATTTTAAATTTTTATTATTATATAAATAAATAAATATTATTTCTCTTCTATTTTCAATTTTAATTCATTTAGAATATATTTAACAGCTGGATGCAGGGTATAGCATAGTCGAGCTCACTCATTCGACTGCAGCATTCTTACTTGTTGACACACAGTATTTTGCATGTGTTTGTGTGATGCATTTGTCACTTGTCCCTTAAAAATAACACCTGCAACTGCAACTAACTGTAAAATGCTCTTGCAACATTTGCAACTGTGTGTCACCGGCCATTTTGTTAGCTTGCTCTCTTCTTCTTCCTGTTTGCATGCCCTGCAAAAATGCCCAATTGAGGTATATTAATAAATTGATTTATATGCAGTATTTATAAATTGTAAAGCTTATATTAATATTTGTTAGACACAGAAGTAATTTTTAATTGTATTTTAACAAGATTAGACAGTGATAGAAAATAAATTAGTTGAATGATGCAAGAAAATTAAATTTAAAGAGCGAAATAGCAAATCAAACCTACATTAATACAGGGTACATAGTCACAAACTGTCCACTAGATAATTTTTTTTTAACAATAAGGTGGCAACACTGACACCAACAACAACACGAACCGGCTGTAATTTGGCCACCTTTGAGCTGAGTGTTTGTTTTGGTCTCCAAATAAAAAGCAGAGAGAGAGAGAGATAGAGAGAGAGAGAGAGAGGGAGAGAGAGAGAGAGAGGGAGAGAGAGAGAGAGAGAGAGCAGCATATTTGAAGCTGGCAACTCGAATTCAAGTGACTAAAAATTGTACAGCTTGTTGAAGCATTGCCAGCTTAAACAAATGCAGCAATTAAAATTCTCAACTTTTTCAAAATTTATATATAGTCGCTTGTAATATGCACAACAAAAAGTTGAAAGTTTGGCCTATCGATGAATAAGAGCACGAGTTTAATTCATATGTATTCTTATTTATATATATAGATACATATAGAGAAAGCCGAAATGTATCTTTCTGTTTCTTGCTTTTTGCAATGTTCACTCACACGAAATAGCAAACAAATGGCAAAGTTAAATTTGAAAATAATAGAAAAACTTTTGACAACAACAACTGTAAGTATAAACAACAACAACAATAACCATAACAATAATGCAACTGAACTGAAACTATTTCGAGTGAAATAAATCTGTTAGAATGTGCAAAAACAACGCCAGCAGTTTTCCCACAAGAGGGCAGAAGGGGCGGGAGTGGGGTACACCTTATGGGGTGCATTTGGTTGAGAGGGTGCAGTGGGGGAGGGGGCTGGAATTGGGAGTTGGCATCGGTTTTATTGCCAAACGTGTTTGTTGCTCAATTTAACTAAAAGTGCTGGCTTCGTTTTGTCTGTCGCCAAAGGAAATATAAAAATATATTGAACAGCAACCTATGCAACATATACGCAAAGTGCGGTAGACTATGCATGTACCCTGGAAAGTTTTAATGAAGTTCATAGCTGAAAGCTGTGAAAGTATTTAAAAGAAATCATTTCTAAGAAGAAAATGTAAATAATTATTTAATTGTCAAATATTTCAAAAAAATATAAGTAATTATTTAAAATCAACTTTAAAAATAAAAACAGAGTCTGCCAGTAGATAAATCGGGTTACTTCTCAAGAGATCATAAATCAATGAATATTTCCATATATTTATTAATATATTTACTTTATATCAACAACTAATCGAAACGATTATGACGATTATTGAATTCACAGAATAACAAACTGCAACTATTTGGTTATTGAACTGGTTGTCATTTAAGCGAGCCCAAGTAATATTTATCATCAGATATGTAAATAAATATATTTATAATATATATACCATATAAAGTTTGGGGTGTTTGGCTTGACCCGTTTTCATTCGATTCGTTTTGTTTTATATTTTTTATGCATTTTTCATTTGAAATCGATGCATAAATCATAAATGGTGTCATTGTCGGTTAGCTGCCGGCATTTATGGCCCTCAGCCGAAATACATACATACCATTTATAGATATATAAATATATATTTATATATATTTTTATTGTTGGTTTTTATTTGCTGCGGCTTTTAAGCATGGCCAGCAAAATAAAAAAAATATATGCAATGAATATGCAAGCAGCAGGAAACAAACAAAAAAATGTCAACAATCAGCGCCCGGTTCCGAAAGATCGTCAACTTTTTGTGATGTAATCTAGAGATAAAGGGAAGAGGTGGGGATAGAGGGAGGGGGTGGGTGGGAAGTTGCTTGTGGTAGGTGGCAGGTTACATTTAGCATGGCCAATTGCCTGGCAGGTGACGTGCCACTTGACAATTGCTACGTTTTCGATTTGGCCAAAAAGTGGCAAGGAGCGAAACAAGCAACAAACAACAACAACAAGTAACAAGCAACAACAACAACAAGGAGGCAACATTAAGGGTCTGACATCAGCAAGGTGACGGGCACGCCCATTTAGACCCGGGTTTGTGCCCGGTTCAACGCCCCCGAAGCGAGCGACGACGTTTACGTGACTTGTTTCATAAACAAACAGCAGGCAAAAAATGCACGGAAATTGTTAGCAATACACTCAGGAAAATAAACGCCAATCCTCAGCTGAACTTACTATTCGGAGAGTCATAGTCAAAATCGTTGCTTTTTAGGAATAAAAATTGAAAATTGTTCTGCGCTTAGTAAAAATAGCAAATATATATTTGAAAACAAATAAGAAAATTCCCTTGTTAAATTTAAGAGTATTTTTTGTCTATTAAAAAAATAAAATTGCACACATTAAAAAAAGTATATATTGTAAAATGGTCTTTATAATTTTAAGAAATTTTCCTCGTTCGTAATTATTAAAACAAAAAAACAGAAGAATTTTCAATGCAAGCAAATTTTGTTTAAGTGCAGAGAGAGAGAGAGAGAGAGGAGATCAACGGGACATGCCACATTGACAATGCCAGCGGCACAGGTGTCTCTCTGACTGGCTGTGTGTGTGTTTGTGTATGTGAGTGTGTGTGTGTGTGTGTCGTGCAAAGTTGCTTGCTGGCAATTTGCACTTTTGCATACAAGTTGGTAATTGTTTCCGCCAAATGCTGCAGCTGTGCTCGCCACACACACATGACTGACTCTGAGTCCGTCTCTGAGGCTGATTGTGTTTCTGACTGAGTGCAATTATGACCGCGAGCCTATTTTAATCATTCAAAAGTCAAGTTGCCATATCGAGCCATCAGATTTTTGGTGGACAGCTGGGTCCATTTCGGATCCTGCTTCGACTTCTGATTCAGTTGCTGCTGTCACTGCTGATGTCGTTTATCCAACCAAGTTGTACAGCAATTTCAGCGTACATTGCTTTCAGCTCTAAATGAGACATGAAAAGACACGAAACTTTTCTCATTATGCCGTACACACACACACACATACATACACACACACACACACACAAACACCTACACACGGACTGAGCTTAAGCCACTTATGGACGCCCAAAAGCAAAAATGTCAGATTGGAGGCAGAAAACTGAGTGCTGCAAGTGCAGCCGGCTTACACTCAGCAAAAAAATGCATCCAATTTTAAAAATAAAATTTTCTCAAAATTATAAATGCGTTTTTCTTTTACATAAATTAGCTGTCTTAATTGAAATACTTTTATTTGTTTACTTTTGTTATAATGAATTAAATATTCTATTCAATAATATATTTAATATAATTTGTTAGTTTTTTGGAATAAAGAATAGAATAAAGGACGCTGTAAGCTATATGATAAAGATATGATTTTTTACGGTGTGCGGGAGAGGAAGCATCTCTCCATCTTCATCTGCCTATAATATATATGGACAGGTGAGGCAGCCACTGGCAGCCAAGTTTTGTGCCAGCAATTTGCGCGTCAAGGCAAAACTTTGAATGCATATTCAACATCATTAGAAAGTCAGGGACAAAGTAGCTGCTGCTGCTTCTGCTGCTGGCTATAACTTATGAGAGGAGAGCAAGGAGAGGCAACAGGGCAAAGAGTTTATGCACTTTAATGAGTGTGGGATAAAAGCACCAAAAAGGCCATACATACACAACTACACACACACTGGCACACTCTACATGAGTTGGCAGGGACAACAGCGTCCTCTTGGCCCCGATGCCTCTTCGGGATCCATATCGCTGCCAGATCGTTCCTTCAACGACAATTGTTCCAGGTGCTGTGAGGATTCCACGTGAATCGATTGGGCTTGGAATTGATTGAAGCTCTCGCTCCAAATGGCATCGTGACGTGGTCCATACGAGATATCCTCCTCCAAGTTGTTGTTGCTGCTCCAGCGTGTGTAGTTCGCTACTAGAATATGAATGATTGATAAGTGTGATTGATAGATTGATTGAGCGATCTCTACTCACAGTCATCGAATATTTTGGTGGCCAACAAATGACTGGACAAACTGGGCACAAACTCGGCTGCTTCGGGATTCAAACAGGATTTGATCAGAGTGCGACTGCTGGTCGGCTGCAAAAAGATCTCATCCTCATCCTCATTCTTATCGTCCTTCAAAGTTTGATTCACTTCCATTGTGGTTATTTTATAAATCACCTATGTATTGTTGCGTATTCTTTTTTTTTGTAATAATTTTTATTCGATTTGCAATTCTACAATACACATTTCAGCTAGCCTGAAAGCTTACGACAAATGACACTCAATTCAAAATAGATGTGACCATATTATTTATCGTAGAGAGAAATGTCAGAACCTGTTTAATTATTTAGTATGAACTAAGGTATTTATTTCAAATTATATTTGAAAAGCTAAAGATTAATAATAAACTTATAAATAAGTATGTTTAAAGTATTTATTTCAAAAATTGATTGACATTGTTGTTTCAATAACAACTCTCTGGATTTGGTACATCAAATCAAAGAGCATGTATTTTAATATCGATATATTTATACCATATAGATAACGATGTTGCCACATGCTGCAGGTGAATGGAATTGGAAATTGTGCAGCTCAGCAATTATATTTGTGGCATCGTGTTCATTGTCTGCTTCATTGTTCGCAGCTCTACTAAATAATATTCTATTGTAAGGCTACAAAATCAAACATATATTTAAAAAAAAAAATATATATATATATATATATACATATATAAAAAGAGGAATAATACTGGTACAACCTCAACTCGTTCCCCGCGTAGCTTGTTTAAATGCTTTTGTGATATTTGAGCAGCTTTTTCGTTGGCTGTTTGGCAGGTGCCACGCCCCCGCTGTCCGCCTCCCATCAAATGTAAACAACAGAGTATTGTTGTACGTATTGTTGCAAGCAACAACACGCAGCATAAAATAAAAATGCCGTGAGTCAGGACTTGCCAAATATTTTGCGAAAACCAAATAAATCCATTTCAATACCCAAACCGAATGCAAAAATCTGCCAAAAAATTCCATTCGCAACGATATAAAAAAAAATAATATAAACGCTGTGAATCTGAGCCGCAGCACAGTTTGAGTATTAGTGGATTACAGAGAGAAAGAGAGAGAAAGAGAGAGAAAGAGAGAGAGGGAGAGAGAGAGAGAGAGTGAGAGAGAGCTAGCCGAAACCGCATAAACAAAAACAGGGCAAATAAATCAATGTAAACAATCCACAACAGTTGTCGATAAATTGAAATTTGAAATGCAACCCTGCAGTTCTGGTTTTATTTTTATATTTTTGGAAATCTCCCTTGTATCTTGTATCTTTGACGCTGCTTTAGCTATGGAAACAAATGAAAATCCGTCTCTCTCATATGCAATTTTGGCAACAACTCAAGAGACGTCAAAATCAAAAAGCGATAATTGACAAATTGACTGGCTATCTGGAGAGGATTATGCTGTATTTAGAAAATTCCAGATTCAACCATATATTATAGTTTTCAACCATATTTGAGCTCAGCCTTATTTTGCTTAAATTTTTTTATTATTTTCAAACTGAGCAAAATTTCAGTTACAAGCTGAAAAATTTAAAACCTAAATCTAAAAAGCTTAAACATTTGCATTTTTAACTCTTGCCATATCCGTCTCTATTCGGCCTTAGCTTTATTTTAATAATTTCATATTCAACTCTCTCAATATACATCGCTTTGTGATTTATTATTAACTTATTTTGTTTTATTTTACTTATTTAAAAAGAAGACTTGAGCTTGCTTAGTTTTACTCCATAAGGATTTGTGTCAGTTTCTTTGTGATTTATTATTTACTTAATTTATTTTAAGACGAGATTTTAATATGAACAATCTCTTGCTTAGTTTTTACTTGTTTTTTTTTTAAAGCTTTCCAGTATCCTTTTCTTTGTTATTTATTATTAGTGCATTTTATTTATTATAATATCAGTCTTGTATATAATTCGCTTATTTCTTGCTTAGCTTTGACTGCATTTTTTTAATACTTTTAAATTTCAATTGCCTCGTGATTCATTATATAATTTTGTTTATTTTAAATTCAGATTTTAATGTAAACTTTATATCTTTCTTAGATTTTTTCTTTCTTTTCTTTTAACCCTTGTTATTTGTCTTTGCGATTCATTATTATTTGATTTATTTTTGAAAGAAACTTTAATATGAACTTTTTTGTTTTCTTAGTTTTTACTTATTTTCTATAAAATTCTTTTTGTCAAAATTTCATTTCATGAACAGCAACTCTTTTGTATTAAAGTCGTCGATTTCGTGTGCTTTTGTGTGTGGCATCAAGTGACACGTGTCATGTGGCACTGCAGCAGCCGCAGACATTCAGAGGGGGTGGCAGGGGGTTGGGGGTGCGTGGATGCTGCTTTGAGAAATGAAGTCGAGTAAAATGAACTGAGCAACGGACAAACAAAGCACTGTTGAAATTCACTGCGACTTTCAGGTTTCAGTTATCAGCAGCAGCATGAGGCAGACTGGCACTGTGTGGCATGTTCCAAGTGGCATGTCCAAGTGGCATGTTAACGTTGTCCGCTTGTCCCATGGACTGGGCTGGGCTGCGTTGCCATTTCACACCGCGTACATTTTATGTACTGTGAAATCTTTGGAAAGTTACGCAATAAAATAAAGTAATTAAAAACCACCACAATTTCGACAGCCCAAGAGAATTGGCTAATCTGCAATTGGGCTGCTTCTTATTCTCCTCCTTTTATTGGCCAGTTGCATGTGAAACAACATACAAAAAATACACAATTTTTATGATAGAATTACAAAATTTTAATGTTTGCTTGTTTGTAATTAAATTTGCTTTTGTGTTGATGTTTTGTCATTGCTGTTGTTGTCGCTGTTGTGTTTATAGTGACTTTTGCTGTTTTATGTGTGACTTTTATGGTCGTGACACGTGAGCTATTTTTATGACCTTGAAACGGAAGCAGTTTCTGTTTTTGTTGTTGTCCTTTTTAAACTTTTTAATCACGCAAATGCGACTGGTTTTTGGGGTTGGGTGTTGACTGAAAGCTAGTGAAATTTTAATTAAAATAAATTGCCGCCAAATTGGCTGCATTGTTGTCTTTGTCCCACTATAAACATGGCTGTAATGGCTGCCAAATTAAATGTAATTGCCATTGATTGCTGCTTAGACAAAGTGCTCTTTGCAATCAATTTTTTCAAACGATAAATGGGCCAGTTCAATGCAGCTAAGGTTTGCCCAACACTGTTTCGACCCTCCTTAAAAAAAAAAAAACAAACAGAAAAATGTTGTTATAAATTAGTAAGGCCGAGTTAATCATTCATTGCAGCTTCGACAAACTGATTTCGAAATGAATAGATAAATGAGTCAACTGCAGTTGGCCACCAAGCGCTGCTCAACACTGTTTCGACTCTTTGAAAAGTTTGCTGACACTGACCAACTTATTCACAGAATCAACATTTGTATTGGTAAATTCTGTAGTCGACATTCGCTTTTCTGTTTGTCAATTCAGACAAACTTAAGAGAATCACTGCCTGCAAAAAGTAAACGGCCGTAAACTGTCTGAAGTGATTGCAAACTTTTCGTCCAACAATAAGTTAAGCTTGTCGCTGTCTTCGTCTCTTTCTCTGTCTGCCACATAATTGTCGCGACATCCATCAATGAATGGCAATAAAGCCGAAATATCCAATATATATGTATATAAATATATATCGGGATATATATGGTCGTAAACAGAGACAAATGCATCTGCAATTGCTTTTTGCGAAATGCTCGGGAGACCTTTCTGCAATTTCCGGCCAAAATGAGCTCTGCTAATGGCTCGAACATTTCAAATATTTACATTGAGACTGAAATTGCAGACAGATATTGAACAATAAGCAGTCAATTAGAGGCTAAGAAGCTACCTTAGCAAGTATAAAGTCTCTACAAATAACTCATAACTATTATTAACTATTCGCTATTCGGGCTGTAAGCCAAATTCTAATACAGAAGATGAGTCAGTAAATTTCATTTCTTGTTTTGGAATTATCAATTAAACTATATTTTTGTATTATATATGGGATCTTCGACTTAAGGCAAGCTTTTATATTGTTTAGACTTTGTTTTTCATATAATTAGAAATTATTTCTGGAGATGCTGTCGTGACAAAGAAGTAGAAGAAAGATATGTCGACTTTAGGCCATATTTGGATTGGCAAGTCTAAATGAACTACAAAGAAGCCATTCAATAAATCTTTTGAGGGGAGATTCTTTATTCTCATTATATTTTCTCCCTTCCTTCTAAATGCTGAGCCTCAACTCAGATGTAATACAAATGAAAGTAATAAAGTCCATTTGCTCAAGGGGGTAGAAGGGGTTGTTTTTCTCCTCTTAGCCGACCTCACCCTAAACTAACCTTATGCTATTAAAAGTAACTAGGCTTGATTTCACTCAAGCCATCATGTTGCTCGAATTACCCATCACTTTGAGCTCTGAATTGATTTTAAAATTATGCAATTATAACTAATTGCTTGCTAAATAATGCATTTGCAGGGGGACAAATAGTAAAATCTCATTTCACATTTCAACGATGGCAAGGAAATTAAAGTGAGCTCAATAATGGATATGCATATTTGATGCAAGCATGCATTTTCTTCAGTTCTGACCTTCGCTGTGTAATTGGTCCTTGGCACCGTTTAATAAAATTATTAAAAGGGAATCCAGTTTTTCTTTTTGCAGTCTTCGCTGAGACGGAAACGAAACCAATAAGTGAAATGTAAATCAACAAAATGAAAATGACATTCAAATTATTGTCAGTCGTGGCGTGAAGGCAAGGAAAAGCGGCCAGATTATTAAATCCTTACATGACAATCGAAAATCGACAAGTGTAACAAGCGACAACAACAGCAAAGACTACAAGGATAACAATGACAACAATGACAACATGAACATCCTTCAGCTCATGGTGTCGACAGCACTGTCAGCCTGAATTTCGCGCTCGCCAGCAGCTCAACTTGTTGTCAGGCTGTCGAAGGATGCCGTGAATACCACTGAAAGTCCTTCTTAGTTCTCTGTCTATGTCTGTCTGTCTGCCTGCCTGTTTCTCTATGTGTGCAGTTCATATGTGTGTTCAGTGGCAATTATGATTGCTTTCCGTCTTTCATTTCTTTTTTGCGCCCTTTTCAATTAAACCCAATTATTGTTATGTAAATTTTCACAGGTGTCACTCAATTGACTGACCTATACGCCTTTGCTTGGCCGTGCCCTCTTATCGTTTTTTAATTTCTAATTGGCCTTCTTTGTCTTGTGTGGCTTAAAGTTGGCAGTTGCATGCTAAATTATTATTTTATAGAACCAAAATGGATATACTCTATTAAATCTGGTATTCACATTAAGTATATGCTGTGTAATCAACCATGTTCAATTCACTATTGTAGATGATAATTTTAAGTGTGGGAAATATGTAGAGAAAGACAGAAAGTTATTTGTACACTCACATTCTTAACATTTTATCATTCCGTTCAAAATAAAAAAAATTATCGTGTTTTCAAACAGTTTCCTTAAGGCATATTTTCTGACGGCAAACTCACCTCAGTCCGGGAATACACAAGAGGATGAGTAATGGCTTTTGATATTTAGAAAAATATGGCTTATCCCACAAATTATAAGGAAAAAGGTATTGATTTTCAAAATCGGTTTATTTTTGATCAATTTATATCCGATAACTCTAAAGTTAGTTTCCGTTTTTCCACACCGATAATAGTTTTAGCTTTGAGAAATGGTTTAATCTTTTGTACCAAGGAATGCAAATAACTAAAAATAAAGAAAAATATATTAAAATTTAATTTCAATATATTAACACAAATGGATAAAGGCTAATTAAAAGACGACTAGGGCTAATAACATGTCAGCACACTGTGCACAAGTTTTAATTTATTTGAAAGCATCCAATAGAAGTTGTGCGGCAAATCAGTTTCAGCTGCTTGAAGCCGAAAGTTTTCTGTTTCTTTTTTTTTTAGTTGTGCTCCCACATCCGCAAATGTTTTTCCCTTTACTTTTATACCAACTTTGAATGTGTTGAGTCAAACGTCGCAATTTCATTTGGCTTCAGTATTAGCTGGTTTCCCTGTTTGTCTGTTTTGACTGATTCAGCTAGTTTGCGATTTGGCCAAAAATGTTAAGCATTTGCCCCACTCTACATCAGTGTGTAATAAGTTTTTGTGGCTTTCTCGTATGAGACCGCAAGTTTGTTGTCTGCCACATTATTTTATGCTTCACAAATTAAATACATTTTGTTTGCTTAAGAAATTGTGTATAAAATCAGCATGCATATCTAAACAATGTTGGCTGCTTTGATTTTTGGGCCAGTAGACCGCATTATTTTGGTTGCAATCATGTTTTCGTTTTTTTTTTTTGTGTTATTGGCCAAATAACAAATTGTAGGCAGCTCCTTGACTAGCTGTCATTCTTTGAGTCCTTTGCGGCCTGCATTCAGTATTCAGTATTGATTGCACACGTCTGAATGCGCTCAACAGCAGTCAGGTTGAACAAATTACAGACCATTCTCTTCTACATTATTAATCATTGTTAATTGACGAATGCTTTGCATATGGAATATTCTGATAACAGTTGAATAACTTTACAATTTCTGCTGCAACAAATGCACTGAATTTATTATAGTTCATATATATTCTGTATATGCTGAAAGTAATTAACTCAAATTGTTAATTCATGATTTTTAAAATCAAGTATACGCTTTGGGCTAAATGAGTTAGTAAGGTAAAGCTTAGAATTAGTTTTATTCGAGTTACAAACAAATTCAACAGCACAAAATTTCTTGGAATTTCAAAGAAATACATTAGTTATTCTAGATTAAATATTCTACAGTAATTATTATAATTTAATATGCTTCATCAAAAATCTAGCAAAAATGTTGAAAATCCACTTTTACAAATAATTTTTCTGTTTTCTGCTATTAATAAATAAATTTCTAAATAAAATAAATAAGTACAATTTTGAAGGATTTTTGAGTAAATATGCGATCTAAAAGTGCATTAAAAACAGCTTTATCACTGATAAAAAAGAGCATGCATTCGTTCATTTAAAGATTAAGATTAAGGACTGGACAGTTGCTTTTGTAAGTGCTGAATTTTGCGGTTGAATTTTGAATTTTGCTTAACTCAAATGTCTTCCAAACAAAGGCCATTGGTGTTGCAACATGCATGTCAGCTGCAGTGGTGTGTGTGTGTGTGTGTGTGTAGTAATGTTTATTCAGCCTGTTCGACACTTGGCTCAGGCCACAACTCTGTGGCTGGTTGGTAAAATTTAGTCATTGTATTCGGCTCAACCAGTGTTGAGCACTTACACAAACACACGCACACACGCACACAACCACACAGCGATAGCAAGTGGGCTTTGTAATTAGCTCACTTAAGCACATTTGCTTTGACAACGCACCTTAATATGTATACATAAATTGTCTTAATTAATTTGGCTTATTCATTATACATACATTGCTGGTAACGGACACACACACACACACCTACAAGCACACACACACATATACACATACACATGTATGTGGAGGAAACCACACAAGCCAATAACCAAAGCTATTCATAAATTTGCGGCTAAAATGCTATCGACAATTTGGCAAATGCTGCGGTCAGTTTGTTAAGTGCATTTATCAACTCGTCAAAATGACATTTTATCATTTTTGTCCCGAGCATAATTAAAATCCATGTTGCCAATGTTTGTATGTTTGTTTGTTTGTTTAACTGGCCCATAATGGGGTCAACCCAGCAAATTTCAATGCGTTTAACAAAACAATTGCACATCTCTGTAATCAGTCAATCGATTGTGAGATTTGGGAGTTCTCTCAGTCCGTCAATTGTAACTTTTATTGTCAAATGGGGGAAATATCAATTTCTAGTCAAGCCTTTAACTCTGCTTATAAACTGCTCAACTTAATTTAAATTGCCGAACAAATATTTCACTTTTATTAATGTTTAAAATTTGTCTTTGGAAAGGAATACTAAGTTTTTGTTAGTTTCAATCATCAGTAGCATTTATATATATATATATATATATATATATATTTAATGACACTCCTAATGCTAATCAAGAACAAATGGGTATGTGCATTTTGGCATCTCTGATACTTACTTATATATCTTACACACTTTGCACAACTTCATAATACACTTTTATCAATTTTTAATAGCTCTAAAATCTCTAACATCTAGAATAATATTCAAATGAGAGTCTAAACCTTAACAAAGAAATTGAGTAACTTGAAATGCAGTGCAACTATGACAAAAATTGTACCCAGTCTGGCAATTTAAAGGTCATATTTATGAGACAGAGCTGCAAAGTTTGTGGTTAGCATTTGGCAGCCACAAATGGTAGACCGCAATGATTAATGCACCAGAGACATAGAGATTGAGACAGACAGGCAGACAGACAGACAGGCAGGCGGGTGAGTTTTTGAGAGTTGAAAATACTGGTTCTGAAAATGCACAAATTGAAATTATTGCAAGAGTTTTTCTTTATTTTTTTTGAGGTACATGCAGCAAGGAGGAGCAAGGAGCAAGTAGTGCTTTGGCCCATTGGTTAAGGAGTCTGGGCGTATTTAAGCCGTATTCAGTGTGCTGTGTGGCAACGCCTTAATGCCGAGCCATTTGTGTTAAATGCGAAAGAGATTAAAACTATGTTGCACTTCTAATTGTTTTAAGCAGCCAAGCAGCCAGATAGAGACTAAGCCACCACACATGGCGTATGCGCAATACTCCGTTTATTGCAATTGCAATTTAAATATTTTCTATTTATAGCACACACACACAGACACTTGCACACACAGAGAGAGACACAGAAAATCGTGTGCTGCAAACAAACATATGCAGCTGCTTCAACAATCCAACCCGAGACTCAATTTGCGCAGCTTAAGTTTCATGGTTTCAATTATGAGATTATTAAATGCACCATTCTCTACGTCTTGCCCCCTTTCTATACACTCTCTCTCCGCTCCGTGTAGCTTTTGCGTGCAACACACAAATTGCTTTTTGATACTAATACAAGTGGAGCATTATCTGTTTCTCTGTTTGCCAGAAGTGGAAACTTGGACAAAAACTGCGCTGCAAATGGCCAAATCAAGCGAGTAAAAGCAACAAGAAAAGCAAATATATTCATTGGCCATCCAAACTTAACCGCAACTTAATTGAAATCATTTCAATATTAATTAAATCTGCCTGGGAAAACTGCACTTTAAACAAACTTCAGCATTGAAAGAATCAAGTCAAACTGTGCTAAATAAAATACAAACGTTTAAAGAACAAAATGCTGAAAAGGATCCAATTAGGTTGTGCTAAAGTGTGAAGCAACCAAAGCTTCTACGAGCACATTAGGTATATATATATTCTTGATCGACATTAGATGAGGAGTCTATTTATGTATGAACAAGATGAATTTAGAGACCATAAGAGCTAGAGACTTTAAATTAAGAATAGAAAATTCTCTTAACCAAATTAAGTTAATTTCAATTTATGGATAACTGATATACCCATGAGAAATAAAAGACACAGTTTTAAGGAAAGGTTGGCTTAAAATGTTTATATAATATTCTGAATTCTGTATTTCTTGCTTGGTAACCTTCTTCGCTAGTTGAAACTCTTTTTTGTGTTTGTCAAAATATAAATAAATACAAAATTCAGTTTATTTAAGATACTTGTATCTAAATATAATAAACTTGAAAATAATATTTTCAAAATTTTAATTTCAATTCTTTACATTCGCTTTTTTCATGTTTGGCAGTGATTGTCAAATATTTTTAGTTTTTGAAAAAATATTTTATTGAATATTTATTGAATGCAACAAATTGAATTAGGAATATAACCGGCGGATATAGAAATGAGAATTTTTGACATGGTAAAATTATTGATTGATGCTTGATGTTGCTATGTTTTTCAGCTTTGTATTTAACAACTGTTTAATACCCAGAGTATCTCTGAGTCGAGCTCTCATTTATTTATTTTGGACTTTTGTCTTTTATTTTGACAGCACAAATTTTAAACTATTTGAAATTTCTATACGAATTAAAATAAATTCTTTGCAGTGCAATGTGTTTTTGCTAATAATTTATACGATAGCTTTTACGTTTTTGTAATTCCCAATAAATTGTGCACAGTTTTAAAATTTGAATACTTTGCAGTCATAAATTTTGTGGGGCTACTTTTAATGTGGGGGCAAAGCTGCATTATGATCGCTTTTATAAGCCTCTTGGCACAATTCAATCTTTATATATTTCGGTTAAGTGAATTTATGCATAGTCATTGCACATGCCCTTACACACACACACACACACTCGCACACACATACAGCAGCAGCTAAAACTATGCAGAAAATGGGGGAAATGGATATACCTTTTGAATAAATGCAGCCCATGCATGTTAAACGCTGGGAATTTGTGATTTTTGTGAGTGTGTTTTTCTTTTTTTAGTTGTGCGGAAGTTTTTTCATACGCCACATGCACATCAACTGGCTGTCGGCGGGGGCGTTGGCATTGGCGTGCCATGGGGGCGTGGCAAAGAGAAAGAGAAATGAAAAAAAAAACGCACAAATATTTAAATGTATAATGAGCAGCTGAAAGCTTTTTAATGGCTTTTCAATTAGACCAGTTCGGTGTGTGTGTGTGTGTGTGTCTGTGTGTGTGGGCAGGTGTGTGCTGGTGTATTTGTGTGTGTGCATGAAAAATTAGCAATTGCCTTGGCAACGGCTGCAGTGTTCTACTTAATTATGCAGCAAACCGAGATTGTTTTTATTATATTTCCCGATACCCATTGGCATAAGTGCCTGCTAGCTGATAACAGCTCTGTCTTATCAGACAGACTTATTCAAAACTTATTCAGCCAGCTGTGCTAACTGCAATTTGAAAGCCTTCGCTTTGACCTGTGGCCGCATTACAGATTTTACCCTGCACATTTGGCCAGGCAGGTTGGGTTAAAGCCAACTGCTGACGAATTAATATTATTTAAGTTTTCATTCATGTGGCTGTCAGCTCTGCAATTTATGTATATACTTTTGGGCTGTTTGTTGCTTTCACAAATCAAATTTAACAAAAATTTAATTAAACAATGCACTTACAACTATTTTAATAAGCAATACCAAGCCGCTAGTCAAATAAAATAAATTATAAACGTTTGGAGGAGAGAGCGCTACTGGGAAATACCCTGCAAAGAGCTGTGTTTCATCCTCTTCTGATGTTAATGAAGTTTTTGGTTGATTAATAATACATTAGAGCTAATAAGATATCAAGTGTAAGGCTGCATCTTTTCAATTGTGTCTCGTATTGCTATCGGTAATTGATTTGTATCGGTAATCTCTAAACTTAAAGCCGAATTTGAAATCTACAGCACTAATTGGCACAAATATCATCTAAATCGAGTCGACTGATAAAAATATACTTCTAGCTATCGTAACTTCCATCTTCTGCCTATCACATAGTTGAACACAATTTCAATATGCCTTTTTGTCCCACTTTTAATGGCTACTGAGTATAAAACTAGGCATACAGGCAAATGGCAAACTATGCCTGACACTTGGAATTGCTGGGGGTGTGCTGGTGTGTGTGGTGTGTGTGGTGTGCGTGTGTGTGTATTGTGCCTTTATGCGATAAATTTAATTTCGTCAAAACCGCAAATTGACAAATATTTTAGTTTGCATAACACACACCGAGGCACACAAACAAACACTTAATGTTTATTTTAATTGATTTGCGCTAAATTTATTGATTTCATTTTGTGAACAGTTGTTGGCACATATATGTAGCTACATACCCGCATTAACCAAGTTGCTATAACCCGACTTGAACTCATTATTGGTTTGCTTACGAGCACCCTAACTCCTCCCTGTTTGCACCCTTCCTCATGAATATTTGCGTTTGTTGTGCTAATTTGCATGTGCGACTTCTCCCTGCTTGGAACATAAATAAAAGCGCCCATTTCGTTAACAATTTAGCCTTGCTTGCAAATTTATTGGGCGCCTCAGTGCATTTGGGTTAAGACTATGGGAAATGGCTTATCTTTTTTTTTGGTTCTAATTAAATGCACAAATTACTTGCGCTATTTATTGACTAGCTGCAACATTTCGGTTCAACTGAAAAGCAACAAAATCGATTGAATTAAACTAAGCGACTGAACTGTACAACAAATGTATTTGCCTTGTACACGAATCAAATAATATGAGCGATATTGGCAATATAATATTAAAATGAGAAGAGAAAATCAAGAAATATAATTTTTCTTATAGTTCATCAATTATATGATCTTTTAATTTTGACAATTCTGTTGTGACTTTTAATATATATTAAACACCAGACTAATGGCTTCACTTTTTTTGTTCTAGTTAATTGCACAAATTACATGCGATTATTTATTAATTAACTGCAATATTTGCGGTTGTAAGAAATGTATTTTAATTTTTTTTTTTTTTGCTTTTTTTTATAAATAATTAAAATGAAATTTTATGTAGCCCATATTTAAATTAAATCAAAGCAAATCAGACTATTAAGTTATTTATTTAATTTAATTTTTTTTCTTCATTTTTTGTCAGTTTATTTTTTAGGGGCAGGTAGAAGAGTTAGAGTCTGTTTAGAGTCTAGCTAAATGAGCCGAGTTGTGTGCTTTGTGTTTATGCTTAAGCAATTAAACAGACCCATTCAAGAGCACAAAAGACACTCGAGGATAAAAACTGCTTTTGTTTTCATCAATTTTGCTATGGCTGGCTGGCTGTCTGTCTGCCTGGTCTTGTCTGCCCTTTGCTGTCTATGTTGCCGTAGGGCTTCTTGGCCAACTGTTGTTCTTGTTGTTTTTGCTGCTGTTGTTGATTTTATATATTCAAATTAGTTCGTTTTGCACGAGTGGCACTCGAATGAGAGCTACGACAACTAGTTGTACTACCACTGTGATATTTTTCAACTACGCCTGACTGACTAACAGACTGACTAGTTGGCTGACTGACTGGTTGGCTGACTGACTGGTTGGCTGACTGGCTGGAGTCCCTCTGTAAGCGGGCACATTCAGCAGCCGGCTATCAAGTTGCCTGTGAAGTGCTTATCCTCAAATCAGTGACACTTCAATGTGCTCTACACACCGAAAGATAAATCTCACTGAATTTTAGAAAGTCGCATAGGGTAACTCATCTAATTAGATATAAAATACATTGGATTTAGATTTCTAAAAACTAGCATTTTTCATTGCTTTGTGGATTTTTATATGTTTATATATTTTATATGTTTATACTTGTTTCTGAATTTCAAAGAGGATTTTTCTAAATTTTAGAAATGCATTTCTTAACGATAGGAAATATTTCTTAAAAGAGAAAATTCGCCATCTTTTTGGGATTGTCGAAGGTTAGTTTTTCTAATTTTTGTATATGCTTATGTTTAGAAATTATTCACAAAAACAAGAAAAACATGCTAGTTATGGATTCGATTTTTTTTCTGAGTGTACGGACTGACCAAGTGGGTGACGTTGAGCTCGACTCGACTCGACTCGAAATCAACTCAGTCAATTGGGGAGGGGTTTCAGCCTGTGACAAAAGTGCGAAGCTCGCCTTCATTTATTTACTTAGCCGTTTGCTGTTTGCCGTTTTGCCAACTGGCCAACACAGCACGGCAAGTGTTGTGAAGTGTTGTTTGCGGCCCTGATTGAGTAGCTAAATAAAGTTGGCAAATGCCCCTTTTGTCGTCGAGCATCTCTCTTCCTGCATTGCCATCGACGCTGATGACGATTTATGGAAGTACGTGTGGGGTGTAAAGACGATGATGACGATGATGATGGTGATAATAATGATGCCCGGCTAATAGACTTAAGCGTATCAATTTTATACAACCCAGCTAAAGAAAGCCAGAAGTGGTCTTCTTGTCTTTTGACTGCTGGAATGTGTGTCTGTGTCTGTGTGATGAGCAAACTTTTTGCAATGACTCAAAAGAAGCTAAATCGATTAAATTAAATTAAGCCACTGGACTGCAAAACAAATGTCTCTGCTTCGTGCTCCATTGTACTTAATTATTTATGGAATTTTTGTGTTTTGGCATTTGAAGTTAGAAAAATGTTGAGTAAAATACATCATAATAAGTTATTCTGAGAAGCGGAAGAAATATGTGATATGTGTTGATTTGTATTAGTTGGCTGCGAAATATATTTATAGCTAAAATAAAATAAAGCAATCTAGCCGAGAGAGATCTACGAAGAGATATCCAGAACACAGCTTGCTGATGATATTTGTTTTCAATAATCTGTGTGTTATTGGCAGGTTTTAAAAAAAGATTTACAGTAGATCAGTAATATGTTGGGGTAAAATTAAGTATTGTATTGCTATCTGAAATATCGATATAGTTAAGAATGAAATGAAATGAAATTTAAAATTCAAATTAAATTTAAATTAAAAGATAAGAAATATTTATAAAACATTTATAGATATTTATTTATAAGATATCATATAACAGTTAAGTTTTTTTAGATGCTATGTGGTGCCTGTTAGATATCTTAGCACAATTTTATCAAACTCTTTTTCACAGTTTAAACGGTCAACGGGCTAAATAAAATAATTATTCTTTTATAGTTGGTCTATTGATACAAACTAACTGAAATTGCAACAATTTTTGGAGCATTGGCCACAATAATAATGCGAAGTGCACGGCATTTATAAGCCGATTACTGAAAGGCATTTCTGAATTGTAAATTGTGAATTGGGAAGGCTGGTGGAGATGCGTTAACCAAGCGCAACTTATTTATAGTTGGGGGTGTTGGGGGAGGAGCTCCGGAGCAATTTATCGTCATTAGCGCGGACCACAACGAATTTACACTTGAACATTTTGCACGAGCTGAAAATGAAATGCCGGCGGTCATATTCAGTGCGGTGTTGGGCGCCTTTTGTTAATGATGCCGCCGCCGATGCAACAACAACAACAATGACAACAACAACAATAACAACAGCGACAGGGACTTGGCCAACGACAGTGGTAATGATGATTACTGGACGGTTTTAAATCATGCGCTAATTATTGCAATTGTAGCCGGCGGCCAACCAACGAAGCCAACCAACCAGTCAACCAGCCACTTGGCCAGCTCGTTGATGACGCCGTTGAATAATTGATGACGGGCAAATGATGACGACGACGACGACGACGAGGACGTAGACGATCAGCCTGGGCAATCAAATGTTTGTGTTTGGCCTCTAACAAATAACTAAGCATTTTTGAGGGCCCTCCTCAGAGGCAACTAATAATATGTTGCAGCATATGTTGAGCTCAACTATCGGATACCCTGCAGCCAGCCGATCAGTTAAGATTATATTTGTATTGTTAACTTTCAGTTTAAAGGATCTTCTTATTATATAAATAAAATACTTTTTTCACGCTCATATATCTTTTAATATGCGTCTAATTGTATTTTCTAAATTCGCATTGAAAACAAGTCAACCAATAAGTAATTACAGCTGGTAGAAGGTGCTATAGAACAGGATGTGTGCTGCTAAGAAATACCGCTCATTGAAGGAGTTTCTAGTTTGGCTCTTAAATTGCAGAAAAAATATAAGTTCTGGTTTTGGGAAGTCACATTCTTCAATTTATTCTTACTGAATAATAAGCTGAACTGGCCTTGGCACTAAAAGTATGTCGAATTTAAAAAATTCAGTGTGTCTTTCTGCTGATCAAGAATAAATATACTTTAGGTGCTCGTAGCTGCTTTCTTCAGCCTGTTACATACTCATGCACAAAACCAAAACGCATTTTAAATGCGTTGAGGGAACAATGAATACAAAAAAGTAATATACAATTAAAATCACAGGCAATTGTGCCTGCAGAGCGACACTTAGTTCAACTGCAACTGCAACAAGCCTCACGGCAATCAACCTAATTTATTACTACCATTTCATACCCAGCCAACCAACAAATCATGAAGCTATTTCCTGTGGCAAATAAAACGGCCGTAAAATGTTGCCAAAAATTGCCGGCATTTCGATATAAATGTTATTACATAATTGAAAATTGCAATTGCAATTGCCACCGCAGCACTTTCAACCGGCACACCTGCCACACCAGCTGACTGGCTGTCTGCACACTGAGCCGCAACAATTGCTGCCGCAACAACTGCGGCAAGCAGGCTTTAATCCCTGGAGCATCATCAGTCGATTGTAATGACAATTAGTTATATTTTGTGCATTTCCAAACAGTTGAACAACCGCAAACATTTGTGCGTCTCATGTTGCATGTTTCAATTTGCAGGTTGCATGTGGCGTGTGCGTGATATTTGAGTATTTAATATTTCGACATGATTTATGATGTGCAATAAATATGAATGGAACAGTTTATATAAATAAAATTTAATCCTATTATCACATTTATGGCTGCGGAGAGTTTAGATCCACCCCAAAACATTTCCAGGAAATTGGAGTGAAAACTTAAAATCAATTTTAAATATTTTACTATTAAACGGCATTAAAAAATGCCCTGATTTTTGGTCAGCGGACTACTTTTGACAAAGTTGTGACTGAGGAAATTGTTGGCCTATTCGTATTGGGACTTTTTGGTAGTACAATTTTAACTGGAATTCAGTGCAGGCTAGAGTTCAAGCGTTGATCAGAATTGCTCGGCTTTTAAAAATCAGTTCAGCTCTGTGAAAGTTACTAACTAACTAGCTGAACTAACTGGGAAACTGGGAAACTTCCCTGTCAGTTAAGTAAGATTAAAATAAAAATTTCTATCTTTCTTTCAAGCACACTTCAGTTGCTTCTTTTAATTTAGTTTACTGTACTAGAGTGTTTGTATTGGTATACTTATTTTAGCCCAGTCCAATAAATGTATTTCATATGTGTGCTGTGTGGGAGCTCAGCCATTGGCGAGTCCGAGGTCATTAGGTTTTGGCCCTGTCGCTTTATGCCCACACATTGACACAAATGTAAACCCACACATACACACACGCACACACACCCACACACACACAAGGGGACAGTCAGACAAACAACTCATTTCGCTCAGTGAACTCAACAATAAGCATAAAAACATTCATCACTGATTCACTACGTGAGCTGGTTGTTCAATTACAATTGTTGTTGTTGATGTTGCTGTTGCTGTTGCTGTTGTTGCCAAGGTGCTGAGCTGGGAGGATCAGGGGAATGTCGTGGGTTCCAGCTGATGATGATGACGATGATGAATATATGAGTGGCGCTGATTGAATATCAACGCCAGCAAAAAGGGCCACAGTTAACACTTTCGAGTCTCTCGTTTCCTGCCTCTGCCTCTGTGTTCTGCATGTAATACAATATTTGCCATGTGTCAGCGAGGTGTCTATGTGTGTGTAGCATATTTTCTGCGCTAGTCAACTGTCAGATTTAGCGTTGTGCCAGCATAAAATGTTAAAATAATGCCCGAGTCATAGACAGGCCGTCTTTATTTGGGCAGCGCCCGCATCAACAACACTCTGCAAAGCAAACGGTTCATGTGCCCGCCTTGGGCCTTGCCACATGCTCATCATCATACCCCCGTCGCCCTCACCTTGGCAACCTCCTGACAAATCCTACACTCTGAAAAAAATTGCGCTGAATTTTTGGAATTTTTGAAAATCTGAATTTGTATTTCTTCATTTAAGTGTTCAATTTTCGAAAATTTAGAAAAACTATGTTTCATTTTCAGGGTGTTTTTAGAGCGATAAAAAAGCAGCACTAACTTTAGCTCTTGTCCTGCATATATTTTATTAATAACTATTAGAATTTTAAGATCTCATTTACACAAGAAACATTTTAGATAGATTACAAAACCCATTAATTTTTTTAATTATGATTATTAATTTTTCTAAAGGAAATACATATTTTTTGGGATAGTAGATTTAGTGTTAATGATTTGAAATAGGTTTTCATCTATTTAGAAATGATTGCTAAATCATGAAAAAATATTGTCCTTTTCGGGACGATTTTTTAAAACATTGTTCAATTTTTTTGTGAGTGTAGAGTGGCAGTCGCTGGCAATCGTTGTAAGCGGCGACCCAGTTCACAATCCCTGGGTACCAGCAACATTATCAGCCATTTGTCGCATACAATCTGTTTGCCTTCTTCTTTTTCTTGGTTTCTCCCCGCTCTCCGCTGCACCCTCCTTGCCGCTTTCCTACTCCTCTGTTCTGTTTTACTGCTTTTCCTTCTCAGTTTTCCTCTGTTTTTTTTTCTCGGCTGCTGCTACTTCCGGTGACAGCGTAATATTGTAATATGCTTATGTCTCTGTCTCTTTGCCAGTCTGCAGATATGGCTAGGAAAATGAAAATGAGAACTGGCATGGGAATGAGATCTCACCGATGTATATACATCTAGATGTAGATGTAGATGTAGATGTAAAGGGGGGTTGTATAGCGGAAGGAGAAGGGGGGGGGGGTTGTCAGTAGTTCGGGTTGTAAGCAAATTTGCTTTGTCAGCCGTTGAAAGTTTTCAGCATGTTATTTATTATTGCGTTGGCTGTTCTCTGTGAATTGTGTGTGTTGCTTTTTGTTGTATTTTTTTTTTGTTTCAAGAAATCAATCAAATAGACTGTGTGGGTGTACAACTTGATTAAATTAAAAGGCAGCCAGTGCATCTTCGGAAACACACACACACGCACACACCCAGTACACACACACACACACACCCGCAAAATTCAGACATGTGCGTAGAGATATTGGCATTGCAATTTGAAGACATGCAGTTGAAATGCATTTCGTGTTGCCTGCCTGCTTGTCTGTTACATGTAGCAGAAATAACAACAACAGCAAATACTTCATTCTATATGTATCTCCATTTTCATTGGCATTTCCATTGCCATGTTACCATTAAAGCCCCCGTGCACCGCCGCACACACCCAGCAGTTACGTGCTAAGAATTTTAATTAACAGATAAATCAATAAGAAATATGGACAACGCCTGTCAGTGTTAGTCTCTCCTTCTCTCTGTGTTTGTGTGTGTGTGTAATGTGAATAAAGCAGCATTGCTCGCCAACTAAGTAAACTTCTTCTGAGACTTCGACTGAGTCTGAGGCACTTGTCTATTTGCTGCGGCAGTTAAAGAAAAAGCGCAAGTGCTAGAAATGGCCAGCAGCAATGGTAAAATGCTGGGAAATTATAGCACAACGGCAGTTCAAATTGCAACTGCAACAGCAGTAACGATGAGTCTTGCATCTTGGGCCAACTTAACCCCCTGATGGCCAAGAGCTGTCTTAGATGGCCCAAGTTAATTTTCGGGCTTATAGTCCTGTTTTCGGATCAAAAAGGGATTTTGAGTAAGAACAACAAATAAATAAATAAATATATATATAAGATAATAAAGATATATGCAATTTATTTGCATTTTTATCGATTTTACGATCTTTTCTTGATGGCCAAAAGAAGTGTATCTATTTTTTCGTTCACTACTTACCTTATGCAATGGGAATATTTTCGGCAATCAGCATCAAAATATATCAGAATATGTCATCAGAATAAATAAATTCACACAGTTTAACAAAGGTTTAACAAAGTGAATTTAACTTTGCAATCTTAAAATAAAAAATAAAATAATAATGACAAATTTCGCAAGTTGTTTGACAAAGTTTTGTATAAATGGAGTCTTGCATTATTGATAAGTTTATTGCGATGTGAAAAAAGGCAAATCTTGCAAAAGGGTTGCCAAAACTAATTTTTATTTACGAGAGTTCGAATTACCAGCTAAATTATTTTCGGTTTGAAAACAGAAATGACAGAAAATACATTTAATATTCTCCTTAAAATAAAATGAATAATTTAGCGAATAGTTAATTTGTAAGTAAATAACCGTAACATGTAAGGCAGTCTAAAGGCAATTATAGCCACTTCATCAAATATTGCAGGATATTTGAATAATTTATGAAAGATTCAGGTATCCAAAGAAAGCCAGCATATGGAGTGCAGACTGTAGTCTTGGACTTAAATGGCAAATGCAGCAATAAATGGAATTACGGCCAAGTGTTTGATAACTTCCTTGCGAACTCTGGCGCCTTTCTTACTTTAGCATCGACTGCAATTTTTATGCGTTAAGTTTTCATCTTCAAAGCGGCAAAGGGAAAATGCTTAAAAAAAGGCGGCAGTTTAATGACGGAATGAACGAGCCTGAGTCTCCCCTGGAGAGAGACACGCGTCGCAATGTAATGTGGCGCCATAAAACACATACACACTCGTCCACACATACTGCCACATACACACTCCCACACACACTCCCATTTACGTGTAGCTTGAAGCAACAATTTCTTGATTTGGATCTCATCGAGTTTTTTTTTGGGTGGCGCAAAAGTTTAATTTGAATATAATAGAAAAACTTTGCAGTGCAAATAGCCAAAAGCCAAATGGCAATAACAATGTGCGAAAAATGGCCAACACGCAAAACACATACAAGCAGCCAAAAAACAAAATAACAAAATATGTTTGCCAGCGTTTGGTTCGACCAAAATAGTTTTTCAAAAAAAGAAAAAGAAAATAAAAATAAAATGCACAACGTGGGATATATATACACATATAACATGTTTTATGGCATTTGTGATTGTTGTGTCATTAAGTTGAAATTGTGTAGGTGGTCGGGACCAAACACTCGTACACACACACACACACACACACAAATATAAATACGCACATATATATATATATATATATATATACATATATATATATCTGTATAGAGTACATGGCCGTGTTGAAATGTTGCCAATTTTATTTGTATTTCTATTTCGCAGCGCACCAAAAAAGTTGTAATCGAAAAACGCTGATTGCAGCTACTTTTTATTTAGCTTTAAACTTTGTATTTTTTTTTTATAATTATTTTGTGGCAAGTTTATTTATGGGTCGAGCTGCTTGCTGGCCAACTTTGCACATATATTTATTTGCGTTCAATAATTTGTAAACACATTTTGCGTTGCCAGTCCCTTTATGGCCATGAAAAAGGCAACAGCACGCATTGCCAATGTGTAAAACACACACAAACACAAGCCATGGGAAAGGGCCAGCCAGGATAGGGAGAGCCAGGACAATGACAGGACCTGGAGTCAGCAGCCAGCAGCCAGCAGCCAGCAGCTCACCTGCCTTGGCTTTTGTGGCAAGCTGCGCGTTCATTCATATTTCCCTCAGGACAATTCTGTGTGTGCGTGTCTAAGTTTGTGAGTGTTGGTGTGTGTGTGTGTGTGTTGTGTGTATTTTGGTGTGCTTGTGCGCGACTTACAAGCTAAGCGCAACGTTTTGTTGTCGCGCTGCTCTTGCTAAATGGGGTGTTATTGCATTTTAAGATGTCTGCGATAGCTCGAGAAATTAGTGCTTGGCAATAAATAAATGTTAACTGCTATAGCATTATTTATTCGATTTTAATATGGGTTCAGACATTTTCGACTTTCTTTTGAGACAAACTTATTTAATTTACATAAATCGTATGTTCTTTTGCAACAGTTAATTTAAAGAAGTTTAATATAGGTTGAGATATTTTATGGAGTTTTAATTATTTACGGGATATTTTAAAATAAATAACAAAAATGTAACATTTCTTTTACGATTTTAGTATGGGTTGAGCAAGTTTGGATTTATTTTAATTATATTTTAATACGTGTATTTTATGGTTTTTCTAATTCAAACAATTTTGATAAATATTTGTATTTCACGTATGCAAATAATAATATTGTTAACTTGGTTTTTTTTTACTTGCTCTCTTTTAATATCTCAATTATTACACTTGCAGTGTATTTTACAGATCGACTTATTGAAAACCGTGCCTTGAATTTTTGTACCTTGGGTTTTCTCGCGAATTTCGGCTTTCGCAGCTTATTAAATATTCAAAAGCAACTTCAGTTGCCTGCCAACAGTAACAACAACAACAAAATGCCAACAGCAATAACAACAACAACATCCACCTCAACCTCAACCGCAATGCAACAAGCTAAAAATTAGTTTAAGTCGAGATTTCTATAGCCACTCAGATGGTGGAGTTCGGTGGTGGTATTTTTTTTTTTTTGGCGCTGTTGATGTAGATTTGTTGCCCAATTCGTGCTGTGTGCGACTCAAGTTTTATCATTCCATTTTGGTGTCGCTGTTTTTTTTTTTATATTTTGCGATTGCTCGTGGAATTTCTTTTCAATTTTCGCCTAGCACGAGATTTGCTATTGCCATATTGTTTACGTGGCGTATGCGCGTTATATTTGCATACATTGTCGAAATTGCGCATACGCCGCGTTTTGTTTTCGACTTTGCTGACACAGTTGCGAGTCAAACGCCGTCAAGCGCCAGCCCGAATCAATTTGCCCAACATATTTGCATAATAAGCATAGAGTAGGCCCAGAGTTGCCAGTTGCCAGTTTGCAGTTTGTTCGTCACTCAGCCTGCCACTTGATCAATATGTGGATAGCGTGCACATAAAATGTCACCCACTCCTCGCTCCCCCCTCTCATCACATATATTACTTTGTTTTCATGCGCAAAAATTTGTGTCACACAAATGTTGCTGGGTATTTGGGTTGAGTTCTTGTTCGATTGGGTCAAAACTGAGCCACGTCTCTTAGCTAATAACCTTTCATTTTCAACCCTTTACGCATAAACACAAGCTGACTCTCTGCAGCAGCGGCAACATCATTGGCAAGTGCAACAAATGTAGCGGAATAATAACTTTATTATATATACTACACACAAACACACATACACATATGTGTGTAGTGATTGTATTGCTTTTGGATGTGCTAAGCAAATTTCAACAACTAAATCGAGTAATTCGTTAAGCTTTGATTTTGTTATTCACTTTTCATATTACTTGCATAAGCACTTGAACCCTTTATCTTCATTCAACTCTCGAAAAATATTATTCTTTTTCAAAAATACCGCAAAACTTTGGCATTGATTTAATTTTGTGCGCATGAAATCTGTGTATATGCCATTGTGTGTGTGTGTGTGTGTGTGTGTGTGTGTGTGTTAGGTGTTTGTATGATGAGCACAAGTTTTGAACGATGACGTTGCGAAAACTTATGGCTCAACAGTTTGTGTAGCACAAGCACTTAAGCTTAAGTGATTTTTATTGGTCACTTAACGCTCGAGAAGCCATCGCTCCTCCAAAATGCTGACCACAACAACAACATCCACAACAAGTTAAACAGAATCGATAAACAAATTGCCAAATTAGCACCCCAAAACAAAAAAAAAAAACAGATAAGAACAGAATAACCAAAAGCAAGAGAGGGAAAAACCGGAAGAAAAAAAAAACGAAGCAAGGCACTGGGATAACAGATCTGTTGGGTTTGTTACTGGGCTGGCGGCTGCGGGCCAAGCAATTCATCTATTCAAAGAAAGCCATCCATTCAGAGCACGTCATTCATACGGCTGCCCAATCGTGCGAGATGCCCTTGCCCCCCTCATCTAATGCCAGCCAGCGAACCTAAGATAAATGGCGCACAGATTATGATCAATTTGTAGTAGTAGGCAAACGGCCGCCTTTGATTGCCACGCCCCCTGCAACTGGCAGGCGACGTCTGCTTATGACAAACTAAACACGCAACTCCCTCCAAAAAAATGAGGGATAAAAATGCGAAAAAAAGGTCGCCAACTATTCATGTGATAAATGATGGCAGCTTAGCTACAGCAGGTCAAACGGGTCGAATACGCAACGCATGTAAATAAGAAAAGTTTTAAGCTTGCGAATGCGATTTAATTATACATATTTACTTGGTTTAAGCGAAAACATCTTTGTCTGCCCTGTATACAAGTGTTAAATACTTAGTAGGTTTGCTGATACTGTGCTTTGTGTCATCTTTGGCTTGCTTTACGACATGTGTATTTTATTTGTATATTTTTTCCAATTAAGAATTCATTTACTAAATTTAATCAACTGAACGAGATACTTCACTTGCTGCTTTGTTTCTTAACAAATTCGTTTAAGTGTTTCAATAACTTCCTATATGGATTTCTATCAATATGTCAGCTTAAAATAATTAATTAAGCACTTCCTACAAATTTATATATCAACAATAAATTTAAAATAAATTGTTAAGCCGAAATTATTCTTAAAACGTAACATTATCAAAATTAAACAATATAAATTATAATTATATAATGAATGAAGGCAAACCGTAACTTTGAATTTAAAATACACTTTCAATAAGTAACAGAATATAAAAAAGTGTTAAGAAAAAGTGATATATTTAAAATGAATTAATCAAGCAAAATTCGAACCTGACCTGAACCGAAGAATATATATGGCTTATGTCTGACACGAGCTGCTTTTTGTTGCCTGTTACGAACTTTTGTTTGAGCTTATATAAAAAACCTGTGTGCATTTTGCTGTCCGGGTGTTTATTTCGTTGCTTTTAATGGAGAGCATACATCGCGTATGCGTGATGTTGTTCCTGCTGCTGTTGTTGCTGCTGCCGTTGCTGCTGCTGTTGCACACAGGACACGCAAATGCGGGCGCGTGCGTGCGTTTAACGACTGCAACAAGCGATAAGCAAAGCCGGAGTTGAACTCGCTGCTTTTGCCGCTGTTGTTTATGCGTGTTAATTCCCTTTGATAAAATAATGCCATGGATAACCTTTAAATGGTTTTGGCCCGCATTTGCAAGCCATAAAGCAGTCTTTTTGGGGCGCCGGCTCTCACTCTTTCTCATTCTCTGGCCAGAGTCCGAAGTTTCGTTAGGCTTACACACAATTAAGCCTTATTTATTCTTGGCCTACTGGCTGCTGTTGCCGTTGCCGTTGCCGTCGCTGCCTTTGCTGCTGCCATTGCCATCGATTGCTGTGATAAGCAATAAATGTATAAATAAATATTATTGAGTACGGAATAGCACAAAAAAGAAAATGTCCATTAGGCAGTTGAAATCAAAGGCCGTGTTAAGCAATAACAACATCTTTCCAGACCACGTTCACTAATTGCTGCCGCTCTGCGCACGCACACTAAGCCAAAACCAAACCCCAACCCAAATACCTCTTATACTACGAGACTACGGGACTACGGGTTCAGTAGGCATTTAGCAAACATGACAAAGTGTTAATACCAAGGCTAACACCATTTGTTGTGTCAGCCGCTCACAGCCATTGGCAGCAGGTGGCCGCAACCAGCCCAAACGAGGCCAAGAAATTAAAAGAGCTTCTTAAAAGCAAAACTACGACCAAAAATTCTGTACGAGTTGCCGTGCGATGCGTGCACAGGGGCCAAAACAATGCCACACACGAGGCATGGGGCACGGGGCACGCCCACACAGTTCACGACCCGACCTGCTGAGTGTCAAATTTGAGGAATGTGTGTACACTTTTCCAAGCGGATAGGGAAATGTCTCCTAGCATAGTGTGAACTTGAGGAGCAAAGCGTACACTCAGAAAAAATAAGGCAAGCAGCAATTTAAAAAGTCACCCTGAAAAAAAAATTCTTAAAATTCGAAAGTAATTTTTTTTAGAACTGTTTTCCTAATTTTTTTATAATATATTTTAAAAGTCAAAATGAAAGCCTTTTTCATAAAAAATACTTTCGAATATTAAGAATAAATTAATAAAAATGCTATGCTATAATTATCTCAAATTAATATATTTTGTATATATATTTTATGAATAATAAATATGACGATTCTCTAAATTTCAGGGCGACTTTTTCTTTGAGTGCAGAGCAGCTGCTGGAAATTGAAATAGTAGTAACACAAATCGATATGGATGTGTTGTTATAAAGAAGGCTGAATCTCTTAGGATCAAAGAGCCAATGCGCACATTCGCACACCAACAATGATTGAGGGCCGACCTTAACTCCTCCCTACTCGACTCCCGTTTCATCATAATAACAAGAAATTTGACCCACTTGGAAGTCAACAACAATTTGAGAGCGGTGTCGATGCTGGCACGTGTAAGCAGCAAATTGCCAACCGCTAATGTCATAAACGCCAGCCAGATTTGCACAATTATGACAGGAAGCTTCAGCAAACACACCAACAGACACATACATACACACACGCACACACACACGTATGTTGTGTAAAGGCTTTAAGCACTTAACGAGATGAAAGCGCCATCAAGTATGCAACACAAATACAACTAGCTGAGTGTCCTGTACGAAGAGGGGACTAGTTGAGGGTGGGTGGCGTGTGTGTGTGTGTGTGGGTACCTAGGTGGTTGGGTTGGCTATGTGGCAACATCAAATATTAATAATTTTGGTGCGCACCGACTACAAAACTAGACTAGAAAACCATAAATGGCTGGTGCCAGGTATCGTGCTCGGTTTACACAATAAGCAAAACGCATCGACTGCGTGACTCTGTTTGTTTACGAGGGGTGTGGAGGGGAATAGGCGTATATAGCCCCAATGGGTATAGAGTAGCAGACACAAAGACCGATATTTTTCGGCCAAGACCATCCGCTGGGAAATTAGTTTAAAAGGGCAAAAGGGCTAGAAAGAAATTAACTGCGTAACTTACTTACTTACTTGTAAACTGATTATTTATGATGCCCACTGAGCCAGGAAAAGCAGCGTAGGCGTTGGTCAGGTGAAAGGGCTTATTCGCCATCTCGTTCGCACTAATTTGTTAGCCGTTAGCCAATTTTAAACAATTTTATTACACTTGCCAAAAATATAAATTGCACTAAAAATTAACAACTTTACAAACAATTCCACTTAAAATGTTTATTGCGCTCATTAATTTTTTGGACTTTTGACTGTTGAATGCGAGGTGCTTGAATGTTTTGGTTTGTTTTTGTGGTTGTTTTGGTTGTTCTTGTTTTTTGGCTTGTAGTTTGGTGAGTGTACAAAAAAACAGCGCATAAAAATACAGCTAGAGTCGACAGCAAGTGGCTCAAATTGCATTAAAGTTTCAAGTGCTTTAATTTCTGCATGCTTTCTTTTGTAGCTCTCTCTCTCTCTCTCTCTATCTCTCTCTCTTTCCCTATTTTACTCTATCCCCCTTCATCTCTGCTGTTCAATAAAAATGCACAGCAATGTATAAAAATATAATTTATGCGTTGTGTATGGTTTATTAAGTGCGATTTATACGACGACCAGACGCCGCCAGTCGTCTGACCAAATTGTCTGCTTGGTCAACTCAAACAATATCCACAACAACAATAATAAAAATAAAAACAGTAAAATTAACAATAACAATAACAGCAATAACAAGATTTGTATATAAAATATTAATATTAATGCTGCTGCGCGCCTATAAATAAAGCGGACTTAAAGTTTTAATGAAGCGCATAAATAAAATGCGCAAATAAAGTTAATTTCATTTGTCAGCCAATATCACACTCATAAATATATATATATATATTTATATATATATATATATATATGTATATCGGTTGAATGAGTTAAGTTCAGGCAGTAAGAGTCCATTTGACAGCTTAAAGCAATCTACGACTGTTAACAACTTCAAAAAGGGCCCAAACGAACGAGGCAACATCAATGTTTGAAAAAAGCTAGTAAGCTGCAAAGACGATAAGAGGCATAGTTGTTTGTGTGTAAGTGTGTGTTTGTGTGTGAGTGTGTGTTAACAGGTGTACACTGGCAAAGTGCAGCAGCAGCAGCAGCAGTGAGATGCGTGCAACCAATTGGAATGGAGTGACACATGCCCAGTAGTCCTGTAGAGAAGCCAAAGCCAAAGGCAAAAGGAAAAAAAGGAACAGAAAAACGCTGAAAAAGTGGGTGTAAAAAGGAGCACTGCTTAGTTAAAGACACAGACTAACTGAAAGTAACTAAAAAAATCATGGATATGAAAGGTTTTTACAAGGCACTTAGAAATTGTTTTCTAAAAATATACAAACTTGTATCAAGGAATTTTTAAGTGAATAGCTTTTATTTTTAGAAATTTATATGCTATTGATCTGAAAATTTCGTGGAAATGAAATGTGCTTACAAGGCACTTAGAAATTGATTTTAAAAATAGACAACCTAAAAAAGATTTATTATTTATTGATATTTTTCCTTAACAGTGTAACAAGCTTACGCATGTTATTCAAGGTGCGAGTGATTAGTGAATTAGCAGTTAAATACATGATATTAGTAATATATAAACATAAATTATTTTTAATAATAATAATATTTTTCAGAGAAAGCTCAACTCCATTTTGACTTGATGACATTATCAAAATTCATGTCACTTAATTTGGCTAAGCATTTGTTCAGTCAAAATACTAAATAAATATGGAAAAATAATTTGATTTGTCATAAAAACTCACCAAATTGTTTAATTGGTTTTCCACTTCTTTTTTTTGTTTTATTTGGCTTTTTATATAGGAAAGCTATGGGAAAGCTTTTAAAATATCATTTGGAAAAGCGCCTTCAACTGCAAAACTTTTCCATTAAAATGCTTAAAACAACAAAAGCAAAAGAGAAACCAGCAACAGCTACAACAACAGCAACAACCAATGATTGCTGAAGGCGGAGCCAGAGCCAAAGTTGCAGCCTCGCCCACTTCTAAAACGGGGCGCATGCCGCACAAGCTGCAACAAGAACAAGAGAGGCCTGCACGACGGACGGAGCCAAATGCACTTCAAAGTCATTTCATTTGGAAAATAAAACCTGAACCGAGCATAAAAGACACTAAAGCACAACGACAACAATAACAAAATCCACAGCAATATTAGCAACAATAACAACCATTCCGAACAACCACAAAACTTATTTTAGTATATCTTTTTTTCTGCTATTTTTTGTTATTTTTGTTGACCGTCAAGTGCGCGTGACTTTTGGAGACTCGAACAAATTTCGGTTGAATAATTTAATTGTTGCGAAAGAGACGCGTACCCGCAAAACCTTGACAGCAGCTGAGAACTGAGAACTGAGAACTGCGAAGAGAACCGAGAACCGAGAACTGTGAACTGAGAACTCAATGGCATAAAACCAGAACCAAAAAACTTTTTCAGCTTCCCTTTATTTTTTTTATATTATTTTTTTTTCGAAAATGAGCGCAAATAAAATATGCAAAAAAGGCATAGCCAACTTTATGATGTTTGACTTTGTACAGCGCAAAATACCACCCACAATGCTATATATATTTACACCTCCCGCCCTCTCCACTCAACCCCTGCCACGACGCTTGCTTTAGCCTTGCCCGGTAGAAAGGCAAAACTTTTATTTTAAGTTCAAGTTAACTTTCTGGTTAGCGCCGCCGACGCCGCCGCGAGCCAAAGGGCCACGCTCAAGTGGCAGGCAGTAAGGCAGGGGGTGGTGAGGAGGTTGGGGTGGTATGGGGGGTGGAGGCTGTGGAGTCGGTTACACCTACCATCAAATAAAAAAAGAAAGTATTGTAAATTTAGCGCGCGAATGCTTCACAAAATGAACAAAATAATTTATTCTCAAATCAAAGTTAGGAAGCATTTTGTATATTCGCATATTAGTAATACACACATGTGTGTGTGTGGTGTGTGTGTGCCTAGTCGAAAATTTAATTTCCCAGCTCTGTGTTTTATTTATGATCCAGATATGCTTATTCCTACCTTTCTGCAAGTTTTCACAATTCGACTTTGAGTCATATTTCATTCCTTTTTTTTGTGTTGCTGCTGCTGCTGCTGCTGTTTTCTTATGAGCTACGGCTACAAACTTGGAAAGCAGGCCCCAACCCCTCCACACTTCAACCCCCTGCTGCTTTTTGGCTCTTATTCTTCTTCTTCTTTTACCTGGGCTCTGTGCTTTTAACATATGACTTCCGTAATGTTTGCGTGCACAATGAATAACTTACTCCAATGTTATCCTTTTGTTGCCAGAGCGTGATGTATGCAACTATGCGTATGTGGGTAGATATAGGGGTGGTGCTGGTTTGGCTAAGGGTGCGGAGTGGGGGTGGGTGAGTAAATACCCAGCTGCGCTTTAAGTAATAATTTTGCATGCAAGCAGCGACAGCTGCTTAAAAATGTAAGCTTCATTCACTCTATGGATCTGATCTGGCCTGACAGGCAATAGCTTTTTACTCCAGCCAAAATAATATTCTAGGAGTGAGGAATAAGATGTGGTTTTCCACGCCAGTGATATCACTTTTGCTTTCATTTGGCTTGACAGCAGTCAAATGTTTCGCATTTAAGCAGACATTTTGCATTAATATTGTATGAAACTCAATTGGTAAACCTCAAATAAATATTCAAGCGGCAAAACTTAAGGATAATTGGCGTTCATTGCTCGCATTAGTTAGCTATTAAAATATTATTCACATTAACAAATATACGGAATAAATTTATATAATAGTATGTGTAATGAAGGCCAATAAATAAATAGATTGTAATTTCTTTAGTTTGTTTACATTTAATATTGTGTATGTTAAATCTGATATTTATTTAGTTTATTCAATATGTTATATTATATATTCAATGTTAAGTTAATTTTTATTTTTTTAAATTGTGGACTGTTTGTTTGAAAAAGCACATATTTATTGAACAAACTACCAACAGCAAAATTTGTGTAATTATTCTTTGTTAAACAATTGGATTCAGGGTAATTCCCAGTGGGGCTCTCTCGACTACAGGATTCTATCTTGTTAAAAAATTACTCATTGTCTCTCGTTTATATATAAAAATCATAATAATGTTTAATTTTATTATCTATTAATATATTTTAAATAATTTGCATGGTTTTTGGATTGCATTCGTTATTGGTTTTACTCAGATCAAAAAATAATACTCTTGCTCCGCACTTTGGCTCGTTAGGCTGTGTTTGCTGTTTAATATACAACTTCGATGTCTCTCTAATCAGCAAACGGGGCGAAATGACATTTATCAAAGACAGACAACCATTGGCAGCAACACCAACAACAACAACAACCACAACAACAATAATAACAACAAAAAGTTCAGAAGAAGAACGCGTTAAACAAATTACGCTTCTTTTTACAACTAATCAAAAGTAATCACTTTGCAATTTTCGGAGCCTGGCAAAAGACAAACAAAAAGTGTGCCAAGAAATTGGCTGACACAAAGAACAAAGAGCTATTTAAGAGGATGGTCTGGAGGGATGGTGAGTGGTTGGGGAGGGAAGCAATCGGAGTCTGTTGTCGTCAGCAATGCCATCAGCAGATGCCATATGCTGCTGGCATACGGAAAATATAACAATGCCAACAACAAGACAAACATTTGCCGCCTATCAAACTTCACACACACACCCACACACACACACGCACACCCACACACACTCCCACACACACGCGACAAGTTCGACAAACAAATCATGATAAATGAACCAACAACAAACAAGCAGACAAACAAAGAGAAAGTGGCACAAGAATAGCAAAAGAAAAACTTATTCCTTGTGCTTTTTAATTTGACAAAAGAGCGCCGAGGAAATTAGCGTGAAAAACAGAAAGATAAAATAAAATAAAATAAAAATTGGAGGGGCAAGAAAAACACAACTCGTTTTTTGGCTGATTGAAAGGATTGCCAATCTTTGGTTGCTTTTTTGGCCAGGCTTGCACTTCAGTTCACTTCTATTGCTTGAATTTGCTGAACAGCACTGTGCAAATTGTGATTTATTGCTGCGGGTAATTAATTGGACAGAGCAATGAAGAGGAGATAGGGGAGAGGGGGCAACTGTTGTTCTGAGGCGTTAATAGACATTAAAATCGACACAATAATTACAAGAGTTAATGCATTGCTAATTACCAATGCCAATTGTCCAAGCATCGACCACAATACGCAAATATTTTATGCAAAACAATTTCTGTTTGCAGTTTGCATAAATTTTGAACCAATTGGCAAATGCATAGGGTGCAGCGGGTGGGTGGAGGAGGGGAGGGGTGTCTGTCTGACTGCATTGATTTTATAGTCCAGGCCCGCTTAAATGTTTTGGCAAATTAACAACGATCGCTCAATGGCCATAAATAATGTTTGTGCTCTTACATCTGTAGACGCACTTAATAAAACTAATTTATGCAATTGCCAATTTTCGAAAATTTCGGCAAAAACACACAACAAGCCAAACAAATGCAAGCAAAAACGACAAATGCAATTTAAGCAAATTTTGTGGGTTTCGGTTTTCAGTTGTTTTTCAGCGAAAAGTTCAATTTTTTTTAAATGGGTCTTGCATTTTACATAATTTGTAGTAATTGTTTGATAAGTGTTTATCCGCTGATTTTAAAATCGTTATATTCTTGTAGGGGTATTATAATTTTGTTATGAATTGTGTAATAGGAGAAATTTGTGAACCCCTAAGGTATATATGTATATATTCTTGATCAGCATTACTAGTCAAAACAGTATAACTATTTTTAAGAAAGAATATCTTCTGCTTTAAAACTATGATAATCTATTGATGAAACCTGGAATAGAACCGTATTTCATGCCATTGGAGGTAACCGTATCGGTCTACTATATTTTTTAGCTGGCATATGATATAGGATATCTAGCATGGGCTAAACTTGGTTGATTAAAGAGGCACAATCTATCTATTATTGTCTATCTATCGTAAATAAGATTAAGATTAAGAAAATTACATAAAAAATTGTTTTACGAAATACTAGACTTAGCAGGTAAGTTATTATTAATATTCCAGTTTCGTTCTGATTCAATATACCTTCAATAATGAAGTATCAATTCAAAACCAGATCAAAAAATTAATAAAATTGGTTATGAGCACACAAAAACACTAATATTATTTCAAACTTTCCGCAAAATTTGTATAAACTCTCCAGGGGTATTTAATTTTGGTCGTGCCTTATTTATAAATTCAAATGCCAAATTTAATTAAGCATTTACAATCATTAATTAAATCGAATTTAATCAATCCAACTTTACAACTTCTGTTCAGTCACTAAAATGCGTATTAAATGGTTAAGGGTTCTATTTTGTTATTGAACAATAAGCATTTTGATAGCCATTAAAGTCGATATAATGGCCAAATAACCAAATTTAATTAGCAAATCTTTTAATTCACCGCACAAATCATTATTTGTAGCTCTCTCTCGGTCAAGTAATGAAATGGCCATCATTAACAACAGTCCAGTGAGTACCCCTACCCGAACACATACACACACACACACAGATAGGAGACTCAATTAAGCAACCGTTTGAGCTCCTGGCTGGCTTCTCGGTTTCCGTTGGAGCTCGTCAAATCAAATTGTGTCCGAAGCTGGACAACAGCTGACTGCCAACGACCCGTCGGTCAAATGGGGGAGGGGAGGGGCGGAGCTTGAGTGATTGAAATGTATTCAATTGTTTGATTGACTGACTGACTGACTCAATGAGTCGTCCATCCGTCTGCCTGCCAGACAATGCATGATTAATGAGCTCCGGCTCCGGTCGGTCGCTGTCGTTGTCGTTGTGGGAATTAAAAAATTATTTGAGCCAAATTTTTGTAGCCAAATGAAAAATGCCTGCTTGGGCATCATCATCATCATCATCATTATCGCTGTAATCATCGATATCATCATCGTTGAGGCCATGAAATAGGAATTATGCGTCAATTACTTGTGGGACCCATTGACGACTGTCTGTTTAGCATTTGTCAGCCATTAATCAAACAATTTATGTTAATTGAATTGGACGCCGATTTATGGTCATTTCAATTTTTTGTATATTTTTTTATGTAATCCCTGCCTTTCCTCTAAAATGTATAAAATAGTTGATATATCCTACGCATGAAATATTACAATTATTGTGATGAAGATACAGATTACTATCTGTCAGAGATACACACAGGAAAATATTTCAGGCCCATATAACGAATCTTGGCCCAACAATTGACCCAGTTAACCATAGAGAGAGAATTGATTGGATGGCTTTTGAAATAATGTATTTTAGTTCGAAGCGCACAGCTCAACTGAGCAAATTTGAAATGCATTGAGTGTGTAACGAGAACCTGACACATTGGCTCACTCGGACACCAAAGCCCATATTTGTTTAGCTTGATTACAGCCCAAATGTGATTTAAGGCACGTTAAACACACACACAATTCCTGCACTCAATGCACCGAGCACTCAGCTCCATAGTGTGTTTTGAGCCTTTATATCCATGCTAGACCTGTAGACTCATAAAATATGCAAGTGCATGGCGCCCAACGTTTGTTTACAGCTACCTAATGCATATACTAAATGTGTTTCCACAGTTTGCAGCTGGAAATTCAGTCAGAATTCATTTCGGGATAAATATATATATGTGAAATATGGAAATTATATGAAAAAAATAATTGAGCTTTGGGGAGCGCAAAACATATTTAAATTGAGCATACCCATAAAATTGTAAGTGCATGGCGCCCAACGCTTAATGCCTAATGCGTATAGTAAATGTGTTTCCATTTCAACAAGAGATTTATTCAATATTGCTCAATAGCTGTTGTGTATCTTTTTCATATTATTTTTTACTAAAATTATTGAATGACTACAGAAAGTTCCATTCGACAGAGAACTCCACAGATTCCTATTCGATATATAAGATAATTTATTAAATAGCCATCTGTCACTGAAGGCATTCACTGACTCACGATTGTTAAACAAGTTATCTATTTCATATTGATGATTATCTGTCACTAGTTGATAGGTATTATATTTATATTTGTGGTTACTTGTGGTCATCAGTAAAATATAATCACAGATATGGTTTTTTGCAAGTCGAGAAGCTCGACGAGGTGATAAGCTGAACGCAGCTGTTAAATAAATAATAGGCTGATAGTAGTTTGTGCAATAAGAAAAAATTATTTGGTGAAAAAAATATCAATTAGAGTTATATCTTTTATAGTTTTATAGATTATTATTATTATTTAGCTTTCTCGAGATCTTCTAGTCTCTGAGATGAGCTTGTTCATCAGACTATCCTAAATCGACTTGTTTGCTAATGCTGATCATGATTATATATTAATTTTATGGGTACGCACATACTTGCTTCTACCTGTTACAGACTTTATTACCTCTACTCCCGTTCTTGATGGACTTTAATAAGTTAATGATGCAGTGGCAGCAACTTGAAACAGTGGAAACAGTGGAATCGTTGCAAGTGGCAAGTGCAAAGTCAAAGAATCGAGTGTTGCTGTAGTGTCTGTGTTGGCCTCGCTGCCGATGCAACCGCAGCCAAAACAAACCCACACACACCCACATACACACTTACACACACACAGATCGTAGAACACACTTGACTGGCATTGGTATTGGTTTTGGGCTGGCATTTCGGCGTTCCGGCAAATGGCATTTGCATTTGCAGTTGCCCCAAAACGTCGAGGTTTTGGGTTGCAAGTGCAACAACGACTGATTTGACCAGACAGTTAACTAGGTACTGTTGTTATAGACAGATAGACTGAATTACAGACAGACAGACAGACAGACTCACTGCTTGACATGCCTGCTTATTTTCTGTGGTCTCGTTGCGTAATTAAGTGGAATTCCTTGTGTTTGGGGCCTGGGGTGCTATCGAAATCTGTTTGCCGGAAATGGGCTATAAAAATGGACAAATCTCTTGATTTGTGTGGCAAATTGCTTAATCCCTGCACTCATATGCCACTTGACCCAATTTTTAATCACTTTCCAAGCACACATGCTCTGTCCTCTCTCCCTCTCCCTCTGTCTCTCTGGCGCTCTGTGTTTGGCATAAATTTGTGCCTTAAAACTTGCCCGGCATCCAGGTAAAAGTTTGAGCTGCACGTTTTAAGCCATACCACAGAGCTACAAACAAGCTTAAAAACTAAAATTGAACGGAACACTGAGTCCAACTGAGTCACAAAACAAAAGCAAATGCTCAAATTTAGTTTGGAGATGGCCAAAATGGCCATCAGCTATCGTTATCGATAGTGTTTAGAAATGCTAATCACAGTCTATTCTTAACTATAATTTATATATAATATAATATATTACATGACTTCCTTAAATGAATATTTTGGTACCATATTTATCTTCCGCAATAATATAATAATTTTAGTCTGTCTTTCTAAGAACATTTTTTCCTAATAAGCTAGTTAAGCAGCCCAAAAAGCACTTAGCAAGAAGGATTTATATTTTTTGGACTTTGAACAGCAATAACTACCAAAAATTGGCTTTAGTATGGAATTAAATAATACAGAATATTTCAATTATTTAATATATATTCATTATACAGACCATTATTAGTCACAGATTCATAAGAAATCAAAAATATTTCTTCATTTATTACTAACCTGAACCTTCGACTCAAAATCAAAAAAGTGCTATAGAAATCTGTTATTATAAATGAGTATATTTGGCATAAAAGTTGAGATTACATTTTTGTCTTCGTGGAGGAACAGTTAATATCCCTGGGCCATTAATAGAATAAAACATTACTCTTTTTTTTACGGAAAATTCAACTCCTAAGACTCTGGTCGAAGTTGTTTGTTATTCATTGATTTGACATCAGACGTTGCTTTTTTTCAAATTAAACCTAAATATTATTTCTGGGGCTTACTTCAGTCGCTCTCTTCTACAATGAGAAACTAAGTATCTTCATGCTGGTTCAGGGATTTCTGGCTGGTGGGCAAACGGTCGTTGTTCTGTTGGAAGTCCCACAATAACTTTTCCACATTGACTTCTCCAATATTGCAACATAAACTTATTGATCCGTGACTATTTTTTAGTCAATGTGTTCGCTCCACAATAACACTATATACCATTATCCTGGAAAATCCGTGATTAATCGTTCTGCAAGACATAAGCACAAAAGTACATAAATTATGTAAGAAAAGCTCAAACATCTAAGACAGAAGCTCTGAGTTGATAACAGTGTTTTTTTTTTTTATAAGTAGTAATAAATTCTTATGCCTGGTTCTAAAATAAAAGAAATCCAACATTTTCTCGTTTGCTTGGGAATACAATAATTTCTTATCACGTTGTCATCGCCTTTTGCAGCTGCATTTCCTGAAGTGATTTTGTGTTGCAAATTTCGAAAAATTCATACATATGCAGCGACCCAGAGAGGGACCCAATATATGTTATTGTTGTTGCTGCTGTATTGTGTTGCATACTGTTGTGGGCGCAAAAAGTTTAACAATAATAAGCAAATGCCCAAAAGCCAAAAACTTTCAACCGGCAAGGCTACAATTGGCACTAAAAACCACAGGCAGCTCCCCCCTTAGAAATATTTGTTGTTGCCCTTTTGTAAATACGATTAAATATGGCAAAAGTTGTGCATACACACGTCGACCATTTTATTTAGATTGCTGAACAAAGCCAAACAACGACAATAACAACAACAACAACAACAACATCGACAAGAGGCATCGCATTTGGTGTAGTCCCCAACAAGGTTAACACATGTTTCTCTGGCCAAAAGCATGGCACACAATTCTGTTAACAATTTTATTATTAAAATGCTGCGTGCTACTGTTATTCTAAGTGTGTGTTTGTGTGTTGCTCTGCAATTTCAGTTAGCCATTAAATGCATTAGTGGCACACTTTGCTCCCAAATCAAATACAGTTCGCATGCCTGTGTGCTAATGGTGCTTTTAAAACTGTTACCACGATATAAATATTAGCCTGATAATTAACCATCTATATCAATTTAGATTTGTCAGTTTCTGGTTTGTTGATATGCACAAAATACATTTAAGCCAATTTATTGCTGCAAGTGCAAAAAAGACCACAAAAGCCAGTTTTTTTTTTGAGTTCTTCAAGAGTGAAATTGGATATATATATATGCGAATATATAAATAAATACTAAATAAATAAAATATAAATATACATTTATATGAATGAATTTTGTGTTTGATTATTTCATTTTTATTATATAATAATGTATTTAGCTACCTTCAATTGATCAAAGCAAAATTCCTGACCATGTCATATGTGCACATATTCATATTAATTATATTATAATCATAATACAAATAAAATATATATAAACTGTATTAAAAATATTTGCAACTTCAATAAAATATCGGCTCAAAATCATTAAATAAAACTGTGCACTGGATGCCAGAAAAAGAAGTTAATAAACACAAATATATATATGTATATAAGTTTGTTAAGCCAGACAGCAGTTAGCTACTTTGAGTCGGTCTGTGTGTATGTGAGATAGTCCATGCACAAACACATCAATACACATCAGACATTATTCTCTTTGCTGCGGCGCTTGACATGTAATTATCGCTTATTAAGCCGAAATCATCAAGAGCGGCAATCAGCAGCTGCAACAAATAGTTAATGGGGAAGGGAAAGAGATGGACAAGAAGGGGAGGTGTTGGTAGGAGAAGCTACTTAAATGCATTTAAATGTAACTCTCCATTAAGCAATGCCATCGCTTTGCGGACATTGAAGGAGTCGCGGCACAGTGTGTAAAAATGCCTATAGTCGAGTATTTATAATTATGGCACTGAAAATTGGTCGACAGCGCTGAGTTTGCGCATCGAAAAGAACAACAAAAAAAAAATGAAAGCAAAAAAATAATGTACGAATGAGCCGCACATAACAATGAATTTTAATTGCAATTGTTGACGGCAGATACTGACAAAAAAAAGATATACAACAAAAAAAACGGACTCTCAAATGATGTTTAAATTTATGTGTAAAAATTATGTTTAATAAATGGATTACAATAACAACAACTTTTTGTCATTAAGCTGTGCGGCTCCAATTGTTAATATTGGTGTGGTTGTGTGTGTGCGTGTGTGGTTGATTGCGTGGGCAATAAAAAGATCAGCGGCTGTCAGAGCAAGTCACATTGCCTGAACAAGCAGGACATGTCGGAGTGCAGCAGACTGCATGCATATAAATATTACTGTAATAAAGTATTGCCACATAAATTATTGGATTGTAAGACTCAATTTATAAATTACTTTGTGCTGTGTGCATTAACGATAATCGCTGACTGTACAAACTTATATCGAGTATTAAGAGGGAGACAGACAGAGAGCTATTTAAATACTATTTTTTCGTATTTCCTATTAAAATGAAATCATTGCTAATAAAAAGAAAAAATCCATTCTTCATTTAAAGACATTTTTTTGGTGGACTTAGAAAGAATTTCTGCCAGAAACTTTTCTTATTTTATTTTTCTTGGTTTTCAGACTAGGTGAATTTGCTAAAATTCAGTGCGATATTTATTTAGAGTGCGTCCATATCAAGTAGCAGTCTAAAAGCGTAACGTTGATTAGCCACTGTAGATGCAGCACTGTTGCACTTTGTCATGCTGTCTGAGCAACATTTTAAGGTGGTTGCTATTTTTTTTATCTGGTTCAAAGAGCCCGCAGCAACGCCCTTGTGCTATAAGGATGCATTAGGCATGTGGCACACGTAAACACTTAGCCAGAGCCATGTCCGAGGGTAAGTTGAGCACACACACACTCATTCACACCCACACAGACACACCCACCCACACTCACACACACACACAGATGGTGTTTGACTGTTGGCAGCTGCTTGGTAATTAACTTAATTTTTCACAGCTTTCATTGGACTTGCAACCGAGCTGCCATGCAGCAGGCAGCATGTTGCATGAGACAACCAAGCGACTAATTTGACTCTAAAATCATTTTATCCCCGCGGAAGCATGTCAGATGTCAGCGTTAACGCTTCTCAGTTGCTTCTCGCTGCTTTGCTTCTAGCTGCTTTGGTGCTTGCTGCCTGCTGGCCACCTGCCAAATGGGTCACGAAATGGTCAACTGTCCACTGTTGAAAAGTGCTGCAACCTCACCTTCTACTCATCACCCCCCTCCCCCTCCCCACAAATCCTTTTTGTTGTGTCTGCTGCTGTGTGTTTTTCGGGCTGTCCGAAAAGGGGTTTTGCCGAAAACAGTCTCATAATGTGCGCTAATGTGCATAATGTAGGCGACACGCACACCTGCACTTTACCAGCTAACCAAGTCAGCGGCAGTACACTAAGAAAAACTAACGACCTGAAAATTAAATTAAATGAATTTTAAAAACTATCTGAAAGGCTTTTAGATGTGATATCTTAAAATGTTTAATGTTTAATATATAACATAAGTAACAATATAGCTAATCGATTTAAATAGAAAACAACACCTCGGAAATTATAAATATTTTTCTACATTTTCAAAAACTCCACGCGGTGTTGAAGAGCAATAAGCTTCAGTTTTTTCTGAGTGTAACAGCAGTACACGTACCATAGATACGTACATACACACACTGCCACACGTGGCACGCGGCGACAACAAACATGAAACAGGCAATTTACCAGGCCATCAACGTTGATGGTGCCGACAATGATGTTGTTGATGACAGCCTGCCCAACAAGAATACCCGTCCTATAAGTAGAGCAACAGCGACAACAACAACAAAAGCTTGGCTAAACAAAACTCAAAGGCTTGAAAATACAGTTAACAAGGCAATTTCATAGCTGTGAGCATATTAACAAATTTCAATCGAAAGTCAATGCATATAAAATTAAATTGTGTGTAGGCTGACTAGAAGTATGTTGAAATTGTTGTGAAGCGTTGCCAATGTGTTTTCCATAAATGAAATTATGCTTGGTTAAAAAAAAAGATTAATTTGACTTCATGGCAACAATATGCTTCATAAAAATCAAGCTCAGATAGGCATTTATCGAAATGTTCGCTTTAATATGAAAGAGTTTCTTATATATAATTATCTTGGAACTCCTGAATCTTTTAGAAATAAGATATAGTATTTATATGAATTATACATTATTGTACTCTAGAACATTTAAAAGTAGCAATAAATTTCTGATGAATGAATGATATTATATTTGGCAGTATTAAATATTAAATATAAAGCTTAATTTAATTCGTGAACTGCCTGAAACGCCTTCCAAATATTATTAGCTAGCTCAGCTAGCTTTGAGCAAAGAGATTTAAATATGTAAGCCGTGGAAATATCTTGGAATCTATATAGTCTTCATTTTGATATATATTGTCAATCAGTCAGCAATCAGCATTTAATGAAATCATTAAATCTTGTTTAATTTTTCTGCCATTGTCAGCTTTATGACTTATACATTAATAAATATGTGTCCCTTAAGACAATTCAGTTTTGCTGTTTATCTATATAGCATGCAAAAAGCAGAAAGCGCCTTTTGTGATTATTTGTTACCATGGCGAAACACACGGCGTATGCGTGATGAATTGCATCTGCTGCGACGGCAGTCTCAAAGAAAATGATGCGCATTCAAGGCGAGCACAAAAGTCACGTGCTTTCGCCGGAGCTTTTCTTAAGTGGCGTAATGCTCACGTAGAGGCCTCTCTATGGCGTAAAAGGAATGCCTGATGCAAAACTAAAAGTTAAGCTCATTGAGTGTTGAAGTGCGAATTAACTTTGCGGCATGCACACACATGCACCAAATTTCTAACTGAATGTTGCACAAAATTGTTGCTGGTGCTAGCTTAATTGGTTAGCTACAAAGTGTTTTCGCTCAATTGAGCTGGCTCTTAATAAGCTTGCAGCACATTGAATGTGGATGTGGATCTGCACCTGTGTCTGCCTCTGGACTTAAGCAGCTTTGTGGCCACGTCTGCCACAAAGTGGCCTAACATTGTTTGGCAATGCTCGATTTGTTTTCACTTAGTTTCATAAAAAATGCTGACGGCTCTCGAAATTAACAAATATTATTTGATGGCTTTTGACTTGTCTGGTTTCATTTTTTGCTGAACTTCTACAATTTGTTAAATATCATAATTATTTGTGCTTACTTTCAGATTGCTTATAATTTTTACCACAAGGTATATATATTCTTGATCAGCATCAGTAGCCAAGTCAATATAGCCATATCTGTCTGTCTGTGTGTTTCTATGTGAATCCGTCCGTAATGTACATCTATTAGATGTCATAGTAACAATGGGTCAAAGTCGAGTATTTGTATGAACAACTTTTTTATCTAAGAAGAATCAGTCAACTTTTTATATTTATAGTAAAATTTGACTCTATTTCACAGAGATATGTATTCTTATATATGCCTCAGCCACCCATTCTTTGTTGTTTACTATTATTAAAGGGCATCTTTAAGTCAAAATATATAAAGCAGCTTCCTTAGATGGTTTCTGTGCAGCTGCTGCAAGTCTCAGCTGGCTTGTGGCAGCCACAAAAGGCAGGAAATTGAATGAAATTGCCATGTTATTATTATAGAAAGGAAGCGTGCAGCAGCCAGTCAAAGGAGCTCCATCAAAGGTGGGGAGGGAGGTGGTGCGAAAGGAAGGAGGGGGGGGGGATTGCCCACAAAAGCAATGCGAAGTGAAAAATGAAAAGTTTTCCATTTGCGTATTGCGACTATAGAAACCTGGGCATTGAGGGTAAGCTCGTTGAGCCACATTAACCAACTGTGCTCTGCTTAACTACCAACTGATAATGAGCCAGTTGACAGTTGCCCGTTGACTTCCTCTGGCAAAGAGCATAATTTGCTGCACTCAGAAAAAAATTGCACTAAATTTTACAAAGTCGTAGCACAATGAAAATCGCCCTGAACACCAGAAAGTTTTTCTTGCTTTTATTAACATTTTCTAAATATAAGAAAAGAAAACTTCCAAAAACTCGAAAATGAATTCTTGAAAATGCCCATAATATTAGAATTGTCTTGTCAAATATCGTTGAAATAAAATTTACAAAGACTTGGCTAACCTTTTTTTATTTTTTGGAAATACTTTCCATAATTAAGATATGTAATTGTACTTATGCTGAATAATAATAAGGCGAGTTACGCTTGCCGAATTTCTAAAATTCAGCTCAATATTTTTGCTGAGTTTGTCAGCACTTGGCAACCAGACATTTTAATTTTATGTGCACTGTGTAATTATCAATATTATTATTATATATATATATATATATATATATTGTTGTTCATGTTGCACGCTGTTATTAACGTGCGAAATCAGCGCCCAGCAGGAGACAATATTAAATTTGTATTTTAATTTTATTAAACAAGAGCGTCCACTTTACACATCAATAACGCCGCCGACTCCAATTGCCGCAAATGAACGGCTGGAAAAGCCAGCAGCAGCAGCAACAACAGTTGCAACAACAACAGTTGCAACAACAACAACAACAACAATGCAACAGCAACCGAGCTTCCCCGGTGGCCTGGCGTTAAAATATTGACATGTGCTGTTGCTGCCACAAATGTTGGTGTTGTGTTCATGTTGCCGTTGTGGTGGGGGCTGTCTTGCTGCTGGGAGTGGGTAGTACTGGGTGGTGCTCGACGGTCAGCGTATCATATGACAAGCATTGTTGGTAGCCGTCGCGTAAATAAAGCGTAAAATTGTGTGCTTTTTTCACGCGTTGTTTGTTGTGTTGTAAAAAATATATACAAAAAATATTAAAAAAAATGGAAAACACAAACAATCAAATGCATTTCACTATAGCTGCGTGTGTGTGTGTGTGAGTGTGCATGTGTGCATGTGTTAAAATGACCTTTGGCTTGCATTGTCGCCGCTGCCACAACCACTGCCCACATTGGTCTGTCCTGTAAAATAGAATTGTGGATATGCTCACAGCTAGCTAAGCTTTGTAACTGGGAGAACAACAAGACTAAATTAGACTCGGAGACTGAGATAACTTGTTTGAAATGTTCAATAAACCATCTAATAAGTTTCAATTTCACAGGAATTTAGGTTCATCGATCTTTTTATTTCGGGCAGTTAACTTTTAACAAGCTAGAAACCAGCTGTCAAATACATAGCAGGCGTGATATTTTGCTCGATATAAAAATTAAATTTTGATTTGGTTTGCTTATGACAAAGAATGCGCCAAAATGTTTCTGGGTTCTATTAAATTAAGTGGTTGGGTGTTGAAGGGTGCAGCATAGGAATTACAGCAATGACCTTATTAAATACCTCAATAATATAAATTAATAAAGAAGGCTATATCTTTAAAATTGCGTTATTTATTTATTTTGTTATTTTGTTATTTTTATTCCCTCTCTAGCTCTTATAGTTTCTGTCAGCTCGACTTTTTATGCTAATTAATTAATTAATTTTATGCACTAATTGTGGTCGCAGATGCGTTCTTCTGGCCTATTTATATTTTTTGACAACTTGTTACCGCTTTCTGCCCATTTTAATGGGTTCAAAATGTATGTAAAGGGTATCTTATAGTCGATCACTACTTTCCACTTTACTACCAGCTTCATCTTCAGCATTGCTGCTGTTCTTGCATTTTGTTTGGCTTTTATTTTGCTGCAGCCTCAAGCTGTTGTGTTAATTGCATATTTAAATTTATGTTGTTAATTGTTGGCAATTCGCGGGAATGCATTGCCTGCCGCCTTTTAAATAATGACTTTAACGCAGCTGTTTTAAGTACCTTGCACCCACTTCACCCACCTCCCCCCACCACTTCTGGGTTATTCTGCTGCCATCAGCAAGTTGAGTTGCATCAACTGGTGGACATCAATTTAATCAAACTCTTCAGCACATCCCGTTGAGTGGCACTGAAATGTGAGCTGGGTTTCTGAGAAGCCCTTGGCTCGCACTGCGCTTTCGATATTAATTGGATACCTTCCGGTTGAGTAAGGGCATATTAAATACGTCAGTGCACTAACAGAAATCTACTCGAACTTTCCAAATGTGTTTCTTTTCGCGTGCATTTCATATTTCGCAAAGAATTTAAATAATTTGATTTTGGAATTTAGTCTGCTGCTGTTTGACTTTATTACGAATTACAAACAAGTTGCAATATATAGATAACAATGCAATATGTAGAAAGGTTGATGGCTAAAAGCTCGAAAGCCTGAGCAAACAGGATAATGCCAACTGGTCAACAAACTAGAACAGACAATAACTGAATACACACACACACACACACACATACACACGAGAATGGAAAAATGTAAAAATGCAAAAATTTTGAAAACTATTTGTATATAAATGCCAACTTGCGATGAGCCTCATCGAGGTGGGGCTGCTCCAGCTTGTTAGCCTCCGGCTCCCATTTGAGCAGCTCATCGATGCCATAACGCTTAATCGACTTGCTCGGCGGCAACAGTTCCTCGCAGATCGATGAAAAGTTGGAGGAGCAAGTGGATGAGGAGTTGCAGTTTGAGTTGGAATCGGAGTTCGGTGTGGGCAGCAATCCACAATTGGCAAAGGCACGCGAAATATTCCTCGCATGTATCAAATTACCACGACGACATTCACCTCGATCCACCGCAAGTGGTGCCGGTGGCCAATAGCGTGGCACAAACAGCTCCTTGGCGGCGGTGCCACCATCGCACTTGGCCAACTTACGAGCTTCCGTTGGCATTATATTGCCCTGACTGGACACGGACATGGCACGCGGCATCTGAGACAATTCCTCCAGTTTGCCGGCAGATTTGCCAGACACGGTGTTCTCCTTGTTCTCTTGCTTGGCAGCGGCTTCATTGGCCTTGGCACGACAACGTTCATCCCACTGTTTGGCCGTGGGTATATAACGCTTGGGTGGTGCTGGCTTCGGATTGGGCTTGGAATCCAACAGCTGCTGGGGTTGCAGAGACGCCAGCTGTAGCTCGGGTTGATCTGATTGCAGCTCCGATTGCTGCTGCTGCTGATTTGACTGCTGCTCCTTCTCTGGTTTATCCAGCTGCTGTTGCTGCTCCGACTGCTTCTTGTGCTCAATTTGAGTCTCTGGTTTGCTAGCTCGCTGCAAGCATACGTAGCGACTATTTGGGTTGATACGGATCTGCTCCAACTTAAACTGTTGCTCCTCCAACTTGGACAGCTGTTGTTGCTGTGGTTGCTGCTCCTCTGAATGCTTCTTGTGCTCGATTTGAGTCTCTGGTTTGCTAGCTCGCTGCAAGCATACGTAGCGACTATTTGGGTTGATGCGGATCTGCTCCAACTTAAACTGTTGCTCCTCCAACTTGGACAGCTGTTGTTGCTGTGGTTGCTGCTGCTTCTGGTGCTGCTGTTGCTTGGGCTGCTGTTGCTTGGGCTGCTGTTGCTGCTCCGACTGATGCTGCTGCTCCTCCAACTTAGACTGCTGTTGTTGCTGCGTCGACTGCTGTTGCTTCTGCTGCTGTTTCTTTGCCTCCAACTCTTGACGCATCTCGCGCAGCACTCGTTCAATTTTCCCCCTTTTGAGGATCCGCAACCGATTCACCTGCAACCGTTCCTCGGCTGTAAAATCTATCGGTTCCCGTATCAGATGCTTGGACTGCTGCAGTGCCTCCCGCATGCGTCGCTGCTCGACCAGTTTGAGTGCCTCCAGAGCCACTAGGCGTTCCTGTTCGCGGCGCTTCTCCTCAAATATGTTAACTTTTACAATCGCATTTTGATTATTTTGATCCTTTAGAGCCTTCGCCTCATTTGGCGTTGGTTCCTTGATCCACAGAGCTTCTCGTTCTTTGCTTAGTTGGTCTGCAAATTGAGCTCTGCTGTGATTAGTTTAAGATGCAACATTTGCTACCTGGCGTTTTATTATATTATAAAAATACAAAAGTATATCTCATATTCTATTAAATTTGTTTTATTTTTTTTTCTGCAACTGCCGCCCAAAGAAAATTCAGGAATACCTGTAGCCATTGCAATCTTAAGACAAACTACAAACACATAGCATCTATCATCAGCTGTTATTGCTTATTGGTATCAGAGTATTTCGCAGTCGGTTATGACCGACTGCAATCGCTTTCGTTTTTTTGTTTTTACTTACGCGCTTTTCCTGAACGCTGCTCATATTTGATAGGCTTGGGGAAGCCCTTCCAGGGCAGCAATAGTTTTGGCTGCTTTGCTTTACGCTTATCGAGTGCCTCAACGTTGCATGCATCTTCGTCGTTGTTTATGTTGTTGATTTTGATGCTCTTGGAGCGCGGCATAAATACACTTTCATTCACATTGGGTTTGGCAACAGCCGTTTCAGTTGTAGCCAATTTGATCATGATTATGGCAATGTCAATGGAAATTCACACTTTCTCTTTAACTGTGGCAGCAATTTGTTACGAGTTGTGAACGCCGGCTGACTGATACGAGATATACGAGATATACTTATACGAGTGCCACATATACTCACAAAATTCCTTTGACAGTAAGACCCGGGGCTACTCATTACCCATCTATATATTTATAGATTTTTTTATTTAGTGCTCTATCGATAGTTTGTATATTGTGTGATTTATTATTTTAGAAAATTTACTTTATTTTTTAAGTTTGTGTGTGATCTTTATAATATCCGATTTAATAAATCAGTTTGGCGTCAGTGCAAACTAAATTCTTACTTATTCGATAGACTCCATCTTATTGATCCCCTCTAATTAATCGAACTGTTTTTATTGGAAGAGTTGTTTATTTTTGTTTCTTACGATAACTCAAATTTAGATAATTAAAAAGCAAGTATAACGATTAAAAGTACTAGGTTTTACTACTGATAATCTATCCTTAGAATGCTTGGAGAATTGTCGCATTACTATTATATTAGAAATGTATATATTAATATATAATACAAATATAAGAATCTAAAGCGCTGGCTTTCATTACTGATATGGCTTCCGTAGAATGTCTAGAAACTTGACGAATTGCTGCTAAGATTTTTAATTTATTTTTGTTAGTTTCTGCTTGCATCCGGCAAGCTTAAAGAAATAATTTATCAAATACTAAATTGGTCTCCATTGTGGGGCATTTTCCGTTGTTGACATTTACGAGCTTGTTGGTTTTTCTTTCTTTCTATTTTTCGACAATAAACGTGAACAGGAAAGCAGGGCAAGAGAGCAACTCGGTCAAGTGCAGTCAGCTTGAAGACCAACGGCAATGGCAACGGCAAACGGTAACGACATTCAATAAAACGTTTGCTATTATTATGGGAACACGCTTCGTAACACACATATACACACACACACACCCCCGTCTGGAGTTGTGGCAAATGAAATGAAATGGAAGAAGCGCACAGAAATATGCAATTTCACCTCAATCACAGCTGTAAAAACAAACAAAGCAATGGGGGCAAAATGCTGAGCTTCAATGCAATAGCTGTCTTAACCCACTTGCAACAGCTGCCCCTGCCACTGCCACTCCCCCATGGCACTCCTATTCCCGCTGCTTATCCAGCTTATCCCTGTCGTTATCGTTATGCAAGCCACATGCTATTGGCTATACTCAGTACTCACTGTTAGCCGGTTTCCGTTGTATCATTTCGTCGGAGTGCTGAACAAAATAGTGCAATAAGTAAAACTTAATTACTTTTGCTGAAATTGAGCTATGTTTGTAAGACTAATATTTTATGTTTGCAATACTAAATTTGATCTATACAATAAAATATAGATAGATTTAAGACTGTTGGGAGTGTTGCCTTAATAGATTAAGTATATTAATCAACACTTTCAAGCCTTTCTTTATGAATCTGTAATTGTTGAGCCAGTTAGGATGAGTGTCAATACAATTTCACAATAATTCAATCCATTGCATTGTAGCTTTGCTGTCACTTTAATAAATGTATTAAATTAAACAAGTAGGAATGACTATGACATACTCTACAGTCAGATGTTAAATATATTCTTGATCCACTGCAATATTTTTATTACAATATTTAAATAGTTGCACCTGCTGATAGTACTGAAATTAATATGAGAATACATTTGCGAGTGTAACTTGGGTGTTTCTTATCCGATCTAAGCACAAAGAGTGCTGCTTATCAATAATATGGTTGTACATATCATATATCAAATACAAATATGACAATTTAGTTGGTCTTCTTCATACAGACATGCCTAAATCGACTCAACTGCTGATCTTGATCAATAATATATATTCTTTAGAGGTTTATCCTGCCTGTAATATGGTCGTCAACCAAACATTTTTCCCCTTTTGCCCAGTTTGTAATTGGTTTAGGGTGTAATTATTATTAGTTGAGTGCATTCAACTTTTATGTGGATCATGCTGAGGTCCAATCAAATGGACACTAACTGTCAGAGACTTGCAGTCATTTTACAGATGATTAAAGTGGCTTTGAGCCGTCAAGTTTTGCAAAATAATCCGCTTGTTCAACTTTCATTACATTTGCGCTTATCCGCATAATTGAAATGAATGATTAACGCAATTTGTATAGAGCGAAACATGAGTGTAAAACCAAATGCAAATGTGCAGTGACATATGAAAAACACATCATTAATTTATAAATAACTAAATTAAACAATTAATTGCCAAGGACATACACTGCAGAAAAAAGGAATACAAAATGTATAATCAAATATATTTAAAAAAAACTGAATCATTGACAAGAGCAGCAAATTTAATTTCACATTTGAATGCACAATTTAAATGCATTCATTCATTGGGCTATTCAAACACTCACTATTCGCTCACAAGTAATTAAAATTTAAATAACTATCACTTGTGCGTACACTGGCCAACAGCAACCTTTCCACCCACGCGCTAAATAACATAAATAAATATAAAAATATTGCGCATACGCCACATTCAACGAAGACGAAAGTGTATAATAATAAAAATAAAAGAGAGCACAACCAAAAAGTAAAGAAACGAAACGAAATTAAATGAAATGAGAGCGTCAACAGGCAACAGACAAACAAACGAAATTCATTAACACGATTCTAATTACACCAGACAATAGCAATGACAGCTATCAAGGGGTTCTGGTGGGGTATTTGGTGGGAATGGGGAACTCCCAGTGTGTGTGTGCATTTTGCATACAAATTGCCAAATTAATGAGCAAAACACAGCCGCAGTAAATAAAAGCAAATACATTTATAAATTCACACAGCTCACATAACGTACAAAATGAAGGCAACTAGGCCAGTGTTTGACTAGTAGATTCCATGTAACTACACTCAGACAAAAGATCAACCTACATTTTAGAAATCGACATGAAAACTTCAAAGTTTATACTGTTCTTGGCATTTATTTCTAAATATAAGAAAATATTTTTCAACAATCCCAAAATATAGAAATTAATTTGTATGAATTTATAAGATATCTTCAATGTTTGTGAAATCTTGATATACAAATATTTATTGATAGCATAAGCATTAATATAATGTTATTCATCTGCTGGTCTCCTTTCTATTGTGTTACCCATTTTGACAAACTTACTGAGCATTTCCAGCAATGGAAATTCTAACTTAAAGTGCATCCTTAATCCTTTTTTGGTCAAATATTGTTGCTGCATATTACACAGTCAAATTAATAACTTGTTGCCATTGTTAATTAGAGGCTAAGCAATTATTTACACTTCAATACTCTTCATGCACAGCTGGCAAAGTCATGCATTGTTGAATTCTTGTTAATTACAAATATCAAAACTTGAGTTTATGAGAAGAAATTCTTAAATTAGAATTTGCTTAGCTTAAATATAATAACGGGAATTTCGTTTCTTAAATGCAGCAAGTCCATATAATTAAATCAATAATTCAAATTAATTATTTAAGCAAAGCCAAAGCCAATTTATATATATATAAATATTATTTCCGTGCGTTTTGTTTTTGATCAAAAATTTAAATATTCAAATTTATTATTATTATTTATTATTTTTATTATGTAAATCCAACAAATTAGAGCTTGCCTAGCTTAAAGCTATGCACAAGAATTGCTTTACTTAAGTCCAGCAAATTTATCTACCAAAGATATAAATACATAAATACCCCAGCTACTTTTGCTACTACACTTTATATTCCCCAAGAATTTAAAAGAGCTGCTTTTTAAATGGTGCTGCCACAAATTGTGAAGCCCACATATGCTTCAGTTAATAAGCCTGGCTTGGCCTGGCTAGCTGCAAATATAGAGCAGCTGATTTTTATGAGCTTAGCTCTTCAGCTTTGCCCAACGATTTTTGGGGCACACCGCAGCTCTGGCAAGGTTAATCCTTGCCAGACCCGGACGTCACTCACCCATGTGCCCCACTCTACTCCCAAAACCCAGTCCGAAGTTATTTCTGGCATTTTGAGATATCTGGCTAGCTGGTCTCTGCCTGAAAGAGCGTGGAGGGACATATGTGGTATGTATGTGAACTGGTTGCCCAGCACCGCAAAGAGGAAATCGAGACCGAGAGGGGGTGTTGAAGTATGGTAAAGAGAGGGAGTTGGAGGCAACACCTGGCTGCACATACATGTACGTACATGTGTTCATAGTTGTTGTTAATGTTGCTGCATGCAGCAGCAGCAGGCAAGTGAAACTCAAACAAAACCAACAAACAGACCAAAAATGTAGTTCACTTAAAATTTCTCATTTCCTTCCTCCTGGACTTTAGCCCGAGCCCACACAAACATACACTGCGAAAAAATCTTTCTGAAATAGCAACATATTCTGATTCTTTGAAATAATTTCTAAATATACGAAACAAAATTTCGTATTTAAATGCTAAATGTATCAACATTTGTTTCACAGATTGGGAAAAACCTAGAAACAGCCTAGAAAAATCCCAAATAGGCCAAAAAAGATCTTAGAGTTTAGTTGTGGTAAAGACTGTCAAAATCTCGAACTTTTCTACATTTTTGTTGATTTTTTCTGAGTGCACACACACCCCCACACACACAAACACAGAAACATAAACACACGTGTGGCTGGACAAGAAAGAAAGAGAGAGAGAGAGAGAGAGAGAGACAAAGTGGAGGAGATGGAAATTTGGGACGAAAACTTTATGCATGTGGCAAAAAAGCTTAAGTTAACAACTTATGCCCGTCATATGGAGCCGAGGAGGCCAAAACTAAACGTTGGAGAAACCTAGAGGGAGAGGGAGAGGGAGAGAGAGAGAGAGAGAGAGAGAGAGAGTGTCAGAGCGAGAAATAGAGAGAGAAGGGCGGAGTGAGGGATCCCTTTTCGGGTTCGCCTCATTGTCGCTGAAACGCATTTAGGAAGGAAATTAGTAAGTAAATGTCATAATTTGCAAAAGGACTTTATGCAGAGGATTATTAAGTCATTATACTCACCCAACCACACACACACCTACGCACACACACACACACACAGTTACCAGATGATGTTGCGGCTGGTGAAGCTGAAACAGAAATTGGAGCTGAAGCTAATCAAAATGCAAATTTCAATTTGCCAACTGCTGAAAGCGAAAGACAAAGAACTGAAGAACAAATCAGCAAGAAAAGTAAAAGGTAAAGCCAACAATGCCAAATCGCAAAAGGCAGCCAACTAAAAATCTTTGACTTTCCACTTTTTACCTGCTCGCCAAAAAAAAAAAACAAAAACAAAAAATAACAAAAGAAACATATTCTTGAAAAGGCATTCAGCGTTGGACCCAAGGGCAACATTGAATGTCCTCAAACCAGGCAACATATATACTACGAGGGGACAAGGGGTGGGTGGTTTGCGGGGATAGTCACGCGGTAATCCTTTTCAATGTTAACATCCGCTGTGCCCGCGTTGCCCTCGGCAAATTACTTGTATCCTTTTCCATGACTCGCTTGATTTCTTGCTTATTTATTTTTTACATATATTTTCTTTCTGTGTTTTTTATTTTTTGTGTATTTTACTTTTCTTTGCTAACTTTTGATAACGTCAACAGCATTGAACACCGCCACAAACCAACATCAACAGCAACATCAACAATAACGATAACAAATTTCTTGTGTTTGGCATATTTCTTTGCTTTGAAATTTCATTTGCTGTGCACTCGGAAAAAATCGAACTGACTAGCTAGAAAGCTTTTCTTGTTTTTTGAAATAATTTTTAAGTGTAAGAAAAATGCTCTAAGAATTAGAAAGGCTGGTCTTAAATCGACACCCCCAAAATGATGCTCCTTTTTTTAACTATCTTATATTATTAGGAAATGTAACCTAAAAAGTAGAAATTAAATTGTATAAGCTATCTAATAAATAAATAATCTCAATATAGAAGAGAAAGAATTCTAAAAATTAGAAAAACAATGATAAAATCGGATTTTTTAACATATTTCTTAGAAATATTTTCTATAATTAAGAAACATAATGAAATAAATAATCTAAAATGTTTATTATTGTTAGAAAGGTATGTACATATAAGAATACTTCCTGAATAATAAGTTGAATAATAAGTCTAAAAATCAGGGTGATATTTTTCTGAGTGTCTACATGTGGCAAATGGGCTGTGGAGTGATGTGTGGAAAGAGTTTGTCAATTTGTTGCAAATGCAGTAAACATCATCTAATTGACGTTGAAATTACCCGACTGCCACCCTTTCACACAGATGCCAGCTGTCCTGCTGCCTAACAGCAACAGTTGCTGCTGTCGTTGTGGTTCCTGCTGCTTTTGCTTTTGCTACTGCTGTTGCTGTTGTTGCGGTTGACACATGTCCAAATCGGATTCCTTCTTGATTTTTGTCTCGTTTTCTTATTGAAGCGCCCCACGGGCCATTTTAATCTGGGCTCGCTGCTCGCTCGTCAGCGCTGACAGCTGCCTGATTGGTCCAATGGGGACTGTGTGGACGGCACCCACATTTGCCACACTTGCCACACTTGCCCCACTTGTCCCACACATACGCGGAGAGAGAATGAGCATGTCACTTGGTTTATGTGTGCTTTGCATAATGATTTTAATTGACTGATGAATATAATCAAACTGATGTTGAGACGACTAGCTGCCAATTTCAACTCCCAAAGTTGTCAAAGTTTTTTTTAGATTTGCGACAGCTGCTAGTTGCCAGTAGTTGGCAGTAATTTGCTGGTTGGCTTTAATTAAATTGATATTGATACGACTATGCAGCGTAATCCATTTCTAACTTCGTGCAACTAACTGGAGCAGCTGCCAGTTGCCAGTTGGCAGTTGTTGGTTGGCTTGTTGGCTTGAGAGTTTGAGCTTTTGGGTTTATGTTACTTTCGCAGCGCCACCAAAGCTGTCAACACAGCCAACAAGTCTATCAGTCATGTATCAAAAGTCTGCGACTGTTCCGATGGGAACTTTAGCTGCCACACGATTCGCAGCAAAACGAAACAAAAACAAATCAACAACGGACCTGAACGCATTCGAGTTTTAATAACTCATTGAATATTTAGATACTCTCTCTATCGTAACAACAGAATGTTTGTTAAAAACCTTTACTAGTTCACTGCTGAAATGAAACGTTACAAACTAAGTTTTTTTGATTGTTGGTACATTTATTGAGCAAAACAAAAAACAATGTGTGATAAGTTATACATATTTAATTAAATTCTATCGACTATCATTTTACATAGTCTGTTCAGTTTAAAAATGAAAGCGTTATTTTGTTATTGGTACATTTATTAATTCAATTGGATGCCACTTATAACGATATCATAAATATATAATACTATAATTATTTTTTATATTATAGTAAGGTATGCAAGATTTTATTCGATTGTAAGTACATGTAATGTTATTTTTATTGTTATTATTATTGTTTTCTGTTAATGGTTCATGTTTAATTAAATTTTATTCAGTTTCGAATTTGCTTCCATAATTAATCATTAGTTTTTGTTTTGAAAACCGATTAAACTTAATTATAATTTCAAGTAATGTTTATGTGTTACTTTATGTGTAGATTTACCGCAAATAATAATATAAATAACTGTGATTATTAAATAAATATAAATCATACGCCATACATACTATTTTAACACTTTTCAACCACTCATTTACCAAGGCCATAATCAGGCATTTAGAGCATCCGACTTTTAGACAGACTAAGCATTTTTTATTCGCTTTTGTGCTGGCTATTAACGCTCTTGTTGCTTGATTTGTTGCAGTTGTTCTTGTTATTGTTTGTGTGTTGTTTGTGCCTTTCGCGTTTCACTTGGCTGCGGTTCAACGCGCAAAACCAACGCAGCCGCTTTGCCCACCGCTCATCGTTTTTGGCTTTCGCTTCTCGCGCATTTTCATCATCAACAATTTTGAAGCGAAAACTTTGCGAGAAAGTTTTGCACATGTGAAAGGGTTTCGCATGCGTGCAGGTGCAGCTAAGTAGGTGCAAGTGTGTGTTGGTGTGTGTGGCGAGTTTAGCTTAAGTTTTAGCATATACAGTCAAGGCGCTGGCAAAACTTGCACAAAAGACCAGCAGTCAGACAGGAGGCGTTCAATGCTTGGTTGCCGCTGTGTGCCAGGCACACCTTGAGCAGTTTTGCGCGGCTGCCACAAGTAGACATTGGTTAAAAACTTTTCAACCACACACACACACACAACTTACACAACATACACGCATACATGCGTAGTTTGAAAAATTATTATAACGCGCCACGTTGGCAACCTTTTCATATGCCAGAAAACTTAGACAAGCACATCGAAGGCGGCAGCAGCAGCAGCAGCAGCAGCCTGGGAAAGGCAAGGACTTGTGTATACATATAAAATTATGCGCGTTTATTCGTAAATTAAGTGCTGGCTGTTGCTTTCCTAAAAACTTGGCTAGAAAGCAACCGACCAACTTGCCCTGCGGTTGGTCTTCTTTTCCTTTCTTTTTTTTGCCTCAATTTCCACTCAAAGGAATTGCTGGTTGCAGTGAATTTTAGGGACTTGGAGAAGCGTATTTGGTCTGATTCGAAATACCTTTTAATCTGGTCATTATAAATGCATAAGCTCTAAGTGCTGCCTATCAATAGCTAACCAATATTTATCAACAGCTTTTTACAAATAAATTTCGCGTGTGTAGAAAATAAAAAACACTTAAAGTCCATTGAACTTGCTACACGTGAGCGGCTATGGTAATAAAGCAATGATAACAGCCAAATTCCATGACCAAAGGCAGAGTTGTGTGTGTGTGTGTGTGTCATAAAGCACATAAGCTAAGGGTTTTCATATTGTTTAAGCCAACAATCGAGCCAAATGGCAAAATTTAAGCGCCTAAAATGCTTCACAAGCTCGTAAACTGTAGCAATGAGAGAAAAGCTCACAGCGAGATAATTAGGACTATGAAATACCCTACATAGACATATATTATATAATTTACTGTGTAGAGTATTTAACGGTGATATATATATAAATATAATTACGTAATTAATTCACTCAACAAACGAAAGAAATTGCTTCTATAGGCTCATTTGTATGAATATTAACACATTTAATATTCATGAATTTAAAATGAATGTTAAACTTTAAATCGTCGACATTCGATAATTGTGCTCTTAGTTTATATGTGTAAGAAAAGTGTTTATTTTGAAACAGACCTGCCAGTAGTTTGGGGCATGTCATCTGTGTAGATGAATGCGGGAGACCCAATTTTGCAAATACCACAGAGAAAGAGAGAGAGAGAGAGAAGGAGTGAGAGGGAGGGTAGCACATAGAAGATGCCATTCCGTGGTATTTGGCTACCTAGGAAACACTCAGTTGCACTCAGAAAAACCATAACTCTGAAATGTAGTAAAATTTCATTAAATTAAAATTAACCTGCAAGCTAGAAAGTTTATCTTGTTTTTTTAAATAATTTCTATATAGTTTTTCTTAAATTAGTGCCAAGAGTATGACGAATTTCTAAAATTTCTTATGATTTTTTGTCTGAGTGTGGGCAACATTCAGCTGTGGATGCCACCCATTCCATGCAGCCACTGCCACATTATTGGTAGCAGTAGCAATAGCAGTAGCAGCAGCTATAGCATCATCAGAATCAGGAGTCGGCAACCTGGTCCAGCACGATGGAGGATGCAGTGGTGGGAAGGGGTGGGGCCGGTGTATCAGGAGTGAACGCTTTGAAGCACGCTAAAAATTTCAGATTTTCAGAACATAACATTTTACGGTTTCACGGTTCATTGGCACATGCAGGAAAGTGAAAGATACATTGCCACACACACAAACTGTAGATGCAACTGAGTGTGTGTGTGTGTATATGTGTGTGTGTGTGGTTGTTGTTGGCATGTGAAAGCGATACACTCGTTTGCTCGTTTTTGGAAAATCGCTTGAAATTGCGTTTGAAGCCTCGTCCGCTGCTCCTCCTCCTGAATAAGGCAACTTTTGGGGATTTTCATTGGTTTTTTTGTTTGTTTTGTTAAGCTTTAACAAAATATTCTAAGTAGTTTATAAAGTACTCAGTGTGTGTCAGTGTGTGTGTGTGTGTGTGTGTGCGTGTGTGTGTGTGTGTGTGTGTGTTTGTTTTAAGCTCACATATCAGTTACGTGCAAGAACAGAAATCTAAAAGTCCGGAAAATTTACCGTCAATATCAATACAAATGCAACTGTGTGTGTGGATGCAAGCTGAATTTGTACCTATTTGATATCGATACAACTTTGGCTCGTTGTTAAGAGTTAGTTGGTAAAACCTTTTAATACCATAATGCTCAAAGCATATTCGATTTGCGCATTTTAATTCGTTTAAAACATTGATCAGGCTGTGTGTATGGATGTGTGCGTGTGCAGGATTTGTGAAATTTGCCAATAAAGTGTTAATTAAGTGCAATTAATTTCAACTAAACGCGTGATTCATTTAGTTTCACTTCATTGCAAATTATATTTATACATAACTCAGCAGTGCATATTTGAATGCTAATTTAACACAACGATTTGAATAACATTTGCATTAATTCGACTATAATCGAAAATTCAACATTGACAATTATCATATGGTATATCTTTTAAATACTCTTCTATTCTTAAGTTTGTAATGCTGTGAAGGAGACTTCTTAGTTTTTTAATCAGCATTGGTTGCCGATCTGTTTCTTGGTGAATTAGTCCCTGAATTTTGATGAAACTTGGCATATAATCGTCTGAAAGCTAACTAACTAAGAACATGATCTGCAAGATCGGAACATTATATCATATCATATAGCTGTCAAAGGAATAATAATAATCTAATCTATCTAACTATATTTTTTTCAAAACTTGGATATAAAAATATTAGCTCTTATAGGAACAATCTGTTTCTTTTTATCTTAATTTTAACCAACATTTTGACTCCATCCTCCAAGGGTATAAAATCAGATATTCCATTACATAGTCGGTTAAATTATTTATAGAGCTAAATCTGTAAAGTCAGCAAATTTGTTGTATACAAAATATGAATATATATTCAATGTCAGTTAATTAGGCACCTCTCGCTGAAATGCAATGGGCAACACTGTCTGAAGATGGCAACAAATGTTGCAGTTGCAACCGAGCTCTCGGCGAAGTGCACTTGTGTTTGGAGTCAAAGTCGGGTAGACAAAAATAAGAAAAGAGAGAGGGAGAGGGAGAGGGAGAGAGAGAGAGAGAGAGAGAAAAAAATGAAAGAAAGAAAGAAAGAGGCCACTTGACAGCCACAAAGCGGCTGGCTTGTCACCCGGGTTCTTGGTCAAAGCATTGCTCGCCAAGTGCTCTCCAAGCAGTTAAGCAGCGTTGCCGATGCCATAAATGTTGCAACTTGGCGACACGGTGCCATTGCAGACACAGCAACCCCCCTTCACCCCCTCTGCACCCGTGCCACCAATCGGCACTCTTCAGTTGCCACAAAGTGTTTAAGCGTGAAGGCAAGTGGCAAACTGGTAAAACTGGCGAAACTGGCAAAAAAAAATAAACTGGCAAACGTTTGCCATTTTGCAGCTTCTGCCTTTTTGCAACAATCTTTGAGATGAGTATGGGTGGGTGCGGAGGAGATAGTGTTGCATACAGACAATTTCACAGCAATTTAAGTTTTGCTTTTGTTTAAGCAACACTTCAATTAGAGGCGCTTTAAAAACTATGTCAACTGTCGTCACAGGATGTTCAGCACAATTTTTAGCACAGGCATGTTTCTTTCTCGCCACTTTCATAAGGTGATTAAACTCATTTGCCTTACATACACACACACACACACACACACATTTCTACACACACTAATACATTATCTTGCCATAGATGCATGTACAGTTTTTCTTGGTATCTACAACTCGCAGTTGTAATAAATTTTTGTCAGCAAAACATAGTTTACAACACTGCATTCAGCACGTAGCAAATTGTTGCCATGTGCTCCTCGCAACAAAACGCCCAAGTCCCCCCTCTGTGTGTCTATGTAAGTGTGCGTGTGTGTGAGTGCTTGCCACACATGAACAGGTGCACTTTATGGTTGACTTCAACTTTGGCCATCGCTCCCGGACCGAACAACCGCTGTCATGAAATTGGTTTTTGCCACACAACAATAACAACAACAGCAACAACATCAATTTCTTATGATTTATTATTATTCAATGTGCTTTCTGGGATAGCTCAAGCCTTTGCCCCACTTTTTGGCTGGCACCTCAATTTTTGTCACATTTATTAACTGATGGATTGGGTGTAACCTTTAACAAAAACTTCCGAGGGCCAACACAATTTTGCCGGTGTTGCTAACCTTTTTCATAACATATGTGCTTCTATACCCTGTAATTAATTGATCACCAAAAAGATTAGGCCGAAATTGAATTGTGAATATTAACAATTCTGATGTAAATGTGGCATATATGTGTTTCGATTTAGGTACATCTCAATAACTCAGGGCAGCAATTACAACTCAATAGTTCTTTGTAATATTTAATATCATTAATTATAATTATTTTCTGGATGTATTCAATCTATGAAGACATATTTTAAATTTTTAGTATTAGTATGTAAATATTTTTATTTAATCCATTATTTGAAATATTTAATATTTTTGTATGCTTTTTTACATATGTTTAATATTTTTAGCTTTCCTTCTTTAGCACCTCACGATATAAAACTTAACTTAATTTGAACCTTAGACAAACTATCAGAATATATATATATATATATATATATATATATTTATATATTAATGATACTTTATTATTTTATTATTACTTTGATTTGATTTTTATTTTTGCAGATGCAACTGTCTGTCGTTCAGTGGTGTTCAGTTCAAATCGATATTCTTCAACTTTGGCTGTTGTTCATTGAGGTTGTTGGTCACCGATGCCCATTAAACATTTAATGTGCCAGCCAATAAGAAACTTTTGCGCTTAGCCCGGCTTAGACCAGGAGTTAAGGATGTGTTCTCTCTCTGCTGGCATGTGTCTGAGTGTGAGTGTGTGTGTGTGTGTGCGTGTGTGTGTTTATCGAATATACTGGCAGAGAGATCTACAGATATATAGTATGTATAATTAATTACACTTTGGAAACTTTGACACATTTAATTATTATTTTATTAGTTTTGGCTATTAACTGGCGGCGAAGCGTGGACGCATCTGTGGGCGTGGCAGCGACTCTAATGCGTTTGCTTCCATCGACCAAAAATAGTCAGGATGTGGCACATAAATATTTAAGAGTGGCGGAGTGGCTACACTGCAATTTCTAATTGCTTGGGTGAAGTTAGTTTGCCTTGGCACAAATCTGGATCAGTCTATGGTTTTATCGAATGCATTTAATTGTTGCTGCAAAGTTCTTACACACACACCCACACACACACTCGCACACATACATTTACTTTGCTCGCTGGCTTTGGGGGATTTTCATTTCATTTTCATTCATAAAAGTTTTGTGTACTTTTTGGCAAATCGAAATCGACTCGAAGAACTGCTGCTGCTGCTGCTGCCAAATCTTGTAAATCCTTTTTCTGCTGGCCAGCAATGGAATGGAAAACGGATTTCGACTTTGCTGCAACTATTTTGGGAAAAGTTTTGTAGCAAATCAAGTTGGACTCTGTAAGTAACGTGGGCAGCTCTTAAGTTCTTAGACAATAAATTTGTACTTCAAAATAAACATAAAGACTGCAACTAATAATACAAACTTCGCTGGCAATAATTTATGTGGCTACCCTCGATTTGTGCTGCTTCAATTTAATTTGCTTCAAAGTTTGAATATGCTTAAAAAAAATAAATCGATGACTAAATTGATACAAAGTTGTTTTGTTGCTCATTCAATTTGCTTGCTTGCCATATGCAGCTGCTGCTGCCTCAGCTGTGGCAGCCGTGGCAAGTGCGGCTTATGCAAGCACATTAATAAACAGCCGGCGTTGGGGGAATCTCTGCATTTTTAACAGCATATTTTAATGGCTGATTTTTAACGTCAGAGGCTCAGTTCAGCGCACTTATTGACAGCTGTGACAACCCCGATTCGCACACTTCCCTCTCACCAATTTCAGCACACTACCCTCCCCTGTTACCACTTTGATGCATATGTCATGCGTACCAACGACGATACAAAATTTATTTGCAAAACGCCTCTCAAACACTCCCAAATATGCAAACATTGTATTGCAGCTCTGACCTGAGCCTGGACGACAGCCGTTAAAGCCACTACTCTCCCCACTCTGCACCCACCCCCTACCATACTTCCGGCCAAAACAGCGCCACACACAGGCATAAAAATCTGAAATGGAAAAAAAACCAAAAAAAATGTTTAATTTAATTTCGCATCGCAAAAAAATGCTGTGAGTCAGTTATTTTTTCTCGTTTATTTTCGCTTGGCAACTGCTGTGCCAACATAAAATGTTTAAATAATTTTTATAGGTAAATACCCGTTTTGGAAGGGGATGGGGGATATGGATATCGTCAGAAGTTAAACTGATGGTCTGCTAATCGACGAACGTCAACTTTGATTGAATTTCAACATGAACAAATATCTCAGACATACTTTGGACACTTGATTGATTAAGTTACTCCCAACTTGACAATTAACAAATAAATTGTTTAAAAATATTTAAGCTAATCCCAGAAAACAAAGAGAGTATGCAAATTGACATATTTCTTAAATTTACTTATTGTTTTTTGAGCTTATATTATTACAAATATTTTAAATATATTTTAAATTTTTATAATAATAATATAAGTACTATAAATTTAACTTGTTACATATTATATATTTACACTTGTTTTATATTATTATTAACACTTTGCTTGTGCTGTCTGTCAGATGTCTTCAATATTTGAACAGTTTCTTATTGTGAATTTGCATTTTGTTGCATGGTAATTAAGTGTCAAAGAAGTGAAAATGCAACAAATGTTTTCAATTGCACCAAATGCTGCCACCACACACACATTAAGTGAGTGTGTGTGTATGTGTGTGTTTTAGAGCCACTAAATAAACAAATATGCATGCAGTGTGCTTTAATTTATGCAATAAACACACAAAGTGGGCAGTTTAATGGGTGCGCACAGCGAGAGAATGATAGAGTTGGAGAAAAGGGGAGAGAAAAAGGGGAGGGAGAGACAGCAGACAGCGTATTAATGATTACACACACACACACAGATATACACACTACGTGACTCGTTCGTATGTGTTCTGTTTGCGCTGCGGCCAAATCAATTAAAAATTACGCATACGCACTGTAAATATTTGGCAGGCGCAGCGGCATTTGCACAATGTACGCAAAATGTTTGCTAATTTTTGAAGCATTTCGATAATTAAAGCGTTGCAGCCTCAACACAAACTCATATACTCATCAACAGAAAATCTATCTGAATTTTACAAACTTGCTCAACAAATTATTCAATAATTCAATTTCGAGCATTGAAGTTTGTGTTTTCTTTGTGTGTACGTTAAAAAATTCTTATATTATTCTTATATGTTATATTTCGTTATTTAAGTTTACTAATAACCATTTGATAAAATAAGCACAACTTAATTTAAAAAATATATTTTTGTAAAAACAACATATTTTTGGTATTTTAATTTAAGGGAAATCGTTTCTAATTTTAAGAATAATTTTTAAAAACAAGATTAACTTTAAAATCTTAAGAACAATTTTTAAAATTTCAGTGTAGTTTTTTTTTCTAAGTGTCCATACATACATTGTTGATAAATCACTCACACCACAAAAAAATAATGGAAATTGACGCATAAATTCTTGTTGTTCCATGACATGTATGAGTTTTGTGGCAAGCAGTTGCTGCTGCTGGTTGTATGCCGCTTTTGTATATCTTAAAAGATTCATTTAATGTTAATTAAAGGGAAATTGTTTGCTCTGCAGAATGTGTGCACAAATATTTTTTCAGCTCGAACATGTGACATGTGAAATGAATCTCAGCGCTCTGTGGGCCACAGAAGTTTCTCTGGCAGCAAAAGTAAACACAAAGCGTAGTTGCAAGTAGCAAAACTTTGTCCATGCTGCAACATCAACTATACAACTCTTAGGTGTTGGTATACGACTAACTGGTGTGTGTGTGTGTGTATGAATGTTTGTTTGTGGGGTATGTCACAAGTTTTGCTTGTCTTTTTGTCTGACTACGAATGCCTGTCTCTCTCTCTATTTATCTATCTCCATCTCTCTATCTCTTCTTCTATCCATTTCGCCGAGTATCTAGTTGGGCGTCTGTTTCTCTGTCTGGCTGCCTCAGCGTGTTCCTGCCGCAAAAGTTTAAGGCAAATATGCAACGCGCTTGCAAAGCTTGTGGCATGCAGCAAACATCAACAATACATTTTTACTACCACTTTTTTTTTGGTTTGCGTCACGAACAACAGACTACATTAGCAAAACCAATGCTAAAAGACTTGCAAATACTCTGCATAATTGTTACTCGGCAATTATTGAAAATAATTTCCCACTGAAATAGCTCATGAAATAGAATAATGCATATTTTTATATGAACTTCGTAATTAACATTAATTTGTAGATATTTAAAAGCTACGTAAACATAACTTTTCATGATTTTGCCAATTCTCCATATAGTAATTGTTGCATAAATAAACTTATTTTTGCTAAAAGTCATATCTAAATATGTATATTCATTTTCAGATATTTTCAGAGCACACTGAGTTAATTTTGCTTTAATGAAATTATAAAATGCTCTCAATTTCATATCGCAATTAGCTTATTTAAAATAAATTGCTAGTGCAATAGCATATAAAAAATAATAAATTAAATTCGTATGTAAAGATTTAATAACATAAAATAAAATGTTAAAACTATATATCAAATTTGAATTAATATTAAATTTGAGATATTCTAATTCCAAGCCAAGTAAATTTAGATGTTAACTTCTGCAAAGAGAAAAGTAGAATAATAAATTTTATGGTTTTCACAATTCTCCATAGACATATGCGACATATTAGCTAAGCAGCTCTTTTTTGACGGCTCTTGGGGCACATACATATATATAGAGCACTGTGCAACCGAAAATGAACTTGTGCATTTATCTTGACGCAGACGCAGGCAAGTTTGGCTGATTGCAGCCAAGAAGCGGGACATTTGCAGCAGCACCAAGGTAGAGACAGCAAGAGTGAAAGAGAGAGAGAGAATTGTGCAATATTTTTAGTGACATTTATATCTGGTCTCCATTACTGCCACCCGTCCTCCGACGTTGGCATTTAAAAATTTATGCAATAAAGTTTGCTTGCAAGACTATGGATGTGTGTGTGAGTGTGTGTGCCGCTTGAAGGTCAAGTTGAGCCACGTCGAGAGGGTTGGGGAGACGGGGGGGAGGGGTTGGCGACGCTTTGGGCTTTCAATTGTATGAGAACTTGGGGACCTGGTGCCTGTAGCCTGAGCGAAGCAAGCATTGGCCACTGGCAAATAAATCAGCAACACTTGACAGACGCACTGAAGTTACTAATTTAATTTACATTTTTAATTTATTTTATTTTTTTGTTGCTTTGCTGTTGTGTGCGCCTGTCAAGTGAATAAGTAATGAATTTACAACTTCTCAAGAATTTCAAATTAAAAACAATAACACAAAATGGGCGGAGGAGCGCAGCCTGTGCAAATTAGAGAAGCGGCATGGCAAACACGAAGCAGGTGCGTTTGCATATTCATCTCACTACTGGCTGCTTGGCTTCAACGCAAATGACTAATTAAAAACTGTAGTGGGCGTGGCAGTTAGTCAGCAACAGTAGCAATAGCAGCAGCAGTAGCATTATATTAAAAGAACAAAAAAAAAAAAATAAAGTAAATCAGCGCAGAGTTATTTCTCAGCCAGCCCCCTGGAGGTGCTTTAAAACTTGACTTTAAGCAGCATCAGCTGAAAAGTATGCTACACTTTTAGTCAGCATTGGGTAGACTTGGACATGGCTGCTGTTGTTGTTGTTTGCGTGGTGCAATCGTTGCGGACTCCCTGGTTACTGTCATTTGCACCTCTTACATCTGCAAAAATGTCGGCCACAGTCTCATGCATATGCAAATTGCATTTGCACTGCATCAAGCAAACGCCGCTGCTTTGTCTCTTTGACGCACCCTCTACACTGAGAAAAAAATGGCCCTGAGTTTTGCAAATTCGCCAAACTTTTAGCGTTCAAGCGAACTCACTTCATTATTTGGAAAGTATATTTCTTCAAATCTGCGGTTTTCCTTTCATAATCTCTGCGATACTATTTTGTAAAATTTTGACAAAATATGTCGCATTTTCAGGGTGTTTTATTCATTCTTAAAATTAGCTATTTTGCAAAAAAAAAACTAAAAATTTAAATGCCGGCTACACTCTTTTTTCTGAGTGTACCCAGCTGCAGCTGCGATCAAGGCGGAGACGGGCAACTGGCAACTGGCACAGGGACACAACAAGCAGCTGAGGCTTGACCAAGGCAAGGGCAAGGAGTTGCACTCATATGTGCATGCCGTGTGATATGGAGAGATAGAGAGAGATACAGAGTGTGATAAAGAGAGAGAGGGGAGGGAATGCGTGCCAAAAGTCACACCGAATTACAAATCACAGTGTGTGCATATTCATGTGTGTGTTTGGCTGTGCAGAGATTGTGTGAGATTGCCACTGGAGATTATGGTTGGCGCCCAACACGTCCAAATATCTGGGGACACAGCGAAGTGTGAGTTGTCTTTGTGTATTGGTTTGAGTGTGTGTTTGATTTGCACTTTTATTTTTCTTAATTACAGATAAATATATTATACTTGTTTCTGTGAAATGTTAGTAGTGGAGAGCACTGAGCAGGGACATTTTACTAAGATGCAAGTTGTGAGCTGCGTTGAAAAATTTCAAATTTATATTAGTATATAATATAAGACAAATATATATATATATATATAATCATTTACTCATATGTTCTATTCCCAAATTTCGTATTTATGACTGCAAAAAAATACGATTTACTTTTTAATGTGGCATTCGACTACTGTTTAACAAAGTTTGCTCAACTATAGATGTGGCAGATATTGTTTAGCTTAAATATATCAATAGCTCCCGTCAGCTTGTCAGTGAGTGGATAAATGCTTAAGTTATTCTTATATAATGTAAAGAATCTTACACTTAACTTAAGAATTAATAAACACTTAATGCAGCTTTCAAGTTTAAATTGTTTCTCACGTGCCTCCTGACGAGTCAAAAGTCGAAATTGTAGACTTAGCTTATTGCGCATATGCCGCGTGTGCCTGCAACACCCACATGTGGCAATTACTTTGAAGAGCAGCGAGCCAAACGCTTCAGTTGACCTTCTTGAGCATAATTAAAGGGCTTTCCATTTGGCAGCCTTCGAAAATACACAACCCCTTGATGCTTATTAACTTTTTTTTTTGTTGCAGTTGGTAAAAATAAAAAAAACAGCAAGAAGAAGGAGAGTGAGCAGAGAGCAAAGCATAAAAATTAACTTTGTTAAAAAGTACGCACTTTTGTGAGATTTTTCTGCTTAAATGTCCATCGAGCAAAAAGCCAACGTTCAGAAGCGAAAAAAGTTACACAGAAAATAAAATAAAAAAAAGAAACAAAGCAGAAAAAACCGTAACACAAAATGAAAATTAAACGATGCTTAAAATTACTTTTTCGTCAAACTCTTTTCACCGTTAACGGATATTGTTGTTGTTGCTTGTTGTTGTTGTTGCTGCTGGGTCACTGAAAAATTTGTTTGCGCTTCTGCCACTGATTTGACAATGTTTTCTCGTTGTTATTGTTCACTTTCGCACAGGGACAAACGCGGCTCGGTTGAAAAATAACAAGCTACAAAAGCTTACTCAGACATGCCGAAGCTTATATGCGCTACTAGTTCAAAGTCAACCTACTAATATTAAAGTTTGATTATATTCTATAATATATATATATAGAAGTGTGTAAACTTCATGTAAACCTTTTTCTGCATTTCAGAAATGATTTTTTCCTAAAAATTAATGTTCGCTTTTCGACTTTTTTGTCGATACATATTTCTTAATAATAGAAAAAATTTTTAAAAATATAATAAAGTCTTTTATATTTAAAAATGATTTCGAAGATATATGAATAAGTTGATAGATTTTAGGGATTCTTTTTCCTGAAAGAAGTGTATAAAATATATAGATGAAAAAGTCACTTTTGTCTGCTAGCAAATTATGTTTTTGGTTTTCATTTTTTTCGGTTATTTTCTTTTATATAATTTCATTTTTTAATTAAATGAATGAGAGCACAAGCACATACAGAGAGAGAGAGATAGAGAAAGAGAGAGAGAGACAGCTTCTATTCGGGCCGAATGACATTAAAATGTTAATGAAGCCGCATTAACATATGACGCTCATAAAAAGGTATTAGCCGACACACACATACACATATAGAAGTGTGTGCATTTAGTTGTATGTGTAGTTAAGCCACACACACATAGACGCACACACACCCAGTAGAACATACCTGTGTGTGTGCTTTACCTGCTGACCACATAGCTTTGTCGACGCTTCTGCTACCTTTTGCCGCATAATCCCCCCACACAGGGTAGATGGTTGGGGGGGTTGGTTCCAACACACATGCTGACAGGACTTACTTATGTCTCAGGCCAAATGTGGCATACGGTTCGAATAAAAGTTGGTAAGCAGGAAAACGGCTGCTGCTGCCACAGCTGGATATCAGCTTAGCCATGGCTATTAGCCACAACGGGCGGTTCTCTGTCAACACCTTTGCAGATCACCAGATCTGTGAGAGAGAATAGATTACGCTTATCCCATGCTTAACTTAATATCTTTTAGAGTTTCACTCATGAACTTGAGCTTAAGAAAGACCTATTCGCGCGACTTTCATATTTAAATACTTTTTTTTAGTACTCAAGGGAAGTTTAAAACGACAGCTGTATTTAAAAATGTATGTTTTCTTGTGCTAATTTTTTGTAGTTGACTTTTAAGTAGTTGCCCAGTCAGTGTAAGGTTAACAAAGTAATTTTTACAATATACATCATACATAAACTCAAAAAAGAAATTGCCCTGATTACTAGAAAGTTTTTCTGGTTTTTAGAAATAATGTGTAAATTTAAGCACTTAAAAAGTAGTACCGAAAAAGTGGAATTTGGAAAAATACTGTCATTTGCTTTTTCGACTTATTAATTAATTAAATTATATGAATTTAAGTTCTGAATAAACATTTCTTAAATTCAGGACTCTTTTTTCTGGAGCTTAACACCAATATTTATGTTATATAAATTTGCAGCCCGAACAACTAAATAATTATTTCGAGTACTCTTGAATCTCACCTCGCGCATACCAAAGTTGACAGTTGCGAGCATAATATGACTATTGAATTAGTTTGCATTGCTCGTTGCCATGTCATTTTCCTTGTTGTTGTTGTTAGTGTTTCGAGGCTTTCGCTGCTGGCCAAGTTAATTTGGTGTGTTTGTTAAGCCAAATATGTAAGGCTGGGTCATAAGAAAAAAAAAATAGCGAGCACTAAAAAGTGGCTTTAGTTATGCCTGGCTAACTGCATGTATATTTATACGAGAACGAACATAAATTTACAGAGCCTTCGACCCCTCCTCAATCCAGAAAGCGTTTACATTTTTATGCATAGAAAATGCTGAGCCAAGCGCCGTTAATAAGTTGGCTCGAACGAACAAAGCATCGTCCCACTCCCCCTCGCCCACACCTCTACAATGCTGCACACATTTCACGCATTTTGATATGCAAACAAATGCACTGCATAAGGCAGCCACAAAAGGTGCCCAGCAAAAAAAAAAACAAAAAAAAAAACAAAAAGGAAATAAAGTCAAATAAAAAATAAAAGCAAACGAGGAAAATTGCACAATTTTTGCCGGCCGAAACAAAGGAAAAATTTAACAAAAAATAAAGAAAAAAAGCAAATGGTAAACGAGACTCCGACTCAGGCCAAGATTGTGGCAGCTAAAAGCAAACAGGTGCAAACGAATATGCGATTCATAATGCATACAGATGTGTATATACAACTACAAACAGCACATGCATGCCCACATTTCTATATACACCCATACATAATGCAGTCGAGTTGTTTATTAAAAGCTCCGACAAAAGGCAGCCAACAACAAAGCCTTGAAAGCAGCTGCAACTTTTTAGTGCAAAATTTTATAATTTATACTCGTAAGTGTGTGGAGCGTATAAGAAATGCATGCATTGTTCATGCACACAAGCTAAACGTGACATGGAGCTGCCAGAATGAACTAAACATATAACTACACTAAGAAAAACAATTGCAAAATTTTTTTTTTAAATTTAAAATTTTTTTAATTGTTTATCTTTTTATTTAAAATTTAAATGTTTGTTTTTAATTTTTGTCTTATTAAGGGATTCGTTTTCGAAATACATTTACTGAGTAATAATATAATGATATTAGTTCGGTAAATTTCCGTGCAAATATTTATTTTCTTGAGCTTACCAAGATATTGATGGGTTATACTATTTAAATACTGATAAGTATATTAAATAATGTACAATAGGGATAGTTATTTATACAGATAGATGACAGTAGGAAAGTAGTTTATATATTTGAATGATTGTTGAAGTAGCTTGTTGCGAATACACTCTGCAAGGTTATAAAAACTAAAGCAACTTGACTGAGCTTTATTTACTACATGCCAGAGCAATGCAAGTGTGTATAAAATATTTATTGAGAGCAGAATTTTAATTCTTTTGTTGGTGTAACTCATAGCTCACATCTTACAATCGACTTACACAACTGCCAACAGAATGTTTGTTTCCTTGCACACACAAAAGGAAGCCAGCTGAGCCTTATGTAAAGTAAATCGATTGCCGCTTAAATGGCAAATGCCAAATGTATAAATGTGTCTTGTTTGTATTGGTATGCAATATCTACCTTGTAAGAAAATAAAATCAATTTCTGCCACAAGACAGGCGACGCCTCAAACTGACAATTCAACACGAACGTGCAGCCACAAAACAAAACAAAACAAAACAAAAACAAAAACAAAAAACAAATCAACTACAACAAAAAACAAAAACAATTTTAAACAATAAACAATAAAGAAGTGAAATCTATCTTTTATGTGTTACTAGAGCGACGCCAATCACGTCAACTAGGACAACGACTTTGTCACGCCTGCAGTAGACCCACTTGCCACAAACAGTTTGACGCACGTACTTCGGCACAACAGCAACTTGGGAGAACCCGCTTTCTGGGAATTGTCTCTGGAACTGCGCACTCAGAAAAAGATTCGATCTGAAATTTAGAAATTTGCCATAGTTTCTGCGCCAAGGTTTCCTCATCCTTTTTTATTCAGAAAGTTCATTTTTAAATTAACGGTTGAAGTTTTCTAAAAAGATTGTTTGGCATTTCTAAATGTGTTTCAATGTGAATTTTTTTAAAATTGACAAAAAATATGTTTAATTTTCAGGGAGTTGTTTTCCATGTATGTTCTATAGAAGAATTCTTATAAGAGAAGAAGAAATTATTTTTCGAAACCAGAAAAACCATCTATCTCTTTGGACGGTTTTCTAAAATTGAGGTAGATTTTTTTGCGAGTGCAATTTGAGCCGAAGTTGGTCAGTTGAGTAGCCTTTTCGATCAGCAGTGCACCTGTTGACTAGGATGCTGCTTGAGGACTCCGCTCACGTGCCAATTGCACCAGCTGTGTGTGTGTGTGGGAGGAAAGAGCACTGCTTGTAGCCACTGTCAATGCCAATCTCATTAGCCAACTGAGCGCCGTCAAATTCATTATGGAACAAAAAAAAAAAAAACAAATTACAGCAGGCATTCAAATAAAAAGTGAAAAGACAAGGCGGCTTGTGACCTGTGTGTGTTGGCAACAAATTAAATGCCATAAAAGGCATCAAATTATGTGAGGCACTTGGGTGTTGCGCTTAAATGGCCACCACCCGCACAACACAATGTGGCACGAGTGCTGCCACACAGGCAGCCACACTGAGGCGGCCTATTTGTTAACCCCAGCGCGCCGGCAAACAAAGTTTTTCAATTTCTGTCGCATAATAAGCGGCACAAAGTCGTTGCTGCTTGGTTGTTTGCCACCCCCTGCCTCATATCTCATGCCTCATTCTACTAGGCGTCATCGCGGCAAAATGAAATTATGAATGTGCGTTGGCACAACCGCACCCCCCCCCCCCCACACACACACACACACATACCCGCACACACACACACAACGCTCACCTGGCACCACTTGCTGTATATTTTTTTTGCTTGGTGTGCTCATTTTTCTGTCAAGGTGTCATAAATGACGCGTCACAGCCCCCATTCCCCTTGAAGCACTGACACTGGCGGAGACGCCGCCCCGTGGCATGCGTGTAAGCAAAATAAATGAGGCTCGGCACTGTCAGGCCAATGAAAGCCAAATGAATGACACAAGCCGCAGAGCAACAGCTTCAAAAAAAAAAACAAAACGGCAAAAAAAAAAAACAGAGCAACAAAAGTAACGCAAAAGAATTACATATGAAATAATAATAATCGGCAAGCGACTTGCCGATACCCTGTATAAAATAGGGATTTCTTTACTGGTAAATAAAATTCAGCTGTTTAATATTACTTAAAGTTTTTAACTCTTTCTTAAAGGTTTCAAAAACAAAGGTGCACTGAATATTCAAGACTTTCACACACATTTTAAAGTTTAATATTTATACCTTTAAATAAATTAATTTTTTATAGTGATTTCCATTAAAGAAAATGAATTTCAGCAGAATAATATTACTGATAGCTTTTTAACTATATTTTAAAAATTACAAAATAAAAATTTGCTGAATATTCAAGAGACTTTTTAAGCTGTGAAATATTATATGCATTTTTTAGCTGTGTATTATAACAGGTTTTTAAAGGTTCTAAAAAAATTAAAATTATAATTTTTAATTGAGTTTTATAACTTTATATTAAGTTTTTGTATAGCATTGTGACTCTTATAAAAAACTAATTTAAACAATCTAATATTAATTAAAATTTGTTAATAGTTATTTTTTAAGCTGAATGCAGCAAGATATTATATAATTTTTTTTAGTATTTATAAATTTATATCAAATTTAAGTGTGTTTATTTAATTTTTTTAACGAGTAATTTAATATTTACCCTTTGCACATTATAAAAAAAAGTTAAACTGATGGTGTGAAAAGGTCACATGAACAAAACGTGTTTAGAGGGTATCAAACTTTGCTTAAAGGTCACACTCTCATTTTTGTTTATGGTATTATTTGCATATGCTCGTCGGCGTGGTGGCTGAGGGGACGAGTGGGAGGCAGGCATTATTCATGTAGCAACAACGAAAAGAAGTTGAAAGTACATTTTTGTGAAGGAGCTTTACTCGGTAAATTCAGCAGTCTAAAATAGAGTTCAACTTGCTGAGTAAATCACGCCAAATAACTGTTTAACTAGTTTAATTCCATCAATTCCATTCAGCCAGATGTTAAATTAACACAATGTTAAATATTGTCTTTAATTTTCAACCTAATGTCAAGTGTACAACTTTCGCCCTCTCTCTATCTTTCCGTCTTCTGTTGTCTCTTTTTGCGACTGACTGTTTTAACTGACAATTTCAACTAATTTGGCCAACTGACGCCCAATAAATCTCCGTGCGCCAAATCAACTGAGCAAGTGGCACGCCTACAGCCCCATTCACCTCTTTCTTTCTTTCATTCACACAGATACGCAGACTACTACTATACTATAAAACTACAATGGCATCGTTCTCGGCACTGCCAAGAAATGTAATTTGATGTAATTGAAACCATTTTCGTGTTAATTAAACTCTTCTTTTTACTAGTATTTGCTGTTGTTTTTTTTTTTCTTTTTTCATATTCTTCCTTTTCTTCTCTCTCTTCGCTGTTGACTGCTTCTTGCAGCGTTCTGGGGGCTTACAGCATTTTACACTTGCCATTAAGGTCTGTGCGCTCAAAGTGACAGCCGCAATGAAAACAAAGACGCGCAAGGCCCAGGCACAAGTCATCGCCCACAGGAGGCCAACGTCGTTTGAGTTGGGTCCAACTTCGGCCAAAGATACCAACAACTAAGACAAGGACGAAGAGGGTGGGATGGGTGGGGGGAGGCGGATGAGGCGTTAGGACTTCATCGCCAGTGCAGTCATTAAATTGGATTTCTTTTTTGAGCGCGCACACTTCGTTTGGACTTCGTCTTTTGATGAAGGGTTCTTGGGAATGAGTATTTTGAATAACAAGCATTTTGCGCGTACTGCCTTAGAGCGCATTACACTTACACATTTTCCTCTTATAAAGTGAGCCACTGTCTCCACTCCACTCCACTCCATTTCACTCTTCTCTCCCCGCAACTTGACTTGCTGTATCTCTCAGAGTAGGCCAACTAATTACAAACTGAACTGTCGCAATGTTGGCGGACCTTAAAGCGTTTCGTTCACATAATTGAGTAGAATGAGATATACGGATATAGATATAAATATAATATTAAGTGTAATAATTAATATGATCTTATTATTATTATTATTTTTTGCAATTTGGTCAAAGACGAATCTGCAATAAATTCTTTTTCGATATTTAAATCTGCATTATATATAATTTGCCTGCTGCAGGCAATGTACTCATTTAATGACATAAAAATGACAGCTTAACATTTTTTGTTTTAACATAAGCTTTTCACTCTAATGCTGCTCTGACTGATAGCTCCAGAGGATGATATCGATGCAGGCAACAACCTTTGTCTAAAAATTTCAAAACCATTGTATTTTGTTGTAATCGATCCATGAATACAATACATAAAACTTCGAGCTATAAATTCTGATTTAAGAAAAGAAAATCGCCAAAGTTTTACGAGGCCAAAAAATGCAAGCATCTGCTGATAGTTCTATTTGTACTTTTGGAGTCCAAACTATTGCGAGTGTTTATCTTAATGCTTAAGTGTTCAATCTTTTAAGCGCTTGCTTATCGCAACAATCTCTCCGAAAATGAAAAAAAAGTTTCAATGCACTCTGTCTGGGCATTTATATTTGCACTACAGTCGCCGTGCCATTATTGACACATTAATCAAACAATGGGCAAGTACTTTCAATTTATTTTGCCGCGACGCGGCTCCATTCAATTTTTAAGCGTCGCATTTATAAAAACAGAAGCAGACAAAAGCAGACAAAATGCGGACAATGCCCGCCCATGCACAGAGAGACAGCTGAGAGTTGAGAGAACAAAAGTTGACCACTTCAGAAATGCAGTAAAAAAAAAAGAACAGAAAATAATACAAAAGCACACACACACACACACATTCAGTGCAGTTTGACCCATGACAGTGCTCGTCCTTTGTCCTTCTCTTTTGCTACTCGTCCTCGCCCTTGTGGCACTTTTGCCTTTGGCCTCGGACAGAAATGTGCCCTGGGCCAAGAGTTTTTGTGGCGCTGGGAGTGTGGCTCTCTCATTAGCTTTCATTATAAATATTGACTGGGTGACTGCACAAAAGTGTTTGACTGACAGCCTGACAAACAGACGGACAGACAGATGGCTGTAGTGAAGTGCAGGCAAGCAGGCAGGTGGGCCAGCTGCATATGACAAATTAGGTTGATTGCTTTGGGAGCATCGCGGGCAACGCAATCGCAATTGAAATCGACGAGCGACCCACAGACAGACAGACAGACTGACTGACTTCTGTCTAGCTTTTCAATTAAGCAACTCTTCTTGTACACTTCATATAATTTGATGCATCTATGTTGATAACAACAGCTGGCCACTCAGTTCAGTTCATTTGCATTTTATTCCGCAGCTAAAAATAAAGTAAAAGTCAAGAAACCGCAAGCGAAGCATAAAATTACGTTTGCTTTGCATATTTTCAGCGCTTTTGCATAACTTGAGCGCTGACGAGGAAAACAGCAACAAAAGCCACATACTTTCCATTTAATAGTCATAAATTTGCTTTAACAGTCCACTTCCCCACTCCCCCCTAACCAATCCACTTTCTTTTTTTGTTAACACACACTCGAAAAAACATTCGCCCGGAATCTTACAAATTCGACGCAAGTACTCACCTTATTATTCAGCAAGTATTTTTCTAAAAACCAGTGTTTTTTTATTCCAGCGTACAATTTTATAAAATTTAAAAATATATATATATATCCAATTGTGCTATGGTGTACAAACACCATTTAAATAATAAACAATAATAAAATATCTAAAATTTTAGAAAACTGATTGGTTTATTTAATTTAATTTGAAAAAAATTATAATATTCAAGATAACAGTTAAAGTCAGAAAGACATAAAGCTGAGACAGTAAATTTCATTACTTGTTATTGAAATTTAAAGCAAATTTCTTCTAGATGTGATTGCTGGCATTTCTTCCATTCAGAAATATTTTCTATTATGGAATATATTTGTAAACATAAAAATAAAAACATATTTTTAAAGTTGTTGATTGAAAGCATGCCATTCTAATTCTCAGAAAATGGATTTCCTGTATATAGAAATTATTTCTAAAAGCAAGAAAATCTTTTCAGTTTTTAAGGTAGATTTTCTAAAATTCCGTGTGATTTATTTTCTGAGTCAGCTTTTTCTAATTTTATGAAGTGTTTCTGGTATTTAAAAATTATTTCTAAAATCGTTTCTGTTTTTAGGAAGATATTCTAAGGATCAAGTTAATTTTGTAAAGTTCAGTGTGATTTTTTGCGGAGTGCATGTCAGCCCATATCCTTGCAGTTAGCCCGACCTCATTTCACACAAAACTGGCTTCGCTTTGCTTTGCTTTTGTGCGGCGTTATTTTCTTTTGTGATTTCTGTGTTATTTTTATTCGCAGCGAAACTTAACGCTACATATTTTACATTTGCACATTCATCACAATCGCATCGCATTGCATTTCAGTTTGTGTTTGTGTTTTGCATTTCGTATTTTGCATTTTGGCTTTGACGCCTCGATCACGAAACATGCATAATACATTTATTGGGCCAACTGTTAAAATCCTTCTCTCTGTTTATCAAAAGACCCATTCCTACCAACTATTCCACAACCACAAATATTTCCAACATTCTCGTCGGCGTGTGTGTTTTTGGTTTTATTTTTAGCTTTAAATCATTGAATATTCGTCTGGGGCGTTTATAAGTGTTGACGATTTGCCAAAATAAATAACACGATTCCAGCGCAAATTGAATCTGCAGTATTTATTATATATATATTTTTAGATTTATTAATTTAAAGAGCCTAAACTAATGTACAGATCAATATTTTTGTCCTCATATTGTTATAATTAATGAACAGTTTGTTTGATGGGGATAAACTAGTACTAAAACAATTAATTCACATGAAAAACGCACATATTACTTCGATGAATTTATATATATTTTTTAAATATTTGATAGAAAATACGTATTTTTATTTAAAGTTATAAGGAACTTAAATTGATTAATAGATGAATATTAAGCGAATAATAACAATTTTCATAAATAATTTGTTTGATGATGATAAACTTGTACTCAAGCAAATGTCATTTGATTTATGACAAAATAATTTGTATAAGAACAGAACTGAGTTTATTGATACTCATTTAGAAAATGTGTAGTAGCATAATGGGGCTCATGACTAATCAATTTGATCGGCACTCAAATAAATCGCATATTTTCTACCCAATATTTTTTTTTCAGATAGCTTTAAAATTAAATAATTCACATGAAAACAGAACTTCTCTTTTAGAAAATTTGCATTTATTTTCATCTTATATGAAGCAATATAAAATAATCTAGTTTTAAATTAATTAGCTTTAATTAGGCTTGGAAATTAATTCGAATTTTCAGCCGCATTACGCATATTTTTCTCGACTGGATTTGCTTCCGTTGTTGTCTGCCAAACTGAATGCGTCGAATATTTGGCATTGCTTTGAATTGTTATGATAATGAGTGGCTGCCACAAAGAGACAAACGTGTATAATAATTTACTGACCTCTCCACGACACCACACCACACCTGTGCCTCAACTGACCCACACAGTTTAGCCACAAAGCCCGAGAGGAATTCCTTGGCTCTTTGTCTCCTCAACATTTCTCGGGGGTATTTAAATTTTTGAACAACCCATAAATTATGCGCTTTATCAGCGATAAAAAGTAAATACAGTTGTTGCTACAAACGCCTACTAGGTGTGTCAAAAAACACCACCCACCACCCCTGCTATGCCACCCCGACCACCCCCTGGACAGGGACATTCCCAGCTGTCCCAAGGCTCGCCATTGCTATGTATAAAAATAAATAAAAAAAAAAACGTGTAAATGAATAATTCAAAGTGTCCTGCAACATTGTGCGGCTCTCTGTCTCTTTCCGTGTGTGTGTGTGGGTAATGCGTAAAGCACGCAAAAGATTACACATACCAACGCATGTTGACTGTGCGTGTGTGTGTGTGTGTGTGTGTGTTTGAGACTATATATGTAGTTAACGCTTTATCTGAGGGGTGCCAAACCAGCGACGGGGACGGCGACAACGCTGGCAAATATTTAACATTGGCATATTTTCCACACACACACTCACACTCACACACACACATACACTAACACACTCTTGCGTTGCACACACACACATGCCAAGCCCCATTGACCATTTTCCAACCTGGCTTATACATGTTTTATCTTGCCCACGTGGAATTTGCGTGCGTTTAAACGTTTTCGATAAGGTTTCGCTTTTAACCCGCAGACGTTGACTACCCTTCCACCCCTGTGTGTGTGCTTGGCATATTTGTGTGTGTGCGTGTTAAGACCTTTGGCTGATAAAAAGCATACCTTTGCTTAAACAATGTGCAAGAGCGTTAACTTTACATAAATTTGTTCGCAAAAAAATGTTGCCCAAAAGTGAAGCCCATAAAATGCTTTAAGCAATTTGCAATCGACTGCATACACCATGTACATAGGCGTATATATATATATGTGTATAGGCGTATATATATATGTATATAGGCTTATATATATATATATATATATATATATTTACATATATATAGATTTACAGTTGTGAAAAAATAATGTCACCACCACCATATACATATGTACATATTTTTTAAGAATAAAAAAAATCGGTGCATTAGTTTTAACATTTTTTTTTAATTCTGATTTTTAATATTTTGCTTAGTGTTTCCCAAAACAAATTTAAGTTAGTATTGCTCCTGGATTTTTTTCAATATCTTTCAAATATATATATGTACATACATCTAAATATATATATATATACATATATATATATATATATATATATTTTTTTTATGCGAAGTACCAAAAAGAGTTTTTTATGGAAATCGTTTAATTTCTTAAAAAAATAAATTTCATAATTTTTTTATATATATACATATATATTAAACATTTTAAAACATTTCCTGTAAGAATCGTGGTATTATTTTTTTCGCTAGTGTAAATATGTATATATATATATATCTTGACTTGGGGCTGTCTGGCCCCTACCAGGCAGCTGATTTTGGGTTGACTGGAGTTGAGCTCGTTTCGTGTTATTAAACACGGATTATGTGGCAGACTCCATGGCTTGCATGTGCATAAATTACAATGTGTAATGCTAACAGCAGCCACACCCCCTCCCAGCACCCTTCCCGAATTCTTACGTACAGTGCTGGAAAAAATATTACTGTTCTGAATGGTAAATTGTTTCAGCAGAAACAAAATGAATGGTTAAAATACAAACAATTGAGGGAGAAGATGTTTATCGAAGAAGGCTATAAAAATATTGATTATTTAATTTAATGAGACAACACTACTATTTTACTGACCGCAACTGTACGTAGTACGTACTTAGTACTTGTTTCGCTCTAACTTTGCCATTACTCCATCTTGCACATAGTCCAATTTGACGACGTTGTTTGGCACACAATTTTATGCTTAATATGTCGACGAGAGAGTCACATGTGGTGCACTCTAACGATAGGGTAGCAATCCAGAAGAGACCGGACCAGGACCAATAGCAGTATCAGTAGCAGGACCTCATCGTGTTCTATCCTGCCCCGCATATTCGTGCCACTGTTCTACATGCAATATTTAAATCGCAACCCAAACCCAATTCAACTCAACTCGAGTTGACTCGACTCTACTTGACTCTGCTCCTCTGGTCTGGTCTCGTCTCATATCGTTTCATATTATCCACTGACATGGCTAGCGGCCATGGCATTGATCAGAGCCAAGCATGCAAGAGGACTGCATAAATTGTGCATAAAAAAATTGTGTTTTTGCAAAATGATGTTAAGTAAAACGTTGCAAGCAGCGACAGCTGCACGGTAACTGTGGCAACAATCGATAACATTCGGATGTATAGGGGTTAAATGTTGCACAGACAAAAATACTAAAGCAGCAGCAAGGCGACTGTAATGCCAATTTAAGTATTACTTAAATGACAACATGTTTTAATACTTATTCAATAGGATAATGACTTTAACAAGTAGTAGGTTATATATTTGACTTTATAGTCTGTTTAAATTTCCTTCATCTCCCATAACTCCCAAAAGAATAGTCTGTAAAAATTTTTGATCTTTTATGAGAAATTATTTTGGTATCCAACTTAAGTTTCTTATTATAATGCCAACATTTTTATACAAAAAAAAACCAATATTGGATGATTATTAAAAATTAATTTCATTGGTCAATCTGTAAAATTTAAAGTAAAATCTGGTCTACAAGCTACTATCATTTTCTAGTTCATTCCTGTGAGCATCGATTTTCATTGTTTAATATTCTAATTAGAATCCAGACACAAACCGCTAGTTTTGTAATGTTTGACAAAATATTTCGAGATATTTGAAAACAATTTCCGTTTTTGAGTACAATTTAACTTTAACTTTGCAATGCTCTACACACACTTCACAAGGAGCAGCTTTCACTCGGACAGTTTACACATGTTGCCAGGCTGCACACACACACACACACACACATACAGAGAGCGCTGGTTGGCTAAAAACAATAGATTATTGGCATTGCTGTTGCATAAATTGTGTGAGCATTTGTTTGGCTCCTAGGGTTGCAGCAGCAACGAGACTCATTGTTGGTAGTTGCATGCCACAGAACGCTGAAACAACATGCAGTCGCAACGAATAAAAAAACATACCCTTCACCACTCCCTCTCACTCTAGTTGGCAACAACAATCTAATGGCTCTTTGTATTTGGCAGTTGTCGACGCTAAGCAAATAAACAAAATGCTTGTTGATATTTTGTGGCAGCCAATGAAGCTAACAGCTGGCTGGCTATCTGTCCGTCTGTCTGTTTGTCTGTCTGTTTGTCTGACTGCTTGTCTGTCTGTTTGTTAGCCGCACTCTCAATAAAGGACATTGTCAAATCGAAATACTTCTATATGGCACAACTTCATCTCTATTTACCCATTGCTGTCTCTACACAACTGAAGCATAATTGTTGGCTGCAAACTAATCGTAAGCATGAAAATAAAGCCAGTAGTTGTTGCTGCTGTAGTTGTCGCAGTCTGCCCCCAATATGTTGCACCGAAAACGCTATCAAATTTCACTTATAGCTGTCACGACTTGAACTCCTTTCCATCAATGCCATCAAATCGGCTAAGTAAGTTTCACCTAAAGACTGTGACAAGGGTTACTTTCACAATGGGGCAAGTGCTAAGAAATGGAAAGCTATGCACTTTATTTGATATAATCTGGATATAAAGAGATTGCATTTCTGATGTGGAAATATATTAATCGAGTCAGATATTATTTATATATATACATATATCTTTGAATCTTAAGCTATGAGTATACTTTTCATAGAAGAATGCATTTACTGTAGAATGAATATTTGAATAATATTGAATATATCATGCAATTAATTGAAATTTATTTTTAAAACAGAAACTATTTAAGTAAGTTCAGTATTATAAAACTTTACTTAAATTATATATTTTATGTGATTTAACTGTGTGGATTAACCTGTATCTGTATATATTAGAAATAGTTATATTTTATCTTTACTATATGACGTGGTAAAAGATTCAATTTCTGATTAGAAATTTTTGTTAGATTTTCTATATAAAAATTATACACTTAATATGACTAACCTGTGGGATATATCAAGCAAATACTTGTAGTTTATCATTATTATAATCAGTAGCTATTTTTGATATGCAAATAAACTATTAAACTTACCTGTTGAAGTGTACCTTTTCACTTTAATTAACTATGCTAATTACCTATTCAAAATATGGTGCAAATAGTTGCAGTTTATCTGGAGTATTTTCATGCTGTGTTTTCTTGCCACGAATTGAAACATTTGTTGCCACTGTTCGGGGTGTTGTAAGTGACACATTTCAGCCGCTTGTTAGTGGCTGTTGGCCGTGTTGCAAAAAGCAAAGCCAGCTACGCAGCGCCAGCTTCATAAATCCATACTGGAGTTGGCTAAAATGTGAAGAAGGTGGTTGAGGGTTAGAGCGGGGGTCGTGCTTGGGGGAGTGGCAGCTGTCACATAGTACGCTATTTGGTTTTCGATACTTTGAGCGATTTTTTGCAGACTCTCGCAACAAAGCAACGTTTACGGCATAATGCATGATGGCAACGAGACACAGAGAGAGGAAGAGTGAGGGGGTGGGATAGAGTAAAGCGACCACAACAAGGTACACAAACAAACCCACACCAACGCACCAACACACACAAACACACACACACACACACACACACACACACACACATAAATAAACAAGCTAGTGTGTATGTGGCTGTGTTGTGCTCCCTTTTGGTCGTCCTGGACCCACACGCACTTTGTCGTCGAGTAAAACGAGAACCGAAACTGTCGAAACTGTCAGAATGTCAAACAAGCGATGGAGCCGGGAGTCGTCTCTGCAACAACAGCAGCAATAACAGCACTAGCAGCAACAAATAGCAGCAACAAAAAACAACAGCAACAACAACGATTGCAGAGATCGGCAAACAAGAAGCCGGCTAGGCCACCCTAGGCATATTTATTGGAAATCTGAAACAGCTCGAATATCCCGTGTATCCCATTGCCCCTGTATCCATATCTATTTGTGTGTGTGTGAATACACATACACTCGGGGGCAATCAAATAGGTGTAAACATTTTATTTGCTACTTGTCAAAGTTTTCTTATTTGGCATTACTTTTAACGGCATCGAAAAATAACATTTCAATACTTTTTCCAAACTTTGGATTTTGGAAATGATTTGAATTTTATTTTCTAATTTAAAATATTAAATTATTATGTTATATTTAAATCGATGTTTTAAATTTCAAATTTACTGTCTACTCACCAATTTAATTGAAATTATTTTATTCTTTTGAGTTATGTTAGAAAATTATTTGCCAAATCTCCCATTTATTGTCTGCACACCTATTTCACTGTCCATGAGTGCGTCTGTGTGTGTGTTTCGCATGTCCAGCAAAAAGAATTTGTTACATGATATTTGTTAACGGGCTGCAACAGCTTCAGCAGAGCAGCAGCTGAGCCGTAGCAGAGCCGTAGCAGAGCAGCAGCTTCGCCTGGGTTTGATGCCTTCCTGATATATGGCCAACCTTTGACATCCTTTAAACGAGCAACATGATACTCTAGATTATGCTTTCACGACATGCTCCTTGTTGCTGCCACAGCTCCCAACCTCCCCTCGCAATTCTGCTCCACTCTGCTCCTTGCTCCGTTCTGGGCGATACGTCAATGTGACAGTTTGATAATTTATTTTGTTGAAATTTGTTGCTTGACGATGGCATCGCTTAAATAAGTTATCAACGGCATATCGCATTGTAAATGGCAGCACGTAAATGAATGAAATTATTTTGCAACAAATTAAGGCAAATTTATGCGTCACAACGACAGATCTCGTCCTCTGGCCATGGGGAAATACAATTCAAGCTGAATCCAAGTAGAAATGAAATGAAACTAAACACGGAGGCAACAAACAAACAAAAAGCGAATACCAAAAACCAATGAATTTTTCTTTCCTTTTTTTGCTTTTGCCAAAGAGCTTCCGCGAAATCTGAGCGCAAAAGCTTTTCGCAATCGGGATCGGAGCTTGAACTCTTAGAGTCTATATAGTCGGACATCGTGGTGGATAAATGTAGGGGGAGAAAGGCAGTAGTGGTTGGTGCTTCCCCATACATTGCTTTCTTTTCTGGTTCTGGTTCTGTTTCTGGTTCTGGTTCTGGGTCTAGTTCTCTCCCATTCCTTTTTATTGTGAATCAAATGTCAATAGAGAGTACATTTCATTCAGTTGGCGCTGGACTCATTCTTGCAACCATACACTTTGCCACCAAAAACCCCAACATCCAAAACCTCTCCCACCCCATTCCTTTCATGCACGCCCACTGCCTGGCATGGCACGCCCCCCATTGTTGCTGTCACAGTGTTTGTTTGCGGATTTGACGCTTTTCCGCTTTGCCAACGCATTTTTTCTTCTCATTTTCCTTTTTGTCTGCTTTTTCACTGGTGATGAAGAGTGGTTTCGGAGGATACAGAGTATTTGTGCAGCTGAATGCTACAGCAAAATTAGAGATGTTGCATATAAAATATTAGATAATCGACAACTAAGCTGGATGGTATTAGTGTATGCTACAGCGGAATAAAATTTCATTTTTCCATAACGAAATTTGCTCCATAAATGGTTTATGAGATCTAAATATGTTTAAAATATTTATTTTTAAATATTTATCTTCAATACGGAATTAGATATTTAGTAGATAAAGTATTAGATAATCGACAACTAAGCTCGATGGCATTAGTGAATGCAACAGCAGAACTATGGTGTTCTTTCTATATATTATATTTGCCAGTTGAACTAGTCTCAAATGAGTACTCCATAATTTAATTATAAACTATTTAATATAAGTTGGGATAAGTCTGTGCAAATTTATTTGTATTTCATATGTTTACTTCAGCAGAGTTGAGTACAAATATTTGTTAATTTAGTATTAGATAATCGACACCTGGGCTAGATAAAAATTAAAATTATTTTTGCTGTCCCTAAATTATAACTCATAAGCTTTAAATATTCTAAATATTTAGCTGTGTAGCACAAGAGTTTATTACATATATATTTCTTTCAATATATCCTTATTTGGCTGCTGTCTACTTAGTGCTCGACCGCTGTCAATTTTAATATGTTGGCCCTTTAATAAAGCAACTTAAGCTCTTACCTCAAAATGCTTAACTAAGTGCATTGCATATTCGTCAATAATTTACAAGCTGAGTTTTCTTTTAGTTCGTTTTTTCTTCTTCCTTTTTTGCTTTCACTCGTGTGTTGTTGTTGGTTTTGGAGCTGCTTTCGAATTTTTTATTTGCACGGAAATGTATAATTTTTCCAAGTCAAATGTAAATACTTTTAGCGTATTTTTGTGGGTTTCATTGGTTGTTGTTGCTCCCATTGCTGTCATTTGGTTTGTGGCAGCTCTGGGCGGAGGGAGGGCGATGCCTTTTGGTTTTCCTTTTTTTTTCTTCTTATATTCGTGGGCGTGGCGCATGCAAATGACACGCCTGATGCTGCGTAAATAATTTTAGCGTTTGCGCCATGCGCCAAAATAAAATGCAAAATAAACATTTTATTTCGATGCTTTGGCTGCTGCCGGCTGCTGTCGACTGTCGACTGAAACTGAATGGATTGAATGGAAGACGAAGGATTTGGGTCAAGTTGATTGGTTTTGCTTTTTGGGATCTTTTACGCAACTTGCACTGTGGAAGCAGCAGGCTGCAAACATTGAATTTAATTATGCCGAAGACAAGTCGAGAGCAACTTGCAACTTGTCGTTTTAGCCACAAAACATCAAAATGCAGCCAGATGCGCTTTACAAAAACTTCAAATTTAGGCGGAGAGAGTGGAGAGTGTGGGGTATCTGACCTGATGTCACGTTTCGGTGGCTCAATTTGGCTTAGTGTGGCTGGCAAAAAAACCCATTCCAGCAGTATTCCAATTAAAGCCACAAAAATAAAACGTCGCAACATGACAATTTATGCCCGTGTGTGTATCGAGATTTTCTGTCTAAAAGCGATACGATTCGCATATTTATTTATTTGCATTCAAGCAGGAGCAGCAGCAGCAGACGATATCGATGGCTAGACAATGTGGCCAGCGGCACATAAATAACGCTGTGTGACAGAAATTAAATGAGGGTTCTCCACTGCCCCACATAAATATGCGAGGCACACATATTTTTTTGTTGGCTGTTGGCTGTTGGCTTTCTTTTGGACGGGTTGGAAATCGGCCCAAAAATCGGAAAACATTTTCGCTGACAATTTGGCAAACAAATTTCGGTTAAAAGAAATGGTACGTATTTTAAAACGGGGCTTCTTTGTTGACAAGTTCAAAAGGGTTTTTTTTTTTGGGGTCAAAACGAAATTGAGCATCAAATTATGGTATTGCCTGATTGTGGCAATGCGATAAAGCGATATGTATATATATCCAAGTCAACCTGTTATTCACCTAACCTTGTTGCGTATTTTTTTAAGATGTGCAATGAAAGATTTGGGGTCTGTCGACATGTTGTCAATTCTTGATTGCAATATTTCATGTTCTTCAAAATAAAACATAACACTTTATAATTCACTGTACTTCTGGCAAGAGGCAGTGAAAGACAACATTTTGTTTTGTTTGGGTACTTGTCAAAATTTCAATAATCTATCAAAGTTTTATGTACCATGAACTTATTAAACAGGCAGTCAAAGACAAGTTGTGCAAAATTATATAATAGGTAGAGAGACATATCTATGAATTGTCGAGTCGATATAAATATGTCCCTCTATTTCTATGCAAAGTAGGCTCTTAAATTTGAAAGTCATTTGATTCAGGCTATACGTCCTTTTGACCGATATCGGGCTGCTATATCTTATATCCCCCATTGGAACTAAAGGTCAAAAGAAAGTTCCTGTATGGAAACCCTCTTTTGCTTAATAACTAATATCATTAAAAGACTCAAATCTACAATGATATTTATTAGCTCGGCTTGCCTAAGAAAATCGCACTTTGTTATTTTGTTAATTTTGACTTACAATCTGTTAAATGGCAATCAGCAAAATTGTATAAATAGAATAATCAATGGTGGCATTACTGCCACTCCACATTAAGTAAGACTTTAATATGGGTAAAGTCAACAAAAAAGTTAGATGAGCTGAGAGCTCCACTAATATGGATGCCTGTGCAGAGTCCATGAAATTCATGTCCTGTTCTCGAGTTGTGTGCGAAGCGATGATTCTATTCCATCTAACCATTACTGTACGCACTTATTGTGTGCCTTTATTATTGCCAGAGTTGCCAATGGCCACTGTTGACATTTCCGCTGCCAGCCAAAGATGTGATAAACAAAAGAGAGAGAGTGAGAGAGAGAGAGAGAAAGAGGGGGAAGGAGGAACAGAGGTAGAGTTGTCGCATCATGCTTACAACATACAAATGCATATCATCATGATGGACACACACACACATGAGTTGTTAAATAAACACCCACTCACACAAACACACGGACACACAACCACAAAAAGATACACACATTCACACACACACAAGCACACACATTACACTTAGTTGCTCATTCTCATTGAAGATGAAGCAAAAGGCGATAATGTTAAGCGTCAGCTTTTTGAAACAATTTCAACACATTGCCAGAGAAACACACACACGTTCATATAGCCACACACCCACCCACACACACAGACACATACAGACACACATATACACACTGTCATAGAGACACACTTCAGGCAGGGTGAACACAAACAGGTCGAGTGGAGAAGCAATAATAGCCAACCCGTTATGTGTGTAGACGTTGCCATTATCGTTGTTCCATAGTTAGTTATCCTTTTGAATGTCACACACACACACACATACACATGAGTGCCTAGCATTAGACATATGTATGTGTTAAGTTGTATATGTATATCTATATATATATATATATGTATATATATATATATGTATATATATAAACCGATAACCTTTGTTGCCCAAAGATTGTGCGGTTTAACACAGCAGCAGCCAGTTGCTTTGACTGTGGTGTGTTGATTTTCAGCCTGCTCAACTGGACTTTAATCATCTCTTTATATATACATATATATATATATATATATATATATGGCAAACTTAAATGGGAAATTCATAGGTAAAACTTAAACAGCTCAACCCCATTATAAATAAATAGCATTTATTGCATAATAAAGTGTGATTAAAGTTTAGCTTTAAGTCGGACATTAAATGAATTTTAACATTTATAATAAATGAGAAATTGGTTTTGTTATTTGTTTTCCTAATATAGTTGTTTAAATTTAAGGTGACTTAACTGCGAAATTCTACTTAGAAGTCTATATTTCAAAGGGAAAATAAAGCTTCCACCATGCGGGAAAGATTTCATAAATTTTTTTGATCAATTTCAATTTGAATAAATCATAGCATACTTTTCTGTGCAATTGATATATGGCCATTTCGATCGTCTTTTAAATAAATTTATGCAAATTTGTTGCCACTTAAATGCAAAAAACATCATTAGACACTACATTTCATGACAAAACTAACATTTCGAACTTAACGAAAAGAATTCATGTATTTATATTATACTTTTTTTTATAAGCTGAAATGAGTGAATGAATATAGATTCAGATTTATCAGGAAGGAGTTAACGGATGGAGAGGAGGTAAAAATAGTTGTGTTGTGTGTTTTTTGGTATGTATTGCTTATGTTATTGTGTGCCTGATGATGATGTTGTTGTCATTTCGATTTTTTTGTGCTTGCTCAGCAGCTGACCTTCAACAACATGCACACAGATACGCCTACAACACATGGACAACTTTGCTATTATTTTCTCTCGACTACTTTGGAAATTGCGCACAAATTGATGAATAAGTTGTTTTGCTTGAAGTTCTACGCTATGCTTCTTGACTCGCAACTTAATCTTGATCTTGTCTCTGTCTGCTCAACCGTGTTAGTAACGTGCACGTGTGTGTGTGTATGTGTGTATGGGAGTGTGTGTGTATATAGGGTGTGTTTCTCCCTTTGCTTGTTCAAGTGCTACTGCGTCTTAATCAAGTGTATTGTCAGAGAGAGAGAGACAGAATCTGTGTGTGTATTTTGCTCATTGCAGCAATTTGGCCGTGTTTTTCACGCACTAAGCAAACAGTTGAAATGACAAGAACAACAGCCAGTAGCAAACAACATATGTGTGTGTGTATCTTGGGCAACTATATTAATAACAATCAGGCTTGTTGGCCATGCAGATGTGGATTTTGTCCAAAACAGCAACAGGAACAACAACATGAGCAATAACAACAATCACAAAGAGACCATTCAACCGAAAACAACAAGCAGATTGTTGTTGTTGTAGTTGTTGTGGAACACACATTAGCACACACATAAATACTATACTCTATTCACACACATACACACTCGCTCACACTTGTGTACAATTGTTTCTTTACGACTTTGTCTGACTATAGATAAATTTTTGGGCACCATTTGCAGCTGTTGAACTCGATTTCTGATGGTCTTTTGTCAGTTTTCTATTTGAATATTGTTTTCACTTTGTTAAAAGAACTTCCTTTTTCCTGTTTAATGGCCTGCAGAGCAACTATAAAATCAAGCGGATGCCAATTCGTTAAGGCTTACGGGAATGAGTTAATTTATTTTATATATACGTATTGTGGCTGAACAGTATTCTACAATCTTTCAAAGATTAACACGCTTAAAAGTAAATTTATTAACTTAAAATTAAAATTTAACCCATTTAAAATAATTCGTTTACAATTAAATGGTCTTCATGGTCTTTAGAGATTTTCCTAAGATATGTTAAATCTTAAACAGCGATTAAATAAGTAGAGATTTCAGCGGCAAACAATAATAATCAATAAAATTCAATCTTAAGGCATTTAATAATTTTTACAATTAATTCTAAACAAATCCTCCATGTTTTCCAACTTGTAGCTGACCACTACTGCTCCTCAGTTGGGCAGGGGAATCGAAGATATGTGCTGTCAATCAATCAATATAATATGCTAAGTAGCTCCGAACTTGTCGCAAATAGACGCAGAACGGATAAGTTAATGAGAGGCTTATATGCTCTAAGCACAAGCACACAGTGCGTATGATTAATGAATTGAGTTGCCGCGTACCCGAGTCACTCTCATAAGCTTGCTTAGTGCATATGACCTTATGAGTCCTAATGTCCTTAAGTCCTTGCGCTCTTGCGTCCTTGTTGCATTCAGAGGGATAGGGACACACTTAATCAGTTCGACATTATCAGCGTGACTTTGCGTTCCGCTCGAGAGAGCCACTCGGCGATTAGGTTGCATGACTTGTGGTTCCACAAAGGACTTTAAGTGGATATATGTGGCAAGTAAGCATTAATTACATGAAATGAATTCAATGCTCACACTAACACATACACTCACGCACACAAATTGAAATTGTATTCCCAACTTATGCTACCATTTTATAGCGAAGTTTGGCATTGGATTTCTTTTGTGAGTTTCGCAGCTGATGCACTTTACACACTCAGAAAAATAGGCAAAATTTTTTATAAAAATCAGAAACGATTGTTTTATTTTTACTTTTTTAAAAATATATTATCATTTGAATTTATAAATTATCTATTTGTATATGTAAAACCTTAAAACAAATGTATATTTTAAATATAAGCATCAAAAACTCTGAAAGTTTAACGAACTTTTTATAAAATTTAAAAAAATATAAATGAGTAATGAAGTGAGTGGGCCGTGTGATTAGCGAATAAAATTGTGGGCTGTTCTTTTCAGTGTATCTCCAAGCAAATGAGTTCATGCAACCCACAAAGTCTAGACAATTGAACCGTCCATATACGGGCGGATGTATGTGTGTGTGACAGACAACAAAGTCGCCATTGGCTGTCGTCTGTTGCATATTAAATCGCTGATTTATTTTGATTCGATGCCGTTCCACTAATTGTGCTCATATTCCTCAAGCAAAATCGAAGCGGCCTTCTTTGTATGGCCGTATGCCATACAGATATAGGTAGAGAGAGTGGGAGGGAGATAGTGAGCGTGCTATCCCTGGAGGACTCTTCACTACGAGTGCCTTGGTGCGTCACTTAAGCGTCTTTCCATGCTGCCAATTTAATTGCAATTGCAATCAATGTTGCCTCACAACCAGACTAAAGACCAATTGCAGTCAGAGTTGAAGAGCAGGGGGGGAACGGGGCTATTGGATATGGGGTACTGGGGTACTGGGTAGGGGATAACATAAAGTTGACCCAATAAATGTTTTTTTGCGCATATAAATGACGTGGAGCAGGCAGGCATCGGGCCGTCGATGAAAATTATACAGCAACTGCAGTAAAGGCTTCTTATTCGCATGCAAATAAATCAATAAAATATATTGAAACAAACCGAAAATTACATCCACTTGCAGACAGTAGAGTCAGATTGCCTAAGTTAATAATACAAAATTAAATAAATGGGGATATAAATAATTATCTGAGAGTAGAGAACAATGTTTTAACCAATAAGTTTGATTTGGAAAATGTTATGAAATAAAAGGTAACTGTTCGATCGATTATTCCTACTAGTTTGAATTCAAACAGGGACATGGTTATATCGACTAGGTGGCTGATGCTGATCAAGAATATATACCTATAACTCTCCTTTCTTCTTACTTCACGACAAAATTATAATATCCCATATAAAGGCACGTCAAAGGAAACTCCACAAAACTCAAAAAAACAAAACTCTACAATCAAATATTGTTACACATATTATGCGTCATATAAATGAGTACCCAATTAACAGTCAAGACTTGCCAAAAATTAATTTGTTGGTAATTTTACATGTATGTATATATTCAAATATTCATTACGGTAAATGTGACAAATCCAATTGAAGCTCCACTCTAAAGCAGCACATAAATAAATAATCGTTGACAGTTTTGGCTTTTGGGGAACACTTTGAGTTGGCATTTTGGTGAGTTGAGCTCTCGGATTGTGGCAAATAGTAATGAGTTGCAGTAGTATTTGCGGAGGGTCCATGCATGCACTATAATTATTGTGCAATGCTTAATTTAAATAATTAATAAATTATAATGCAAGCTGCCAGCAGAAGCAGAGAAACAAAAACAGAGACAAAGGCAAAGGCAAAGGCGGATGCTGGCAACAGCAGCTAAAAGTTTCTCATTAAACAAATATTTTCACAGCAGTTAAAATTTATGTATATGTTGCCAGCATCCACAGAATATGCGTGGAGCAAAGCGGCGGATGTGTGGGCGTGGCACTGAGAATGCTGCAAGTAGTGCAAACAAGGGGCAGACAGGCTGGCTGGCAGTCAGTAAGCAGCAAGCAGCTCAGCAAGGACATGCCAAAGGACACATAATGCAAACATGTGACTTCCGCATGCGGTGCAAACACTTACAGTATAACCACACACACACACACACTCAGGCACGCACAGCAGCATTCATAAAGTTTGTGCCATAGTCTCATAGTTGTTAACAACTCGAACGGCAGGCGGAGCTCGTCCGTCTGTCGTTTAGTCCTTGGTGTCCTTCCGACCGCTTGTAGCTTGGCTTGTAAGCGCTCCCCACTATTTTGGGCTTAACTCACTTGCATCACGCACATACATACACACACACATAGATACAGTAAAAAAAATTTACATTCTGAATTTTAAGAATTTGCAAGTTCAATTCACTCTATTTGAACGAATTAAAAAAAAAATGGTTTTTCTTTTTTTTTACAATTATTTATAATTTGCAGGTTGATTTTGTAACTGCAAGATTATCTCATTTGTTGGTTATATAACCCAATAAGCAATTAGTATTTTAAGATTACACAAACATTTGAGATAGTTTATAAATTCACTCAATTTAATTTTAACTTTTTAGAAATACATTTCTAAATTTCTAAAAACCATAAAATTGTTTTAATTTTAGGGTATAATTTTCTATAACTAAGAAAAAATATGTCTAATATTCAGTGTAATTTTATCAGTGTTTACGTATATATTATGTATTATATTGTTAATAAACATAAGTATCTTAAGATTTCACATTAAAAACATTTGAACTATTTAAACTTTTTATAAGTGCATATTTGGGATTGCCGATTTTTGGCAGGCCTTTCCAATTTGTGTAAAAATGTTTGCTTAAGTCTAAAAATAATTTTTAACAGCATTCTCTGAAATTCAAGTTGCTGTTTTTTGAGTGTAGATAGCTGCATCACAAAGACATAATGTGAAATAACTTATTGCCCTTAAAATGTCATTTGTGTCAACGTTAAGATAAGTTACGCATACGCACCGTATAGCCAAGACCATGCACACACACTGCAAACACTACACACACTGCACACCCTGTACCTCCTTCCCCTTCCACTTCCCTTTCTCATCCCGCACATTGCCGTCGTCGTCATCTGCCTTGCAGGCTTGACAACAATTAAAGTCAACAGGAAATGTGACACATTTAACATGGTAAATAATATTTTCAATTATTTAGTATAAATAATGTACACACACACAGAGAGAACTAGAGAGAGTGAAAGAGAAAGACATATACAGTGAGGGAGATAGAATGGCATACATATTCTGCCTTTTTCACATGGAAATATCCTGCGGCATATCCAAAAACTAATTAGCTGCTCACAAAGTGTTTGTTTTAACCGTTCGTCACTCTGCGGGTTTCCATTTACAATGGCAACAACAAAAGTAACAACAGTCATTCTGTTGCATGTTCAAAGTATAAACTGTGTTTGTATAATTGAAACTGACCCTTGTCAAAAGGGTTTTCAACTGCGAACAACTTAATTTCATTTGTCAGACCTGTGCTAAGTTTTACTAATCTGTTAAATATCTAACGATTGATTTATGTATCATTTTTCCTATGTAATTGTTTATGAAAATAGTTTACGACAATGACTTAATTTAATTATTGTATAGAGTTTTAAGTCCATACTTAATATTAGTAAAAAACTGAAATCTTTAAAGTTTCTCTTGTTTTTACAAATAACTTCTAAATATAAGAAAACACTTGAACTAATGCCACATAAGTAATATGCCACCATGCCACAGGCATTTCTATATCCCAATCCAGTTTATTGGAAAAGCATCTTCCATTTTCCAACTGCCATCGAATTTTCAACCATAAATGCAAGTTTTCAATTAGAGCGCCAACGAGCAAATATCTCGGTTTCGGTAAAACCCACAAGTAAAAAAAAAAACGCAGCCACAATTTGCAGTTGCTGGCAGCAGCATTTAACCTGCATGCCACACACACACCAGTGCATAGAGCAGCACACACACACAGAGCAGTGCACACGGACACATCTACAATTACCAAAGATTTATCGCTTGTGCACTTGAAATTGATGACCAGGGCCTAATTGTCATCCGATATGAGTCCACCGCATGACTCGCATTGTCGGTGGAGCAACGTTGTCGTCGAGTAGCAGAAGCAGATGCAGAGGCAGAAGCAGCAGTAGTTGCAACTGCAACAGCGCCAGCAACAGCAGCAGCAGCACATTTATACACTTCAACCGGGCACGTGCATAGTTTTGCATGCTGCGCATAACTTGCACACACACACACACAAATACACACACACACACACACAGACACACATCCACACAAACACACACATAGCCACACGCACTGGCTCGTAATTTTTACGCAGAGCGATTTATGTTTGACTTTCGCATGTGGCTGGCGGTTTGGGCGGATTTTCAAAAGTGCCCCAAAAAAAAAAACGAGTGGGCGACAAAGAAATTCTGAACTTGCTGTCGCCTGCTGCTTACCAATAGCTATATAGCTATAGCTATAGCTATAGCTATTGTTGTCCTTGTTGTAGTGTAAGTTAAGACTAGCTCTGCATTGGCTGATAAATCGCCAGCAATTTATTATTGATAACACATTGGTACATTGATTGTGTATTAACTGAAACTGTTTGCCAAAGTAAAGTGACGTTGATATATGGCAAGTACATGAAATATCGCTTGTTACCATTCCTTCTACACACACACACATACACACTTTCCTCTCTCTTTCTCTCTTTTGCGTGTATGTGTGTGTTAACTGTTTGTTGGGCCCAGCGCAGTGTGGCATGCCCATTGTGGCAATCAACACCAGAAGTTGACGCAAGATTTGTAGCCGTCCGTCCGTCCGTCCGCCAGTCAGTCTGTCAGTCAGTCAAGTTATGCGTCTATTCCAAACTTAATGTGTAAATATTTAACATTGAATTAAAAAAAATGATGACAGCATTTTATTTTGATTTTTATATTAATAAATATGTGGAAATTAAAATTATATATGTTTTTAGACATTTCTTTTTTTATTATAATATAATCAACAATAAATATTATGTGCCTTAATAATATAAATTTTTAATATAGACCTTTAATAATTATGACAGCATTTTATTTTGCTTTTTCTCACTAGCCAAGAATTCATATATATTTATGTTTACTCTAATTTTTTTACTATGATATAAATGATTAATACCATTCAAATAATTAAATACCATTTTAGCTTTTTACAAAGCTTAATGTGTAAATATTTAGCATGGACTTTTAAAATAGTTGACAGCATTTTATTATTATTCGTAAAACTCATATTTAAGATGAATTAATATTTTGTAAATCAAATATATAAATTTTTATGTATTTTTTTTATATTAGTTTTTTTTTAAGGCTTAATGTCTAAATATTTAACGGATGCGATAAAAAATTATGACAGCATTTTATTTTGATTTTACATCCTAGCCAAGCGCATATATGATCGAATATTTGTAAATAAAATGCATATATATATGTATATATTTACAAATAATTTTGTATTTTTTTATTATGATATAATTAACCATAAAAAATACATGTAAATAAATATCATGTTAGCTGTTCTTGAAAAAAAAACACATGACGCAGTAATTAATGCCGCTTGGACAAGCACCTCAATTATTTAAAAAAAAACAGGCATATTTTTAATTAATAGCATTATTTATCATTGAAACTAACGACAATAGCAAATAGCAGACAAATTGTGAAGTTGAAGTTAACAATTTTTAAATTGAGTTATACAAAATGATTACAAACAATATGCAGGGGAAGTTTATATTTACATTGAAATGTGTTTGACTAAATGGCAGCTGCTCCAAATAAACAACAGCAGCAGCAATGACAACTACAACTTTAACAACAACAAAAAACAACAACAATAAGAGGAGCATGAACAAGTATAACAGATAGTGACAACCAGCGGCAAACACGAAAGTGTAATCAACGCTTAAACACTCTTGCAACAACGAGACAAACATGTCTCTGCTCCTCTGCCCCAGCCGCAGACAATGGCTGACTGGCTGACTGGTTGGCTGACTGGATCTCTTTGCCTGGTTGGCTGGCAGACAAAAAAAAAGAAGCATGGACAAACATTGCGACACATTACTGTCAAAACTCATGAAAATATTTCACAACAGCGACAGGCGAACTGTGCCGTTGAAGGGCCAAGTACCTTGAAGAGCAAGAGGCATGCAACGGCGTGATAGAGTGGGGGAGGGGGGAGGTAGAGAGAGAGATAGACTGAGAATAGTGGATCACATAAAACATACACAGTACACTCAGAAAAAAATCGTTCTGAATTTGAAAAAATCGCATTGAAATCTATAAGGTTTTTTGTATTTTTTAATGAATTCTATGAATTGGAAAGGTTTTTTCATGAATTTCGGAAATTTCTTAAATGTATAATTATGGTTTTCTCAAAATTAGGATTTGCATCTCTTAACTCCAGTGTGAGTTTTTCTAAACTTTAATAAAATGTTGTTTTCTATGTGTATTCAAAATTATTTTATTGGTCTTTTAGTTACTTTATTTTTTTGTCAATTTTATTGCACATAAATGTGTAGTTCCTTGAAATATATGTAAAATATATGTAGAACTTATATATGCCTTGAAATATTGACCTAAAGAAAAATAATTTATATTATATGGACAATCGAGAGTTCTTATTTTATCATTTTATCGTTTTTAGAATTTTATTTTCTTATATTCTGAAAGTATTTCTAGAAACCAGAAAGACATCTACTTTCATGGTGATTTTTAAATATACAGCTAATATTATTCTGAGTGTAATCATAGAAGTCGTAGTAAGAAACAAAAAACTCACTAACAAGCATCATATGCCAGCAAAAATGTCAACAACAATGCGCTGCACACACACAAACACACAGGCACACAATCAGACAGACTCAGACACACACACACTCACACAGCTCATTAGAGCCATGACAAGCAGTGGGGAGAAGGGGTGGAGTGTTGGGGGTCTAAGGAAAAAGGGGAATTTAGCATGGCGGCTTAGCAGCAGACGGAAATGCAGCAGGATAGCATTCATTTGTTTTCCTTGTTTGCAGTTTTTGTTTTTATTGTTGTCTTTTTCACATGCATCTTGTGCCCATTTTCGTTGCTGTTGTTGTTGCGCTTTATGACAGCTACAAAAAGTTGCTGATGATGTAATGTTTATGTGTCGCTGACACTGTCACGCCCCTTACCCCAGCTGCAACACCTGTCCCCCACACACACACACCGCACACACCGTCATAATTGCACCTGGCAGGCAAACAGATGCAGCAGCAGCAGCAGCAAAAAAAGACGCACAGGCAACAATGACAGGACAGAAATATGCCAAGTAGCTGACTTCACCGGGGTTGGTGGCAGTGTGGCATATGATGCATATCGCAAATGTCGTTTGCCGTCAGTTTCCGTTTGTTGCAGCAGCCATTTTGTTTATGCATGAACACGAATGCAACTGCAACCAGCAACCAGCAATGGAACGCGCAATGTCGCCTCTTGTTGACTCTTTGTTTTATGGCAACTTCCACCCCCCTCCCCCTGGAAGGAATACCCCCAAGCGTGCCACACATGTGTTGTAAGCACATGCAGTTCCAGTCTCGGTTCAAGTGTAAACTAATTTTGGGTGCTGACATTGAATTACGATTTCAGCGCCACGTTACTCAGCACAGATCAGAGATCACAGTTTGAACAGCCAACTGTTTCTGGTCTAATCAAATTGTAGTCGTTTGTCATAGCAGCTTTCCACTATGACCAACATTTTGTACATTCACATTAACAACATTTTGGGATTCCATTAAGAGTCTGTCTCCCTTAACGCCTGATTTAAATAGAACAGCTGTGAGACGTTTTTTTTATTTATTTAATGTCGAGTAATATCAATAGATACAGAAAAATACAAAAAGTAGAATATAATTTAATTTGAATTTATTTAAATGTAAAGTGGTCAAAAACTTGTTGCATACATTTGGGAACACTAAAAAATCAAACAGACAAAAAAAATCGTTAGTTTGAATTAGATAAAATGCGTGCGAAAATGTTATTCACGAGACAAGACGTCTAGGACAACCAATGACAACTTATTTAACTACCAATTTAAAAATGCAAAAGAATTTAAAATATATTTTGCTTTTGTGCATATTTAAAACACAAAGTAAATTATTCAAACCGATAGTGTAATTATTAATGGGTTTAATTAATAATTCTTTAGCAAATTTAGCAATTAATTTACAAACAGAAGTTTGTTCTTACAATAACAGATCAAATAACCTTGGTTATCAATACATTTTTTGAATTAAGATATAAGATTTATTTTATAATTCTTGTTTAGCCTTCTATGAAATTCGAAAACCAAAAATTAAAAGCAGCTGGTTCTTTTTTTAATAATAAAGTTGACAGAATTATAGATGTGAAAATACAATAAATAAATATAGTCAACAACTTAACATTCTCTAAATATTCAAGAATGTAAGAAATATCGATAGTGGAATAATTTTCTGACTCTGAAACTTTGACCTTAAGACTATCTTATGCGGCGTATCTGAATGCTAAATGAATTTTTATTGTTAGGTTATTCATTTGTTATGCCAATATGTAAATTTATATGCGTGCCGATTGCATATCTAACCAATTTGACCAATTTGACCAATTACACCCCTTCTACAACAATGGCCCAGCATTGGGGCCATAAACTAAAACTGTATATTAATTTTTGTGGCATACACACACACACTACTATTATACACAATTAGGCAATAGAAGCAGCAACAACCATCGAGATATCTATAAACACATGTAAAGCGTACAGGAAGCCGCACTGATAGAGGCAATTAACAGCTCGGCACGCCATATTTCCTATACGCTGCGTATACGCAATATTCCAATTCACACAAATATTCGTGTGTGTGTGTTTTCCATTAGGTGCGGCAAGAAAAAAGAAGAAAAAAACGAAAGAAAAAATTAGACACATAATTAAAAATACAAAGCATAAAGCGCCACACAAAGACTAATGGCTGTGTGTGTGTCCCCTTCTCTGCAGCTCTATCTCCCCTCCTCCACAACGATTAATTTATTGTTATTGCTTAGGTAAACAAAGGCACAAAATCGAAACGGAGACTTGAACGTCCTGGCCACGTGATTAGGCCAGTTCGATGGGCAGCAAGCAGCAAGCAGACCGCATTTGCCTCGAATATTATTAGTAAACCAAATGCGTAGCCATAAATTACCACTCAGCGCTCAATGCTCAAGGAGCGCATCTCAAGACGCGCGGTAGGCGTAGGAAGGGCGTGGAAGGAGGCGTGGGATTTGGAATTGCAAGTTACACTCATCAAAACTTCGCGCTGAATTCTATACAATCGCTCTAAAATAATAATCACCCTATGAGAACTAGAAGGTTTTTTTTTTGTTTTAGGAAATTCATTATAAATATTAGAAAAATATTTTTTTAAATATGAATGTGTTTTATCTAAATAAAAACCAAATAACCGTGCATTTTTATATATAATCTTATAAACAAAAAAAAAATTTAAATTTAGAATTGCTGTTATATATTGAATATAGGACATATTTTTTTAACACTGTTGAAAATTTACGCTGCAATGAAGAGAAGATAAACATCATTTCGGAACAGTAAGGCGAGTTAAAATTGGCGCCAAAAATTAGACTATGTTTTTTTGTCTAAGTGTATGCTGAATGAAATGAAAATGGGACATGCTTGACAGTAACACTCGCTCGCCGAAGTGGGTCAGGAAGCGCCATCCACTGTCCGTCTTTTGTCCGACCACTGGGGCTCAGTTGTGGCAGAGGCACAGTTTCGTGCCACGTGCTGCGTGCTGCGGAAATGCTCGCAAATTTGCGCTTTGAATTTCGTTCGACGATCGTGGACTCGCATATTTTATTTGCACTTTCAATCAGCCAAAAAACGGAAGCCTTTTGCCAGCAATAAAATTATTGAAAGATTGAAGAAAGCAAGCCCAACAAATTGCCCCTCGTAAGTGAGTTTATATGTACAACAGCAGCAAGCGGGCCAAAACCAAAAAAAAAGAAGAAAGAAAAACTCTCAAGAAAGACAACCGAAGGACGTGCAATCGTTGACATTGACATGGGACCACAAATACGAACACGAAAAAAAATAAATAAAAAAGTATATATACATATATATATATATATATATATATATATATATATATATATATCCAAATAAATGGACGAGGAAGAAAATACAGCCAGTGCTAAGATTTATGGTCAAATAATTAGCAACGTTGACGTCTGCCACGCCCTACTTGAATACCCTGTACGCGTAGAGTTAATTGGCAATAAGTTGGAGCTTTGACTTTGGCATAAAATTAACTTTGTTTAAAAAAGTGTTTGCCAATAATTAATTTGGCTGATTTTTAAATGATGCTTAAACCATTTTTTTATTTAAGCTTGTAAGCTAAACCAGCTAATGCTTTAGCTCTAGTATAAAAAAATTACTTTGTTTTAACAGGAAGTTTTTGCGAGTTATTTATTTGTTTGATTTTTAGATATACTTATATCATCTGAGTTGTGATCTCTTTTTATTTTAATTTTAATATACAAATTTTTTTCAATATATTTCAAATTTTGTTAATGCTAATCTAACCCTGAAGAAGATACCCGAGAGGATTCGAAATCTGTTGAAGTATTTATAATAAAAAAATCAGAAAATCAATTGACTTGAAGTCCACCAATTATTATTTAAAAAATAAACTTAAATTTCTCTTCATTTATTTTCTTATAGGCAGCTAGCTTTTAGTCCACAACGTTAAGCTTTTCAAATTTTTCTTTCAAAATGTATTTATTTAAATAAAACTAGCCTATGATTTAAAAGTGTAAGCAATAGCAGCTCAGGCTTTCGTTCTAGAATAAATGTAACAATATTTTCAAATTAAGTGTTTGGCAATAATTTAATTGCATTATGTTAAACATTTCCATTATTCATTTATTTAATTTATATGAAGTAAAAAACTGAAATTACCGTATTTATAATCTAATAATAATATGATATATTTTTTACCATTTGTGTTTTTCTTAGAAATCTAAGAAGAGATAAAATATTCAAATGAAATTACAAATACAAATATTTGCTGTATATATAGGATATATATATTGGATATTAACACAGTAAATGAACGCAATAAATGATGTCAATACAACTTTAACAAATCATTATCAACATTTGTAGGGCAACAGATAGTCGACTCTCTCTCCCTTCCTATCTCCCGCACTCTCTCTCTCTCTCTCTCTCTCGCTCTTGCTCTCCTTCTTCAACACACAAGCATACCAGTTCACCAAGAGCGAACACAACAAGCTGCCGTCGAGGTGTTTTAATTAATTAGCTTTTTGTTTTAATGCTGAACTTTTGTGTCCGGCGCTTTTGTGTCCGGCGTTTCGATTGCGTTTTTACGACTATGCGCGACTAATTTGTGTAAATTAAATTTATCGACCAGAAAATGCCGCAGCAGCCAAAGCAAAATCAGCACCCACCCTACAAAAAAACTGCTGCTGCTGCTGTTGCTATTGCTGCTTAAATTAATCATACGCAGTGTGCGCCAACTTGGTGACTGGGCCAAACTTAATGAGCTACCAATCGAAACAAAGAGGTGAAATGCAGCTGTGTGTGTGTGTGTGTGTGTGTATGTATAATTGGGTCAGTTGTGCGCTTCGATTTCGATTTTCCGTTTCGATTTGTTTTTTGTTAAGCATACGCAGTGTGTGCAGCAGCGCATTGCGGACTTGTACTCCACTGTTGGCAGCGGGTGTGTGTTGTGAATTGTATGTGTGTTGCGCCTATCAACTGGCTTTGATGGCCAATACGCGTTACGTTAATGGCCAAACAAGAGTTGGCCAAACAAGAGTTGGCCCGCTGCCAGACTGTAGAAACTCGCACTCCTGCACTTTCATTAAGCTTAATTAAATTCTCACTTTGTAAATGTCACAGACAAAATAAATTCATACACACACTCATCTGCTCAGTTGGCTATCTATGCGCTGGGTTAAAAAAAATGCGGAAAGCTGAACATATTTATGTCCTTTGGTCTGGCGCAAGGCGACAAAATCTGCTCCTGCTGTCTCTCTTTGCTTGGGGCACAAATAACAACACGTCGCAGTTTTGCTTCATTTGCTGCTGGCTGCTTTTTGCAGACATTGTTGGCTTTTAATTTGGCCGGCACGCGAGGCTAGAACATTACAACAACAGCAACATCGAGCATAGTAACTGTGCTTATTATGCAACAACGTTTTTATTAATTTTTGCGTATTTTTCATGGCACTCGCTAAAAAGCGAACACAAAACAAACGCCCAGAAAATTTCTACAAGCAGCAGCAAGAGAGAGAGAGAGAGAGAGAAAAAAAGAAAATATAATAATAATAAATATAAATTCAAGTCAAAAATTTTGCCATAAACTTAACCATAAATAATTCAAATAATGTGCGCCTCAGCCACGTTTTTTACGTGCCTCTGCCCTAAGCCTCCCCCACCTGTTCCCCCAGCAGTGTGCGGATTTTTGTGTCTGGCTGTTTTGTGAGAATATTTTCGAGCTAGGATATTAACCCCAATTGCGCTTGCCACTTGCCACTTGCCTCGCTGCCTGCCGCAGTTCGACTTGTTTCTGTTTCTCTTCACTTTTTTCTTGCAGTTGTATCTGGTTTAGCTTTATAAGTGTTTCTTTAAGCGCCATAATCAAGCGCACCAAGAACGCAAATATTTTAAGCGACACGCAAATATGCAAATATGTGGCGCATACATGCATGAAGACATATGTATAGTACATACCCGTATATATAAATATATATACACATGTGTGTGTGTGTTGCCACTTAAGCTGCTTAGCAGCCCATGCAATCGGCAGCTAAGCAAACAACAAGCATTGCCTGCTCTCGTCAAGGCATACCCTAAGGTCACAAGAACCAATCGATGAAATCATAAATGTAGTTGGGTAAACATTGCTCAACATTCTATGGTCTATTCCAAGTTATCTTTCTCTTCTCTATTTTTTGTAATATACGCAGATGCATTTTTACTGTTATTATCCTGTAGACTTTAGCTACTCGCAGCAGAAATATATATATATATTTTACAAATCATTGTTGAGCTTTGATAAAATACATTTTTGAATTACAATTAAATATTGTATTCGATATATATTTATAACTTTGAGTTTTATTTCAGTATTGTTTTATTTTTTCTTAATGACTGAAAGGCAAGCTTTGAGAAACGCTTAAGAGCTTCATTATAAAATTTACATTTATTTTTTTTGAATGCATATAATATTTCAAATATACTTTTTTATATTTAAAATTGTATTATAGTATTAAATGCATTTCTGTCATGGTTACCTATAAAATTAATTATAAGACAATTATTATTAATATCAAAAGTAGTTTCCTTTAGATTACATAATTCAATTTGAATTGGTTTTATAAATTTTTAACCTAAAATAAATATATTTGGTATTGATTTCTTACAAAAGTGTATTATTCCTCTGAGTACTTGAGTCTATTTGACTTCTATTACACACATTGGTTTTGTAAATGTATATTTAACATTTGTTTCTTTATTTTTGTATTTAGTAAAGTGTATTTGAAGATCGGCTTAAGTGCATCGACTTACATCCGTTTACATGCTTGTACTCTTCACTTGTGCCCTAGTGTTTGTTTATGTATTTGTGTTTGTATTGTGTTCTGTGTTGTATTTTTGGCCTATGCATGTTTAAATTTTATGTTTGCCAATGTGTTGGGCTCTTGCTATAAATGCACGCCCCAGCTTGTGTGTGTGAGTGTGTGGTGTGAGCTTGTCGGGGCAAATGTTTGGCAACATGTGCCACACGGTGGCAAAATGCGGCTTGCATATAAATTCCGAAGTGCTTCGCAGTTTTACATAGATTTCTGCTTGAATATTTTTCTTCCTTTTTTTAACTCCCTTAACAAGCTGAAGAACATTGAGTTTAGCTTGAATTCGGGCAGCAAACATGAGGCTTAATTAAATTTGCTTAATTAATATGAGACGCAACTGACGGCTTGGAGTTGGTCTGAAACCTTTGACCCTTATGGAGCGGAGGTCCTGTGGCCACAATGCCTCCAGCTGTCAATGCGTCCTGACAGCAATTGCCGCATTATGATGTCAACTGTGAAGTCAACTGTGAGCGAATGGCCACACACACACATACACACACACACACACACACAAACATAAAGCCAAACACACTCTGAGTCACAGCAGACATTCATTAATCATTACACAAAAGCTGCAAATGTTTTTGGGTAGCTCGCGTACAAATTTCGGTCGCATAATTGTCATATGTGACGCAGTTGCCAGTTCTAAGTACTGTCTACATTCTAAGTACATGAAAAAAGAATTCATTTGCTGCTTAATTGCGCATAAGTGCGTTGTGGGTGTCAAATTAAATGCTGACCGACTGACTTCCATTAGTTACCAAAAATAGTTGAAAACTTTGTGTTGATTAAGCTACACGTAGTACTTAGAATAATTTTCTATAAATGCGCATTAAGTATAAATAACTAAATTTCAAACAAAACCCATACTTGACAAACATAATTTATTTAATGCATGTCGAGGAATATTTTCTGCCCAGCTTAAAAATAAGTATTGAAATTCTATTGAAAGTAGTTCAAAAATGTTCACATCGAATTAAAGACTAATTAAAGTCGAAGATAGTACTTATAAATTGAATATCAAAAATTTAAATAAAAGCGAAATATTTATAAATAAACTAAATATCAGCAATATAAATAATGCACACAAATTTATAAATAAACAAAATACTCAAAATATTTCAATTAATACGATTCCCTATAGAATGTGTATTGCTAAGATGCTATTTATAAATATAATAGTAGATATCAGATACATAAATAAGTCCAGACATTATAAGTAACCCAATTACGCATATTATAATTATTTTTCTTCCCTATCGAATTGCTTACAAATTGTACTACTAAGATACTATTTATAAATGTAATACGTAAAACAGCAATATAAATGGTAGACCCTATCTAAATATGGTCTAATAATAAGATACTATTTGTCAATTAAGCTTCAGCAGAAACTTATTATCAGAAATATAAATAATAATAATAATAAAGTAATAACATATTAAATATTAATAATGATAGTCAAGCATTTATAAATAAAGTTAATACTTAAATCTTTTTAAGCTGAGTCGCTTCTAATATTTAATCTGTGGTATTTAACTAAGCTTCAATTTTCGCAGCTCAAATATATAGTGCTGAAATTGTCATGAGCTAAAAAATAGTTTGACATTTGGAAATTGCCTGCAGAGTTTGTCAACTGCATATGGTCATAAATATGCTGAGTCTTTGCCATGTTGCGAAGGGCCTAAGCGAACATTTAATACTAAACGCAGCGTTGAGTTAACGGGCCAAAACAAACGAGAGCCCAAAAATCAGTTAACAACGAATCGTCGAGAGAAATGGCTAAAATATAACTATTCTCTCTCTCTCTCTCTCTATGAGTCTCCCTCACTCTCTCTCTCTCTCGCCTTCTCTCTTTTTCTGGTGCGCTTAATATGCTCTCATGTTTTAGGCTGCTCTCTCTCTTTTCCCTCTCTCTCTCTCTCTCTTCCCTCTCTCTCTCTCTCTCTCTTGCCAAAGCTTTTCTCCTGAAACAGCGGTAATGAAACAAAAGCAAAGCGCATTTTCAAGCTGGCCAGAAACAACAACTCTGCTTGTTGGCCAACACCTGCTGCCCGCTGCAGGTGGCCAAGTTTTATTTGTGTTGTTGCCTTTGGCATTTTTCTTTTTCATTTTCCATATATATATATTTTTTTTTTTTTGGCCAGGAAAATATATATTCACTTAATGCGCGACCGTGTCCGTTTTGCTTGATGCGCCACGTTCTCAGTTGGCTGCTGCTGCCAAAATAACACCCAGCAAACCCCAACCATCTGCCTAGCGCACCTTTAGCGTTTTTTGCCCCGTTAACGCGTGACTTCGAGTGCCCTTAATGCTGCAAATGAATATTTAATGTTAAAAGCACTTGTCGAAAATGCACCAACAGCAACAGCAACAGAAGCAGCAGCAGCAGCAGCAGGAGCGGCAGCAACGCAAACGGCCAAAAGGGGTTGGGTGAAGGCTGTAAGCGGCAACGTACACTCAGAAAAAAATCCATCAGAAGTCTAACAATCGACAAAGGGTAACTCACCTTATTATTCAGAAATTGTCTTTCTAAAAGTCTGTTTTGTTCTTTTCTTAATTTCTGTGTACACTCTTCTAAGATGTAGAAAAATTATGACTAATATTCATGGTTTTTTTATTAGACTTTTTTGTTGCTCATTGTCTTCTCTTTTGAAATTTTAAGAATTTATTTTCCTATATTTACAAACTATTTTTAAAGACAAGAGAAGTAATTTTGACGATGTTTGAATTTTTTTTTTTTTAATTAAATGCAATATTTGTTCTAAGTGTAGCTGCAGCCAATGGCTTTGGGTCGCTATCGCTTCACTTAACGAGCGAGTTGATGTTAAATTGTTTTTGCAATTGGAGCATGCGATTAAAAATAAATAGTCGCAATTTCTGAGCCAACTTGAAGGGCCACGCAAATTAGCTATAACTTTAAGTTGGCCTGCTGCTCCTACTGAGGCTGAGGCTGCTGATGTTTGCACAGCCTAAAGCAAACAGAGCCGAGAGTACTAACTGGACTCCAGCATTTCTGGCCAACAGCAGCTGGCATAAATAATACGTAGGTGGGTTAGAGCTAAGAACTGAGAACTGAGAACTTTGTTTGCCCAGCAGTCTTCGTCTTCGCCTTCGCCATCGGCTTGTGCTGCCTGCTGGTTGGCTGAGACAAATGTTTATAAACCGCTTAATTAGTCACTTGGCCCAGTTTTAAGCCAGATGCGTGAGTCGCTCGCCTTTTCCTTTTCTCGCCCCTTATGCAAATCAAGCTGCCCAAATTGACACAGCCGCACAGATTTCTGCGGTGTTAAGCTGAGGGCTCATAAATCACAGTTTGCAAACGAAGGCAGAGTCTGTGGATCCACCTCCAATTTGGAGGTGTATATACTTAAACGTTGTGATATTTTACATGGCATATCATAATATAAGAGTCATTGCTCTTGAAAATTGCGACAGATTTGGAAAACATGATCCTTTCGATTCAAAATCGTATTCCCAACTTTAAATGCAATATAATTTTTGATATTAAACCATGATTAAAAAGCGCTGATTTTTCAAAATCGGAACAGTTTTGGCAAAGTTATGACTTTGGAAAGCTTTGCCCATTCCTCTTGCAACTTTTTGAGACTATAATTTTAACAGTGATTGGTCTTGGCTCGTATTCACCTGCAGAATGGAATGAATCGCGAAAAGTTGCGTCAATCTGGACAGCATTATATAAGGAAGAATATGAGTTAGCACTTTCAAACAGACTCTTAAACCTAGAAACTATATCAAAACTTCAATTATTAGATTGACAATATTTGTGCGACTTTTCATATTTGCAAATAATGGGATGGTTATTCAAGGTATCTTATGTAGAAGAAAAAGTAATACATTTATATTTGTTTCAAGCTGGTTCCAGTTTAAACGTAAAACTAATGGGAAAGTATGTCAGTGTGTGTAATAAACTGAATAAATATAAGCATATTTAAATAAGCAGCATATGGATGGAGTTAACATTACTCCGAAACTACTTCTTTCCACTTCTGTATGTTTATTTATTTATTTTTTATTTCATTCACTGCGACCTAGTTAGATCTAGTTAGATCCCCTTCTGAACCTATAAGTTTTCCATCAAACCGGATTCTTGTATGCATGTAAAAGTGTATGTTGGATTGAGGGATTCATTTCTTTACAATACATTAAAACACTGACTTGTGAATAAGAAATAAATTTCAATTTTTGCTTAAGGTAAATTAAAAATAGAAGCGAAACCATATTCAGAAACTTCGCAAAAGTAAAAGTAAAGTTGAAGCATTTCTGTTCGTGCAAGGAAATATATAAATTTAATACATAAATATGAATATATAACAACATTGAAATGCAAGAACTTTTAAATCACTTCTGCATCTGCATTTTGCTTATTTAGGAAGGTTTATTTTAAGATTTAAGCTGTTCCACTTTGCAAATGTCCAACGATTACTTTGGTCTCGAAAACTTGTCAAAAAGTAAAACTAAAAAGGTAATAGTAAAGTCGAAGCAGGTCAGTTTTGTGAAGCAAATAGAAAATATAAATTTATTAATATTAATACCAAGCAAAATTGCAAGTAAAGCGAATTTAAATTAATTCTATATCTTTGTATATTTTAGTCCATTTTTAAACTTAGAAAACTGTCTTTGGTTACATTGCAGGCGTTAAAGACCTGCTTTTCATCTCTCTCTCTCTCCCTCCATAGGCTAAGCTAAGCCCTCCCTTCTTGAACTCAGCGACACACACACGCACACACAAGTACACACAATGGGGGGCAAGTTTAGGTGAGAGTGGGGCAAGAAGCACGCTCAATTCGCAGCATGTCAAGTCAACTCAAGTTAAATTTATTTGTTACAGCCACAGCCGAAGGCCCAAGAGACGCATGCAAAACGAATCGCCGACTGAGCGGAAGTCATTCAGTCAGTGAGTCACTCAGTTAGTCAGTGAGTGAGTCAGTGAGTGAGTCAGTGAGTCATTCATTGTGCAAGCCTAGTCTAAATATAAACTGCTCTTCAAATGCTGCTACTGCCAGTAAATTTTAGCCTGACTTCGCCTGTCAGCGCACTGGCTGTCATTGCTGTTATTGCACTTAACGCACTTGCGTACACACACACCCACACACACACCCCTGCACACACCCCTAAACCCACACACACAGAGAGTGCTGCATGAATTCTGGATGACGCATAGACAACTGGAAACTGCGTGCAATTATGGCGTCTCAATGCGTTTTGTGCGTGGCTTTTGCAGTTATCCTGCGAGTCTGCAACAGCAGCTGGGACAGTGTGTACAAAAGCATTTTGCCACACACAAAAGCAATGCCCACCGGGCAGCTATTAGCCTAATAACGCCACGTCACGCACCACAAAACATACACATACACTGAGAAAAAATCACACGGTATTTAAGAAATTCGGCAAACTGACTTACTTCATTGATCAGAAATATATTTCAGGGTACAATTTTCTAAAATTTACAAGAAACATATTTAAATGTTTTTTAAAGCAACTCAAATTTAGGATTTCAAATACACAAGAAATTATTTTACTTTTTATGAATACATTTCTTCATAATAAAGAACATTTCTACAAAATAAAAAACAAACCTACTTTTGGAATTGCCAATCTCTAATTATTAGGCTGGTTTTTGTTATATATAGAAACTATTTAAAGTCATCAAAGAAAAATGTTTTCTTATAGTTAGAAACAGTTTAAATTTTTTTATATTTATATATTTTTACTGTTTTCTAATATTTATAAATTATTTATAAGCACAAGAAGTTAACAGCACAATTTTCTACCATTGAGATCGATTTTTTCTGAGTGCCACATTTGGCTCTATTGTTGCTGCAATGCATTTTTTGAGGTGGTCCTGTCACATGTGCCCCGCCAGCAACAAACAAAGAAAGACAGTCGACATGATGAACATCGTCTCAGCCTCAGTTTCAGAACAATTAACATAAATAATGGCCAAGTGGTTGTGGTGCACTCGACAATTGTCATTTTTGGTTTTTTTTTTTTGTCTTTGTGGCAAGTGCAAAAACAAATATATTTTTCACTTTCATTTCTAATTATGGCGCTGGGGACACGCTCCAAATGCCAAATACAAGCAAACAATAACACGTTCAGACCAACAAATAAATTGGGGACAACAATTCGTTGAGTGCAGTTTTGCTTATGCCATTTTTAGTCACATTTATTGCATTTGTCGCGCAAGAATTGCATTTGTCTCTCACAAATTTACCTCAACTTGTTTAAAGTTCAACAAAATTTTAGCAATAAATCAACTTTGCATATTTCATTGAATCAAATCAAATCAAATATAAATGAGCACATTTTATATTAGGATAGGAAAATGATTGAAACTAATAACAAATTCTAACCATAATTTTTAATGTTTATTAATGCATATTTTAATTTTTTTTTAATTGATTATTCAATAGTGATTGAATAATGAGTCACTGGCAAAGAAAAATATAAAAAATAATAATATATCAAATTTCGAATTTATTTCCTAACCAGTCTTAAATGAATTTATAGTACAGTTATTTTGCCAACGATTTGTGAACCGATTTTCACATGAATTTCAAACGCTTCTTAAATCCCGCTTGTAAACATATTTGTGTCATTTTTGTTGCATACGCTGGTGTAGCGCTGAATAGGCGAAATAGCTGGGCAAAGTTTACAAGTATTTGAGCCAAATGTTGGCAAGGCTACGAGCTACTGCAACATGTGACAAACTTAAAGTCAAACTTGCTTGGCCAAATTGTTACTCAAAGTCAGACCACCCCAGCTCAGTTGGTGCTCTCTCGATGCTGTCAAAGTCAAACTGTGCTGGGAGCGAAGTACACTCAGAAGAATGAAAATGCCCTGCATTTGAGAAAATTTGCCAGAAAATTAGGAAGTTTTTCTTTTTTTTTAGAAAATATTTTGAAACATAAGAAAACACTTTTATGCAAATTAGAGAAAGCGACAATCCCAAAAATTGTTTCTATTTTTATTTGTTGAGATATATTTTCTATTTTTAAGCACTGCATTTCTAGAAATTAAATTATATGAATATAAGCAAACAAAAACACTAATTTTAGAATTGCTTGCTTGAAAAAGCAGCCAGAAAATGATCTCTTTTTTGGAAAACTTTAGAAAATTAAGAAAAGAAAAGGACATTTCTAAAATTCAGTGCAACATTTTTTTCCGAGTGCAGGCAGATACATTCTCAGCTTTGCTGCCTTGCAACCACAATGCATGGCAGCTGTAGCATTTGTGGCAGCAGCAGCAGCAGGAGGTAGCTTCTCTTGGCTTACGTTACGTATACGCAATGTCTGAGGTTTGGCAATAAAATTGCGCATTGTTGTCGTTGTTGTTGCTATTGTTGTTGTTGTTCCTGTGAAATACCAACCATTGGAAGATTTATATGTTTAGCTCGTTTAAGTGGTAGTCATGCATTGGTTTTAAGGGGCGCATAAGATAACTTTATAAGCAAAGCGCATGGCCTGCAGTCCATACAGACAGTGAGCCAGATTGTCAGCCACTCAATGGTGACATTCAAATGCTTGGGCTGCCTGTTCAGATTTATTGTAAGCTGGCCAAAATTCCGTATCCAGGCAGTGAGGGTCGACAGGGTCAAGTAAAGCGGGGAATTTCATAGAAGGGAATGCATAGTTTTGCTACAAAAACTTTTCACAACAGAATTTCGCAAAAAGGGTTGGCGGGCAGCGTTTGCTTTATTATTATTTTGTTGCTTCATTTTTATATATTATCGGTGGTAACTTTTCTGCTATTTTGGGCACAACTTATGGTGCAAAAAGTAAATTGGGCTCTGAGTCGAACCCAGTCGAGTCGAGTTGCTCTTGCTAACTTCCTACTACCAAGGAAGTCGCAGACCGTGCAAAAAGTTTATACTTTACTTTGGGGTGAGGGGGTACCCATTATAGCAACTTCCTTTCCACACAAAATTTGTTTAATTAAAATTTTTGTTAAAATCTGTAAATTGTTTTGTTTTGTCGGTTCGTTGGCGATGTTCCCCTACTCCAACCCCAACTCCGACAAACTCAAACTCGGACTTTTGGATGCTGTTCAAGTCGCATTTTTATACTTTGCTTCTAATATATGGCAATCTTTTCAAAATAGTTGGCACCAACAAAATATGTCCAACACAATGCGAAATTGTTAAATAATAACAAAAATGTGCAAGTCCGTTCATGTATATGCTCATATAAGAAATATTTCAGAAGTATTTATGTGTACTCCACTAATTAAAAGTGAATAACATGATTAAAATGTAAAAAAAAAGAAAATATAAATAAATGAAAATTGTCCGATTATCTAAACTAAAGTTGATCACACCTTAAATATCTTTATTTATTTAACGTAAGCTTAAAACAGTTTACAGTTTTTCTTCTTAACAAAATTGTTGAAATTTAGTAAAAGCATTTAAAAAAATGAAATGATATAAAAATAAAAAGTGAATTTAAGAAGTGTCCGCGGCCATTCATGCTAGTTCCCCCCACTATAACTTCAAAGTATTGGGAAATTTTATAATATTTGTTTTCAGCTTGGCAATCCAAGCAATCTGTCATGTTACCTTCATATTTTTTGTTTATAACTTTGATGTCCCCGGTGCGATAGCTACCTAGCCATCAATTATTTTCTAATGCGCATATAATAGAGTTGCATAATAACACTTGGCTATTATTTCCACAACGAATTCATCATGCGAACTAGATGAAAAACTAGGTATAGATATATATATACAGTTGTGCATGTTGCGACGACCCCAAAAGGACAACGCACAAAATTATTCAAGTCAATGAACAATTTAATTTATCATTAATATAAAATCGGACAGTCTCAGTTTCGAAGTCGTTTGTGTATGTGAAAGTGTCGCCTTGGCGTGCTGCCATTCGGAGGCGCCACTTGAGCTAATCTCATATATCATCGTTGATCTGGCAGCGAAGCGAACCAAACCGAACCGCAAACCAAATCGAAGGCGAGGGCTGAGAGGCATCTGTTGTGGGTGCCGAGCCTTCTTCTTTTTTTTCCTAATACGTATGATTTTACTTTCAAATGCGGCCAGGAATCGACTGCCTGTGTCTGTCTGTCTATCTGTGTGTGTGTGTCCGTCTGTCTGTCTGTGTGTCTGTGCCATAATTCTGAGCAGGAAACTAGCTGGCATCAGCAGCCGGCAGTCTGACCATTAATACTCAATTGGCTGTGCTTCCCGTGCGGATTGTGGTCGGTCTCCGTTGGTCTCCGTTAAGCTCCTTGGTTCGCTGCCATCATCTTTGTCGTCTTGTGCTGACACTTGAATTGAATCGAAATTGGTTATTAGCAATTCTTACGAGACGCTGCCAGCAGCGACGACTCTGGGGTCCGTGTTCGGGTCCGGGTCCGGGAGCGCATCACTTGAAAGCGAATATCTTGGAGAATAAAATTGGAAAATTCAAGTAAATATACTGCGTCGCTAGTTACGTCAGTGCTCTAACCGAAATGAAGGCTGCACTCAGCAAAAAAAAGCACCACATTTTAGAAAAGTGCCCTGCCAAAAATGTTTCTAAAATTGTGACTTTTTTAAGTTTTTCGGTTAAGAAATGGAAGAAGACTCTTAAAATAAAATTAAAAAGGGAAAACCATAGTTATATTGACAGCTTTCAATTTACGTAAATTTAATTAAAATGCATTTTAAAAATAATTTTTTATATGCACTTCAATCTATGAAAATTTGAATTAAATAAACTATTTCTATAAAGTGCGTAAGTGAAGCTATTATTTTTTTTTCGCAATTTGTTGACACTTTTCCCTTCAATTGAAAATAAAATGTAACCATATATATTGAAAAGAATTCGAGGAGAAGTACCAACTTTAATTTAGGACCCTTCTTTTCTCTGAGTGTAGTTGCGTACACGCAATATTTATGTCTTGGCTTGCCCTCAAGTTTAGTGGATTTCGCTTTAAGGCGCCACAAGTTGCAGAACGCAGCCTTGGGGGCCCAGTCAAGTTGCCAGTTGATAGCCGATCCGTGTCAATGCAAACAAAGCCGCACACAGACAGGCGGACAAACGGACGGACAAACTGAGTCAGAGTCTCTGTGTAAAAAAAGAAGAAGAAGAAACCATTGGAAATGCAGCATTTCCAAAGTTGTTGGGCGCAAATGAAATCGTTGTGTAGCAACTTCCGTTTCCGTTTCCTGTTACTGCGGCAAATGGCAGCCATGTTTACGATTGAAAGTCGCATTCACACACACACACACGCATACACACACACATACCCAAAAATATTTGATTTTGATTTGTTTGCAGAAAACCCACTCGCATCGAGCACATTGCACATTGCGCATTGCACAGTGCACATTGCGTGCGAGTGCATTCGCTTGGAATATCTAAGTTTTGTGGCCCAGCTAAAGTTCTCAGCACAACACAATACACAACAGCCAACAACAATAACGACATCGGCTATCAACAACCAAAAATATAAAAAGAAAAAAGGAATGAAAATGTGGAAGTTAACCCACGTTGCATGCCACACACACACACACACACAGAGTGGATGACATCTCGCTTTTTGGTGATTTCTGCTGATGTTCGCATAAAGTGCAAAAATTGCATGCTTTATGCATAAATAAACAAATCAGTGAAATCAAAAACATTCAAAATGACTTGACAACTCAGCTCAATGCCCATTGTAGTGTATGTGATTCGATAGATCTCTCCATGTGTGTGTGTGTGTGTGGGTGTATGTATGTGTGTGTGCATGTGCATTAGCTTTTCATCGTATTTATTTTTGGGTTTTGCATTTGGTCGACTCACATGATATTTGGTTGCTTCGATGCTTGCAACAGATTGAGGACATCTTTATTTGCTGTTTCGCTTTAAAAAAAAGTTGAATGCAAGTGAAATAAGCTAAATCCTTTTAAAGGACACCAAATGTAAAAATCCACAAACAAGAAAAGGCAAGCTTAAAGAAATGTTTAATTTGCATGTCAGTCACTTGTAAAAGTTGTTCATTAATCTTTAAAAATATTCATTTATTTAAATGATGTAAAATTTAAAATTAATACGCTAACTAAACTCAAAAATACCAAAAAGACTTATAAAGTGAAATTGTAAATAATGATTTATAATGAATAACATATTTTGACAGAATACTAATAAAAATAAGTGAAATATTATATGCAATTTGAATATGAAAAAATTTTAAAAATCTTTTAACTGGTTGGGGGATTAAGGTCATATGTCACAGACCTAAAGGATGCTTAGCAAAATGGCAGCAAAAGAGAGAGAGAGAGAGAGAGAGAGAGAGAAGTGTTGGCCTGCCTTGGCTGACTTTTGCCTTAAGACTCTCAAGATGTCAGGCAAACATGCAACACACCCACATGTGCAGGCAACACTTGAGCCTCTGCAGCTTGCTGCAAGTCTGTCAGCATTTAGTGTGACAGTTGAGGATTTTATGACATAAGCTCAGCTAGACGACTGAATTAAGGATGGGCGTATGGAATGGGGATTGGGGACGGACACAAACAGAGAGATGGAGACAGTGACACAAATGTAAATTTGTTATACGAGCCCCATGCTGTGGACACTGTAATTACAAACTTATGTTAATGACTTTCACTCTCTGAATCTGAAACTGAAACTGAATCTGATGAAGGTCGTCGTCGTCGTCCAATGGATTTGGCCTTATATATAATGCATGTGCATATTTGAGTGTAGCACATGAGACGCGTCTGACAGAATGAAGTTGCGCAAATCATCATCCAATTAGAGGTGTAAAATTATACTAATTACAACTTTGGAATTAGAAATATGCAAATTTGTGCAGACGCGACGAGCCGGCCGACAAACTTTTGTGATTAAAAATTGCCAAAAAGTTAAATGTGTCACATATACATATATATGTATATATATCCATGTATATATAAAGTTGCATACATTTGCCTAAATTATATTGACATCTAAAACAGTCCCGCTGCAAGACGCCTGCAAGCCAGCTGATAAGTGAGCTAAGCTCAGTCGGGGTAGGAGAAAAGGGACACATATGGAAGACCAGTCAAAGCCATGCATAAATTATAACAAAAGAGCCAAGTCACAGCTAGCAGCTGAAACTGGCTCTCGTAATAATTAAAACAAAATATGCTTCAAAATGATAAAAAAAAGAAGGAAGTAAACTTTAAATTCTGAATTGTTAGCACATCAAAAACGGAATGGCTCCTCAAATTTTGCAGCCGGTGGAAGTGAATGTGGGTGTGAACACTGAGAAAAGAAAATATAAACCTGTATTTTTGAAAGTCATCATACTTCAAGAGTCAGTCAACAGAGAAACTTTAAAGACTCTCTGAATTTCAGAATTTATTTTTTAAAAGAAAAGATTTTTATGAGTGTAGAGTGTGTTTTAGCTCATTTCGGCAACTAAGTAAGAGCTGAGAGCAGGCGCAATGCATGGCTGACAGAGCGTATACATAATAAGGCATACTCGTCACGTTGCACGCTGCAAGTCACGCGCGCCGCAAGTAAATTCAATCAAGTTGCCCCAAGTAGCAACAGCAGCAGCATCAGCTGCAGCAGCAGTTACTGCAACTGGACACGGATAATTTGTGCTAATTGTAATGCATTTAGTGGCCCAGGGTTTTTACTTGGCCAGGTCACCTTGAAGGACAATGCCGCACAGCACTCCAAGGATGGAAAGAGGGGGAGGGACGAGGAGAGAGTGGAGTGTTCGAGAAAAATGTGAAACTAACAAGCTTAGCAACGGAAATATCCCCTGGGCTTGCTGAGGTTGTTGATGTTGTTGTTGTTGTTGGTGTTGGTGTTGGTGTTGTCAACACCATTTACAGTTATCAGTTTCACTTGCGATGCCAATTTCCATTTTCCATTTATTTGCGCCTCACTTTATCATTTTCCAATTGACAACGCACAGCTGTTGTCAGCTCAGAGCCCCTTCCTCCTCCATCTTTTACGCCCCTCCCAACTGTTTTCGAATTGTCAAATTAAAACGGAAAAATGTTGAATTTGATTAGCGAAGCGTTAAAGAAAAGAAACGCCGTAACGCACAAACAAATGCAGAAAAGCAGCAAAAGAAAAAAAGCAGGGCTGAGAAGAGCAGAGTGAAAAAACACACCGAATGAAAAGATAATGAGCCTTGGCTCAAGCCAAAGCAGCGTTTAAGCAAAACTTTTACCCGGAACTAAAAGGCGTGCCAACCAGGGCTGCCTCAACTCCCAAAAAAAAAGAGAAAAGAGGAAAAAAACTTGTGCTGAGTGTAGGCAAATAATGGTTAGCAAATGCATATACACTTTCCCAATAAATTAAATAAATGTACATAAATTGAAAAAAATTCTAAGGGGGAATATTAAACCACATTTGAAATACAAAAGTTTAGAAAAACGCATATTTTACTGTTTGTTGTTTTAATTACTAAGTAAAAATGTCGCAGATGGATTTCCCTTCTCCCACAGCTGAATGTATATATAACAAAAAACTTGTTAAATTATCAAAAATATGACTGAAATGTTAATTATTAATTCGAGACAAGCTCTGGCTCGCAATGACAGACTAAATAAAAAATATAAAACTAAAAAAGGTTAATTTTCCTTATTTTCATTTAAATAAAATACTCTTTTTCAAATGCTCATATCTCTGCTAATATGCGTAATTTGGACGTTAATTCTGAATCATACCAAAATCAGAGAAATCAGAGATTGACTTTGTCTACGTTAAAAAGATCATTGAAATTTCAAAGCAACGATATGTCGAACTTACAGTTTAAATATAGCCGACGTCAGCAGTTTTGCTTGATATTTTATTCAGGGTTAGCTTTGCAGCCCTGGTCGCATAGTGAGTCAGTCAAGCAGGCAGCTATCATTGTCAGTTACACGGAAAAGTGCAGCTGCCGCTTTAGTTCTTCGGCACCATTCAAAATGTCGTCGCAGCAGCGATGCCACTCTACCAAAACAAACACGCGCACACACACACATACACACAACACACACACACACACACACACAGAGAGAGAAGTACACACAGTTTGCAGAGCCAAAGCCTTTGAGTGGTAGATAATTTTGTAATTATTTAACTTAATGGAAAACAAACTTAATTTTCGTGCAAAAATTAAATGAAGCAACTCGGCGCGTGGCACAACAAGCAGCACGGCGCAGGTGGGCGTGTCAGGATGAGTGGAGCGTAGGCGGGACAGGTGAAAGGGTAACTGTAAATAATGCCGGCCGACCAAGAACAGTTTTAGACAAGTTGAATGGAAAGCTGCCAATTTGTTGTGCGCAAAAATTATTTACTTCTTGTATGTGTATATGTGTATGTGTGTGTGTGTGTGTGTGTGTCTGGCGAAGCCTCTGACAGCAGACGTCAGGCAAACAAAAGAAGTCGGGGTCGAGGCTAGCGAGGATTTGCCATCTGGGCTGACTGGCGTGTTAATTTATTTATTTCCTTTTTCTGGCCAACAATTAAACAGTAATTTTATTTAATTATGTGCCGTGTTTGCACCGCAAACAATTGGCCGCGTGGCGTGGTGTGGCGTGGAAAAGCGCACTTGATAAAATCGATGGTCTAATTGTTTAAAATAGATGCGTCGAAAAGTGCAGCAAAGGTTGCCATCGCGAAAAGCGCTCGCCGCGAAAGTGATAATCCAACCAAAAGCAACCCATAACATTCTTCTACGCCTCCTTCTACTTCCCAGAAGAAACCATGGATAAAGTTTGAGTTGCACAACGACTGGATGCGGAGGAGGAACAGCTCAAATTTTGTCTGACTGCTTGCACTCAGAAAAAAATCTAACTCCATTTTAGAAAAGCTCTCTGCATATATAACCGTTTTCTTGTATTAAGTAATAATTTGTAAATATAAGAAAAATATTTGAATATAATTTCTTAATATAACAAACATTATACATTATAAATGTATATATATATGAAACTTGGAAATGTTTTCTCTCAATCGACAATCTGAAATAGATTTATATTTATCTTATTTTTCATAAATATTTTGCTTTATGAAGACACTAATTTCTCAAAAGTAGAAATTCAATTTTATTAATTTAAACTATTCTAAAATTCATGGCGACTTTTTTTCTCAGTGTGCCTGCCAGCTCGTTTATTAAGTGCAGCAAAAGTTGCTAGCACACAAAAGATAATTGGGCATTGAGAAGCACTGCACTCCCGACACTCATCCGCCCTGTCCCCGACCAGCCAGCGAAATATGCATAATTAACACAAAATAATGATAAAGCTGAGGACGCTGAGTCAGCGCAACGATTTCTTAATACTCTTGAGCGCACTCCAGCAAGTCCCCTTCCCCTTCCCCCCACTCGTTCAGTAAAAGGGAAGGGGGAAGCCCAGTAGTTACATTAACGTCCCAGCTTCTGGAACTCCCATTCGCGATTGTCCAGCGGACAGACGGATCGGAACTTGAGCCAGCGTGAAATGCAATGGAAGTGATAGGCGTGATTGCAGACGCCCCAGGCAACGGTGCACTCCCCGAAGGAGTTCTGATTCGGATCCGCCTGGCACTCGATGCACAGATCCATGATGGAATTCCGGCAAATCGCACAAGTGTCCACAGCAATGTCTGCAAAAAAAAAAAAAAAAACACTAGTAGAGGAACATCGGAGAAAAATTGTTTAATAATTACACTCAGACAAATATTGTCATGAATTACATAAATCATTCCTCATAAAATATATATATAAAACTCGATCTTTTTTTTCTTTGATTTACTCAAATTTAGAAAACTCAATCTGAGCGAATTTTTGCAACTCTTATATTATCCATTTGTTAACAGTGAAAATTATTTCCAAAATAACTTTCTAGTTTTCAGTGCTATTTTGTTTTCTCAGTGCCGCTTTGAGGTACTTAAGACTCACCCCAGGCCCACATGGCAACGCTGTTCCATCGCTTGACCGTAAATCGTTTTTTCTTCAGGCTCCTCTCACAGTCAGCGCTGCAGGCTGGCTTCTCCTCCACATCCATCTTCACATTCTCATCCCTATCCATCTCCAGTTCAACCTGCGAGCTTTCGCACTTGCTAGCAGTTGGCACATTCTGAGACGTGGTCGGATCCTCGCTGTCCTCCGTCTCGGCTGTGTGGAATGCAGAACTACTCGATTCACTGGTGTCCTCCATTTTGTTATTTTTGCAGTGTGTAATTTTCGAAACAATTCCTATTATTTTTCTAACTGACTACTTACTGAATACTTTGTTGTATTTTACTTTGACTGTGTTGCTTCGACAAAGTTGCCTTTAAGTTTTATTATTACTCGAACTCTAAGTCAAAAGGGTGCCAATTATATATATTATTATAGACATAATTCATTTAAGTTGTCGTTTAACTAGTTTTAAGTTTAAGCTATGCAAACCCATTTTCTGTTAAATGTATTCAGGATCAAAGCGGATAATTAAAAGTGGGTAAAATAATAATATGCTTGGTGGTTGTGGTGGATTCACTTAATAGTAATGATGCTGAGTCTATCAGGCTGTCACAGGCTGGTAATCAAAGCATTAAAAAAATATTTAATAAAAAACAAGAAAACACAGGATTTGGTTTCCTTCCAGGTACTTCAACTTCTTACATTCGAGTTGCTCCTATTAAAGTGAAATAATTTGTATTTGAACTACTCGCTTAGCTGCAATACTAGTTGGTTTCAAGCTGCTGCACTCGCTGCTCTCGTGCCACCATCATTATGGCCTGGATGATTATGTGGCATTGACCAACTCATTGCATGCACCATCTCCACTCTTCTCTCTGCTCTTTTCTTCTCTGTTCTGCTCTCTTCTCTTCACTTTCAGACGTTCTAATTACACGACGAGCAAATTTGTACACCGTCCATGGCTCTATTACGCAGTTCTTAGTCAAGGTCCTGCAGTGCATTATGCTTATTTAGGGTCATGACCCATACTACCATTTTCACACCCCCGACACCGCCCCACTGCTTTTTGCAAGTGTGTAGTGCATTTTTTTAGTTGCTCTCTGTTCGCCTTCGCTGGCCAAATGTTTTGCTATGACGCTTGAGTCAACATTAATTTAAATGAGTTGCCACTTAACTTTTAATTAAAAATGCACTCTTTATTTATTTAGCTGGAAATGGAATGGAATCGTCTCGACCCCCTCTCCTTGCCCCTCTCTGTTGCCCCTCACTCGAGTTTCCTCTACGGTATGCACTTATGCCTGCTGGGTCGCAACTCGGCTTGATTTAAAGGCAGCGGCGCCAAACTAAAATACAAATTTAGCGCAACACAAACCAACAAAAAAAAATATTAAAAAAATAGTGCAAGATGCCGCAGAAAATTAAATAGAATAAATACAAAGTGCACCAGCGGACGAGAGACGATCGCGTTCTCACACAAATTAAAGTTTGTGTTATTTCATTCTGCTTGAAATGCAGTCAAACGGGTTTCTATTTAATTTGCGTACACTTTAATTGCCAGCTAAATGAATAAATTAGTGCAAATACGTCAGCTCCAGTCGCTAGTGCTTAAGGATGTGAATACCTCACCACTACCCCACTTCCACTTCCTGCCACTCACATCCTCCATTTCTCTCCACCCACAACGATACACGCATTATTAATTGCGCACTAATTAAAATGCTACGCGTTTCTTATTTTTCTTACATTTCCATTTATACAAATTTTTATTTTTATAAAGCTGGCATGCGTGCAAAATGCTGTGTGTGGGTCTGCAAACACCTGCACTCATCTACGAGTGGTGGTTGGGAATTCCTGGAATAAAGTACGCAATCATTTATTTATATTCAATAGCGATTTAGAAGTGATGCATATCATATTTTATATATATACTACATATGTCGATTGCAATTCGTCAAAAATATATATATTTATATACATATTACGTTAAGCATATTATATCTTGTAACTTTAGTGTTTTTGGATGGTTAAATTCATTTCAAATAATAATTAATAGTTTTGCCCAGATGATCAGAATTACTCGAGAAATATATATATAATTGATAATAAATCATATTCTATATAAAATGTACTGATAAATTGAGTAAACATTACTAAACATTACTTTGAGTTTAGCGCACTTGAACCATTTATGTGGATCGCTATTTAGCTATTTATGGAAAAGAGTAGCTATTCAAAAATGATTTTTAAGTAAAGCTCAGCATATTTTATATTTTATAATTTTATAATTTTATTCTCGTATTAATAAGCTTGGCTCCTTGTCAGCTTTGTGTGAAGTATTCAGTAGACGATCCCATCTACTATACATCTTTATTATCCACTACACTGCACTCACCAACTCCTTCTGGCATCTTCTCTTTCGATGAGAACTAGTTTTTTAATTGGCCAAGTTGTGCTTTATAGTTCTAATTATTGCCTCATCGAGTTGCCAATTAACCCTTTGCTAAACTTGCCACGTCAATTTGCACCTTGCACCTTGCACCAGTAACTATCTATCTCTATGCCCCAACAGCAAATTCATAATTCTTACTGCTGAGCATTTTGAAATAGCGCCCAAAGCGTTTCTGGCAAAACTTACACAAAAGTACTTGGCATGCAAATTGCCGCCTGGCCGCCTGGCGAACAGTGTTCCCGAGCTTACCAGTTTTGCGGAAGCTGCAGTGTTGCCTTGCGGCAAGTGTCGATTGCCGATTGGCCTCAAATATTCAATATTGCATTACGAAATGTGTTAATTTTGTCTGCAAGACATTTCCAATTAATTGCAATCGATGATCGTGAGGCGTGCATACCCACGCACACACACACACACACACGCACACACACATACCATACTCACATGGATACAGTCTCTGTTTTAGTTACAGTTAGTAATGCGAAAATTGCTTTTGTTCTCGTTGTCCACGCGTATTAAATTGTTTTTATGGGCTCATTGAACTATTTGATTCGGTTGCAAGTTTATCAGACCATTTATCGAGCTCACCTTTGGCCCCCATTTTACACCTATTTTGTCCGCATTTTGTAATGCTTTTCATTTGCAATCGATGTATTTCCATCCGTTTGTAATTTCCTACGTGCGCCTGAATATATTTTACCCAACATTTGCCAAAATGCTGCAACCAGTCAACCAGCCATTACGCCAGAAATACACACACACCAACACACACTCGCATACACACTCGCACACACACTCGCACACACACTCGCACACACACTCGCACACACACTCGCACATGCATGCTGCTTTGGGAGCAATGAAGCGTTTCTACATCTATATATATGTGACTATATCATCATTTGGTTGCACGTTGTATTGCTTTAATTTCGTCATCATTCTACCTGTCGCTGCCTCAGCTGCATGCAAATTTTATTTACACCCCCACCCCCCAGTAACTTCTACAGCCCCCTTGTGTTGCGAGCTGTGTGGCTGCTCCGTCAATATTATTGATCAGGCGACAAATTTTGACTACGCTTCTGGCTGTGTAAATTGTGCCACATTTCCATCGACAGTTTGTCTCCTCTGTGTGTGTGTTTGTTGTGTGTGTGTGTGTGTGTGTGTCTGAGTTCCACTTCAGACATGCACAGCTTAATAATGAATGGGTAAAGGGTTGTGTAGGGATAGGGATGCGGGGCAAATGTTGCACAAATTGCTGTCATTGTGTGTCTTTAGAGTAATTAACATAAGCCAGCGACAAACAAAGAAGTAATCCAATCTGATTAACTAACAAATACCCTGTATGCAATATAGACGGCGTAATATATCAGTTAAATTAGTGAGTATTTTAGGAAATAGACACAACTGAGTTACAAAAACTTAAAAAGAAAAAATTGTCCTAAATTACAAATATTGACCTAAAGTGTAAATCGAATAAAAAGAAATGAAAAGTCCTATTTCTAAATATACCCAAAAATACTGCTTAAGAGTTTTTCCTAGTTTTAAAATGGGTTTTTAAAAGTCGAAATGAAAATGTAATATTTGTAGAGAAAAGTACTTTCTAAAGTGCAGAAAAAAGTAATTAAATATCGAGTATCGAATATAATACAAATTAGTTGTTAGAAACATCCCAATCAACAAATAAATAAATAAATGTAGCCACTAAATATAAAATCAGATATGCTTTAAGCGCCGACTAAGCAAAATATAATTTTGTTGACAGTTGCCGCAGATGGTTTTCATGGCCAAATGTCACTTAAGGATTGTGAGAGAGACAAACAACCCCTTTTGTTTTTGAAATCTACTTTTCTAATAAAAAGTTAAACTGTCTTTGCTGCCAAAACTTTGGTGAAATCCTGAATTTCAGGGAGATACTTTTGTTTGTTTCGGAGTGTTTAAAGCAAGTCCCAGAAAAATTATAGTTATTTGAAACGATTTGAGGGCCAACCAATTGCCTAGTAGTTAAAGTGACTTTGCATTTTTTTGCTCTATTAATTTTTGTTGCCCATATTAGTTGAAGGAGGAGTTGAAAGGCGAGGTGGAGTGGTGGTTGAAGGGGGAGTAGGAGTAGTTGGAGAAGTCAATGTTGTTGGCCCAAAGGCCCGGCATTGCCAATAAAATTTAATTGAGAGTCAAGCGAAGCAAAAAACTGAATAGAAATAAACTGGCACACGCCAAAGGACTTCCGCACGCACACAGACAGGCAGACAGACAAAACGAGGGTGAGAGAGAGAGAGAGAGAGGGGGAGAGTGAGAGAGAGAGAGAGAGAAAGAGAGAGAGAGAGAACGAGAGAAAGGGAGAGAGATCGACGCACTTGGCTTGCGCTTTTGCGCCTTATTAATAAAACAAATAACAACAAGAAAAGCAACGAGGAAAATAGAAAAATAGAAAATAGAAGAACAACATTTTCCACGGTATTTCCATATAAGCCACACACACTTTCAATAACAAACGCGGCCAGCGGCACTGAAACTTGTGCAGAGCTGTTGCTTTCCGCAAGTCTTTGGCCCTGGCACAAGTTTTCTTCTGCAGTATTAACTGCCACGCCCCCCCCCCCAAACACCCCCAACTGACGCAACTTCCCCGCACTTTTGCCCCGTTTGTCTTATTTCTTGCTCGTTTTATTTTCATTGAACATTTCATTGACACTTTGACAGCAACATTGACATTTGCGTGACTCGAGTGATTAGAATATGCGCCGCAAAAGTAGGCAACGGACAAAGTTGTTGCCGGCATTCACTTGCCCCACACCCATCTTCACCACGCTCCACTTCTTATCATGTCCCCTCTCTCCTTCCTATCATGGCCCCTTCGCAACCAAATGCGACATGAAAGTGAATCTTGTGCGCATAAAATGCCTGACTTAGTCTTCTATTGCTGTTTAGAGTCTCTTTCTATCTCTTTCTATATAGATATGTATATATATATATATATCTATATATACATATACATATCTTTGACAGCCACCGTCTTTTAACTGATGGTTATGTGAATCGTTTGTGTCTATCACAATCCAATTTCTGCACTATTTCACCAAGCTTGCTTTTATTTATTTATTTCTTTATTTCTTTACTTAATGTCAATTAAATTCAGTCGACACAGAAAAATGCAAAATGTCAGAAATAAATTAAAATAAATTAAAAATAAAATCTAAATTTTCTTAATATTTGTTTACAGCTATTTAGAAAACTTCAGATTTATTAAGTATACGCCAGAGACATCTTCAAGCCATGTTTAGTACAACTATTTCTGCTAGCTGTAAATTTGTTTGAAAAAATGCTTTGCATAATTAAAGCCAAATTCTATCTCGTAGCAGTCGTTTTTGCGGAATGAAGACAAACGGCAAAGCCTGTTGAAGTACACTCTAAAAATATATAGGAAAACAATTTCATAAAAATAAAAAAGACTTGCCTAACTCGGCAATCCCAAAAATATGGTGTTTTCCTTTTATTTGTTTAGAATAATATACCCTGAAATGAACAAGCGAAAAACGTTGGTTTAAAGTGGAGCTCTAAACTTCAGTTTGAATTGTTTTTCTGAGTGTAGTACGTGCTGAATGCCTCAATGTGTGTACACAAGTACAGGGAAATTTATATGCCACAGTTGGAGTTGAAGTTGGAAGCTGGTAGCTGAAAGCAGCTGCAAAACGAGTCGCAGTTGCCGTGAAATTTATTTGGCTTGTAATGCGATTCAATTGCTTGTCGCCTGGATAATGCAGGCGTATCTTTTATCCCCTCTTCTCTCCTCTCCTCCACTATGCCCAGTTGAGATAGACGAGTTGCGCTTAAAACGCTTGATGTGCCAATTTTCATAGTTGATTCCGAGACGCAAACAAATAAATATATTTATATAGACAATTTGCCAGATTTAGTGTTTTATTGCTTATTGCTTTGAGTTGCTGACTGCTTTTCTCGCTACTTCCATGCTCAAGTAGTAATGACAGCTTCGAGCTGATATTGTTGTTGTTATTGTTGTTGTTGTTATTGTTGCAAGTGTTGGTGTCCAGCGAGTGGCAGAAGTTTTTGCATTTGCTGCACTTTATGCGACTGCTGCTCATTTTTATTATTTGCTGCAGTCATGACAAACTTTTTGCTAAGCCAACTTTTGCACTTTACTTAGTTGAAGCGCTCCTCTGACGGCTGCCAAAGTTTCGCCAGTAATTCCACAACAATAAAATAAATATAATAATAGCAGAGGCAGCGGCAGCAGCAGCATCAGCAGCAGCAGCAACAACAACAACAATAACAGCAACAAAGAGGCACAAATAATAAAGCAGCTTTACCTTAAATGATTCAATTTGCCACACGCACCAACACACGCACACACACACACACACACACACTCCAATAAACCCACACACACAGAGCACATACCCCCAATTGAATTAGCGATAATTGAGTTTGCTGCTGTCGCAAACGATAAACATCAGCATCAACATCCGCATCAGCATCAGCAACTCGGCCAAAAACTCGAAATAACTCAATAAAAGGCAATAAATTAAATAATATGTTTAATATGCTTTCCATAGTTAAGAATCTGGGCAGTAAATTGTGGCCAACATTCGTTTGATTTTAAAGTAACAAATTAAAACGATGAAACATATTTCCTAAAATATGTGAAATATTTGTAACTCAATTATTTTGATCTCATTATTTATTTATTTCATAGCTTCTCGATTTCAGACAAGTTTGCCTTGTCATAATTTATTTCTGTAATTTGTAATTTATATGTAATATATTTAGAAAGTATTTGATTTTATTTCATATTTTCTCATTTTTTTTTATATGTAATAAATAAAAAGAAAAGCTAATAAGGAACTTAAATTCAAAGTATCAAACTAACATCAGAAAATATGTCAAGCTCATTTATTTTGAGGAAATAAAATCTACATCATTTTATTACGCAAGTATTCTTGCCACAATTTATTTTTAGTAATATATATATTCCTATTTTTAGTCCTTTATTTAATGCCAACAATCAAATGGCACAAGGGAGTAGCAAAGGTCTTGTAAACAGCCAGGCCGATAGAGAACTAACCAGCAAAACTAACTAACTAACTAACTGTCTGACTGAATGTCTGACTGAGTGACAGACTGTGTGTCTATTTTGCATTTTTAAAAGGCACCGAGGCATTCGAGTCTGAGGGGCATTTAATTGAACAACTGAGCACTTTATTAAAATGTCACTCATCGTTTTTAGTTATAGAGCGAGTGTAGAGGGTTGAAGGATAAGGGGAGGATAAGGTGCTAAGGGCTGCCAACATGGCCGTGTGCAAATTTCATTATCGCTGTGTCAGGCATTTGACAGCCGGTTTCACCTACTTTTAACAGCAGCAACTCCAACTCCGACTCCGACTCCAATGCGGACTTCAATTCGTACTACGACTGCAGTTTCACCTATGCTTATTTAATAATATATATTTTCTGCTGCTGCTGCAGCCCGGCAAAGAGTTGCAGCCCTCGTCTAATCCGCAGCCGCTCGGCAAAAACAACCTAAAAAAAAAAATAGCAAGCAACAAAATGAGTTAACTAAAAACTACACTGCACAACAAGAGAGGGACAACACACAACTCGTATATCATTTGGGGCCATTTGCAAACCCTACCCAAAAAAAATACAGAATGAATGTAGAAATAGAAAACGGGTTGCTTGGCTAACAAGAAGTACAACAACAGCCAAACACACTGGCAAAAAAGTTTGAAATGAAAAAGCAGTCAGCATATGAAATGAGTTTATTACTCAAAATGTCCACACACACACACACACACATATGTGTGTGTGTGCTGCTTTAAGTGGCGTGCAGCGTCGGCCACTGGAGTGGATGACGTTCTACTTGGCTGGTTTGTTGCCTGGTTAGTTTTGGGCTGGTTCGCTGGCTAGTTGGCTGGTTGAGTAGTTGTTGGCAGCAAGTATTACGGTTGCTTACAACAATGTTTAGTTGGTTCGGCTTGCATTTATGTATAAATATTTTAAATATATACCAAATCAAATTGCATGCCTTATCTACACTCAGAATAAAAAACCACTGCAATTTAGAAAGTTTTTATTGAGCTTGAAAATAATTTCGAAATATAAGAAAACATTTTTCTAAGATTTCGAAAAGCTTACCCTTGTTAGTGTTTTCTATTTCTAAGAAATATTTTAAATTGTTAAGAAATGCTGTTCAAAATGTTTAAATGCAAAAATATCGATTCTCAAATTCAGAATATAGTAATGAATTATGCCATCATTATTACTATATTATAGTTAGATTGCCATAGTCTGCTTTAAAGGCCAAGCAGCAGGCTGGGAAAACACTCCAATCACGAATGATGAGTCTCTTTCAATTAATAAAGAGTTAAATAAGAATTGTTTACATATATACAACAAATGTAGAAAACAATATGTTGTCAGTGGCAGTGTGTATTTTATAAGTTTAGAAAAGTCCAGCCTGAAATTAAGAAATGCAAACTCATATTTTTAGACAGTCATAACATTCAATCTTAGATGGAATCTCTAAAATAATGTGAATTCTTTTTGTGAGTGTGTATTGCATTTGTGCAAAGTGGCGGAAGCACTTATGCAACGTCATCATCAAAATGGTGTGCAAAGGAAATGCATCAAAATCAAGCAGTGTTAATTGAGCGCGACGCAACAACACCAACAATAAGCACAACAACAAATCGAATGTGTTTTTGGTTTTGGCTGCGGAAATTGGTTTATAGATCTATCGCATAGATGCGCATTTAGCCGACATCCAAATTGTAAATTGAAGATGCGCACGTGCATTGCATATGCAAATTGTTTGTCGTCCTTTCCTGAGTACCTCAAATTGCTTTTACTTGCGTATAAACTCACCTCCCCCACTCCATCCACCCTCTCCAATATAACACCAAAATACCACCAGAAATATGTGGACGAGGGCTCACTTACAAGTCTTTGACCCGTGTCTAGGCACAAAAATATTTGTCTATTATTAAAGTAAGGAATTTATTTATCTGATTTGTAGACTAATATTAGTCGAGTTGTTGCATAAATTGGATCAGATTTATGGCACAAGTATTTTCAAGTACTTTCAAATATATTGTAGTATTTTACAGTATTTTCAAGTATTTGAAACTGCCCTCGCTTGCGCCTGAAGAGCACATTAGCCTTAGCCTTTAGTTTTAGTTTGAGCATTTTTTGCAGCTATTTCTTCCAGCTGGCCGGCAGCACCAACTCACAAAAACAAGCATTCATAGATCTGAGAGAGGCAGATAGGGGGAGGTGTAGGGGTAGGGATAGGGATGGGAGGTGCAGAGTGGGCTGATGCGGCAGGTTGTTGGCTGCATTAGCTGCAAGCGGCTCAAGTGCAAAATCGAATTTACTCTCGTTGCTAACGGCATTTCGTCTTAACAGGTCAGCAGCAGAACCCCTCAGCTCCCGTCCCATGCCCTCTTAACATACACTAGACGCTGTCAGCGGCACTTAGCCCCCAAGTTCCCCCTTACATGCTGCGACGTTGCCGATAAGCGCTTGCAACATGCGTGCCAAACACACGTGAGAGTTACCAAAAAAAAACACAAAAAAAATTGCTGAAATACCTGGGAAAAAACCCCAGACGAACACAGGACATTTGAAAGGGGTCGGGGAAAAGGGTATAGGAAGTGAAAAGGGGGGGGGGGAGGCAAAGGGACAACATCAGCACCTTTGGCATTAACTCGATTTGGGGGTCTCGTTTTGGAGTCTGGTTCGGTCTGCCTCCGGAGGCGGCACAGCTTCTTTGCTATTAGTTTGCCACTTTTTGTTCTCTTTCTCAGCACATGCCCCACATGCCGCACTTGCCCCACTGTTGTTGTTCTTGCTTAAGTGCAACATGAATTGTGCATACCAAGAAGCCGTCCACAGCTGCCACAAAAATAAGGAAAAACAACTCCGAGCTTGCAACTCATCTGCATATACTCAGAAAAACAATCGACCTGATCTTCAGCAATTCGACAACTCATCTTATTATTATTGGTAATCTGGGTTTTTCTATTTTTAATTGCAGGATGTGTGTATCTCACTACTTAGAATAATTATGTCTAGATTCTAGGGTGTTTAGATCATTTTATTTGCTTTATTTTTGTTTATATTATTAGAACAAATTATTATTATTTAAGATTACATAAATATAAATCAAATTAATACTTTACATAGTTGGTAAATTTATATATATTAATGTAAGCAAAATATACCGATTTCCCACAGAACTACTTGGATAACAGCTAAACTCTAATATAGCATTCGAGAGCGCAAATTTCCTTATTATTTTCTGAATTTCAGAAAGTATATTATATAGGAATCAGGATTTACATACATATCTGCTCTTTAGAAATACGTTTCTTAATTATAGAAAATATTTATAGACAACATTTTTATCCATCTACTTAGAAAAACATGTTTTCTTCTATTTAGAAATGATTTCTGAATCAAGAAAAGCTTTCTAATTTTTGGAGCCATTTTCTAAAATTCAAGGCAATTTTGCTTCTGAGTGTGTCTGCCAGCCACTCTCTTTTTAAAGTGCCCACTATCTATAACTTTTTTTCTCCCTCTATCTCCATCTCTCTCTCTTTCTCTCTCTCTCATTCTTTCTCCCTCTCTGTCGTTAAAGCTGGCCACAAAACTAATACATTGGCAATGTGCTTCAACCTGCGTAAACATGTGTGTGTGTGCGAGTGTGTGTGAATGTGTTGAGGAATGTGTGTGTGTGTGTGTGTGTGTCGGTGTGCTTGCAGTTGACTATGTACCCAATGTTTGTTTGTCCTGTTTGGCCCCCATACAAAGATATATGGCATCTGCCGAAAGATGCAAAACATGACTTTTCCAGCAGATGCGAGCTGGCAAAAGAGAAGGCAAGTTCCACTGTGCGGCATATATATGAAACATAACCATATAGAGAGAGATGAAGCTGGAGATAGAGAGACAGAGACACACAGAGAGAGAGCGAGAGAGTGAGAGAGAGGAAGTGCGTATTTTGAAAGTCTTTGACAGCTTTTGCTATTGTTGCTATTATGCATTTGGTTGAATGACACTTATTATGATATTGAATGGGGAATGCCAGGAAATTGCATTTCTCCAGAACAAGCCCATTGAAGTCCTTTGTATTCAAAATTATTGTTGAGCATATTATGTTATAAGCTAGACAAGAAAGAGCGATAATCCCAGGAATGCCGCAGATTACATACCCTTCTAGACAGGAATAAGTCTGACAAAATAAATATATGATGAATGATCGAGATAAGATAATTATTTCTATTTACAATAAGTACAAGCGAAAAATGTCGAATAATTAAATATATGTCTTAAGTTTTTCCTCTTTCATAAAGCAGAAAAATAAGCTACAAAAAGAAGTCAATAAATTATTTCTTTTATTAAAATTTCAATTGGGTGGTTCCCTCTTAAGGGTCTTTAATGATGTCTTCGATCGATTTCGACTCGTTGAGCCTATTGCCTTAGTTTCGATCACGGAAATGCGAAGAATCATTTGTTTTTGCTGTTCTCGCAGTTTCTCGACCGAGTTGCGTTTGGTGTTCACATAGTCGATGGTTCTGTCAAAGTCCTTCAGCAGGTGGGGATAGCAGAGCAGGGTGCCCGAGGTTTTGATTTTGTTTAGCTCCCTGCACAGCCTGATGTGCCTCAGCTTGCCGTGGTACATGAGATCGTGGAAATGACGTCTAGATTCCTCGCATTCCTTCAGCCTGGCCTCGAGGCGAGAGTAGGTCCTGAGATTCATGTGCTCCTTGCACTTGAGATGTGCCAGTGCATGTACATCGAATCTGGCTTTCAACTTCAGGCGATTCAGCTCCGCACTCCGCTCTGCAATCTTGCCCACCAGCACTTGGACAAGCGTCTGATTAGTCAGATAATCTCGCATATAGAGTCCACCGCCAAGATTCTCTAGTTCCTCCGATTTCTACAAAGACGCAGATTAGGCAAGTCAAGTTGATGCACTCAGAAAAATCAATTGAATTGAATTTTAGCCAAGCCAAAACATATGTTTACTCGGAGAGTATTTTTCTAGAAATCAGTTTTCTTTTTCTTAATTTCAGGGTATATTTGCATTTCTTAATAATTAAAAGTATTTTTAGCAACTAAGAAAACATATTATATTTGGGATTTAGGAGAAGCCTTTGTATTTTATAAAAAAAAATGTTTTTTTATATTTTGAAATTATTTCTTAAAACCAGAAAAACGATCAACTTTTTAGGCGATTTTCAAAAACTCAGGACTCAGGACTTGTTGTCTTACATTTTGTATGTCGGCATACCGATGTTGCATGTGCAGTAGCTCGAGTTGCATGTCGCACAGCTCGTTCCGGAAGCGATCCATGCCATTGAGGAAGTTGTTCATCATCTCCTGCAGATGGACATAGTTCTCATTTGTGAGCAGCGTCTTTTCGATGATTTTCTTCAAGTGTAAATTCTTCTCCGCCGCATCGACTGTCGAACTTTCGACTTTCTGGAGCAACTCGTGGCGTAGAGTTTCATATTTATGCATTGTGGCATCCTCTAACTCGAGCAATCTGTCCAATTCGATAAGGCTGCTTTTGTAGCGCTGTTGATTGATGGCCTGAAATTGACTGGGGTTGATCATGTCGAAGGCTTTCCTGCGACACAAATAATCCTTGAGTCCCACCTGCAGGTTCTCATTGAACCAGAGCTCCTCGTCAAGCTGGTGACTCAGCGCGATTAGTTTTTCCATCAGTTTCTCCTTATCGAGACGGTGATGGAGCCCCAACTGCTCCACCTCCTCCTCTTGCGAGTTTCGTTCACATTTCTGCACAACTTGTTCGATCAGTTGTTGTAGGAATAACTGACACATTGTTGTAGCCATCGTTTGCGGGTCCTGCGGCGTTTCCTCAGACAAATTTAAGAATTTCACATTGCTGTCATAAATCCTGATACGTGTGAAAGCTAAGGCAATGTCCTCTTCCCCCATTGATGCCACAGAGCGCTGATCCCAAGCACTGTCGCTGTCACTGAAACTGTCCAGCGATGGCAGCGAACTACTATCTGTGGCATCCCCTTGCTGATCTCCAGTCACTTCCTCCTCCACTTCATCAATTGATGCGGACTGAACTGGTGCCACAAAATGTCCCTTAAGATCGGAGTCCTCTTCCTTTTCCACTTCCACTTCTCCTTCTTCTTCCCCTTCTCCCTCCCCATCCTCATCCTCTTCGTCTTTGGGTTTCAGCTCGACTGACGAACTGGTATCGGATAACTCATTAATATCTGGTATTTCCTTTAACATATCTAAAATGGCATTTCTTCTGTCCATCGGCTGCAAGTAGACAATTTGTTCCTTTTGCTCGGCAATAGATAAATCTGAACGCTCATCCTCCCCATCCGAGTAGAGCAGTATATCGGAATATGTTTTGGATTCATGCAAGACTGGAACTGGTTCCACAGCTGGTTTCTTTTTTACCCGCCACAGTTGGGCGACACGTTGAATCGAATCCTTTGAATGAATCGATTTCGAGTCACTCGAGTGCTTCGAGTGTTTCGAGTGGGATGATCGAGATATGGTGCTATTGCTGCTGACACTCTTCGAAGACATTATTAGCGACAGATGGGAAAAAATGCTCGTATCACTCAATCTTGAGCCGCTGGACTTTTTTATCTTTAACTTGGTCGAAGTCCTGCTAAGTTTGCTGGAGGGATTTGATAGTGATTGAGCTTTACTTGAGACACTTGACTTGCTTTGCCCCTTTGAGTCTGGGGTTTGCCTCATTTTCTGCTTCGGTTGTTGCCTTGTGAGATCCATGATAGATTCAACTGGTTGCAATTTTCCGCTCATTTTGGTGTAAGTACTAACAATGCCAAGAAACAAACAAAATATATAACAAATACCAAAATGATAGAAGGAAAAATGTGTTGAGCAAATGTTTTAGTTAAAATTTAAAAAAAAACGTAAACATTAAATGCAAAAGTAGCCAAGATTCAAGATTCAGAGTAGCTGAAAAGCCGCTCAACAAATTAAAATTAAAATGTTGCCAAGTATATTTTTGAAATTAAGATTGAAAAGTGAATGCAATTTTGCGCAATTAACCAAATGCTGCGAACAACAAGTTTTAAACTCAAGCGAAATAAGCCAAAAGCCCAAAAACCACACGATACCCACTTACAATATTTTGTGGCACTAGACACACACACACACACACACACCCCTCCCCATACACGTGGCAGCCGAGCTCAGCCCAAGGTAAGCAGAGACGACCACAAGGACGACTCCCTTTCCTGTTTCGGCTTCCTTTTTTCCTTTGACTTGCTTCCTTTTTCACTAGCAAGCTGACTGGCTGACTGACTGACTCGACTGGTTGACTTGTCCGTCCCTGCTGTGTTCCAGTTTCAGTAACTGTTCGGGAGTCAGGCCTGTTGTTGGTTAATATCATCACTCATGTATGTCGCATACTAAAGAGAATTTATCATGTCTGCTGCGGCATACCCGTAAAAAAAACAACAACAATAAAAAAGGGTAGGAATCCAAACGAAAGCAGCAGCAAAGGTAGCAAAGGCAGCAAAAGCTGCAGTTGCAGCAGCTCTCGAACGGGTCTCGCTGCTGCCATTGTCGCTCAAGTGTTTCGGCAGCTCAACACTCGCTTCCTTTTCCTCTCTCTCTCTCCCCCTCCTCCTCTCTCTCTCTCACTCTCTCGCTCTCTCTCTCTTCACCTGTATAACCATACACATATATGTACAAAACAATATCTACACTCACAAAAAAAAATTGCCCTAAAAAAATAATACTAAAAATATTTTCTGTTTACTTTTTTTTGTTGCTTGTTGATAAACGAAAATAAAATTCTTAAAATGTTTTTTAAGATTATAAAATAATTACAAAATACATAAGGGTTTTTGAAAAGACAAAAAGCCACTCCTTCCATTTTAAAACTCTACTTTCTGATTGGCTTTTTCTGAGTGTATGCTGTATAGTAGATGGCACTCTGAACCGGCTTGAGCCTGTGGCCTTCATCTCACCTGCTGCTACTGCTGCAACTGTTATTGTTGTTGTTGTTGTAGCTGGTGCATATTCGGAAATTCGTTTACGTTCTGGTTGCCCCCATCTACTAAGTAGATTTGGTGCTTAAATATATCTATGGATACCTGCATGCTGCAGTCAGCTCGTTACAGCTGCAGCGTATGGGGAATATTCTCTTGTTCCCTCCTCACTCTCCCCACAGTACTCTCTCTCTATCTCCTTCTTTCCCCTCTCTCCCTCTCTCTCGATCTCTCCCAGATAGCTTAGCTTTTTTTGGGGTCGTATTTTTTGGCAAATTGCCTAAAACTTTCTTTATATTTCATGTAATGAATTCCTGACGTGCTGTCGTCGGTCTCGTTCACGTGCAAAATGTTTTGCACTAATGCAGACACACACACACACACACACACACACACACTCACACACACACACAACACCTACACAACTCCGCCCTTCCCTAGACTATATCTATGGACACAACACCTGCATTGGCAGCGACAAAGAAAGCGAGCGCTAAGCAAAGCAACAGTCACACATTGCGTATGCGTAATGTATAACAGATAGATGCACAGCTGTGGACAAAATAATAGCACCACTCTCTCTTTAAAGCAATGTTCTCAAATTAGTGAATTGAAGCAACTTGAAAATACATATTTAAAAGTTCAAAAATACTCTTAAGAAAAGTGAGGAAAAAACCATAAATTTATTCATTGCTTTCAACTCACTTAAATTAAAATTTATAAAAAAGATATATGTACGTATACATATAAATTAAAAATAATTCCAGTAGCAGTACTAAATTTAGTTTGTAGGCGGAATATTAAAAACAACGCAATGTTTTTGCATTAGTAAGATGAAAATGTCGTTGTGGTGCTATTATTGCTATCACAACTGTGTGGAGGTGTATGTGTTTGTATGTGTGCTGGCCACATGTGTACGCATGTATGTGGAAGTGTGTGTGTGTGTGTGTGTGAGTTCCGTTTCCGCAATTAAAATGTTGATTACATGAAGTACGAGTGCCGCTTGTTTGTTTGCCGCTGCTGTGGGCGCCACAAAGGAAAACGGAAATTATGTGTATGCGGGCGCTAGCTAGCGCTTAGCTCAGCTTCAACACCAACTCCACCACCAACACCACCAACAACCACAACAGCAACAAAAATAATCTGAACAATGCTGCCAACAACTGGTGCATAAATTTTAGCCATTCTCCGACGTCTCTGATAAGATTTGCCAGGTCTGCTTTTATGTCCAACCCTCAAAAGTGGCCCACAATTAACTCTGCAAAACGAGACAAAGCTAGCAATAAACAATTTCCCTGAAAACCGACTCTCTGCATTAAACAAAAATGAACTGCTCATCGGCAAACAATTTATGCTCAGCTTTCAACATAAATATAGCCAGAAAATACTAAGGTAAATGAATAATGAAATATAAACTGAATAACAAACAATCTGTGCTCAGCTCTTCAAATATCTCAAAATTTAGATATTAAATATCATTTCAATTTTCTAAAAACTTTCCTTTCCATTGTGGATGGTCTCTAGTCCACAGTAAATAAATAATTAAAATCAAATATAACAAGACTAAGTTCTTTATGCTCAGCTATTAATATAAAAATACTTTTTCAAGTGAACAGAAAATAAGTAACGATTAATTGGCAAAACATTCTTTTAGTTTTTTGCTCAACTTTTGAAATCCAATAAATAAATAAATATATCCTAAAACGTGTACAAATTTTTTAATTAAATAATTTCCAATATTAAAATCTGCATTCCGAAATCAGCATAAATGTCAATGGTGCTCAATTCCCAACATAGGCAAAATAATTGAGAAATTTTACATTTTTTTCCAGCTGCCGCCTACTATTTTGAAGGCCAAATGTCATTTAAGGGCAAAGGTCAGGGGCATGCAACAGTCTGTTGCTCAAAAAACAAGAAAAAAACCGGGCAAATTCGATGAAAAGGCGCTTGTCAGACAACTCGCATTGCATGGTAATTAAATCAATCATACGCCACGTATAGGCAGCAAAACGCGCAACACAGCGCAAAGCGAAGACACAGATTGGGGCAGAGACTGCGCCAGTTAATGGGGCAAAGAGTGTGGCAGAAACTGTGGCAGTGGCAGACACTTGCAAATACTCACGCGACGGCGCTTAGCATAAATGAATATTTATAATTCAGTGTCTTGGCATTGCCCCCAAGCCTTGCCACCTTGCCACTGCCCCCAAGCCTGCTTGCCCCCTAAAGATCTGCAAAGTGCTTTTGAGAGTGCAAAAATATTTGTTTCCTCTTTCTTTTTTTATGAATATTTATTTGCTTTTGAAATCGAAGTTATGCATTTGTTACTGCCACACCCCGCTAGCCACGAAAAACATGCCCCTGCCACCCCGGCTCCCCCCTGCTTCCCTTGGCTATTATTGCTGAGGTCGTCAAAGTTTTTCCCTTTGCGAGTTGTTGTCTGAAAGGTGCGTAAGACAATTTAATTTATTTGACGCATTAAAGCAAAAATATTAACGCTATAAATCAATAAAAATCATGCCGCAAAGTGCACACAGTGGAGCAGGGGGCAGGGAGCAGAGGGGGATGGGGCGCACAGAAGTTTCTTTTCTTTAGCAAAATATATATATATATATTTTATTTTTATTTAAGTATATGGTGGAAAGTTCGTTTCGCTTGCCTTTTTTGTGTTTTTCTTCTCTTTTTAGGCAGAACTTCTATTAATTTATGTGGCATTTGGAGTAGAACCTTTGCTGAGCAGCGAACAGCATTTTTATGACAGTTGGGCAAGTTATGAGACAAAGTCGAAAAGTTACTTTAATGTTATGGGCCCCTAAGGGTATTGCACTTCATAATATAATCCCATATATGTAAACCTGATTTGCATTCGAAGTAGCCGCCACGCTTCAATAAATAAATCTATATTCAAATGGAGAAAGAAAAGGGTTGAAAAATCCGCAGCGTTTCATTTTTGAGATTAGAATTCACTTAATTACTCGACATTTAAATATGCTATAGAATACATGCTGACTACTGGATACCCTCTCCGAATATAGAGAAATCTAATCATTAATCATACGCACTGTTGGCCAGCAGAAATAATTTTGTGTATGTTTTTGATAGTTGTGCGAATTTATTGAATGCACAATTAATAGCAATTATTTGATTTACAGCTGACTGGAGTATATATAAACAACTTAGAGTGCTTAAGCTATATGTGCACGACTAGCAGATATCCTGCTTTTGAATTGATCATATTAAAAATATGTTTTAATTAAAAAAAAATGGTCGGATTGTCTACACAGACAAGCAGGAATATTTATATTTTTTAGTTATTGCTTATTATCTGTTATTTATTATTATTTATTATGTGTTACATATGATTTTCAATTTGTTATTTATTTACTATTTATTTGTTTTAAGCTTAACATATATTTTATTTAATTATTTACACAGCTTAGCACAACTTAATCATAATTTTTGCTGTAATTTTTAATAGTTTCGTATCAGAATGAAAATTACCAACAATTTGGTGAAATGAAAAATGTGCATTTGGTTTTTTGTCAGTCAGTCAGTTGGAAGACCACTTGTAAATATAAATATATATAGAAAATTATCACAATATTTAATGAGGCAAAAAACCAAAAGCCAACTGAGGCAACAGCAACAAAAGTTGCCCGCATTTGTTGGGGTTTTAAATGTGCATAAAATGTGTGAAATATGACTTTATCTTTTCGATGCATACAGCAAATATAGTAGAGGATGGGGAGAGGGGATCGGGGATCGGGGAGCGGAGAAAGCGGGATCGTCAGTCAGACAGTCAAATGGCTAAATGACAATGTAAAATTGTAGCTGCCAAATGCGAACAATAATTAAATTTTGCTTGCATTACTTTTTTTTGCACTAATAATTAAATTTCATGCATTCTTTCTCTTTTTTTAGTTGCTAAAAAAAAGGTAAAAAAAATCGTTTAAAAAAGGAGCAGCAGGATTAAAATGAGCTGCGCATTAATTAATTATTATATGTGTGTAATTTGAGCTGTTTAACTGCATTTAATTAAATTCTTTAATTCTGGATTTTATTCAGGCAAATTTAGTTTGAAGCATTTTTAAATGCTTGCAAAGGTGTCCAATGTTGTCGAAGGACACTTACACGCACACACATATATATATATATTTTTTATATATATTTACTTCAGCCTTACAAATGCAAATTGTGTCCGAAAAGGGTAGGAAAAAAGTAAAGAAGTAAAAAAAAAAGAAATGGAGAAGAAACCAACGCTGACCAAGGCTGCTAGGGATGTCAAACACATCCTGGCAGGAGCCGCAGGAAGAGGAAGAGCAACTTTTGGGTCAATGGCATTTAACTTCATTCATGCTGCAGGATTCGACTTCTTCTTGGACGAGAGAAAGACCAGCTGTGCGAATCCTTTTTGCATAGTTTCCCATTTCTCGTCGCAGCCCAATGAATGCAGGTCCTGCAAGGGAGCTGAGAGGATGAGTGCTGAGGGGATTGCAAGGACCTTCTTCTGTGTGTGTGTTTAGGTAATGGGCCAGCTGAATGCTAAGTGGCAAATAATGCGGCTCTCTGTGTTTGGCTTAACAACTGCCACAAAGTAACCAAGGCAAATCAAAGAAATTAAATTAAATAAATACTCCAATTAAACCAAATCTATTTCAATTTCCAATTCACCATAAAACTTCCACAAAGGATAAGTTCAGTTTTTAAGCAAAGCAAATCAAAGAATTAACTGAAGTAAATTCTTTAACTATTAAAACAATAAATATGTAATTATTACTTCATTTGTGACTTCATTATTTTCTTGATTTCTTGTAAATTATCTTAAATCTTGCAACTTAGAAACGAAGAAAAACAGAGGCGACAACGGAGCTGTGCAGAGGCACCAGGACTCCGTCAAGCCAGATGCCTCTTGGGAGGCTATAATCGTAAACGATTTAAGCGAGTAATAACCATGACAAGGAACAGGCTAAGGATACTCTCCGGTCTACTGACAGGACATTTGTGGACTAAGAATTCACCCAACTAAGCTAGATATTTATAGCAGCAAACTGTGCAGGTTTTGTGACGGCGAGCAGGAATCCTCAATGCATATCCTTAACCAGGAAAGGATGCATTATTAATTTTTTTACAAGCATAAAAAATAAAATGAATTATTCAATTTACAATTTGAAGAAGCTTTTTAATTTATTCTCTCTATGCAATAATTTATGCAAAACATAAATAAGAATTGAAATGAAAAAATATTAATTTTATAGCCGAAATGAAAAATGCAAGTAGTGAAATAAAAAAGAAGCGCTAAATAAAATCCCAATATTTTAACAGAAGCAGCGTAGAGCTTTCAGCGCCACTGTTAACTAACAGCGGAGCACTGGCACAGCGAGCGAGAGCATAATGCAGTCGCTCAGAGAGAAAGAGAGCGCACGCGAGAGAGCGTCAGCCACCGACCGGCAGAGAGCGCACTGCATGCTCAGCCCACGCTCGCCAGTTGTCGCTGTTCGCTGCACTCTCCCGCATGCGCTGCACATGCACCGTGTGGGCGTAGTTCCGTCGTTGGCCACTGGATGGCGCGCCAGAAGCTTGCACATGAAATGTGAAATTTTTTTTAGTTATGATTTGCACGCCAAGACGAACGCACGTCGTTTTCATCGAGCGCGCGTCTCTCAAAAGCTGAAGCAGCAAACAGAAAACAGACAAAAAACCCGAAAGCGAAACGAAACCAAAGCGAAAACGAAACTGAAAACGAAACCAAACCAAACCCAACGACAAGTGAGACACACTAACACACACACACACACACACACACACACACTAACAAACACATGCTCATCGATGGACAAGGACTAAAAGTTATTTCGTGTTAGTTTTGCCATAAAAAAAATAAAATAAAAATAAATAAAACAAAACAAGAAAAGAAACACCACAAAAAATGGAGCCAAAATAAGTGTTTAAAAAGAAAATAGAACAATTCAAGTTAAATAAAAAAGAAAGTGCAACTTTCGAGTGCTCGAACAAATTGTGCAAAATAAATATAAAAATAAAAAATAATGTGACAAACATTTTGTTTGGTTGTTGTTGTTTGCGGATGTTAAATAAATTTGAATCTTTCAAGAGTCTTAATAATGTTTAAAATACATTTATTTATTTATGTTAAAATATAACTAGCAAAAATTCAATAATTCATTTTATCTAAAATTACAATTCATTTATTGGTTTATTTGTATTAAAATTTAACATATCAAGAGTCAAAATATTTAAAATAAATAAATTTAAATAGCTTATAACTAAAATATAATGCATATGTTTATTTTCAATAAAATGGAGCCAAAAATTCAACAGTCTAAATACTTAAAATAAATCAATTTATATCGATTAAAATTAAATTTAATTTATTTATGGTTTGAACTGAATCAAACCTTTAAATACATATAAATTTGTTTATTTTTTACTTAAATTAAATCGGAGACATTCAACAGTCAAAACTGTGTTTAAAATAAATGAATTTATCTTCCTGCAAATTAAAAATAATTGATTTATTTATTATTAAAATGAAGCGAGCGGAAATTCAACATAAATGCATAAAAATAACTTAATTTATTTTGTGCAATTAGCTTATTTTTTTGCGTTTGGTTTTTTATGGTTTATTATGCCTATTATAATTTTTAATTATTTTTATGCCATGGCTCTAATTTAAGCTAATTAAGTTGCCTTCCTTCAATTGTCCACGCTGCGCAATCTGTCTCTGCCTCTGTCTCTGTCTCTCCTTAGCCAAGCCCATTATTCCGACCCACTCACAGGCGCTGAGTGGTTTGAGTCTCTGCTGTGTTTCGTGCACATAAATATTTTGCTGCATATTTTTGGGCGCGCACTCACTCAAAACAAAGACGCGTCGTTTTTTATTATTATTATAACAACGGTACTTGTCTATTGCCAGCTTTCTGCTTTTGCCTCTTCTTGTGGTTGTTTGTTATTCTTTGCTGCTCTTCTTTATTATCTCTTTTCTCTTGTCGTCGTTGTTGTTGTTGGTTTTTGGTTTTTGGTCCATTGTTTGGCAACCAACAAATTGACAGCAACAATTCTTAAAAAGAGGCAATTTTTTTTTTGTTTTGAGAGAGTTTGAAAAAAATTTGACAATATTTATTTTTATGCGTGTTTTGTTTTCATTCAACATTCATTGTTGTTGCTGATGCTGTATAAAAATTTGCATTGACTCTTGTTAATCGACTTTTTTTGGTATTGTTCCTTTCTGTTCTGACCTGACAATAACATTCCATTGTTCGATTTTTATAAATGTTTCCCGATTTTTTCACCCTTTCTGACTTGAACTCATTTTAATTGGCTAAGCAAACAAAATGAGTTATTTACAAAAATGTCGAGTTGATATGAAAAGCAATGTGACACAAATAGAGTAAAAAGTTTAGCCTAATTTATTTATTCAATTTGTCATAAGATCAACTTTCTTTAGCTTATAAAAGAATAACAGTTGCCCCACCTTAAACAATATTTAATTTACTTAATTTAGAAAACAAATGCTTGTTGTATCAGAGCGATTAGTTAAGGTTTTAGTTTATGGCTTAGAACTTAACAATTAAGCAATTTAAAATTAATTAAAATCTGCCAAACGGTTTTATAATTTGGCTGTAAAGTTAAGGTTTAAGTTAAAGTTAAAGTTTAAGGCATTCAAAGAAGACTTTCTACTCCGATGTTTTCTTTTTATCATTATTTATAATAAGAGTTCTTGTGTGAAAAACTTTACTACCAACCAAAATATGCCAGCTAAACCAAAGTATTTTTCTGCTCCAAACACTTTGAGCCAACATGTTTTGCTTTGAATTAGTTTTTCTTTTTAACTGTTATAAGTTTGTTGTACTCCGCATCTCTTCTTTGCGTTCTACCTCACTCTCTCTCCCCCTCTCTCTTTTTTCTTAACCTTTTACTTTTCTTACCAAGTTACTAAGGCTTTTCAGTTTTTGGTCTGTTTGAGATTTTTCTGTGTTTTCCCATTTCTGCCATTAAATGTAAACCATTTTTCATTTTAACCCACGCAGAGTTATTTTGTACCTTATTTTATTTATTTTTTTCCTTTTTTCATCATATATTTTTAATTATGCATTTAATTTGTAACTTTGATAATAATTTAAAATGTAGCTCTACATTTGACTGTTTTTAGTTTAAAATAAATAAATAAATAAAATATAATAATAATCTATTATGTATTTCGTAAGACCTTTTCTAAAAATGGTGTACACTTTTAGTAGCCTTTATGCCAATTATGGTTAGTTTATTGTATTCAAACTGCAACGCTTATATTTATATTAAGTATAGATGATTAAAAAGTTAATGACATTTGTTCAGGGTCGTTGTATATTTATTTGTATGAAGAGAGGAGAAATGGGAAAAGCAGACCCTGCCGCTGCCGCTAATCATGTTTGATGGGCACTTTAGCTTTAGCTATTGGGACACATGTGGGTCAGCGGCGCGTGTGGCATTATTCTTATTATTATTACTATTATTATTATAGCAGAGTGAACAACAACAACAACAATGACAGAAACAACAACAACAACAATTGACAACAGGCTCAATTGCCTCGTTGTAAACGTTGCCCGTTAGCCGTAAATCAAATGCCTAGAGAAAGGTCTGAAGGGGGGAGTGGAGCGAGGCGGGTTAGATTTTGAATTTATGTTGCATGCGCCTCAATTCACAGCAGCCAGTCGCTGCCACTGCTGTTGCTACTGCTACTGCTGCTGCTGCTGCTGCTGCTGCTGCTGTTGTTGCGTCTCCCATTTAGTCTGTGCTTTTGCTGTTTGTAATTAATCTTTGGCCAAAATGCTGCAAAATTTATGTCTTTAACTTGGCTCGCTTTTAGCCGTCTGTCTCTTGGTCCCATTTTAATAGTTTCGCTGCCTTTTTGTGCTACTTTTTGCCAGCTATTTTTTATACTTTCTTCAGCTCTTTTTCTATATTTTGTTGTACTGTTTTTCCAGCTCGGTTTTCTGCTTTATTTTTTATTTAGTTTTGTTTTTTGCCTAGTGATTAATTGGTCGGGCAGTTTAAGCAACAACAAAAATAGCCCCGTCAACTCAATATCTTAATTACATAGGTGAATTCTTGCCACCCACAGAAAATAATAAACACATTGCACACACACACACACCTAACACACACTATGTGTGTTTGTTTGTTTGTTTGAAAACTCTCTGGACGTATAAATAATTCCCCGAATTCGTCGAGTGAGCAAAGTACAGTGAACCCCCCACTAATCAACGAAGCAACCCCCGAAAAGTGAAAGTGTTTTTGTAGCTGCCTGAAAATGTGTGCATTGGAGCCAGCTTACACACACACGCATACCCCAAGGCACACTCCGGGACAGACTTTGAGGCACACTTTGAGGCACAATTTGAGGCACAGAATTGATCCCAGTAGTCAGGCACATTTGGCGCCGCACCACCGACAAATACACCACCAACAACAGCAGCAGCAACAGGCTGGCCAGAATGCTGCTAGCCTGGCCAAAAGGACAACAGCAACAACAACAACAGCGAAAACAGTTAAGAGAACGCATCTGCAGCTTTGGTATTTGCTACATGTGATATTAGTGCTAATCGGTGAGTGAACCCCAAACAACAAACAAAACTTTCATTTTTATAATTATTTCAAATGGCCAACGATTAATTCTACACACACCACACACACACATACTCCACACACATACACACACACACACATATTTCTTATAGACCCTCAACCACAGCTACCCAAAAATTACGATTAAATGCTTCAAAAGTTTGCAAACAAATTGAGATGAAAATGTTTGCACATTTATGTGTGGAATGTGTGTGTGGAAGAGATTGCTGACTTTACATACAAATACATATTTAATTCCAATTGTTATCTGGTCCAAGATGAAGTTACTATTAAATGCCATACGATTCTATTCAAGCAAATAGTATTTGCCAGTTACAGATCAATTTTTAAGCTCAACAAATAATTACAACTGGTCTAAAGACGAATAATTGTACAGATAATCGAAATATTTGATGTGAAATCGATTTATGCAGTTATGAGATTATTATTATGTCTCTCAACATAAATTACTAAATAACTGAATTTAAGATTCATTTATTTAATGTGCACTAAAAGCAGTATGTAATTTCTGGAAGAGGTTTTAGATTTGAAAATAAAATTATAATTAAAGTTGCAAATTCCATTTCAAACTGTTAAAAGTGAGCAATTAAATTTCAAATAGTTTTATTTTAGATGCATATATTTGCTAAATATTTTAGTAACAAAAGCATATCATTTTAATCTGAAGTATAGAATTTATAATTTTTAATTTTTAACATATGAATATTATATATTTTTTTAAAATGTTCAGCATCATTTCATTTTAATCTTCGATAATAATTAATTATTATATATTATAACTGACTTCATTTAATAGTTTTTAGATACACAGTCAGCACTTAAATAGAAATTCGCATATTAAATTCGATATTTAATGCATTTGAATTAATAATTTACCTGTGAATAATTTCAACCTTATTTTCAATAAAGCTAGAATCATAGACAAATATGAAAGAAATGTATTTACAAATTAAAACAAAAGACTCAATGCACTTACGATAAATTCTGCCTACCGCAATAGAACATCAAAGTGCTCGCTATAATTAAGAGGATTTTCCAGAAAGAATCCATTTATGCTTTCCTTGAATCAAATGAATAAATTCAAAAGCCACAACTTTTAATGGAAGCCCCGATAGTATAAGGATGCATGAGCTCAATTATAATTGTGGCAATAAGTTAAGAGGATGCGCCCACACATTGGAACATCCTTTTGTATGATAAAACTAGAAAAAGAAAAAACTGAAAATAAAAAGCAATATAAAACAATCAACAAATTGAAAGCAAAGCTCAAATAATTCCAAGCAGGCAAAACTGGTACTTAAGTAATTTTGCTGGCTAAGAAAGTAAAAAAAAAGCAAACAACAAAACAAATTACGATACGCATGCTGCATAGAAATTAATAAATTGCCTGAAGATGGATAAAAATAAAGTGAGGGGGTGGTGGGGGTGTGGGTTGAGAAAACAGACATTTTCCGAGCATAACTTTGTTGTTGTTGTTGCTGTTTTGTCACTGGTAAAGCGCAAAAAAGTTAAGTTGACATTTCCGCACACAAACAAAGTGAACCAAAGAGCACTGAGAAAATACAAGTCACGATGCTCTTCGTAGCTAGGGGAGAGGCAAGAAAGGGGCAGGGGTATGTGAGTCGGTGAGGGGGTGAGGGGGTGAGGAGGGGATGTTGCACACATTAAAGCCATTGAGCAGTGTTCGCTTTCATTATTTTTAAATCATATCAGCAGGGGAGAGAAGAGACAGCAACAGGAAACGGATATGAAACCAAGTGATGTTTGTATGCCTGCCACTGTCTCTCTCTCTCTCTCTCTCTCTCTCTATGTGTGCGTGTGTGTGTGTGTGTGTGTGTGTATGGGCTTAATTCAACGTCTCATTTGCATACATTAAAATGTCACATTTTACATGCCGTTTGTGCGTCTCTCGCCCTAAGCCAAAAACGGTAGGCCGTCAGTTAACGTTAAGAAGCCTCCGCCTGTTACACATAAACTACATTAGCAATTGCCAGTCAGCCATTCAGCCAGCCAGGACGTCGGGACACCCAGTTATCCTACACTCAGCGAAATGGAATCACCCTGATATTTAAAAAGTTTTTCTTCTTTTCTAAGGTATTTTCTATTTTTGGAAATACCATCATTTTTTAAGGAATGCAGTTCTAAAAAGTAGAATTGTTAATGAAAATGGTAATTACATTTGCTATTTTAACTGCAAAAACGCTAAAATAATAATTCTTCAAGTTACATTCATAGAAAGCAACACCCTGCAAATTATATATATATTTTCTTAATTAAATAAATCCAATCATAAATTAAAGGCCAGTTTTAAGAAAGCCACAATCTTCAAATTTAAAGATATTCTTTTTTAATAACAATGTGAATTACCCTTGCCTTCTAAGAGTATTCCAATCTTCCAAATTGTTCCCCCATTTTTTTTAGTGTAGCTGGCAATCGGGAGCAGTGAGCGGGGAGCAGGATTCAGAGGGAGACAGAGGGTGGGGGGTGTTGGAGAAGGGACATCTGTGTGCCTCGACGGCATTGCGGCCATGTAAAAATGGCTTAACGCGCAAATCTTTCAACTAAACATTAATCCTAATGGTTTTCAATTTTTTTCGCTTCGCTCTTTTTATTTTTTATTTTTACTCCCGTCTGTGGCAAGTCAACTTAGTAGCAACAGGAACAGCAGCAGCAGCAGCATCAGCAGTCATGCCCCAAACCTCAGTTGTGCCACGATTCCTGTTTTGCATGTAAATACGCTCTTTGATATTGCGACGCATTTCGCATTTCGCCTGCAGCCTGATTGCCTCTGACAGCCACGCCCTCCCTCTCCCCCCTTCGGCCCCATCGTAAACAGGCCCTAAATTGACTGACTCAAATATGAAATTTTAGCGAAATGCGAAAAGGCCAAAAACACATCAAATTGGGCCCATTCTCATTAGACCATCTCATTAATCAGCAGACAGGACCTTAATGTAAAAAATAAAATAAAATTTATTAACGATGCCCTTGACTTATTAAGTTGGCCAACTGCTGTGCGCCTCAACGAGCTAATTTCGACTGATATAGCAGACAGCTGGCCTCCCTAATAGACGTGAGCTAAAAGCAATAACTGATTGACTACCAAATACCTCTTAGCCTTATACTAATTTCCATTTAGTATTCAAAAAGCGTGGAGGTTTTTTTTAGTAATTAATGAAAAATATTACACTTTGAACGTATTTCCAAATAAATTCTATATGCATTCGCTAATAGACCCTAGTCAGAAATATCAACTGATCTAATTTCTAATTTCTATTTGTGCTCTAGACTTCTTTGCTAACAGTCAAACTAATAGCAAATATTCGCGGAATATATCCCATATTATCAAATTTAAATCTATACTCAATCCCGAATAGACTCTAGCCAAAATCCAAAACCTAATTGACTACAAAATACCCCTTAATCAAGGACACATTTACATATTTATTAAAAATGCGTAAGGTTCTTTTTGGAAGTCAAATTTATAGCATATATTCTCATCTTAAAAATAAATATTCAAATAAAAATTCAATTAAAAAATAAGAAATATTTATCTCATAAGATTTCTGGGGGCATTTATTTATAAATGTTACAAATACCACTCAAATTGTTCAGTATTCACTTGAATTTTTGTTATTTATATTTGTGTATTGATTGCACTCTAATAATATTAAAATCTTTGAGGGACAAATTGTAATTGAAACTGCGAAAACAAAATATCGGCAACAATTCCTCTTATAATTAATATTTTTTGCGAATATTTTCATTGAATTGTTTGCATTGCATTCATTAATAATAAATAAAATATGTGATGATATTCTATGACATTTTTTGTAAGCACATTAAATGGGTCAAGAGGGTATAATGGTTTTGTGCAAAAGTCGACATATCCGATGACCGATCCTAGAAGCCTCAAGAGCTACACACTTTTAATTTGTAATATAAGTTCTCGTATATCTCGAGTACATCAAGTTTATTAATTAAATGGATAAATGTTACTGTTTTGCGAGTATCGAAAGATATCTATTTCCTTTAAAAATAATTTTAAAGGCAGAAACTTAAAATTTATATATTATTTGCACCTTGACATATTATTGACCAACTAAACAAATTTCATGAAAACAAAAAATAAATTTCCTTTTTGATATCATTACTATCAGAAGACGACAAAAAATAAATATTTTCACTGTCATATACTTATTAAAATCTTTTAATATGGTATGGTGAATGTGAAAATTAAAATTTTAAATAAAAAAATATAAAAACAAATTCAAGAGTTGATTTGGGGATTGATGAATCTCGATTTGGCTTTTCAACTTCTCTAAAATTTGAGTGTGCAAAACGCAGGGCAACTGGACTATATTTAAATGCCTGCTGCAGGGTATCTGTAAGTCGTAGCATGCCTACTTTTTTTGTAAGCCCACACACACCTTCTGCGGCCTTTGGTGTATTGTGTATACTAGTTGAAGTACACTTTAGGAGGTCTACTGTGGCACAGTGGAGCTCATCACATACTATTACATTAAATAGTTGTTGTTATTGTTGTTGTTTATGTTGTTGTTGGAGTGAAGTGAGCAAAAGGCTCAAGTGGGCTTTTGTTTTGTTTAAATGAAACTGTGTTTTTGCTACAACGGCAAAGCAAGTGTTTTTGTTTTGATTATCCCCACACACACACGCACACACTCACGCACACACACACACACACACTCACGCATGTGTACAATAGATGATGATAGCTGTCTGATTGCGAGATATGTGCACACTCACACACACACACACACACACTCGCACGCACACACTTCCGTGTTGCCCGTGTGACACACATAAAAAAATATATTTTGAGCCACTAAGCCATTGTTGAAGTTTATCTCAGCATTTGCCAAATGATGGCAACTTGGCTTTTGTTATTGTCCCCGCTTTTTATTTAGATTTTGTTCTGGTTTCTGTTGTTGCTGCTTTGCAATTGACATTGACGTCAGCAGCAGGTAGCTTAAATAGAAATAAATTTTGGCAATCGCAACGCTCATCAGCGTAATTCCATCATTCATATTTAATGATGCCTCCACTAACCACATTTTGATTGTCTTCCTTAGATGTAGTCATAACGATAGCTCTAGTTATTATTATAACGTTTAATATGTACTTCAACTATTTTAGAATAATTTGATATCATTTGTATTACTGATTGCCTTTTATCCATGGAATTTGATTGTTTTCTTTACATCTACTAGTTTGAGTGGCAATTGCGAATATAATTTCAAGGATGTAGCACAACTATATTTGAGAAATTTGATATCATTTATATTTCAGATAATCCCATTGATCAAAGGGACTTAGGTGTTAATATAAAGTTGAATATATAATTAACTACATTTATTTTTTTTTATAATAATGTGAAGTGACTTCTAATAACTATTCCCCTCCGTGAGAGACGAAATAAAAAAGCTGAAAATAAATTATTTTGAAATAATACAAGTCTCATGTTATTTATATTACTTAATAATTTTTCTAGTAATTTATAAAATGTTATTCAGTCATGATTGTTTGATTATCTAATTATCTTATTATAATTGTTTGTCACTTATATTAACTATTCCCCTTTTTAATATGGTATATTTTCACTTAACTATTTCATAATAACACAATATTATCATTTAAATTACTGGCTAACTTTCATCAAATGAATTCGACTATATTCCTTGGATTAATTAGTAAGACAATTGTGAAAATAATACCAAATATCTATTTCAATTATTTTTCTAATAATTTGCAGTCACTTAAATTAACAGTTCCCTTTCACCAAAGGGTCTGTAAACTTTTACCTTGTCATTAGCAGCAATTAATTGCCTTTTTTTGAGCTCTATGTGATTCCGATTTAAAGAAGAGGCAAAAACAGATAGCGCCACCCACAATATTTGTTATATTTTTTTTTTTAGTAAATTGATATGCGCGGCGCCATAAATTGTAACGTTTCAATTAAAAATGATAGCCATGGCTAAAAGCCAACAAAAGAAGGGCCCCAAAAAAACAAGAAACCCGCCAAGACAAGTGGTTGGTGGGGGTTGGGGAGAAGTCAAAGTCAAAGACGTTGGTCAAGGGGTCAGGGGGTCGAGGGGTTGAAACGCCTGTCTGACCGGACAACGCCCAAAGCATGCTAAGCAAATTGAAACAAAATGAAACACATTCTGTGTGTGTTTGTGTGTGTGCGAGTGTGTGTGTGTGTGTGTGGGTGTGTGTTGACTTTTTTCGATTTGTATTGAAATCATTAGAGCGCAGCCAAACAAAAAAAAAAGAAAAAGTAAAAAAAAGCAAGGAAAGTTGGCAAGAGGCGTAAATGGGGTGGTAGAGGGGTGCTGGTTGGCCAGAAGGTGCTTTAATGTCTGACGAGCAAACAAACGAGCGACTGACGCCTATTAATCATGCAGACTTTACGTACCATTAAGCACGAATATTTCAACGCAGACCAAAAAGGCGTTTCGACTTTTTTTTTTTTTTTGTATTTCATTGCGGCATGATACGAGAGTTCCCACGGGGCAGCTAGATAGTGGGGGGTGGTGACAACTCTAATGAGTTGAACGACTGGCCAAATACCCTCTAGCTACACATATACAGCTGTGGTCAAAATAATAATAGTAGTAGTACTTAAAATATAGTTTGAAAATATATGAAAATTTAATTTAAACACAAGCAATCAATACTGATAATGTTGAAGATAATTGAATATTACGTTGAATCTGTCATTATAATGAAGTGGAATAATAATAAAGTTTTTCAGCTTTCCCTGCGACTACATTATATTTCTAAAAAGTTGATTGGCGCTCAGTATTTGATATACATTAGATTTTGGAAACATTAGCAGATGAGAAACCAAATATTTTTTGTTTCGTTAAATTGAATTTCTTATTCGTATTGAAAAGGTTGAAGAAGTCTCTATTTGATAGTCATAAAATTAGTGCAATTTTTAATAAATCCTTTGACAAGCAGCACTACTGTTATTTTGACCGCAGCTGTACATATACTACCCTGTGGCTGTAAAAAAGGTTCAAAGCCAAAGCAAAGTTTAAGCAACAAAAAAGAAGAAGAAGAACAACTGAACCCTCGAACGCAAACAAAGTAACTGGTCGCATTTTTGCCCATTTGGCTGCCTAATGGCAAAAATATTGTATTACAACAATTTGTGCAGTTAACCCGAACCCCAGCAAAAAGCAAAAAAAAAGAACATCAACATGTATAAAATGCTAAAAAGGGAACACAGCCCAAAGGGTCGCCAACGATATGGTAAATTTATCAAAAAATACAAGACCCACAACATCAACAACAACAGCAGCAACAAGATGAATCCAGTCAACAGTCAACCATCAACCAAGTCGGCAGTCCACAGTCAGTTAAGAGGCAGGCATAAAATAATCAGCAGTCGACACCAGAAATGAACCAGAAAAGGCAACGTTAAGGCTAAAAGGCTTTTCAGGTCGCCGCGATGACCCCGCAGGGCCTGCTGCAAATTGATTTGTTAGCCATGGCCCAAAATGGCCAGCTCTCTCTTAAATTATTTAAATATTAGCTAAAGCAAACTATCGAGCTATTTGCAATATTCAATGCAAGTATAACAAATGCGAGCCGAATTGTTTTTTTTTATGATCAAAATCAGCGCTTAGCTTAAGCCATGTAAGCAGCTCACATAAGCGGAAAAGACAATTCAATCGATTTGCTCAAGTGTGTGTCTGTTTGTCTATTTAATGCGCTCTGCACAAAAACTAACACACACATCCTCACACACACACACACACACACACAGGCAACACAAAGCATTGCGCAACTGAAATATTTTCATTTTTGTCATTTCCTCGAGCAAATTCCTGAAACTCAAACAAAGAGCAACAAAAAACGCTCCTAAATATGTTCACACAAGTTAAAGAAAATTGAAGCATACTTTTAAGCACGGCCAATGGAGCACTTTGAGATGGCAGCGTGATACAAAAATAAAAGACAACATTTATCCAAGAGCTGAAGTTAGTTATGCACCCCAATTTTGGTTGATCAACAAAAGTTAATAAGAACAAAAAAAAAGGAATAAATAGATTATTAAGTTATCTGAAAATTTAGTAAGGGCATTCAGTATACCATTTTGAAAAATATAAATAAATTATTTACGTGACTGCAAACTGAGTTTCAATATTTTTAAAATTATTCTATTCTTTAGCAAGCAATGATATCTTTCAAAAAATACAAAAGTTTCTGGTAGAGAAACTAAAATAGCAAGTTAAAAAATCATGCTCAACTGCAATAAAGAATTATTTGTTAAAATTTGTAGTTTGAAGATATTTCTTGAATACGACAAGAATGAAATAATATTGTTAGTTAAAAGAAATTTCAAAAAAAGAAAATTATATTTTTCCTGGAGCACTGTACGCTGAGTAATCGAATCTTGCTTGGGTATCAATAGACATTATTTTTACAAATAGTGGTCAAAAATATATTATTTACTCAACGTCTATTATTTGTTGATATCTTATAATGTTAAAAAATCGATGGCTTAATGCATATAACTGCGTACCATGATCTTTAAAGTTGTAGGCAAGGAATAATTCTCATATTTAAGTACATAAATAAATATGAAAAAATAAATACTCGTAAAAGTTGGCACTTTAAAGAGAATTCTGAAATAGAACAATGTTTTTTGTCCCAGATAGAAGAGAGTTTTATCTGTGTGTGAGTTGTTCTTAGTCTTTCGCACAGGATTTGGCTGGCTGGCTGTCACGTGCCCATCGCTGGGTGCTAATGGGGATGGGAAATCGTGCACGGAGCTGGAGCTGCCTGTGAAATGCCTCCAACACTTTCGCCCCTAAAAGTAGCGCAGTCGAGCGCAACTTTTGGAAGCGCCTTCAAAATGGTAAATGGCAAATGGTAAATGGCAGATGGCAGATGGCAGCTCGATGTTAGTTTTAGGTGCTTGCACTGAATTTTTGGCAATAGACGAGCGCAAATAGAGCAGAAAAATTGCGATGACCTGAGAACTATGCAGCACGACTGAGTACTGGCAACTGAAACTCAAAATCCAACAGCGAAAGTTATAAAGAGAAAGTTTTTTCACTCTTTTTGCAGTATATATATATATATATATATATATATATTTTTTTTTTAGCGAAATGTTGGTCGAGTAATTTATTTGGTAAGTGGTAATCAATGGGCGGCTGTCCGTTGCCGTTGATGGTGATATACGAGAGATGGGTTAAGTCGTGCTTATCTTAAAGTTGGGTAAAGTAGTCAATGCGGTAGTTTTATGGCCGACAGTTGAAAGGTCACTGCAAGATTTGTGGCCAGGATTTATGACGAAGTGGCACAGCATTAGCATTCCAAACATGCTGTTAACATCAGTATTTGCATATGCATATGACTACCACTCACACTCATACTCACACTCGCACACACACTCGCACACTCATTCGGAGACTCATTTGAGTGCTCGCTCGCATCATATGTGCGAATAATGTGCGGCAGTCCAAAAGCACTGCCAAAAATGTATCCATAACAATAAAGCAGCATTAGCAGCTGCAAAGAGACAGCAACAACAACAACAACAACAAGTTGTTAGCTAAATTATGGCCATCATTTAAAGTGTTATTTCCCTTTATCCCCCATTTCAGCTCATTGCTTTTGCTTTTTGTTTTTGTAGTCGGACAAAAAGCAAAACTCAGCACTAAAATTGTGGCGCAAATTATGCCAAAAGCAAAAATGTACAAGTTAATATAATAAAAAAGTGATGAAATGCTTATTTATGCAGACTACCAAATGCTCTACTTGTCTGTGAATTTTGTTTATTTAACAAAAGTAATTTTCTTCAACACAAAAATAAGGTAGCACAATAAATTAATCACTACGGATTTCGAAATATGGAGGAGTATTTAAAAAATAAAAATATACTTGGCCAGTGAAGAATATTCTTAAGTAATTAATTAATGTACTAAAAGCTTTCACACCAACATAATTCACGGAAATGTCTAAGTTTGCTTAACTTTGGTAAATTTACCTTAATCCACTGATTAACGGAATTTCCTATATCTTTTTTGTCTGTCTCAATTCCTATCCCTCTCTTTCGATATCCCTTTTAAACCTTTTTCATTGCCTCTTACTTAGCTAATGATGTTTAACCATTTTTGATCCGCTGTGTTTTTTTTTTGTGTTTTATACTCCCAGTTGTATTATATACTTTATTTTAATTTCATTTTCCTCTGTAAGTTTTTAATTGACTTCCTTTTAATTTTATGTCATTTAATTCGTAACTTTATATTTGATTTTATTGTTATTTAAAAATTTGAAGTTCATAAATAAAATAAATTTAGTTTTAAAACAGTTTGTTTTATTATATACTCTATATACTGTCATTTTAATTAGTAATTTTACATTTTAATTTAGTTTTTCATCATATTTATTTGTTTAAATCATTTTGAAAAATATTTAAATAAATACATCTAATAAGTTGATATATTCATCTGTAACTTGACTTTAGGATCTGTTTATACTTGATTTAAGAGACATGCTGCATGCTTGTTTACATAATGCACTTCTCGTCTGGTTGACCCCACTGCCTCGGATTGCAGGGTATATTCTTTATGTTTCTGCCAAGTGCGCAGCACTTGTGTGCAGTTGGTGCGGCCACAGAGCTGCCAATGGCCGCAATACGGACAAGCAGACACTATGTAGTCTCTCTGTGAGCGTGGTAAGTGTGGGTGTGTGTGTATGTGTGTGTGTGGGTGGCGATGTGGGTGTGGTGTGTGCTTGCAGCTGCTTTCATTACAAGAGTCGACAATTTCAGGCCGCACATTTGGACTTTGTGCATTTGTCGCGATTTTTATGCGCTGGCAAACTTTTTTATATTCCAGTTGTTATTTTTGAGACTGTGTGTGTGTGTGTGTGAGTGTGTGTGTGTGTGTGTGTGCTTGCTATTTGGTTTCTCTTTTTTAGCTGCAAGCTCTGCCACTTTGTGCATATCATGAAATTTTAATTGAATTTTCGTATTTTTATTATGCATATTTGAGGGAAAAAGATGGCAAATGATGCGGAGACAAACTTTACAGCTGTCAATAACTTTGACAGTCAGTCAACCACCCTCACCCCCTCTACGCCCAAGGGCAATGGTGCAATTGAAAAGAGTGAACTCCCCCATTGCCCCCCTAGGGAGAACTACTTTTCGGGCTTGTGCGTCGGTGTTTTTTAAGCATTCATTCATTTGGCCTCGTTCCGCGAAGAGATTCCATATTCAGTTATTCAGTTATTCACTCGCTGGGCAACATATTCAATATTGCAGATGTATTCTGCCCTGCACATTCCATTTCCATTGAAATAAAAATAATAATTTTTATTTTTAATGCAATTTTAATATGCGCGCGCAGCTTAATTAAATATTAAATATTCCATGCGATGGCGAATTTGCGACTCTGCTTCTGTTGACTCGGTCTGCCTCTGAATATTAACTGATTTTATTTTTTTCCCCATTTTTATTTTGCATCGCTTGAGAAGCGAAAAGTTAATTATCAATAATATTTGTACGCATCACTTAATAAATTAAATTAATGTCATCCATAACGAGCTTGGCCTTTGACTTATTCTCTGTGTGCACACAGAGTTGCACGAAGTCGCCGAAGGGGAAATGTCAACAATAAGCGTGTAAATAACATGTGGCAACATATTCATAAATCATCGACCACAATATTAATGTAAACCGGTTGAATTTAAATTACACAAACTCGTTAGCCGATTTAAAGTTGCAATTCAAAGGGATTTAAGATAATTACGCGGAGCTCACTAACTTGTGTAAGAATGAGTAAGCATGTTTTATTTAAGTCAACTCGACTACTATCTTATGATTTGATTGCTTTTTGAAATCGATATTTATCGATATTTGCGAAACTGGTGCAGTTATCGATAATAATAGTAAGCCTGATTTGCTTGAGATATATGAGAATTTATATTCTAGTCTCAGTTGTTGATCCCAACCAAAAGAATATTCCTATTGCCTGTTACATACTTTGCCACAAAATAATTATACCCTTTTTAACGCATTTTTAATAGGTTGAGTGTCTATAAAAGTTGACAGTGCTTAACTTGAATATTTCAATGTTTGCCTATCGCTCGCATTTACCTACATCGATTTGTACACAGATAGATATCTGTTGGGTGCGACTCTGTCTTAAATTTCACTTAAGCCTTTAAGTAAATTATTACTAATGGCTTCCAAACAGCCACAAGAAAATCAGAGACAGGAAGAAGAAGATCTCTATGTGTGTGTGTGTGGCACTCGGGTAAAGTAATCACAACATTTGATTGATTGAAATCAATTTCCCGTCAAAGGCATGTCTGTCTCTCTGATATACATATAAGTGTGTGTCAGTGCATGTGTATGTGTGTGTATTTATTTGTCTATGCATATTTACTTAAACTTCATTTCTTTCTTGCATATCTCCAGTGTATGTGTGTGTGTGTGTGTGTGTATGTGCGTGCTTGAGAATGTGTACTTAGATGGCGCCGATAAACGACGATACGCTTGAAATCAAACGAAGCAATGACTACGGCTCCAACTACGGTTCTGGCTACGGCTACGGTTACGGCAACGGCTACGGCTCACTGGGCTGCCACGCGCAGACATGCGACAAGCACAAATACACTCAGAAATATATAGTCCTACATTTTGAGAGTACTTTTGATGCCAAGCATAACTCACTTTAATATTCCGAAAGTACATTTCTAACTTGTGCAAAAATTAAGAAAAAATGTGCCTAGTTTTTAGGTTGTTGTTTTTCTGTGTGTATGCGTAGTATCATTATTATATTGGCCTTTATGTCATTAATTAATCAAGTTAATTAAATTAATTATTTTTTTAAGTTTGTATAAGATTCATAAAAATAATCTCAAAATGTTTGTGGAAATTTAAAGATTGTTGTTCAATTCGGGGAAAAACTCTTCTCGTTTTTGGAAAAACATCTAGTTTTATGTAGAAATTATTTGAGAATTAAGAAAAACTTTCTAATTTATTTTTGTGAGTGCACCTTTAAGGTTACCAACTTGTCGCTTGTCCCGCAGCTTTATTCCGCGAAATTAATTTCAATTGAGTGACTGATGACGATTATAAACAATCATGTGAACCAATGCAGACATAAATGAAAAGTGAAATGCATTTGTGTGGAAAACAAGCGTGCCCCAAAAATTTAGCCACCAAATTGACGGAGTCCTCTTTGTCTATGCCTCCAAAAGCAAATCGCAAGAAACAAGACAAAATACGTGGCTGGGATTTTTATAACCAAATCAGGACAAGGCACCAAAACAGCTCCCTCAGCTCGGGGCTGGATGTTGGCCTCGTTTCTTGGCGCTTTGCTTTGTTTTCTTGCTGGCAAACTGCAGATGCCTTTTGGCATTGCTTTTTATTGTTTTTTATGATCATTTGTATTCATCAATTTTGTATTGATTTGGCTTTAACCCAGGCCAGCGTTTATATGCCAAGACCACCCCAGCGAAAGGATGAAAATATTTACAAAAATAAACATATATATTTATATACATTTATATATATATATATATATACATATTGTGTGTTGGCAAAAGGCAATGAATTCGGATGTCTTGACTTTGCCCCAGTGCCGTTGGCTTTGCCTCTGCCATTGCCTTTGCCATTGCGAAAACAGCATCTTACAAATTTATGAGCTATAAAAGCAGCTGCTGAGCTCGGCCCCAATATCAGCCAGCCCAAAAACAAATACAAATACAAATACAACAACAACAAGAGTAACAGCGACAATAGCAACAACAACAGTTAAGAGCCCCATTTTTTGATTACTTTTGTTATTGTTTTTATGCGTTCTCGCATATTTGTTGATTTTATGCTTTTTTATATTTTAATTATGCGCCAAGTGGATGATAAACAAAAATTAATGTTTATTGTTCAGTTCAAAGATACATTTTGCAAATGCATTACCACATTTTCAAATGAAAGTTATTTGATACTGTGAAATCATTTGTGGCAAACATTTTTGCACAATTTCACATTCACAATTTGGTTTTCCTTAGAAGTGAAAAAATATATCTAGAAACAGGAATCGAATGTAATATATACCACTCAAAAGTCTGGCTCTGTCCTCTCTCCCTCTCTCTCTATCTCTGTCTCTCTTTCTCTCTCTGTCCCTCTCTCTCATTTGCTTGTCGCTGTTGCGTAGATTTTTATTACTTTTGAAAATGACATGAGTTTTGTCAAAGTTTAAACAGATGAAATTTATACTTTTGACAAATTGTGATTTTTCAGCTAAGAAATTATAAATGAATGTTGAGCAATAATCGTATTTCTAAATTTAAATATTGTATTTTTCTAGAGCTCGAAATAATAAAAAAGCCATGTTCACAAAAGTCAGTACCTTTTTTTGACAGTTTTGACCCGTGGCTATAATTTTAATATGAATTTCGATCGAGAATCGCGTTTTAAACTTTAAATATAGAATTATTCTGGAAGCCAAACCATAATCAAAAAGCACTCATTTTTTAAAATAGGTTTAATTTTGACAAAGTTATGGATGTGTAAATTTTGACCATCGTTAAAATCATTTTTTGGTATTTTAATTTTGACAAGCAAATCGAAGCTACATAGGTTTGATAAAGCTATGGTTAACAAAGTTAAATTGGCCACGTGGAACGTTTTGGGGCCTTCGATTTGTCAAACTGTTAATAAGCTCATTAGCCAAGTCAATCAATCCTGTCAACTGCATCAGCATCAGCATTAGTGGCTATTGTTGTTGCAAATGCAGCAGTTGCAAATGCCATGGTTACCTGCAACTGGTCACATATCTAAACTGGGGCAAGGAAACTATTTGGACAGCATCTTGTTGCTTTGTGTTGGGCTTTTATGATAAATTGATTGATATTTGAATTTAATGATAAGCGGGCAGTTAGCACTCTGTCTCGACCACTGATGAGTTGGCAATTGAATTGTCTTTGGTTTTTCATATTTCATTTTTCATTATTCATTTTTCATCTTCAAGTTGAGCGCCAGAAGCAGACGATGGCGTTATGGTTTGGTCCTTGATGCTTTGTCCTTGGCTCCTCCTCCATCCGCTCTTATGTACTTCTCCATGTGCGTCTTGTGCCCTGGTGAAATATGCAAATTATTGTACACTTTATGCTTGATATAAGCAAAACTTTTGCACTGATAATGACATTTTTATAGTGCGTTGACGAGCTCAACAGCCATTAGGGGCATGCCACAACTTGGGGTATGAGCAGCAGCAGTTGCCAGCTGGTTACCTCCTGCGGTCCACTCACAGCTTCGGCTTCAGCTTCAGCTCCGGTTAAAACTGTCGCCGTTGTCGAACTAACATCAATTTGTGGCATTGCTCGCATTGCTGGCGATGGGCAATCGATTTATATGCCAATTTGCATAATCATTAAGTTCACACACACACCTACACACACACAAGCAACGACTAACTGTTACACACACATCTATTTTGCATATATTTGCACACACACACACAACAGTCCAGACATATTGCCAATAACTTGAGCTCCAGCAAAAGGTTCGCATAAAATTTGCTTGAATTTTTATATGAAATTGATTTTCCCAGGCATTTCAGCTACCCCCCCCTGGCTAGCTAGCTCTGGCTTATTTCCGGTAGACAGACTCTTTCCACACTGAAAAGGAATTGCTTTGAATTTTTAGATTCGCCAAGCGTAACTCTCCTTACTATACAGAAAATATATTTCTAAGAATCAGCTTTTTACATTCAGCGTACAATTTTCTAAAATTTAGAAAATAGTCGTATAATTTTAAGGGTATTGCTTATATTATTAAAATGCATTACGTCTTCAAAATGTCACTTATATAAACATTTGAGGTAGTTTATAAAAAATATAATTAAATTTGAAAATCTAATTCTGACTTTAAGAAAAGAGTTTTCCAAGAATCAGGGTTTTATTCTGTTTAGAAATACATTTTGTAACAAAAAAAATATTTAAAAAAAAATAAAGACTATTTTTGTGGTTGTCATTTAGAGCAATCCCTTCTAATTTTGGAAATATGTGAAATCTAAAAATGGTTTCTAATAACAAGAAATACTTTCTAGTTTTCAGGTCGAGTTTTTCCTGAGTGTAACCCGTTTTGCATGCTGCGTATTTACCTTTGGGATGTGCAGGATGTAAGCAAAACGACTTCAACTTCAACTCTTGCCACATGCGAAAGTTGAAGCCTTGGGACTTTGTCTGATTTTCAGGTCCAATTTTAATTTGCTCATCTTCTGTTTCCTGTTTTTTCTCTCTCGTTCTATCACAATATGGCTCTGTCTAACATTCTATGTGCATGGCAAAATTTTCATAAATTTCAAATTGTTCAACTTATGAAAGTTACATAAATTGTTTAAACTTCAGATGGCCAGGCTGCCAATCTTCATTCATTTTGGCCTCATTAAAGCGCCCCCGGGCCAGACTTGGTCCACTGAATTATTTATGAAGCCGTGCTGTGCGAAAGAAATGTACAAGTATAATAGCACATATATATATATATATATATATATATATATATATATGTATATATTTATATTATCTGGCTTGGACATGAATATGGACTGAGCCTGATCCGCAGGCGGAGCCTGGCTATAAGCATGATAATGTGCCACAGTCCAAAGTCGGCCTTTTTTTCTTCTTTTTTTTTTTGTTGGCCAAGGTGTGCCAGTGCCAGCTGTACGGCCATCCTACCCTACCCTATCCGGGAGTAGGGTGGGTCAAAAACTTGAATATAAGGAAGTGCTGCAAATTATGCCGGTAGCACTTTTCGTTGGAAGCAGCAAAAGCAGCCAGACAGAGGAAGTCAGGCGTTTCACTTTGGCCTTTTATTTAAACTGGTATATTTATACACACATCAGGTACACACACACACACACACACCTGCATACACCTACACACCCACACACCCACCCACCCGTAAGTTTTGACCACACTTACATGGAAATGTATTTATTTCGAAATAGTTTTTCTTTTACCCAGTTAGCTAATTCGGCCAGGGGCATTAAATATTCTTTTAAATTTTGGGAACATGGCAATGTATGTTGGCCAGGATTAGTCTTTCAAGGTATTATATATAGTACATATAGAATGGTTTTGGCATCTGCACTTAAAGAGATGAATAATAAAATGCTTAATTTAAATTGAATCTTCTTTAACCCAACTCCATACTCGAATTTGTATGCCAAACGTTTGGATTTATTTAGAATTCTCAGACTCCCTTCTTTGTTTTATTTTGGTAATCGGGTTGGTTTAGCAAATACTATAAGCCATATATATATATATATATCTATAAATACACAAAGTCTGACGGTTAGGGTATAATTAAATCCACTTTGCTATACCAAATTGTTGTGCTTTCTCATTAAAATGAATTGCTGTTAAAACATTCAGGCAACTCTATTCGTACACTTGAAGGAAAACTCGCACCGCAAATCGAAATTGAAGATTTTAAAATATAATTTTTACTTCAAAAAAAAAGTATTCCTCAAAAATAAAAAACAACATGCCGATTTACGGCAGACCTTTCTAATTTCTATAAATAAGTAAAACTTTCTTATATTCAGGGAGATTTTCAGAAATTCAGGAAGATGTTTTTTTTGACTGTATTCCCTCGTTGAGCTCTTGTAAATTTAAGCCGCTTTTAACATGACTATTCACTGGCAAAATGAGAAGACGTCTAAGTCCATCTTAGCCCTACTCTAGAGCATGATGTGCATAATCCGCGCACTCTATACCAAGATTATTAAACGACTGGCAAAGGTAGAGGCAAAGGCAAAGGCAAAGCAAACGGCAAATGAACTGAGGCAAAGTCAGAGGGTTGCCCGGACGCCACTTTGAATCACTTTGAGGCACCTTTATGTGCCACAGATTGCATTAAGCGTATTAATTTGGCTGTTAAACTGGGCTTTGCCTTATAAAATCATTGCATGTGCGAGTATTGCCACAACGAAGTATTCTCCACAACCCTCAAATACCCTGTACGACGTTAAGCTATGAAATCTTCGCTCAAAGTGTTTCGATCCAAATTGTATATTTAGTCTTACACCTCGCTGTATAAATGGTGCATTGAAATTTGAAAATAAATTTGGAGATAATAAGTTAATAAAAAAATGTACCGGCAAAAGTGCAGTTATAAACTGAGCTAGATAACAGTTATAGCATAACTTCTACGGCCTTCAGCTAAAATTGTACAAAATTTTAAATTCCCATTTCAATGTATTTTAATAAATATTTTCCGAATTTCCGAGTTAATGTTATCCAGGTTTTGTTACCTACATTAATTCCGCATTAAGACTTGCTGAATTTATTTTTTCTAGAACATTTCTAGAAAAACACGACTTTAGAAACGCTTATAGAAAAGTCACAGTTCCAACGATATTATGCCGGTTTTCATAACGTACTTCTGTACTAGAACTTAAAAGTATATTTTGAGAGAGACAGGTTTCAATCGTTTTTTGTTGAGTTGGAATTCGACTGCTACATCTACGAAATAATAAATAAAGTCTGCATTAATTTTCTTATCTGTGTTAATTGTATATTCTATATTAATTTCTAATTAAAGTTTGAAAATACATTTTTCTGATACACTGTCGAGAATTCTTCAGCTACAAGGTAACGCAGAGTCGGGCACTCTCGACTGTAATTTCTGTCCACATCCACAATCTGATGCTGGCTCAAGGGGCTCAGAACTGCCAGCTGCACTTCCACGCCATGCCACGCCCCCCAGATAGCTGGGCAAAAAAAAAAGATGGTACGCAGCTCGGCGCTTGTGATAAGACGCGACTCGGCGGCGAGCGGCGTTTTGTTTCTTTTCAATTTAGCGCCACTTGAAGCTCCACACAATTGAAATATTACATTTGATAACTGTCGCCCATTTAAGCGACAAGGTAGCCAAGTAAATTTTCCGCCATCCCCCTCTTAAAGCACCTCCCACCCCCCTTTTTAAGCCTCCAACCCTGGGGGCAACAACAGTCAGCGAGCCGTGTCGCAATGGCATTTGTTACTTTGCCTTTTGGCTTCTGACTCTGACTCTGACTCCGCTTTGCGCTTTGATGTCGTCGCAATTGGAGTGGAATTGGCTTCAGGTGCAGGTGAGTGCCACAGGGGTAGGAGGGGTTGTGACTGAGGGTTGAGGGGTAGGCGTGGAAAATTGTGCGCCGCAATCTCTTAAGACCGGGCGACAAATATACTTGAGCGCCGTGGCCTGAGTCGCTTTTTGCGCATTAACCAAGATTTAACAACAACTTCACAGCGCTTTGTCTTTGTCTGCCTCATGCACAGGTATGTGTGTTGTGTGTGTGAGTGTTGTGTGTGTGTGTGTGTGTTGTGCTGTCGTTTTGTTGGTCTGCGGGTTAAACGAGGCGTTGTCGCTCAGGTAGCGCCGGCATCGTAAATAATTAATCTGGCCGCAAAGTGCGATTATCAAAGTGTTGGAAAAATGTTAAATAGCTCCCCGGAGGCAATGGCACATTAAAATGTGGCGACAGTTGGCCCATTGCTTGACAAATGCCCCCACCCCCGCACACAAGCTGCCCCTGCAACAAGGTAGAAATGAAAAAAAAAATGCCACAGGCCATTTTGATATTTGGCTGGCAGCTTCAGCTTGATGTTTTTCAATTATGCAAATAAAGGGCTTAATTTGTTGGCCCGAAATGTTTCGAGATAGTGAAATGGGGAGCTACGCTAAGAATTGTTTTTAAGTGTGCCGCGAGGCGCTGATAAAAGTTGCTCTGCCCCGTGGCAGACGCAAAGCGGCAACTATAAATATTTCAATTACACGGCTAAAAGGGGTGCAAGCACCGTGCAGGTTGGTTTTTGCAGGAGGGGGTTGCGCCAATTAAGTTAACTGCATTAAATGTATTAAAAGAATTTTGGTGCGCGAGACAGCGGCAGATGTGTGAGGAATAAAATATGAAATGTTTCCACTGCTTCGCATCGGCCTCAAAAATCTTAAGCCATTTCACAATAATTTAAAATACTTGCACAAAATATCTTATATTCAAAAATGCAGTTAAATAAGGAATTTAAGCTAAATCAGAGCTATGGGAAATGTTTCCACTGCACATCAGCCACAAATATCTGAAGCTATATCATAATAATTTAAGCATTTTTGTACAAAAGATTTTATTGACAAAATTGCAGTTAAATGGCATAGTAAAATTGCAAAATTGTATCAGTACGGAAGCTAAATTAAATGTAGTAAATGTTTTAAAGAATTTTAGAAGATGCAGATGTGAGCTTAGCGATGCTGAAATGAGAAATGTTTCCACTGCGTCGCACAAGCAACAAAAATCCAAAGCTATTTCATAATAATTTATATAATACTGTGCAAAAAGATGTTGTTGACAAAATTGCACTTAAAATACAAATTGAAAATCTAATGAAAACTCATGGAAAAATCGCCGAATGTTGGCAAGTGGAAACACAGCAAAAGGGTTGCCTGACAGCATTGCCAAAGGAATGAGCATTTTCGGGTGCGCTTCATTTAATTTTATTTGTCTCAAAATGTGGGGCGTCAATTTCAGCTGTGTGTGTGTATGTGTGTAGGAGACGGTGTGCGTAGGAGTGTGCGTGTGTGTGTGTGTGTGGGTGTTGTCTTTGAGTGTGACTTTTGTTTAGTTGTCTGTCTGTTGGCATTTATTTTATTTGCCGTTTCAATTGTGAGCTGATGCTGGAAGTGGCTGTCGGGTATTAGGTCTAAATGGGGTATTACAACATTTTAACAACAACAACGAAAACAACAACGACAATAACAATAACAAAAATAATAAAAATAAAAACAACAACAACTGCTTTTGTATGATATGAGTGCTGGTGTTTGGTGGTTGTGTTGTCAAGTGTAGCAAGCAGTTGGGTGGGGTTTTGGGGCACGTTGCACAAATTAAACCCGAATGAAAATTAAACGATGCATGAAATTACTTTGCTGCTTCTTCGCTCTGAGTTTCTTTTTTTTTCTTTTTCCTTGGCTTTGGCTGGCAAGAATTCGTCGTCGCCTCTTTTAATTTTTAATGTGCAGTCAGTTGTTGTTGCTGCTGCTGCTGTCGTTGACTTGAAGCGTTTTTTGTGCCACACTCGTGTCGAGTCGGAGACGCAGGAGGCGTGGACTGGATAACAGCAGAAGGATACACGCCATTTACGCAGAGCTAGCACTGCACTGAAAAGAAAAAGAAAAAAAAAACAACGAGCAAATACGCAAAAAGAGACGCCAAACAGCCAAGCCAATTTATAAAGTCAAATGTCAGCTAACTGCAATTAAGGCGCATTTAGCTGAAGGCTGCCCGGTGGCAGGAAACAAACGTGCCACCTGTCCGCCCTTGACTTCACCATAGGTCTACTGAAGGCAAGAAGATATCAGACTTAGATAGAAGTTGAATAACTTAAGCCTTTCTGGACCATTGGCCAGATTGTCGTCACATGTATATTATGCCTTATTATTTATTCGAACTTATTTTTTTTTGTTTTGTTGGTTTTCAAATATAAAATAAATAGAATAGAAACTTGATATTTTCATTGTCTAATACATTTAAAACAAATTGTTGCATATTAAACATTCCCTTGCTTTATTCAGCAATTCTCTTCTGAAAAGGCTAATTTATTTAATAATACAAAATAATTTTATCTTCGCCAAATATCTAAAGGTGTATTTTAAAGGTTAAAAAGAAAGAAATGAGATTTAGTATGTAGTATATAGAAATTCATTTTAGAATACAAAATATTCCTTTGCGTTGAAAATTTAATTCGTTTGTGAAAGGGTAAGCTCCTAACTTTCATTATTAATACGTATATTTTTGACTTTCAAATGTAAAATAGATAGAAAAGAAACTTTGTAGTAAATTTTAACATAAATGATTCCACATTAAATATTCCATTGCTCTGTCAAACTTTGGACACCTCATAAATGAAATCTAAATTTGGAGAAAAAGCACAACCACATAATAATAATAATAATAATAATAATATATGTACATACATACATACATATGTATGTTTAAGTGGCGAAACCTTTTCGCAGTAGGCCACAATTTATGGCGGGGAAGTATGCAAATGAGCAATGGCCTGATATTGTAGTCCTATCTGATGGCTCCTTGTCATCCTTTCTGCTCAAGTGACACAAATCTTGTGCTTATTAGCACATTTTATTGCCTATTTTAACCACTTTTTTTTGTTATGCGGCACTTTCTTTTTGTCAGCGCCAACAAAAGTGAATCATGAAATCAAACCAAACGAGAGACTCGCATAATATAAACGGAAATGAATTTATAATGTACGAGTTTCTTTGCTGTTTATCCTTTTCTTATACAGATACAGATATATAAATATATATATATATATATTTTTGCTGTTATACTTTATGATGTGGGCCATAAATGTGTTGGCCAAAATACACACACACACGCAGGCAGCAGAAAAACGCGCGTACAACTGACTCATTTTGTGGCTGGCACCTTTTTTTTGTGGCAATTGTTTGGCTGGCAACTTTCTTTTTATATGCTTTATAGAAATCGCGACAGCGATTCCGATTCAGATGTGTGCTTTTGAGTATCTGATGAGTTGACTTTATGCCTGAGTGTGTGTGTGTGTGAGTATGTTGGCTTGGCTGTGGGTTGAACGTGTGACAGCTCAATATATTTGCCATTTGTCGCCGTAGCAAGGTGTAGTCGCTGGAACTGTCGCTCTGCGGTTGCCGCACGTTGCAAAACTGTTGAGCGCTGGCACAAAGCAAAGCACACAGTGTGTGGCACACTCAGGAAAAAACAGCACCCTGAATTTTATAAATTCAGTTAGGGTAACTCACCTTACTTCAGGGTTTTTATTTTCGTACTTTTGGAGCACATTTAAAAAAAATTTAAAAATTATCTGAATTTCAGTGTGTTTTTTTATACGTGTGCAAAAGCAACACATTTCATTAACTTTTTTGTTGCTTATGTTATAAGTAAGCATTCACATTTGAAGTTTAAGATTTTCACATACATTCATTTTAGATCATTTATAAATTAATGAAGTTTGACTTGAAAAAAAAACAACAGCCAAATATAATCTAATATAAACGACAATAAACTCATTACTTGATTCTTAATTTTAGGACGGAGTTTTTGTAAAAATTGCGGTTTGCATTTCAGGGTTTTTCTTTCTTAATTCTAAATATTTATTTAGGGCAAGCATTAGTAATTTTTAGAAATTTGTTTTCTTAAATGTGGACAATCTTTCTAGTTTTCGGCAGATTCGCTCAGATTCCTGACGATTTTTTTGAGTGTTGCAGCAGCAGCAAGGAGCTGTGTACCAGCGTCAGTGGAAGCCACATCGACATCCACATTCGCATGTGGGCGCGTCCAAGTCTCAACTCCTTCATATGTTGTTCTTGCTGTTGTTGCTCTTGTTGTTGTTGTGGTTTGTTGTTGCCGTCGTTGTTATTGTAGTAGAAATGCAGGAAAATCAATTTCGTTCTCCATTTGCAGTTGGCAATTTGCATAATAAGGTCGTTTGGCGCAATTTGCATGTGAATGTGATAAATTCAACGGGTGGCGTTTTGCCACACGCGGCGTATACGTTACACATACACACACACATACACACACACATGTGTGTGAATGAACCATGTGTGTGTGTTTGTTTTTTGTGCGCCTTTTCAACTTTCCCCCATTGGCTTTTTCACCTTTGACACACACTCGCAAGGTCGGACGGGGGACTGGAGACTTTGAGAAATGAAAAGTGTAGCGGTATATTAAATAAGTAGGTGTGCCCGTGTCACGGCAATGCTGACTGCTAACGACCAACTTGCAACTGCCAACTGCCAACTGGCAACGGGCAACTGGCAACTTGCAACTACCACAATTGGTGGCGAGTCTTGGCTTTGGCTTTTTACAGTCAACTGCTGCGGCAATTGCAATTGCCGTGCAATCATAAAAACGTGAAAATTCAACGCGCCAAAATGTCGTAAAAGCAAATATGAGCATTTTTGTGATTTAAACGCTTTGACGTTGCACATTTTTGATGGGTGGGCGACTATTTGGCTAGTATTTGGAGCCAGACCATTTTTGAATTGTGGACTGCAGTAACGTTTGTCCACTCAACGGATTTTGCGGCTGTAGGCCATTTTTTGTACGCTCAGCCGATTTGTACTATTGCCGCTTTCAATTGCTGCAGCAGCAGGAGCGGTTCAGGGTGGCGGGGATGAGGCCGGGGCCTGCTAGGCCGGAGCTGTGGGCAAAACAGTAGCTGCATATGCAGTCATCCAAGCATAATTCATGTGATAGCCGGCAGTGAAGTTTTCTTTTTATTTTCTGTTTTAAGTTTTTTGTTTTTTGGTTTGCTTGATGCCCGACTGCACTTCCTATTTTACATGCAAAATATGGCAAAAGGCTGACAGTTATTTTTGATATTTTTTGTTGTTTTTAGTTTTTTGGATTTAGAGGCGCTTAGCCCATAACTGGTAAGAGTATTAACAATATGCATGCACTCAAAAATCGATTGAATTTTCCGTGTTGCACATAGTAATTTTTAATGCGTGCTTTATGTATGATGTAGTTATATAATAAACTCAGCCATATTTCAATTCATTAATAAGTATTAAATACTATGTATATGCATGCAAGGACTAAGTTGTACAATTTTTAAACTGCGCCTCGAGTTCATATTCAATTCGTGAAGTGTATATAAAAAACAGGAAATTAGTTGATATGGTTGTAAATTCAATTCATTAATTAATAATAAGATAGCCCTAAATTAGTTGGGTATTTTAATTTAAATGCAGCGCTCACATGACACGTAAGCTTAATAATACATTCTGATGATGATAGCATTTGAAATTGGAGATGTGCAAAAAAGCGTCTGACCAAAGAATATTCCCCTGTCTTTTTCTAAGCAGCAATTGCAGGAGGGCAAAAAAAAGAAGAAAAATGTGTGTCACGTTCTGGGGCAGCTAATGCATGCAGCTAACATGGCTGGCACTAAAAGTTAACATTTTGCCACAAAAAAGCAAACCATAAACCCAAACTTAGTTACCTTGCAGACAGACAGAGAGAGAGAGAGAGAGAGAGAGAGGGAGAGAGAGAGACAACAAAAAATGAGGAACACAAACTTTATGGCCAGACAATGCAGTGAGGGAAAAAACAATTGAAAGCTGGAAACTAAAACTAAATGGCTTGCATTTAAAATGGTTCATAGTCAGAGTAATGCTTACGTTTCCGTTTTCACTCTATGCACTAATTGCAGATATAACCAGCTCGCTGACAATGACCGAGGTGAAGATACCCAATCACATAATGCGACTAAAGAGCGCCCTGCTCGGCTGTCGCTATGCCCTCGATGGAGAATCCCTTTACTCCGTCAAGTGGTACAAGGATGGACACGAGATCTATCGCTATGTGCCCAGGGATAAGCCACCTGGACAGGCATTCCCATTGCCCGGCGTCAACATCGATGTGAGTACTATAACCCCATATCCAAAAAAAAGAACAGAAATAACAACAGGTGTTCCTCCACTGCGCAAAACCGAGAAAAATGTAATTTAAAATTTAATTGCAATTTACTGAGGAGCTGGAGAGGGTGGTGGTTCCAAATTTACTGTTACGGCCTTATCATAATGATTATTTTCAAAGAGCATGTAATTGCCACAGCAGCAAGAGTAACAAGCAAACACTCGACACTCAAAAAAATTGCTTAAAATAAAAAATAATAAAAATCTGAAGAAGAGAAAAAATGATGGGAATTTTATAAATAGTTCCAAACTAAACGAAAATAATATTCTTTAAGTTAGAAAGTCTTGTTTCTATTTCCTAGAAATGTTTTCTATCACTAAAATTAAATCTCTATTTTTAATTTTCAATATAGTTTTTAAATTCAAAAAGAAGTAAATCAAAATTAAATTAAACTTAAACTTAAAGTTATTAAAATTAAAGTGAATTTACTCTATAGACTGCTTTGTCGAATTGCTTTCTGAATCAACCTTCGCCTCAACCATACAGCAATTTTCTAATATTAAAGTCCGGTTTTTTGCTAAGTGTATTTTGAACATCTTGTTGCATAGTTGTTGCTGTTATTTTTGCTTGCTGATTACGTCGTCGCAAAATGAAACTGCTGCCACGTAGTTTTGCCATTTAACTTTAATTTAATGTTGATGTAATTTTTTGTTAGCCATAAAAATGTTTGCTGCCAACTCTGCATGTGTGTGTGCGTGTGTGCCGGGTTAGCTTAGGTCACGTTGCGGTCTGGGCTCTTAGACTGCGCTCTTTAACATACATTGTACACGTCACTCAATTTCAATTGCGATTGAAAAGGTTACAACACGGCCAAAATCACTTAAAGCTGCCAATCCTCAAGTTGAGGCCAGCACAGTCCCAACCACTCCACTCAACTGGATGGCTGGCTTGCTAAACCTAACTCTAATAATAATAATAATAATTTGCTAAAGCACTTAAGTGCGTCTACTTTGAGTGTCGTTTTGTTGACAGCCAAGAAAAAATGCAAAAAAAAAAAAAATGGCAATGGCAAAGACGAAGGCAAATAAAGCAAAGCCGAAGCAATTGCCGTGCGGCTGACGCGGCGTATGAGCAATGCGAGCGCGACTTTTATAGCTTCTGTGTGCGTGTGTGCGAAGTCTGTCCAACAGTCCGCGTCCAGCTCGTCCTTGAGCTCCTTTCCCCCTCTACTGTGCGTAATGTGTCGGCGTCAATGTCTGCATTTAGACATGAAAGAGTTGTGCTCAAGTTTGTGTTGCGTGTGTGTGGAGAACCACGCAAAATTGTAACAGACATTTATGGTCGTGATTCGAACAAAAGGCATTATTTGTTCGAAGGGCGGACGTCGAATTGCTCAAGTGACATAGATTGTGGTCGCCTCTTTTTTTTAAGTGCTGCCAATTAATGGGTATATAAATGCATACGGGGCAGCCCGTTGTTGAAACATTCCACAATTAAGGGAGGAGGAAAGCAATGAAATTTAGAAAATCGGTTGTAAAAGAATGTTCTGCCTTTTACAAATAATTGGAAAGCCTTTTTTCTATCCCTCTAAAAAAAAAAAAATTCCTTCATAATTAAAAAATATTTCCAAATGGTAGAAATGCAATTTTTGGAAAAATCCAAAAAGGAATTCAGGGAATAATTATGAAATTAAATTATATCGACTCAGAAAAGAGACATCTTCCCTGCTAGATTCTAAATTTGAAAAGGTCTTTTAGGAAGTGTCTCAGTAGCTTATCTAGAAGGTCTGCTAAAATGTCTTTTAGGAAGTCTTCTGCAAGCACTTCCAGGCGGTCTTCCATAAAGTCTTCATTGTGGTCTAACAGTTCTTCTAGGAGGTCTTCTTAAAGATACTCTAGGAGCATTTCTAGAAGTTCATTTATAAGGTCTTCTAGTAAGTCTCCTAGAAACGGGTTTTGTTCTACTTAATTTCATTTTGATTTTCTTCAAATTGAACAACATTAAATGCTAAAATATTTATCCTTCAACCAAGCGCATTTATCACTCTCGTTCTGCACCAGCACAGGGCGTATACGTAATCTTGCAACAGGTACTAGGCATTAGTAGTAGTTTGCGACCATTTTTATATATATTTTTAGTGTGAGTTGAAAATCGTGACTATTGAGCGCTTTGCTGAGCGGACAAAATTGTTAACTGCTGCTGGCTGGCAGCAGAGGAACGGGTTGAAAATCATAATAAATTGTGTGAATTGCATTTTGCTGCAGCCATCATAAACAAAATGCCGCTCACACGTAGCCCTGGCGATTGCAGTATAAATGCGAGGGAAGACTCCCCCCTCCCCCGCACACCACTAACCCCTCCTTAGTACACTCTGGCTTGTCCCAACTACAACTAAAATTTGAATTGTGGCCGGTTTTGGTTCCGGGCTTTGGGCTTTGGTCTGAAAGTCGCCTAACCTGCCACGCTGACAACTTGAGCGTTCATAGAAATTGGCAAGCGGGAGCTGTATCCTGCCACCCCCCACCACCACAAGGGAAGGGAAGGAATCGGCTTAAGCACTCTCGAAAGAAGCAAACAAAAGCCAGTTCGTCGCAGTCATTGTAAGGGGGTAATGCCACTAACCAGGGGAGGGGATGGTGTGTGAGGGTTGGGGGTTGGGGGCTATAGAACAAGCAACAAACCAAAAATAATGTTGAACGTGACTTTTGTGATTGTTTGCACCAGCAGAAAGAGAGAAAGAAAGCAAAAGCAAAAGCAAAAGCTGAACTGGACTTGAAGCGGATCCGGAGACGAACGAATTTTCATAAAAATTTGCTCGACAAGTTTTTCGGGTAGAAAGAAATGAAAACTTTGCCAAGCACTTTTCGGCTGCGTGTATGTGTGTTTGTGTATGTGTGTGAATGTGTGTGAATGTGTGTGTGTTTGTGTGTGTGTGATCATAAAACTGCAAGTTAAAGAACTTGACTGCAATTGTTTCTGGCAAAGATGTTGAGTGACTTTTACAACAGGCACTTCTGTTGCTCCTACAGCAACTCCACTTTTGTTGAGCTTACATTCTCATGCGTTCTGCAACGCTTACAGAGTTGCGTATGTATTATCCCCCATTCTCCTATTGCCAGCCCCTCCCCCTATCTGCCTTTCCCCACTTGAGTTGTGGATGAAAAATGTTACGATTGTTTCTAGATATTTCATTGCATGTTTTGGCTTTGGCTCTGACTCTGGCTTATGACTTGTACTTTTTTATATTCATTTATTTTTTGTTATTGTGCTTGCTCAAATTACTTTTGAGAGACGCCTCCAAGCTACCTCCATTCGCATCAAGCTGGTGCGTCCTTAAACTAATAATAAATACAATCAGCGTTAGCTACCTCCCCACAGCTACTTGCTTTTCTTATTGTACCCACACAAAAATCATCATCAATCTTAATTTTTCACTCAAAATAGAAAAGCGAATTTCGGCACAAATCTCAAACGAGTGCAAAATGTGAAAATCTGTGAAATCTAATTGCCTTCATCGTGTGGCCAGCAAGCAAAGACTGCCGACTGCCGACTGTCGAGTCATCGCGTCGTCATTTATTTGAATCTCGAATTTATTTAACAAACATTTCTAACGCACGCCCTCTCTCTCTCTCTCTCTCTCTCTCTCTTTCCTTACCTCTAATAGCTGCGCAATTCCTCGGACACACAGGTAATGCTGCGACGTGTAACGCTCCAAAGTTCGGGACTCTATCGATGCGAGGTGTCCGGCGAGGCGCCCGCCTTCAACACCGTCTCCGAGTCGGAAACAATGACCGTAGTGGGTAAGTCAAAAGATCTTAATGAAAGCTGCTCAGCAGCAAAATCAACAAAAAAAAATAGTGCAATAAGTGACTGTTCCCTCCCCTGCCCCCATCCCATGTGAAGAGGTGTGCAAAAATTTAATTAAAATGCTAATAGTCCCAAGCAGCAGTCAACAATGTTGTTGATTGACAGACAGCTTCAAGTGGGCAACAGATCAGTGAGCATGTGCAACATAATTGCCAGTTGCAAAAAAAAGAAACAAGAGAAATTCGAAAGGAGCTTCGACAGAAAGCCAACAAAAAGCGGAAGGCCAAAGTTAGAAAGAGATTTACAAATAGCTGGATACTCAGAAAAAAGCCCTATGGGGGTTTTAAAGACGTTCAGAAATGATTTTTTTTTTTAAGAATAAGGCTTTGCATTTGTGCATTTTAGAAGTACATTTCTTAGTAATATGAAATATTTTAAGAAATAGAAATAACCATGTTTTTAGGAGTTTCGATTTAATTTTTAGAAAAACGTATTCTTATATGCAGAAATTATTTCAAGAACAACTTTTTAATCTTCTAGGCGATATTCTAAATTCAGTTCGATTTGTATTATCTGAGTGTGGGTTCATTTGTAAGTACTTGAACTGAAGAAACATTTTGGACTATGCTTAAAGCATAATTTCTGTTCTTTTTTTTATGTGTTTAAAAAGAAAGCATACTTGCAGCAGAGCTGAGACCTTGCAACTTGTCGTCCCCGAGCATAATGCAAGGCTGCTTCTGCTGCCACTGCTGCCTTGGCCTCAGTCTTAGTTTATGGTTGACTTAAAGCCTTTTGCTTTCTTAGGCTGAATGCGTGGCAACCCTGGCTTCATTCCCATGTCTCTATTTTTTTTGCTTAATACAACTGCATAATCTAAGCAAACAATTGAAATGGAATTTTTGCAGTCGCCGTCGCAGTCGCCAGAACAAAAGGCACCAGCTTTTCAGGCACACTCCCATGTGTGTAGGTGTGTGCGTGTGTGTGTATGTGTGTATGTGTAGGTGTGTGTACGTATGTGTGTGTAGATAAAAGGGTTTGCTTCTAATTGAAAGTGTGTGGGCGTGGCTGGTGCTGCTGCAACTGTCATTGCAATTTGAAGTAAAATTATGTTTTCATGTCGTGCGATTTAGTTGAGTAAAACAACCAGGAAAATGGGTTAAAACAAGCGCCATCTGTCAGAGGGCGCTGAGACTGGCAAAAAAAAGTGTTGCCTTTTGTCTTATGTGGCATGCCGGAAACGAAAGAGCACTTGGGCAACTTGGCATTTCATTTACATATGCAAAGTGCTTGGTTGTCGGTTGTTGGTGGGGCAACAGCCACCGCAACGGCAACAGTGTTTTATTGGAATTTGCGCCACGCAACCACAGCTTAAGCAACTCACTCAGAAACCACACAGCCAGCCAACTAGCAAATCATAAATTTATAAACTCATAAAAAATCAAACAGTTATCAATATGTGCAGCAACAGTCCACCACAAGCGCAGCCGCAGCCGCAGCCAGAGCGTCAGAGTTAGCCATCAAGTGCCTCAGGGAGGCAACATCATCAACATCATCCTCAGCATCAATATTACACTCGGAAAAACAAGGCCTGAATTTTCGAAAATAAATTAATTGAAATTTAGAAATTAAACACAGTTTTTCATTTTGCTGTGTCGAGTGATATTGTTGGACATTAAATAACTTTATATTAGAGTTCAGCAGAAGTCTTTTTTCTCCAAATTTTAGAAAAATCTGTACTGAAATTATGAAAAGAAAAACTCTAGTTTTTAGATATATACTTTCTGAATAATAAGCTGAGTTACTTTTGGCAAATTTCAAATATTCAGTACTAGTGTTTTTTGTGAGTGTATCATCAACGCCCACAGTAAGCGCATTTCATGCTGATTTGGCAGCCTTTGGCCATTGCTCAAGCTCTTCGTATATAAGCGATTTCCCCTAACAACCCCTAAGAACAACGAACAACGAACAACGGACTCAGACGCATTGGAATGTGTTGCGGAAATGGTTTTGCATATTAAACAATGTCCTCGGCTGCCAATTGGGCGACATTCGACTCGATGGAGCAAAAAAAGCCTGACAGTCCCACGGTCCCCACAGTGCCCAAAGAGCTGTGTGTACTTACATGTGTGTGTGTGTGTGAGTGTGTAATCGAACCAAAAAAAAGGGGGCAAAGCTGGCAACTCATCATCAACAACTACGCCAGCATCATCAGCCTCAGCAGCATCATCATCATTCTTCTCAGAGTCTTCAGAGTCCTCCATCCAAACAAAATTTCTCATGACTGCCTCTGCTGCCTCTGCTGCCATTGCCACAGCCCCTGCTGCTGTTGCTGTTGCAAGTGAGCCATAAAAAATGCTTTAGTGCGTTTGCTTCGAGTATCCAAATTCCGCAGACAAGGCGAAAAATCGCACAATGGGTCAGGAACACAAAGTCATTTTAAGCACACTAACAAATCATAACTATTATTTTGAATTCTTAAGTAATATTTTGTCATGCATTTTGAAAATCAGACGTGATTTCTGGCATAATTCCTAATTTAAGCTGGAATAAACCAAATTCCATTCTTTAACGAGTAACAATAATATAAATCTGAATAATACAACTACTACGACTTATTTTAATTTATATTTGATATCATTCTTACTTTGAGCTCAAAGGAAACTTTTTCTCGTATTTGTTTAACAATCTTCCGTTCAGGAGATTCTTCAAAGATTGTATGTATTTAAAGCACATAACTTCCCTCTAAAGTTTCTCGTATATGGAAAATGCACCTTATATATAATTGAAATTTTAAATCAGTATTTCTGAAATGAAATCTTTTCTCATATTAGCTTAACCTCTTCCCTTCCTGGCCTCAATGGGGTAGACAGTTAATAAAAGTCTTTGAATTCACAACTCTTTTCTCTTAAGCTTCTGATTTCAATAGATAATATTGAGAAATGCAACTACAATATAATTGGAATTTTATATCGGCATCTCTCTATGACATTTATTCGCCCCCATGGTAAGCCAGCCAGTGCCAGCGGGGTTTCACTTCTTTCTTACCAATTGAAATTTACATTTTGCTGGTGAACCCCCCCAAAACCCTTCAATCCCCCTCTCGCCTTGTGTTCTGCCTGAGTAGTTGCCTGGGCTGCGGTCAAAATGTGTCGCACTCTCAGCCTTTTGCTCTCTCCCAGCTGTGGCAAGCATTACTCATACGCCGCATTGGACAGGACGACTGCTGTGCAGTGCTCTGCCACGAAAACGACTTAAAGGCAACAGTGAAAATCGCGACAGTTTTTGTTATTGCAGTTGTTGTTGTTGTTGTATCCATATTCAGCGCACTCAGCAGTACCAGGAGCAGCAGGACACGTCTCGCTCCCCGAGCGACCCTTCAATATTTGTTATCTTTGCTTTTACATATGGCAACGATTTTTAATGCACGATGCGCTGCTCTGCGCCGCTGCCATCGTTGAGGGCATGTTTGAGTTAAGAAAACATTACTGTAACTAGTAACCAGTTACACTGCAACAGCTACACTGTAACTGTTATTCATTCATTGCTGGAGGTCCTTGTCGAAGTCGTTGTCTGTCTCGGTCTCTGCTTGTGTATCCTGGGCACAGAAATAAAAGTAAAGCGCGTTGTTTTATAATTAATGAGCTCGCAAAGGCGCATATGTCCTTCCCCCACCCTCCTCCTCCTCCCCTGCCCCTTGTGTGTGTGAATTTATGGTTAAGTGCACTTTAAAGGACAAACATACATATAACTCACCCTGCTGTTGCTGCTGCTGCTGTTGCTGCTGTTGCTGCTGCTGCCTGCCTCTCTGCTGCCTGCTGAGTTACTTCATTCCATGCATGCACACATAATGTGATCGCTTATCGATTTTACAATATAAAAAGCAATTGCCCGCATAAGGGTTCGCCACGCCCCCCTCGTCGGCCCTCATCAACGGCACACCCATTACCCCCACCCCTCGTCTAGGCCAGGCAAAACATAATAAAAAATTAAATGTGATTTTTATGAGCTTTGAGTAGCCACGCAGCAAACTACAAGATATTTATGACTGCTCCCTCTCCCACCTAACCCAAGAAGATGTTCTTGCTAATGAGCTGTAAATTTGAAAAGTGACAGTTAAAAGGTCATTTGAAACTAAAGTGACGACTGAAAATCGATTTAGAACTCGGTCACTTGGTTTTAATTAAAAATACTTCGTTTTCATCTTTAACATTTTTTGCAATCACATTGCATGCAATTTTTAAATTATTTTAAATAAAACAAAGTCCTTAAGTCTCCTAAATATGTTGAACAGTTAAGCTACCTTTTTTTAATTGTTCAATCATATTAAATGCAATTATTAAAGTAATTTGAATAATGCCAAATGGCTGATTTTTAATTGTCTACAATTGCTATTCATAAGTGTCTCAGGTGTTTCAAGTCCTCAAATATTTTGCAAATCCAATTAATAAAATTAAACATATAATTTAAATTTTACTTCGGTATTTCTCAAATGAAATCTTTTCTCACAGTATTTGAAAAATCTTCCCTTCTTGGTTTTAATGTAGGAGATTATTTTTTAAAAATCTTTGAATTCACAGGACTTTTCTTTAAAGCTTCCCGTATATCAATGAAAATTATTGCAAAATGCAACTTTAATTGAAATTCTCTTTGATATACAGAAGTGCTTAATTCTGGATTTTCCCCAATTCCTCAAAGTATCGGTTATTTCAAGTCTTCAACTCTCGTAAAAACTATGCACAAAACAGTCAATCAATGATTTTCTGCGGTTTAGCTTACATCAAATATATTTTATTCCATTGGCGCAAAAATCTCAAATATTCACAAGTTATTTAAGCAAACATTTCAAAGTTACTGTATATTTTGCAAATTGAGCTTAAGCTCAATTTATTGCCATACTTGAATAACATTTTATTTTTAAATGTGAAATATAAAACAATAACGCAAACACTTGAATTGCAATTTTGCCTCATATTTCATGGCTGCAAATATTTATTAAAATTTTTGAGAAGCACTTAGAGGCAGATCTCAAGGCACAACATGTGCATAATCCACATACACACGCACACCACACGTTGACTTTGCATATAGATCAAGTTGCTGCTGGCAGTCCAATTGAAGTTACACCCCAAAACTCCCTCAACCCCTGACCCGGATTATCGCCTTCTGCAAGGTGCGCTTACCAAAAAAAAAAAAAAAAGTCGAAAATGGAGGAGCACAAAAGCAAAATAAATAGAATAAGGGAAGAACATACCGCAGCATATTAAAAGGCATCCCCCAGCTGTGTTGACTAGATGCGCTGCTTGATAGAACTCCCCTTCCCTCCCTAGCCCCTCCACATTGCCACTTAAAGGCTCCCTGGAACCAGTAGTTGTTTTTGTTGGCTTGGTCTATAGCATTTGCTGGCCTGAAGGCATCTGCACTTGCAAAAATTGCCCTTAATTTTGCGAAGGTATAATTTGAAAAATCCAACTTTTCCTTTCTTAATTTCAGAGTATATTTTTGTAAAATTTACAACAAATATGTCCCCTTTTTAGCGACTCTAATTTTGAGGCATTTTCTGCATATTAGGTAGACTTTTTTTCTGAGTGTTGGCTACTGCTGCTGCTTTTCACCTTAGTGCCAGAATTGTCGTAGCGTTTTGGCCATTTTTTGTCGTGCTGCACAAAAGGCAACAAACGAGCAGCCAAAATGCTATCCGAAAAAAGAGGGAAACCAAATAACCGTACCGAAAACTGCTTAGTCATAGGAAAATGCTTGGAATATACTTGAGCCATGTTCCATGGTCGCCACTCGCCGACTTATTGCAGCTTGCCTGCCCTCGCTGGCGACTATGGGTTCCTTCGTCCTTCGTTCTTGGTCCTTGGTTCTCCCTTGTCCTCGTCCTGCGCCTGCTTCTGCTTCTGCTTCTACCTCTGTTTCTCTGCCGCAGGTCCGAAAAATGTTGTTGCTTTTGGTGTTACCATTGCGTGCTAAGTTTTTGCCAGAATAAATTGCAAACACACCCATAAGTGCTTGTGTGTGTGTGTGTGTGTGTGTATGTGTTGTGTGGTGTGTGTGTGCTACGGGGTGCCTTTAGATTTATGCGACAAATAAAACTTAAGTGCGACAATATGGCGTTGGCTTAAAAAATAGCCATATAATATGAAAACAATTATCAGTTAGCTGCCTGGAGGTGTGTGAAAAAGGTCTTTGATCTTAACTGCCGGGCAGTCGACCATGACAAAGTGGGTGTGTGTGTTCGTGTGTGTGTGTGTGTGTGTGTATGCGAAAAATACGAGCAGTAATTGTTTCTGCAATTGAGGCAAATATGTAAGGAACAAATTATAAATTATGCTTGAAGACGAAGAAATAGTCATTCTATAGTCCATTGAAAACTATAAAATATATAGTTTAATATTCATTAAGAGGAAATAAATGACGGAATATTATTCATATTTATTAAAATTTTTATTTAAAAACATATTTTAGCACAATGACATGACAAACTCATCAATATATAGTTTCTATCTGTATATAGTTTAAGTCGTACTCGCCTTGTTACAATATATATTTACGTACAGAGTTAATTGCTTGAACTTAATGGTTGAGCTTTAAATAAACGAAATAGCAGACAATAAACTATTATAATTCTTTCTTGCGTTACAAACTAGTTGATACCTCTCTTGAATTGATTGCCTTGCTGCAATATTTATTTCTGTACATAGTCAATTACTTTTCTGCCTCGGATGTTCAATATAATTGCCCAAAAATCGATATGCAAAGCAATAATTGCAAGTTGTGTGCAGTAAAATCATAATTCATATGCTCCTGTTTGTGATTTCAATTGCTGTTGGCTGCAGTCGCAAGGGATTACATTTCAAAACTTGGCTTATCAGTTACAGATGTCTGTATTGTCCCCATTTGGAATCAATTTTCTCTTAATTCAATTTGAACAGTTTTTGTTTTTCTTTTTTGTTTTTGCAAAATGCAACCGATGTCAAACATAAATGCAATTTACAAGGCAAATGCAATTGCCAACCATTTAATATATACGCATTTATGCAGTGCACCCCATTCTCATCTATCTATATGCCTGCTCAGATTTTATGAAGCTTCGTATTATCCATGCGCTCCCACATAAGAGACAACTGCGCTAAATTAAATTCTGCCAAAAAAAAGGAGAAAAATAAAAGAGAGAGCAACCCAAGTGAATTAAAGTAAACTTCACTTTATAAATTACAAATAAGCATGGGAGAACCCTGAGCCTCGTTTTGACCTACAACTGGAACTGAATACATATCCTACACAGAACCAGGACTGGACCTGCTCCTGCTCCTGCTCCTGATTCTGATTTTGACTCTGGTTTGTGCCCGGCCAGTGGCGAAGCCACAACAAGAACTCCGACAGCTTCTAAAGAAAATTAATATTTTTTTCTTCTGCAAAACCATTAAAAATTTATTTTACTTTATGGTAGAAAACACACACATACAGACACACACACACACACACACATATAAATATATATATATGAGCGGGGCAAATGTTATGAAAATTGTGAGGCTGTGCAAAAATGAAACAAGAAATTCTACTCCAGTATTTATGCCAGCATGTGGGTGTGCGAGTGCGTGTGCGAGTGTGTGTGTTGTGTGTGTGCTTTGCTTTTGGCATGATATATTTATAATGCATACAAACACTCGACTGCGTCTCGGCTGTTTCACAGTGGGCGTTAACTGGACGCCGGGGGGCGCCACACTTGACTTGATTCCTTTCTTTACCATTTTGGCTCATTCGTGTTGGATTTTTCTTTTCATTTTTATTTTTTTTCACATGCCCAAAAGCGCTAAGCAATGGCCAAGTGGTTGGTGGGCGTGTTACACCATAGCCATGGCCATATCCAGATGCCTTAACAACAACACCAAACACGCCCCTCGCATACAACTACAACCACACACACTCGCACACACACGCTCAAATAAACTTTGAATAAGCATTTCGTATGCGTATATATATAAAATAGAGCTCGCCGCTGTGGGTCTGTGCTTGCCGTGTTTTTGTACTTTACTGGCACAAATCTCAACATAAATCTTAAGTATGAACCCCCTCTACTAACCTGCTCAAGATACTCCGCACACACATGGCTTTCATTACGGCACAAACGTAAAGAAAATAATACAGCAAAAGGAGCAAAAGCAGCAACTGGCATCTGGCTGCGAACTTCGAATTCAACTTGCCAAAGCTGGGCAAGAACAACGAATATATTCAATTTGCTTGGCTCATTAAAATTAAATAACTGTGCTTAGAGCACCCACACCCACACCCACACCCCCTCACACACACACACACATACTCGTACACACATACACCAGACTGATAGTACTGTGGCCGTTAAAAATGGGGCTGAATGCACATTGTCCTGTTCCCCTTCATTGGTGGCCACAATGGACTTAATAATGTGGGAAAAATAAATATTAAGTATTCTAATTATACAGCTTGTCTTCATTAAATTACAAACCAGGTCAGAGTTACGCCCCATTATCGAAGCAGTAACCATTAACTCCCTCACAGCACTCAGAAAAAAATCGGCTTGAAGACTCGAAGGTTTTTTTTTTGTTTTTAGAAGTAATTGATATCGAAAAATGTTAGAAAAATGTACTTAGACTTTAAGATACGAAAAATACTGTTTTTTTTTTTATAAATTTACTTTCTGATTACTTTGTGTACACACATGAAAATTATAGAGAATTTCTCTAAATTTGAGAAAAACATACTCAAAATTTAAAAAAAGAAAAACCCTGATTTTTAGAAACTTACTCTCTGAATTATAAGTTTGGTTATCGTTGCCATTAAAGGCATGCTAAGTTTCAATAACTCTGTGCGATTTTGTTGCTTACTGTGTACGTATTAATTATTATTTAGTTAACAGCAGTATTTATTGTCTGGCCTCATTGTCAACGCTCATTGTCAATTGACAACGAAAAGTGAACAATCTACTTAGCTATGTGGGTAATTACAGCTAAATGCCTTTTGATGTGCCCTTCTTAAATATGCAAGAGTCTCTTTCAATTACGAACAAAAACTAAATCAATATTCTACTGCTGTTACAGTGACTCCAAATCATGGCCCAAAGATATCCGGCGGGCAGCCACGCTATCAAATCGGGGACACTGTCCGAGTGAACTGCACCTCGGCACCTTCGAAGCCAGTTTGTCATCTGAGCTGGCTCATCAATGGGGAGCCGGCACAGAAACAGCATCTGAAGCAATACGACAAGATTGTCGTCAATCGGGATGGACTCGAGATGGCTCGACTCGGCTTGGAGTTTCGAGTGCGTGGCTTTCACTTCAGGCATGGCGATATGAAACTCAAGGTGAGTGAGCCACAAATCTCAGCTCTGATTGACTCTGATTGTTATTGTTTCTTTCGTTTAGTGTGTGGCCAAGATTAGCTCACTCTACTGGCAGAGCAACGAGGAGAGCGTGGAGAGTGATCGCCAGCAGCGGGCACCTGCTTTGGAGTCGCGTGAAACAGTCGCTGCCAAGTCCAGCACAATTGGTAACCATTCAGGGAATTTGGAAGGAGTTGAATCATCATCATTTGGCTAATCAATTCTCATCATTATCCTACAGGTGCCGCTGCCTCGAGGCAACCATCGTTGCTACTTTCACTGCTGCTGCTTTGTGGCATCGCCGGCTCCTGGAGTTGGCCACCTTTGGGATCTGGAAGTTAACTGCCCAAATCGCAGATGTCTTCACTAAAATTAGCAGCTATCGCCATGTCGCCGGATGTCGTCATATCTGAGAAATTACAGTGTAAAAGCAAAACATATCCTATGCCAAATTTCATAGAAAAATCTACATACACTTTACTTACGACTACATTGCGCTAATATTAAAAATAAAAATGAAGAACAACTTTAAGCATTTAATTCAATTGATGTGTTTGACAAAATAAGTAAAATGGAAATTCTTTCAAAATTAAAAAAAAAGTATACATACATATAAAAAAGCAGATACTAGAACTACTTGTGTAACTAGTCACGAGGCAAAAACTACTCAACTTAAGCATTTAAGTACAATTTAAGAATTTGTAAATATTAAGTGTTTAAAGTAAGCGCGCAAAAAAATGGAAAAATTGTTTAAAAAAATAATTGAAATATCATAATGAAAATATAATTTTCATTTAGTGTAAAGATAAGTCCATTAGTTCAAGTTGAATTAGAAAAATCAAGGAAAATATCTGTAATATAAATTAGTTTTTCAATTCTTATTCAAATCGAGTTCGTCTCGACTTAGTAATTTTCTATGATTTCCCAAAAACGAATCGACTTTGATCCTATTTTTCAAAATTGTATAATTTCAAAACTCGCTGTATTTATAAACAATCTCGTAGTATTTTCAACTGCATTTCGCGCATATCAAATTTCTAACATTTCAATTGTATAAAATGCACCTTCGATACATATTTAAAACACTTAAAAAATAATTAAACCTATTAGACTAAGAAAGCACCTAAATGCATTAGCATTTAAGACGAGAATTGTAAAGCCAGCCCATTTAGAAAACACCTTTGTCTGAAAATCGAAGCTATGTTGAAAGCAGATACGATGCCGCAAACAAAAGCTGTAAATAGCAAAATTAATGAAACTGCTGAGCATCTTACAAAGATGTCATCTTTGTAATGTGAAAATCCGTTTAAAGAACTAAACGTGGTAGTCAACTAATGCCAAGCTGTGGAAGCGACTACAATTTCAAGCGGGGAACTTATCATTTCTGATTTTAATTATTAAAGTCATAATTTGTGCTCTATAAATATATTTTCTATTAGTGTTATTGAATAGAGAAGTTGTTGAAGTTGTTAAATGCGGATCTAATGTATAAAGTTTTTTTTTATTTGAAAACAGTTCAGTCTTCTACTGCCATAAGGAGATATATCTAATAGCTGCAAATATATTTAAATATGTATTTTAGGATTTTTGAAGAGGCAAAAGTATTGCTAACAATTTTCAATCAGTTGAACGTAATGTAAAAATTGATATAATATATATACAATATTGCATATAGATAGGGCCAGTAAATTCTATAGGATCTTTGGATCTGAATTAAGACAAATCTTCGATATTGGACAGAATATTGGAGAGTTCTAGAAAATATTTCTGAACTTTGATTTCTAGAAAAGCATTTTGAAGCATTTTGCACATTCCTTCCCACAGTTCACCCTTTGGAGGACTTTAACTTCTGGTGGCTATTTTTAAAGATTAGATTGGATGTTTTACGACAACCAGAAAATCTGTGAATAATACTTTTGACGAAGTGAGCCACATCTGATATAAAACTGATGTGTAAGCAAAGAATTGTAAATGTGACTCAGCTAGTTATGTGTAAAAACAAAACAAAACATGAATAATTTCTTTTATTTTGAGTTATACATGCCGCAAAGATAACAATCATTGGCTTATGCTAATTTTGTTAGGCTGAGTCACAAAGAAATGTCACAGACAAGTCGTATCCACACCCAGCTCAACAATTGGTAGCAGCAAGGGAGACATAGCCCAAAAATGGAAGCACATGAGAGGTGTGTGTGCAACAAGCCGCAGAGAGGTATGCAACTCCAAGACAAGGCAAACAAAGGAAATGAGAACAAGTCCAAAGCTGACTCACAAGGCTTAAATGCTAGCATGCCGCAGGCAGCTGCAACTAAGGCAGTCCATTTACAGTTGTTGCCACTGGGGGATACAAGCAGAGCCAATTTGCATACAAAGGCCCTTCGATTGAGGCCAAGTGGCACAGCTGCTGGCAAAGCGTACTCTTTTTGGCCTGCCTAAAGATATATTTTTTTTTATTTTGCTAGAGCCGTCCAAAACTGCAGCTTGGCATTCTTTGATTGGTATTTAATATTTGATAAACTTCTAATGTTAAAACAAACTAGCCAAATAACAAACGAAAACACAAAAACAAAACAAATAATTTCTTGTAAATACGCAAATTGTGAACGCAAATCGTTCGCTTAGAGTTTAAGTACTACTCAGAAAACTGATCGAGCAGTTTTCCAAACAAATATTCTCCATTAAATCTAAGCTAAACTTGTGCGTGTTGTAAATGAATAAATTAATAAACAATTAAGAGCAACCAGCGGCAGACTAAAACTAAATACACTTTCTCAATGTATTTTTTTCTCGGACTTATCTGTTTTGTTTGAATTAATTTTGTATAAGCGGCAAGCGAATGTTTAAAACTAGTTTGTAAAAAGTGAGCAAGAAATAAAACAGAACAAGTCAAACAATACAATACATTAAATCAAAGTATTTTCTTGCCAACGCATTTCCGGTTAACTGCAAGCCATATCCGACTGACGTTCCCTCTATTTTTATTTTTTTTTTGTACATGCTTTGAAAATATCATTTGAAAGGAAATCAACACAATTGCCTTTGGCCACAAATATTCGCATTTAATGAAATGTTGCAGAAAAAAAAAAAAATAGAGACACACAGAAAATAGCAAAGCCAAAGAGGAAATTACCAGCTCAAAGCATAATTGGCAAATACTGACAACAATTAGATTGTGTGCAAATCTGGAGCATGAAAGCCATTATCTGCTTTGCGTTGAGCAGAAAACAACATTTTTCTAAACCAGCAGCTGGAGTTGACCATTAAAATTGCAATGACTCATTTGCTCACCGTCACACGGCGACTCATTCAATTTTCGTTTTGGTCATAAATTAAAACGTCACCGCAATTAAAGTGCACACCCATACATCCGTACACACACACACACACATATCTTGATTGATTAGAGGGGAGGGAGACAGGAAACGCGACCAGAGCGCGTTCTGCATTTCCGTTGGTTATTCATGGCCAAAAGGCAGGAGTCGTGCATGCGATGCAGTCATAAAGCAAATTGCACTGCAATAAAAATAAAAGTGGAATGCTGTGAGGGGAGTGAACTCGGCTAGGTGATACCCTGCAGGCAGGTGTTCAATATATATTCTAGCTTTTTGCACACTCAAATGTAAGCATGCGTGGAAGTGCTTTCATTTCTTTTGGCCAGCACCGGTAGTGAAGATTATAACAATTGAAAACGCTGTTGTCAATTTAGCTCGGCTTGGATATACCCTGCAGCCAGATGTCCAATACATATTCTAGTTTTATTGCGAAGAAGTTTTCCACACTCAAATATAAGCAAGCTTGGAAGTGCTTTGATTTCTTCTGAAGAAAACAAGTAAGAATGATTTTTGTGGGGCAGGACATCAGCACATCAGCACGCAAATTTAAAATTGTTTAAAACTTAAATACCAGAATGCATTATGTGTACCGAAAGGACAGTATGGAAACCAAAACATTGTAGTGGAATATCACAATGGCCGATGCCATTATTAAGATTTATGAAAATGTATGTGCCTTGGTTTGAACCTGATATACGATAACTTATATTCCAAATTTGAAGAGTCTAGCGCTATTATGGGTATATCGACTCGTTTGCTATTGCACATCAAAAATATATACACAATATGGGTTCGGAGATACTTCTTTCTGTCTGTTACATACTTTGACACAATATCATTATACCCTTTTTACGCATTTTAATGGGCTTAGGGTATAAAATAACATCAGCAACAGCAGCAACAACAACAACAATAACAGTTGCTTATAGGTTAGGTGTGGCAATATGTGTGTAGTTATTTTATCACCTTCTCCACACTAATCCCCCATAAAACGCCCCACACGTAGCCCCTGCAGGACTCACTCCACGGATTGTGGCTTGTGGGCCAAATTATTTTTTGCCATTGATGCTGAAAATTGTGCCCAGTAATGCAGAATGCGTAAAATTCAACAATAAATTTTAGTAAGCAGAAAAAAAAGAAGCAAACAAAAGTGTTGCCCACTTTTCAGCAGCGCACTGAATAATTTATGAATTAATTTTTGGAGCGCATTATTACGCTGCATCTATTCGATTGCAATTTAGTTAATCAATTTCATTGAATTTCACAGCCCGCAAAAAGTGCTGACACGCGGGAAAAGCAACCGAATTAAAGGCTGGAAAATAAGCATTGCCCATTCTTTATCAAATTTACGCTTATTGCATTTTAATTAATTATAAACAGGTAATTATGTTAAACAGGCTACACACACATTTGTGCACTTAAATGTATATTTTGCTCGCAATTATCTGATGCGTTTAATAAAATACGCGCATACATATGTATGTAAATTTTATTGTGGCCAGCTGAACCATTGCAACCATTTGTGAGGCATAAAATTAACAAATTAAAGCTGTTTCCCGGTCCGTAAAGTTGCCTAAATGTTTCCGTCTTAAAATGCCGTCGTATGTGTCAACAATGTGCGAAACTCATTTCCGTTTTCCAATCAAACGCAACGAAAAACGCTTTATGCAACCAACAATTGTTTGACTGCGAAATCTTTAGAACATTTTTACGTTTCAATATTTTCAATGTGTCTGTAAGTATATCTTTTCAAATATAATAGCTCGCACTAGTTAAAATATATTTGAATCTTTCCTAATAATTGAACTGAAGTAATTCTCATTTGCCAAACCCACATTCGGAGTTTTAGTCAGAAAATGCGTTCGCCAAATGAGTTTTGATTCGCTACCACAAAGCTCGTTTTAAATATTATAATTTTTTTTGTCATTTGATTCTGTTTTAACTGTGACAACCGGCTGAACATAAATTTCAATTAACATAAATTTGATGGCAGCGTTGGCAACGTTGGCTAACAAGCGCAGCGACCGTTTTCAATTATTGTCTGTTGGGAATGTTTTGATTACATTTTTGTGTGTAATGCACTCGAGTGCTGGACTTTAAGGACTTAAAGCACACACATGGGTGTAAGTATGTAAGCGTGTGTGTGTGTGAGGCAACAGAAATCGACAGGAGGCGCTTATGCAAAACGATAAAGTGAAGCTGAGCAGGCGACTTATATGTATATAGTATAAATATATATATACGTATATACATAGTATACATAGTACGGTAGTATCAGAGCACAAATCGAACCCCAAGGCAATAAAATCCATTTGAAATTGTTATTTTAAGCGAAAGGGAATCGCTGCAGCCAAAGAGTTTACAAAAGGTTAAGGTGGAAGGCAAAGCCATATAAAGAAAAGTAGCCAAGTCATAAAAAATCAAATATCAGTTGAGTTTCCATTGCGTAGGCAATAGCAAATGGACATCAGCCACTCAGGGTTGAAAAAAAGGCGAAACAAGAAAATCAACAGAAGCATTTCGACAGAAACCAGGCCTTGTGGTAGATAAGCAAAGCAAAAGATTCGCCAGACGAGCATTTTTGGCTTGTAATGCAAGAAAACTGCCCCAAAAAACACATTGACTTCTATTTTGGGGGGAGTCATAAAAAATCAAGGTAACGAAATGCGTTTTACTGGCGTTTACTGATGAAATCAGCAAAAGATATGCCACCAGGTTGCTGCCCATTTCTGCTTAGCTAAAAATCTATAGAAGCCAATAAAAACTGGTAACAATAATGAGGCACACGCGCCGACAGAACAGACAAGCAGGGATTGGAAATAAAGGGTTGCAAGTAAAAGTAAACAAGCCTGGATAATATGTAAATTGTAAATTCGACTCATCCATTGTCGCTTATTTGCTTATTGCAACGCTCTAACTAAGTGCCATGCTAGCATTGAGATTTTTCGATTTTCAGAATTATTCGAGAATTACTTTTTAAAGCTTGACAGCAGAGCGAATGAAAATTTATTTATTTCAAAATCTAAACTTATTTGTCGTTCTGTAAGATACATCTGCATTTAGATATTTATATTTGTCGCAGTATGCAGCACAAGAGATCTGAGTATTTTCTTAGTTAAATATAATGTTAATTTCAGCTGCAGCTTGTCAATCATTTTGGCTTAGGCCTGAGTATTGTCTCCTTAATGCGGAGTTGTTGAGATGCTACTTCAGATCACGTAGCTGCAATGACTGCAAACCATTTCGATTTGTATTACCCATTCTAAAACACCTTTTACTGACTATAGATGGACGCAGAAGCCGAAGTCAACTTTAAGCGAATTCTGCCTGACAGAAATGTTGCTCAGATTCTGTATTATTTATAGGACAAGCAATGCCAAATTATGTGCCACGAATTGCAGTTCCAGTGTGCACAGACAGAAATTGGCAACCAGCATTTTATGGGCATTTTTATTTTGCCTCGCATTTTTATTGCAGCACACAAATTATGATTGCGTCTATGACCATTCCATGCTGTCGTCTCTTGCATTGTTTTGCTGTATATTAATGATTTGTTTTTGCCAGAGCATGCTCAATACCAGGAGCGCATCACAGTGAGCCGGGCTTTGGGCCCAATCCATTGCGAGGCGCCAACAAAAATATGTCTTCCTCCTGAACTGCGAAAGTGGAATATGTGATGTGAAAAAAATTATAAGAGGTTCATCTATCTGTAGGATGTAGTGTCTGATTGTAATAATAAAACTATATAGATATAGGATACATTATTTTCCATTTTTTTTGTATCCATTTGTTGTTTTGCTCGCTTTCCTCTCCTGTATTCGTGGCAACAAGAGCGTTAGAATAAAAACAAATGCATATAGACAAAAAATAAATAAACAGGAGCAATGAAATTACGTGACGCTGTCAAGGACTATGACAATGAAAATGACAATGGAAATGGAACTGACCAAGGACCGAGCAGGAGCTGGAGCAGGAGCTGAAACTGCTGCACGTCTTTTGGCAAAGGGGGTGTGGCCAGTGGACAACAACAGACACATTTTATTGCAAATCATTTCAAATGCTGCAAGTGATAACAATAAAGAGAACAACAACAGAGGATGGCAACGAATTACCAAGGCAATGCCAAAAACAAGCTGCAAGCAGACATGACATTCTGTTGACTGAGTGGCAGCTAAGTGTTGCACGGAGTGTTGCAAGGGAGCATTGTCTATGTCTGAGTGTTGTCTGTTGACTATTAGAAGGTAGTAAGAATAAAGACAAAATATGATGACGAATAGAAATAAATGAACCAGCAAAGAACATTAGTTGGTTTTAAGAAGCTTGTAAGTGAATCTATTAATAAAACCAGACACTTGTGGTGTTTTTTTGCTTGTTAGAAATATTTTCTATTAGTAAAGTAGAAATTACATTATTTGAATTTGTAAACTATCTTAAATGTTTGAATATGTGAAACTTTAAAATATTAATGTTTATTAATTATAAAAAGCAATCCGAATGCTAATTTTAGAGTTGCCTGAAAAACACACTCAAAATTAAAACTTAAAAAATTTAACAAAATTTTGTCCTGAAATTATGAACAGAAAAACACAGATTTTTTGAAATATACTTTCCGAATAACAAGGTGAGCACGGCAAATTTCTAAAATTAAATTCTGAGTGAAATTAATTTTCGTAATGTTTAACTAGCAGTCTTGAAGTGTCACAGTTACATTCTAAGTGGACCATTAGGATCTATAAAAACTGAATAATAAGTTGAGTTACCCTTCTCAAATTCATTTCTGAGTGAACAGTTTGGAAATACTTACCCGACGATTCGATTTAATTTTTGTCAAGTTTAACTGGCTCCCTCGTGCGTCACAGTTGAATCCTAATTGCCACTTGTGCAAGTTTGGGTGTCTCAATTTTATTGCACAGCTTAACTTATCATTAGGACCAATCAAAACTTTACCTGTGAGCCAGTTTTATGCCGCTTTATCTGTGCGAAATCAAACATATAACTTTTAAGCCGCACACAATTGAGCTTGATATGCAAAGGTGTGAGGCACACACACACACACAAACACATATATATTTACACACCCAAAAAACCGCAAAGTTGGCAACACATATTTTTACTTAGACTCACAGCTTAAGTTGTGTGGAAATTACGCAAGAGAACAAAAAATATGAAGGAATGTTTATAGAGCCACAGCCGAAATGCTTGTCTAATAGCAGCTTAAGCTAAACTTAAGCTCTATTTGAGACAAGGATTTTCCCTTACGAATCTATCCACAAGCAAATACACACACACACACACACAGAGTGTGTGTTGTTGTTGTAATTAAATGGCAAATCTGATTTATGTGACATTTGATAGCCGCAGCAAATAGCAAACGATGCTTGACCAACGCCTTAGTAAGTTTTTGGCTTATTGCCGGATTTTCCGTGTCATTGGAGCAGGCAGCTGGCGGACAGGTGCGCAGGGGGGAAATGTGGCGAGGGGGGAGGCAGTCAGGTGTTTGTTCTGTGTGCTCATTTGTGGCAATTTGTTGTGCGCAGATTTTGTTGGCTAATAAATGTGCTGGCATCCAGGCAGTTTGCTGCTGCTTATAATTTGTTTGGATTTTGGCATCTATTTATCAAATGCGCTTACTTCTGGCAGCTTATTAGTGTCCCGTCCACAGCCAAGCTGAGTCTTAAGGATAAGACAGCAGTTACACAACTGGTATGAGCTCTGCTTAACAACCCACAGAGGTGATAGAAACCATTCTACACACTCAGCAAGTAAATTGAGCTGAACTTTAGAAAATCGCCCTTAAAACTAGAGAGTTTTCTTGTTTTACAAGAAAGTTGATTTTTTTAATTATGAAATTAGTAATGATAGTAAAATGTTTTTTATATGTGAAATTTTCTAATACTTTTGAAAATAAATATAAGCAAGAAAAAAGCTATGATATTAGACTTCCTATAAATATAATATGTAGATTAATGAAAAAACATGGAAATTTCAGACACTTAAGAAAAGAAAAACGTTGGTTTTTAGAAAGACACAATCCATTTTAGAAATAAACTTTCTGAATTACCCTTTGCCTTACCCTTTCTAAAATTCAGCTCGATTTCTTTTCTGAGGGTACTATTACTGAAATATAAAGTTAACAAGTTGAAGCAAGAATTTAAGCACTTTAAACTTGCTACAAATGTTGTGATTTACAACTGTAATTTAGTAGTTGCTGGTACAGTTTGCATCAGAAGGCAACAGCTTTGCCAAGTATGCCATAATTTTTGTATTCATCTCTCGACTCTCCTCTCTCCCCACATATCTCTCATCTCTCCTCTGTCTCCCTCTCTCACCTTTGTATGCAATGTCCTGTCGTTTGCATTGCTTGAAGGGGCGTCTGCTCTTTTTTACTGCTAAACGGTTTGGGCAGTCCTTTTTTTATTGCAGCTGGACACATTCGTTGCTTGCCGCTGTCACGTACGCCTCGCACATTTTCACGTATTTGAAATATTTTCTAAAAATTACCCAATTTTGTGTTGGCTCCCTTAAAAAAGTATGTAAGTATGCTTGCTGGAAGCTGGAGAGCACTTTTCTGTAGTTTTGCGTGGTTGAAGAGATACACACACATTTGATCACTTGATTTTGAAACAAATATTTTTTTTTATTTTTTTATTATTATTAATTCTTTTGCAAGACTTTTCGCTTTTCGCTCGTAATTTGTTAGATTTGCTTGTGACATATGCTCGTATCGTACATTGAATTATCGCTTAAAGATATTTACAGAGTTTCATTTCCTTTCTTCTTCTTCTTCTTCTTGTAGTTTTTTATTACTTTTTGTTGTCGTTTTGTTTTTTGTTAAATTCAAGTTAATTTACTTTATGGCATTTGGATTCTTTTAGTATGCAGCTCTCTTATTTTTTGATCATACGAATGCATATCTTAATTTTTATACATCTAAAAATTGATTTTTAAATACACAAATAATTTACACTTACAATTAGCACACAGCTATTATTATTATTATTTTTTTTTTGGGGGTTTTCTTTTTTGTATCGTTTTTTTGTTGTTTAATATTTGATGTTAATTGTAGTTTATAGCGTTGATATTAAGTATGTGTGAGACTTAAAAACAGTTTACAACAATGCACATTGATTTTCATTTAAGTGTATATATGTTTTCATATATAGTTAAATCGATCTATGCTTAAATCTAATAGCCCATCCAATCACATACATTCATTCACACTCACACACTCATACACACTCGCACACTCACTTGCTGTGCTGCTTAATTAGCATTTAAATGTGCAGACATTGATATTTTATTTATTTATAAATTTATTTGCTTATTATTAAAATTGGCGCATTCATTTTATGTTTTGCTTTTGTTCTTTTTGTTTTTGTAGACATCTTAATTTAGTTAGCATTTTAATGTAAGTATTTACATATTAACGTTATACATACGACAATTGAAATTCAAATTAAAACTCTCGCTCAACGCGCTTGTAATTTTTAACCGCAATAGGAAATCAAAATCGATCTGAATTAATACATACATGTATATATATATAAATATATATTTATATTTATATGTAGAAATTGGATTAATAATTATAATAGACAAAGCATTTAACATGGCGCTGTTCTCCGACTATTTACATAAAATTGTAATTGTTTTTGAATGAATTTCAACTCTTCATTAAGGCTTAATCACAATCATTTCTCTATTGTTTTGATTTTTTTTTTGGTTTTTTGCTTTTAGTGGTTTGACTTTTGCTATTGTTTCTAAATTTGGCTAACTAAAATGTTAACATTTATAACAATTTGTCAATTGATAGCTTTTTTCCCTCAATGACAGCAAAATAACATGGAATGTTATTAGTAGATTTTTAGTTTGTTTTTTTCCATCCTGTCTAATTCTAAATACTCGTAAATAAAGGTACAATGCTGGACATATGTGTATATACGGACAGAGAACAGATTGAACAGATGGTTTCACTTGTTAAATAGTTGCCACCGCGATGCTTTGTATATTGATTTCATACACATATCATTTAATTGAGTTTTAGATACATACATACATATACATAAAAATTTGGCAATTTATAAATTTACGATATGTTTGTTTTAGTTTTAAGACCTTTCAACAGTCACCAGCTTTAAAATGCTACGTTTGATTAAATTTCATTCAAGTTTATCCTTTTTACTTTATAAATTTAAATCGAGTGCTCTTTTTTTTATTTTTTTTTCCATGCGTGAAAGATTTTAAGATACGAATTCATTGAGTGCATTAATATAAAATGAATTTGAAAATTAATAACAGTTGAAAAAATGATTTTTGACTTTTCATTAGATCAACTAACTTGTGTTATAAATTTTGCACTCATATTAAATTACAATTTCGTTTATGCATTTTGTTAAAAGTTACCATTGAAAGTTAGGTGCTTATCTTTATAATTTGGTTGTATCATTATTTAGTAACAGAATACTTAAAACTATATTTATTGTATTTTTGAATATTTAATGTGTATATATATTTATTTTGTTTGTTTAAACTCGTTATTTTCAATGCCCACGTTTGTTTTTGTTGAGCTGTTTCTTTTGTTTTACATTTTTCAGTTTAGTTTGCTTTTAATTTTTTTTTTTTTGTGTTGTAAGTTTTTGTTTTTTGTTACATGTATTTTTTTCCTGCTTCTTTTTTATATCTTATTGTGTGGAAATACTTAAAAATTAATAACATACAACACACACACATTATTATTATTTTTAACTATATACAATTGGCTTTTATGAATAGTGTTTTCCCTCTTCTATTCACTACGCTTAACAATTTTGTTTTTACTTTTCTTTGCTTATTTTTTTTCCATCTAAAAACAGTTTTGTGGCACTGCACAATGTGAGATGCTTTTTGAATTATTTTAAAATATATATTTATGCTTTCAGATGTGTGTATATATATTTGTTGTTAAATTTAATTAGGTATATGCATATAAATACGTTTTTGTTTTTACAAATTAAATCCAAGAAAGCTTTTTGTTAACGACATAAATAAATTAGAAATTTTCTCTTTATTTTTGTGATTTTTATTTTTATTTATTTTTTTTTTTCTTTACTCGTTTTTATTCATGTTGCAAATATTTGAATTTAGTTTTCTGCGAAGCGAAGACGGACAATTCAGTGGAAATTATGGGCGGGGCTGAATGCATATATTATGGGCGGCTCTAATTTGACTTAATGCAGCTACCGCGCAGACAACTGCTGCATGGACGTGGCAACTGTTGTTGCAACTGCTGCCGCTGACGACGCATCACTCATAGAGCGTCGCAGCAACTGACAAATGAATTGTGTGAGATTATCTATTAGTTTATCATTTTGTTTATTTTTGCAATTATCGTTATTATTATTACCAACCGATCGAATCACTCGCGCCCCGCCCATGCTGCTGCTGCTGCTGCTGCCGGCGGAGAAGGTGGCGCCACCAGCCAATGTGGCAGCCGTGGCCAGCGCCAGCAGCAACAGTACACTGGGCGCCCGGGCCATTAAAAGTGAGTCCGTTTTGCTGGCTGCATTTGGTTGAATGAAAAACGATAAGATTTTTGTGACAAATAATTCCCGGTATGACATACCTTGCACCGGATCGGCGCGCGAATTGCTCGCAAAGGCGCCTTCACTTTCGCGTGACTCCAAAACCGGCGCCTTTTGCGGCCGATCACCCTCGACGGACTCCTCGTTGCTGCGCCAGTAGAAGGACGACAAAGCAGCCACACACTGCAAAAAAATGGAGAGAAAACTGTTAATCGGCGCAGAGCACAATAAACTTTACTTAACTCACTTTCAACTTCATGTCGCCGTTGCGAAAATGCTGCTGTTCGACGCGAAATTGCAGGCCCAACACGGAGGTCTCCAATCCTTCGCGACCCGAAACAATTGTCTCGAATTTGCGCAGCTTTTGCGGATCGGCGGGCTCACCGTTGACGAACCAGGACAGATTGACAGCCGGCTTGGAGCGGCCAGCGGTGCAATTGATGCGCACCCAATCGCCAATCTGATATCGCGGACGTCCTCCACTTATTTTCGGTGGTCCCTGGTCCGGCAGAGCTGCATGGCAGGAGTGTGTGGAATAGAGAGAGAAGAGGGAGAATGTGTGACATCGAGTCGGTTAGTTGCGTGTTGCTCGTTCCAAAACTAACAAAGTCAAGCTGTGCTGAATTTAATTTACGGCTAGTTGCAGGCCGAGAGACAGGATAGGACAGGACCGAACAGGACAGAGCCCGACACCGACCCTAACACCCACACACAGCTGGAAGCGCCGAAATACCGTAATAAACCAAAAACCCAACACCAATAATAACAGCAGCAAAAACAACAAGTACACTCTGAAAAAATATGGCCCAGAACTTTGAATATTCGGCATTTCTAAAAAATCTGGGGCTTAATTTCCTTACTTTTGGAGTACATCTTTCTCAAATTTAGAAAAAATATTGTCTACGCAACTCTAAAACTAGCTTTATTGTTTCTTATATTATTAATAAACTGAAGTATTTTAAGACTTAACATATACAACAATTTTAGATAGTTTATAAAAATGTAAATAATTTAATTTTAATCCGGACAATGCTTATGGAATTGCTAATTGAAGGCAAGCCTTTCTAATTTTAAGAAAAATGTTTTCTTATATATGTTAATATTATTTATAAAAACAAGAAAAACTTTCAAGTATTTAGGGCGGTTTTTTGGCGAGTGTACAGCTTCCGGCATAACAAAGTCGCCGGCGCCCAGCCGGAAATTCAATAAAAGTTCCAGCCGCTGATGCACTGACAGCCGGCTGATAAAATTGCACAGCAAAAAAAATACGACAAAAAATAAAAGCGCAATAAAAATAAAATTGAAATGAGGAGGAAATCGGCACTTGACGCAACGAGAATGTTAATACCCTAAAAGAACGTCAGCCAACTTTGTTGACAGCTTGACGCCTTTGTCTTTAATCGATTTACACTTGGTGAGGGGAGTGTAGCCTCAGCTCGACTCTTTCAGTGTATGCATTTAACCGATCGACAGCCAAGAATACCACACAACTCTTGTACAAAACTCATAAAGCTAGGGAACTGAGCATAATGATACTTCCTGTCATTCTGTGTGAGCTTCATGGCAAAGTTCTAATACCCGCTTCAAGACTATAAATCAGTGCTGAGGCAAAACTATGCGAAACGGAAACGGAAATGGCTTTTTGCCTCAGGCAACTAACTGGGCAGCTGTGGGCAGCTGTGGGCAGCTGAGCACTTTGGTCCATGTTCCATGGTCCATGGTCCATGGTCTCTGGACCCGGTTGGACCCATTGCACACGGAGCTGTGGCATATGCGAACCGCTGTGTGTTGTTGAAGCTTTTTAAAACTTTGATTGAAAGCCAAACAGGCAGCGCACAATATGAGCAACAAAAAGCCGAAACAAAGCACAACAAAAGCGCGTCAGAACAAAGACAAAGCACATAGCCTGCCATGGCAAACAGGCGGACAGATGGACAGGCGGACAGGTCTAGGCGAATGAGTCGACAATAGCTGGTGTCGAACAAGGATGACACACTCAGAAAAAAGTATGTCTTGAAATTTTGTAAGAAAAAGATTTTCTTGATTTTAACAATTATAGAAAATATTTTTCTAAAAATTAGAAAGGCTTGCCATAAATAATATGCTTTTTAAATAGTTAGAAACATTTTCTTTTATTAAGAAATACAGTGCCTAAAAGTGAAATGGACACTTTAAAACTTGGTAAATAGCCTGTCTAAAATTCAGAAACAAATAATGCTTTTATATAAGAGTTTCATTATTATCTGCATTGAGGCCGAGTAGTTAATTTTATTAAAATTAATTTACATCAATTTTATAAGCTATCTAAACTGTGTGCATTTATAAAATATTAAAATCGTAATGATTATTAATTTCATATATAATAAGCAACAGAGTAGCAAATTTTAGGCTTGCATTTGAACCATGAAACTTTAACATTTTTGGTCCAAGTTTTCGTCGAATGTACCCAGAAATTAAGAAAAGAAAAACCCAGAATTATAGAAAAAATAATAAGGTGAGTTACCATTGACGTCAGAACTATGCCGATTTATGGCGATTTTTGCTGAGTGTATGCCGTGTAAGGGCAGGCAAAACTGGCAGGCAGACCCACGCAGAAGTTTATAATTGAACAAACGAAATGTCAACGCCAGCTCAAAGCGTTCCGGTTGCTTGGCCCACGTGTGACTCAAGCGTGCAGTAGAATCTGAATCAGAATCCCAAATCCCGAATCCCGACCCTGTGCCTGTGCCGGATACTTGTCCTGCAAGCACTTCTTGTGTAGTTCCTGTCAGCCCAGTCAAGCCAAAGCCAAACCGAAGTCAAGCCAAGCCAGCACTTAAAGCAACTTGAAAATCTTGTTTTGTTTGCATTTAGAGTTGGTCGCGGCTTGCTTCACAAATTGCTGTTGTTGTTTTTGTTGTTGATGTTGAAGTTGTCTTTTTGGCCTCCAGGAAATTGCTGAACAAGACAGAAGACAGTTGCCAAATTGAGTTAGATGCTAAGCTTTGGCAGGTTATGGCAAGGCAGACGCTTCGGGGTCTAAATCAGAGTTTTAGTTGAGTCCCACTAAGCTTATTATGAGACGTGAAATCAAATGAAGCCTGTCAAATGCAGTTGAGCACTTGAGCAGTCAAATGAGCGATTCAATTTGTCCTCATAAGGACAACGGTTACGAAATCTAAATTAATTTTGCCCAAGGCAGGCTGATAGTTCAAAGCCAATGTCACTACTCTAATTTCAGTTTAAACTTGAATAAAATAAAATTAATAACAAGTAAAATAACTAGAAATTGCAATGCCTCGTTTGGAATTACGCCAAGTTGGCAAGTTTCTAATTAGAATTGTAAGTTCTCGCTTGACTTTTGGCACAGAGAGAATAGGATTATAAGAGTTCTTATTATTCTGCTGTTTTTGGTTTATACTTACACACAACAACCATGTCGCCATGCTCGGTGACCGTTTGAAAGGATGGCGCCTCCCCGGATACCTCGCACCGGAAACGGCCCGAGGACTGCAGATTGACGTTGTGCAGGTTAACAATCGCATCGCTCGAGTTGTGCAACTGCAATTAAAAATTGTTGTGAATGAGTACAGCACAATAAATAATATGAGAAGCAAGAACAGCAACAAATTAAAAGCACAATGTAAACGAAAAGTGGCAAAAGTTGTAAGGCCAAAGGATGTCGATCTCGATGTCGATGTCCGTCTCCGAGTCGCACTTCTCAATAGTTGTCGACAGACGGTGGGACAGGGGGACTGGGGGAGAGCAGGCGAGAACAGCCACTTTGCACGTTAATGCAACGTAATTGTTTTTGAGAACAGCCACAAAATGCTTTTTCAATGTTTCATCACCTCTTAAGGTTCTTAGTCGCCTGCTGAGGCCACTTTAAGGCTCAGCACACTTAAAGATATGCAGCCCTGAAAGCTGAAAAAGTTTTTTTCCTCTCAGAAATGTAGGAAAACGTTTTTTTTTAATAATTAGAAGGGTTTGACCTTCGTCGACTATCCGAAATAAGGTGTTTTTTTTATAAATAGTTTCCATTGTAAGAAACACAACAATTGTTGGACCATTTCCATTTAAATACCCACAGAAATATTGCAAATTCAATTAAGATATAACATTTAATTTTTAATTTATTGTAGCTTATTTTATGTAATTTTTATTTGTTTTTTTCTACGTCCACTGATATTAGACGTCATTAAATAAATAAATAAGTAAGTTCCTAAGAAGTTCCCTGATTCTGAGAATAGATTCTTTCTGAAGTGCAGAGACAATTAATGAAATTTAATCGGCTTGGCTTTCATACTAAAGTTTAACAGATTTCTGCCTTGGAGGTTAGAAGCTCAGTGGTAATGAGCATAACCCTATCTAAAATATTATTAATGTTTATTAATAATTTAAGCAAGAAAAACACTCTGAAAATTAGACATATATTTTCAAAATTTAAGAAATAAAGAAAGGAAAACCCTAATCTGTAAAAATATACTTTTTGAATAATTAGTTGAGTTACCCTTGGCGAATTTCTAAATTCAGGTGGATTTTTTTTCTGAGTGCAGCATTGAGGCATCGCGTCCGCATTCGCAGCCAGGCTGGCTAACGTAAACGTTAGGCAAATATTTCACTTGAACTTTAAGCCATTAAGCTGGGTGCTGGCTGCTGGTTGCGAGAAAAGGGGTTTTGTTTATCTGGCCAACGGAAAGTGCACTTTGTTATCTTTTATTGCGCATTTTTTATACATTTGTGTTGTGCTGTGTTGTGTGCTCATTGTGTTGTTGCCCCAACTGCTGTTGTTGCTGTTGCTATGCTTTGTTGTTTTAACCTAATTTATAGTTTACACACACACACACACACACACACACCTACAGACACGCACGCATGAAGCTCAGGTAAAAGTCTCACGTTTGACTCAGCCAAGAGTTTCGCAACTGCAATAAAACAAAACGAAATCCAAACAAAAGCCAACCCAAGCCAATAGCCAAAAAGTTGTGTTAGCCCGGCCAACACGTCAGTCACTTGAATCGATTATGCTAAAACAATATCCGCCAACGGAGCTGGATATAACCATTAGCTGGCAATATCTCTTTCTCACGGCTGCAACTTGCAGCTTGCAACATGTTTCGGGTCTTATCGGCGGCCCAACATCAAAGTTGGGAAGACCGTCGACCACAATGAGCAACTAATCACACACATGTGTTGTGCTGAGTGTGTGTGCTGGTGTGTGTGTGATTGAGTGTGTATAATGCGCATTATAGACACGTTTAACCACGCCCCATCACAGGTAGCAGCGAAAAGCGCAACTTTAAAAATTTATTGCACTCCGGCAGAGGAAGCCACTGAACAGGATGCGGAAGAGTAGCAGTAGCAGTAGCAAGTAGCAGTTGTAGTTGCAAGTTGCAGTAGCAGTAACTGCATGCCAAGCAGTTTCATTTCTTTATTTCCTTTTTTTTGGGCAGACGATTAGTGATTCGTTCCACTGTACATATACATGTAGATATACAGCAGCGGTCAAAATTATAGTAGAGCTGATGCATAAAATGAAAATTCTAAATATTATCATGGGCGTATTCATTTTATTTATCTCCTCTTTACTCTGATTAGCTGAGTGTCGCAATTTTAAAATTTGCACAATTTTTTAAATATATTTTAAACATATAAATTTAAATATATGTTTTTCCAAAATAAATGTGTGCACTACCACTATTTAGACTGCAGCTGTATGTGGATGTATGTAGAGGGCAGCTATGGGTATGGATGGGCTTATGACTCCTTGGATGTTTGCTGGCTCACGTGCTTATCTTGAACTCAGCGAGGCGCTTACGAGCACTGGAAATGCCACTGCCTCTGGCAAACTCCAAAACGGTTGCACTTTGCACGCGTTCAGTTTTTGGCAACTTTTCCACAGGCGGGCGCAGGTAAGCGTGGGGTGAGGGAGAAGGGGGAAGGGGGCGTGTTACCTCTAACGTGCAGTGCATTTTACGTGCAAAAGTTTTAGTGGCAAAAATAATGGAGCAATGGTATTTTAGTGTGCTACTTTTGCTGTTGCAGTTCTTGTCCTGCTGTCAGTCCATTCAATCCATTCAGTTTTGTCTATGATCATCGTTCGATTTGGATTTACGTCGTGGGAATTGCAAACGTGCTTTTCTTAACTGCCAGAACAGAAGGGCTCTTCATTCTAAACAAACAATGGCTAGTGTGTGGTCAAGTGCGAGTGTTTTAAAGAAAAGCGCACACGGAAGTTTTTGAAGTGACTCGATACTTCCTGAGCTACGCCAATTTCGCAATATCTCCATGCAAAACTGTTCAAAATGCTGTTTGTAAATTAAATGCATTCAGACAGCAGCTAACAGTTATATTATATTTCGGAAAATCAAGTTTTAACATATAGAAATAAATCAATTTAAAAATATTTAAATAATTTTACGGTCTTACGATTCAAGAGCTAAACTCTTAATTGAAAGCTGAAACAATAATTTCATTATTTCTTTCTGAAAGGATGTTTTATGAGAATCAGATTTTAAATTTAAACTTTTGGAAATGCATTTATTAATAGGGCAGGCCTTTCAAATTCGTAGAAAAAAGTTTTCTTATATTTAGAAATTATATCTAAAAATAACAAAAACTACTTAGTTGTCAGGGTTATTTAAAAAAAGAAAAAATCCTGAGTGTATGCTCGACTAGCGTCCTAGTGCTAAACAGCTCTACTGCTGTAATTCGTTGTAAGCACTCGGAGAGGACTCTCGACTAGACCCAAAAGACACACAAGCCACCGAACAGCAGACCGCGTCGAGAGTTGATAGTTTCAAGGAAGGAGATAGTGGTGGGGTTGTGGGTGGTGTATTTGCTATTGTCTCGCAGTGCTGTAAAGTATGCAACGTTGTTTTAATGTCTGCTTTCAGTGCGACACAAAACAATGGCATGTCTGCCACTCTCCCCATCACTATCTCCCCATCTCAGTCTCTGTTTTATGTTTTTAAAATATTTTTTTGGGGGCATACTCACATCAACGGCAACACCTGGCAGGCGAAAGGTTTGCGCCGGTGGATTATCCCTGGGCACATAGCGATAGAACTCATTGCCATCCTTGTACCATTTGACCGAGTAGAGCGCCTCCCCATCCAGATCGTAGAGGCATTCCAGTTGCGCGGTGGCACCCTTAATCACATAATTTGGTATGCGTACCTCGACCAGCCGCAGTCCCTCATTGAAATCTGTAATGTGAAAAAAACATGTGCGCATTACTAAAATGGTTGATATGCGTTCTTTTTTCTTTTTGAACTGCGTCTGCTTTAATTTTTAATGCGGCTGCGCTCATCATTGATTTATGTTTAAACAAATTGCCGGGCACTGTGTTGTTATTCTCTTTGCTGCCGTTGCTACTGTTATTTTAACGTTAATTAATTATAAAAGTTTGTTTGTTGTTTGGCCAGCATAAATGTCAACCCGTTAGCCCAATGACTGATGGCCTGGCCCTTTTTCAAAAGCAAACTACACGCAAACCAAACCAAACCAGACCAGACCAGCCCAGTCCAGCGCAGTCAAAGCCAGCCCAGCTTTAGCCCCCTTGAATTTCATTTATTAATGCTCCACAATTTATGTGTTTTTAATTTAATTTATAATAACATTTTATCATCGAGTCAGGCACATTTTATTTTACTTATTTTGCCAGTCGTAATTTTTTTTAATTTATAAAAGTGCAGCTGCACAAACTACACGCACATGATACTTATATAAGTATGATATATAATATGCTACACTCAGAAAAACAATCGGACTGTAATTTAGGAAATCGGCCTGATAACTAGATGTCCACACTGAAATGAAGAGAAACAAACCCTTCTTTTTAGAAAGCCACAACGAAAATTTTTATAAATTTACTTGCTGAAATATAAACTGAGTTAACCTAGGCGCCAAACAGGTGATTTCTTTTTTGCTGAGTGTATATAATATTTAAGTGTATAGTATACTCGATTAATAAGTCAACCTGATGACATGAATGGATGTCATGTGGGTTGGGTGTGGTTGGGTTTGTTACTTGCTGGCCTTCAGCCTTGATTGAGTGCCCTGATTTATGTGCCCTGTTTGGCTGAGGCATTTAGCTTGTTGTAGACTAGTAGTGGATGTGTGCACCACTTGAATGCCCCACTCAACTCAACTGTCTACACACTCAAGTGAACTTCACTCCAGCTCGATGCTCGAAGCTCGACTAAGGTTACGTTTTATAGCAAACTTGTTTATTGTCAATATTGACAATGATACCCCCACACACACACACCCACAGATAGAGAGAGACACACAGTTACAGATAAACTGGCACCTACTTGGTACATTAAGGTCTTTGTGCGTGTCCTATATTATTAAAGCCCCTGAGGCACATACCAAAAACAACATGAACAACAGCAGCTGACTGCTCACATTGCTGTATCTAAGGATGCTGAAGGACCTCCTTCGAGTGCTGCTGTTGCTCCTGCTGCTGCCACTACTCGTGGCAGCAACCAATCGTTGCACATTACAAGTGTAATAAAATGTGAAAGGATATTATTGTATGAGCATCGCACACACATCTGCCAAGCAGGCAGAGGAGGGCTCTTCAACTTGATTCGGTAAAGGAGCCCAACTTAGAAAGGGTATCTGCCAACAACAAAAAAAGGCAGAGAAATTCGTTGCATTTTTTTTACTTTATAGAAGTGTAGATATGTTTGTGTGTATGGAGTGCAATGTCATGTCCTTTGGGGAGTCAACGACGACGACGGCGACGACAGCCCAGCAAATGTTAAGCATCATAAATATATAAATACATAAAACTCGGCACAGCGCAACACAAAATGTAATTACAATTGTTGAAAATTTTGTAAATTTAATTTACGAAATAGCTAAGAGAATACACACATGAGCTTGGCAAGCTTAAATATTAATTTAAATTCTTAACTTGAATAAATTTAATTAATTTATCCCAATCAAGTTGAGGTAAAGATAAATTAACTGCAAGCATAAACTCAATTTTCAAAACTACTGGTAAAATATTCTATCTTCATTTGATTTTATTAAAGTTGCCTGTCTAATAACTTTGCCTTACACTCATTTTCATAGTTGTTGTCTTAGTATTTTTATCAAAGTATTTTTGTTGTTAAACAATAACTTCAATTTGCCAGAACTTGTAGTGCTAAAATATGCACATCGATAATTGAGAAGTGAAAATGCATCGAAGGCGTTGATCTGCCAATTGGTTATAACGTGAATTGAAAATCTCACTGGCAAAACTTTAATAAAAGTGCTGCAGCACAAAAACAACAACAACAACAACAATGTTCAATGTTGCAACAACTTATGTTCAAGATGCATCAAGTGCATCAAGTGAAAGACATTCATGACTCCGAAGTGGCAACTTTAAGCAAAGCATTCACAGCCAGCAACTGAAAGGATATGCACACACACATACACACACACACACATATATATACATACACACACTTCGTATTTTGTAAATAAAAAACTTTAAGCTGGCGGCCTTTCAATATCATTTTTAATGAATATACTAAGGTATTTTGTTGGAGATCTCAGTACAGCGAAAATGTATTTGGAAAGCAAAAAAAAAGCAATTCTAAATTAAAGAATTTTGTTTACTATTTGTTTGTTGTATTTGATTAAAATACATGAGTTGGATGTGTGTAAATGATTGCATGACAAATTGAAAAACGAAAACCTATGGCAAGGGTACGCCAAAGTTTGGCTAACATCAAGTGCAGTATGTTTGTAAATATGTATATGGTAATATATATAAAAATACATATGAATGCATAAAGATATGGAAAGTTTTGCGAATGTTTTCTCTTAACTGGATTTGGGTTGCATGGCTCGATGAGCGCTGAACAACTAAAATGCTTGCAATGTCAGTTTTTAACTTTTAGCGCAGAGAAAAGCAATGAAAACAATGAAAATGTATAAAAGAAACCAAATAAGAAAAGAAAAAAACGATTCTTCACTCATTAATTCTGTTTAGGAGTCAGTAGTAGTAACACCATCGAGCTGTGCCAGCAACTGGAGCAGAAGTTTCAGTCGCCATTGGAGTTTGGGGAAACTAAAGTTTTTTGCCTGGTAATTTAAGTAACTTTGTCATTCGAACACCACACACACTACACAAAACACACACCCACACTTATCGCACACAGCAATGTCAACACACAAAGAGCAACACAATGCGAAAACTTGGAAGTATGGGCGCTGAAAGTGGGAGTGGCGGAATTAATATGCTCATGATGTGACCTCGTCCAAGTGAAAAATCAATTTTGCCACCGCCTGCGAAATTCTTGGCTTATTCTTTTAGTGGCAGCAACAGCAGCAACATCCTTATCCAGTGACAACTTTTGCCGGTTCGGAAAAGTTTTTTTTGCCATTCTTATACTTCATTGGGGTTAAGTGATTAAATTTGCACAGCAGAGGCGAAAACAGCAAAAAGAAAGGCACAAAAAAACTTGTGGCACATGTGACACTCGCTTGCCTCGTGTGCCGCATAATTGTTGCCGAGTCAAAACTAAAACTTTGTTGCATGCAAGCATTTTGGGCCAACAAATTTGATTATGTTGATTATGATGACGAAGTTTTGGGGGAGAATTGACTTGGCCGACAAATCATTTGTCGGCAACTTTGAATAGCAATTTACCCTTTTCGACAGCTCCAAAGAATTCCCAAAACTGTCGCATCAAACTGTTGCTGCATACACTCAGAAAACAAAACTCCACAGATCAAAAAGCAAATACAATACAAATGCATTTTTATGGAGAATTTTTTCCTAAAATTTAAAAAAAGATGTCTAATTTCAAGGGTTTTTTTTTAAAGTGTGTATATAAAAGAATTCTTAAATAATATTTTTTTCAATCTTCTCAATTTGATAGCGACATTTTTTTGCAAGTGTAAGAACACACATACCCAGCAGTAAATGTGTCCTGTGGCTGCTTGCTCATGCTATCAGTTGATAAGCATGCAAAGGAGCCCATTGAACCGGTCAATGGCAATGGGAATGGCAACAGGATCAGAAACAGGACTAGGCCCAATATTCCTAATGTCGGTCACTTTTGGCTCCTTGGCAGCCTCCACTATTTTTTATGCTGTGCGTGTGTGTGAGTGTGTGTTTTTTGTTGTTGTTGTTGTTGTCGTTGTTGTCGTTGTTTTCGTGTGGCTGTTGTCCTCGGGGCAGTTTCAGCTTAATATCCGTTGCCATTGTTGCTGCTGCTGCTGTTGATTCTGGTTTATTAGTAGTTCGTGCCAGGATGGGAGCCAGAATGCCAGGATGCAAGCACCCCGGGATACCATACTGCCCGGGTTGCCTACTCTGTCTGTCTGTCCACTGGGACTCTGCGTCCAGAGAGACAGACAGAGAGAGAGAGAGAAGAGAGAGAGAGAGAGAGAGAGAGAAGCGATAGCTGCCACATAAAGGCAGAAGCTGTTTGCTTATGTAAATATCTGCATATGAGCCCCGCACCTCAGCGCACATCCTGCCAAACAATGCCTTTCATGTTGTGCGTGTGTTTGCGTGAGTGTGTGTGCTTGTGTGTGTGCTTGTGTGTGTGCTTGTGTGTGTGGCTGTGGCTGTGGCTATCGCCCAAGGTAGCAATATTTGTTTTCTTGCTTTCATCATTTGCATATAATGGAGCTGTAAAAGTTCATAAGATGTCCCAGAGTTCCACGCTGTTGACACGTTGTTGCCACACCGTTGCAGCAATACAATTGTAGCAAACTGAATTTAATAAGCCAAACTACGCAGTGAACTAAATTGAAAATTCACTTTACAAATGCCAAACTAAAAGCGTCGCTTAAATCACTGGCCACAATTATAAATTAACAACTTTTATTTGCCAGGATAAAAATAATATTTCACTTTTACAAACTCGACACGAGTTTTTTGCCAATAATAAGAATTTATGCCGGACTCGGATTGGGATTGGGATTGGTATTCTCTGGTCGCGTCGCGACTTTAATGTGCGCTGCCGCAGGGCGTGGCAAGCGCAACAATTACTTCAGCACTCCCCAGGGCAGCATAAAAAAAAAACAAAAAGAAAGCAAGCGGAAAAACAATGCGGAAAAAACGGGCATAGAAAATGAAAAGAAAACAGAAAACATCCGTGTGCAGCTTTAAGAGTCGCCGCTGGGCCTGAATGCCACACACTTCCCCTAAGCCCACCCCCCCCCCCCCCCCCTCCCACCCACACCGCTACCCAAGAGTTCAACTGGGTTAAACTAGGTCTTAGTCCTGTAAGGCTTCCTTAAAAAAAATTGCATTGCATAAATGTTTAATTGTTTCAACAGCCAGTCAGAAAAGACATTTGTTAGACTAATTAGATGGAGCTATCAAGCAATTGTGATTAGTTGGCTAACAAGCGAATTGAGGGTAGAAAAAGGAGGAATCTGGGGCATAGAGGGGGAATCCATGGCAGAGAACGGGAAGCGAGGATGAAATATGCTGACAGCGCAGATGAACTTATTAGCTTTAAAAAAACAGACACCAAATAAGAGTAGCTTAAATAAAAGCTGATTTATTGATTGAGTGTAGCTTTTAACTAGCCAATTAAGTTACAGGAAAGAGAATCAGCTGTCCCTCAGACTAATCAGGTTCCAATAAAAACACTGGCCGTGCCAGACATTTTTGCAAAAATATTTAAACTGATTATATTATTAAATTTAAGCGTAAGTTAATATTATCACAAATTTAAAAGATTTACAAAACTAACTAATACTATAACTAATAATACATTGTTGATTTAATGGTGATTTATCTCACTAATAATAGATTCAATAAGTAAAATAAATTTAAGCAAGACTTCAACTATATGCTTGACTTATACTCATAAGAAAGCTTAAATATTTTAAAAATATATTTTTGTTTGACTCCAGATAAAATATTTTCTTGCATTTTTTTTATATCCGCAATATTTCAAATTCCGTCGGGATCTGGAGTCGGCAAAAAAACATTTTTAAATTATGAAAATAGGTTACCAAAATATAAATAACGGAAGCTTGCATATATTTAACTTTCTCTTCAATTATTTTCATTTATTTAGCTCCACCAACGAACTCTTAAAGAAGCTTTAACATATTTTATTTGCTATACATTTATTAAGCTGGTTTCTTTAATATAAATGCCAATCTTAAACTGTAGCTTAAAGAAATTTTCATTTCTAGTTGTTTGTTAAAGCTATAAGCTCTTTCTCTAAAATATTGAAATAGAAATCAATAATTCCGCTTATTGGTTTTTAGTTTCGTTTGTTATGCAGTTTTGTGCTGTGGGTTATCAATTGTGTTATCAAAATGGCTGGCTGCTGATAAAACAGTTTGCGCAGCACCTTAATTAATTTTTGGCCAAACATTTGCGTGGCACACATGAATTTCATTGGAGTCGATATATCGTTTGCTGTATGTATTGTGAATTGTATTGTTTGGCATTGCATTGTGTATTGTGTTTATCGTTAAACCATGATTTACGCTCATTATTTGCTGTACTCCTCCTCCAACCCTAAAACACAATTATACACTGACTTTCTCCCATTTTCTCTCTTTCTCTGTAAGTCTGTATTTACAATTGCTCGGAAAGGGAACATTTTGCCACACATCAATGCCAACAACAGCAGAGGCAGAGGCAACAACCACAGCAGTGGCAACAACAATGGCAATAGCTAGAATCGTTGATAGCTCTTCAAGCGGGGGGCCAAGCTGCCATTTATGTAACACCATTATATTCATTAGCGCCCACACACACTCACTCACACAAACACACACGTACACTTTGAAAAAATCGTCCTGAATTTTAGAAATCGTTATACTCTTGGCGCCAAGTGTAACTCAACCTTTTAGCCAGAGGGAACATTTCTAAAAGTGTTAGTTGTGACTTTCTAAAAACTAGAGCTTGCTGTTCTTAATTTCAGTGCGGATGTGTCTAAGAATAATTATTATTTTACTTACACTTAGTAACAATATTAATTATTTTTATTGTAAAGAATTGGAAGACTACGCACCATACTTTTGGGATGGTCGATTTAGGGCAAGCTTTATTAATTTGTAGAAAAGTTTTTTCTTACATTTACTAACTATTTCGAAGAACAAAAAAAACTTTCTAATATTCGAATTTCAGGTTTCTTCGTCGATTTATTTTCAAGTGTAAAAAAGCAACGCTAAAAACCAAATTGTTGCTATTGTTATGCAGTGCGCGATTTTCTCGTTTCACCTCAAACTCTCGCTCCTCTCTCTCTCTTTCAATCACACTCCCTCTATCTCTCTGTCTCTCTTTCTTTCTTTGTGTGCGTGTGTGTGATTAGATTTATGTGTGTGTGTGTGTGTGTTGTGTGTGAATGTTTATTTTTTCGCTGGATGGCGTCAGTAATTTGCTCCTTATTGAGATGTTGTTTATTTACCAAGCAATTTGTATTCATTGTGTGCCGCCCAGGCTCATGTTACCAACAACACTTGCCCCTCTACCTCCTGATCCCCTTCTGCTCCTCCTCCCTTCTAGTTGCTTTGTTTTAGTAGTGTTAGTGTGTCTGTGGCAGTGAGTAGTATGTTATAGTTTCCGCAACTCATTTGGTTGTTTGTCGAATTGATTTTGATGCTGCCACATGTTGGCCACGAATTCAACTTTTTCACATTTAAGCGCAAAATAATTATTTTCCTTCTTCTTTGCGTTTCGCGTCGAGCTTTGCATGGAAAGCAGCAGTAGCAACAATAGCCGTAGCAGCAGTAGTCGGCCTAAGCCGTTAAAAGCCAAGTTAATTTATTTGCAATTAGTTTGAGTTGAGTATTTTGTTTTGTTTGGTTTGGTTTTGCTTTTGTTTTTGTTTTTTCTTCCAGGTTAGACAACTGAGACGAGCTTGGTGCTTAAGATTAAGAGCTGCGGGCTTCACTTTCAATAGCAAAACTATGAGACTAGACGATATCCAATCTCTAAAACATGGCTAAGAAATATTTCTTAGCCCTGCTTGCAAATCTAGGCATCTACTGATATTTCTGTATTAATAATTAAAGTCTATTCTTAAGCTTTTATGTTACTGCATTTATAGATTTTAGAAACTAAAATGTTCTCAACTGACACCTTTATAAATAGTTTAGTTATTTGTGAGTTATAGCAACAAGATGGTTTTCTATTAATAGATAAAGACAAAGTTTAACTGTAAGATGCAAAAGTTCTGTTTATATTTTTGAATTAATAATAAGTTTCATCTCATTGTAAAGTTTTAAGCATTTCATTCATGAAATATGAGAAGAAAATTGTTTTCTATTAATATATAAATAAACAAAAAGTTTATCAAATAAGAACAAATTAAACTAAATTTGCATCTGCTAAGAGATCAAGAAATACTTTCATTGCGAACTGCAAAAGTTCAATACATATTATATCCATAAGTTTTTAAGCTTAACATTTTTCAAATCCACAAGACTTTAAATGAAAATTTTTAGAGGTGATCTTCTTGGAAATTGCATTGTTGTGCACTTCGATATATTTCTTGCCAAACTTTCGAACAACTCTTATCTTGATTATTAAAGCTTGCTACAGGCAAACACCATTTCATGCACACATGCACACACACACACACACACACACACATATACAGATGTCAACTAATTTATGTGGAAATTAAGCAGAGCTTGCCTGAGGTAAGCAAAAGTTTTCTTCAATGTCCAAAATTTGGCATGCCATGTAATATGCATTTCATATAATAGACCAGACCGAGAACAATATCCAACTTTAGTTGCACTTGAACTTTACACACACACACACACACACACACACACACACACAGCTGCCTGCCACTTACTCACACACACAGTTGCCTCGGGTGTGGTGGCTGTAACATTTTGCTAATGGAGCTTAAAATTTATGTAAGCCATTGTCGGCCACACAATGTGTGTGTGTGTGGGGGAGGGGGGACGGGTGGATGTCATGCATGCATAAGTGCAATTGCATCTTGCTGGTGGAAAGATGGGGTACGAGTAAAAAACATATTGCATACTTTTGTGCATGCAAGCTGAAAATTAAAAGCGCTTACGTTGGCTAAAAGGAAAAACGCCCGAAACTGCAAAACTGGAAAAGCGACAAACGACAATGCAAAACGAATGAATGCAACGAATAAAATGAATAAAACGAATGCGCAATGCCAGCCAAGTAAATTAAGTTGTCTTTCAGTATACACACGCACACGCACACAACACGTTCACACACACACACACACACGCACCCACACACTACAAACAAATAACGACAGTTGATGCTTTGGTTGCTCTCTTTGTTTTTAAATACTGCTCAGAGTGTGTATATTTCAGTTTTCTACTATTGGCTTGCTGTGGCTCTGTTAAAGTTTGTAACAACAGCAAAAAAAAAGAAACCAAAATATTATGAGGTATCAAATAATTTTCAGGAACTCCTTTAAGCTGTACAAAATATTTAAAATATAAATAAGTATAAGGTAGCAAAGCATTTGTAATAACTGAATTAAAGTGTGCATAATATTTTAAGCATAAATAAATACTTTAAAAATAATACCCAGCAGTGATGATTGCATTTAATAATACTTGTCAGGTTCGCCTTGTGGCAATCGTAGCTTTTTGTAAAGCGCTCTTTAAAATCTTATCTTTACCTTGTTTCTTTCTTTAGAAATTTTCTTCTAATTATAATTTATAATGTATGTTACATTTTTGTTGTATTTTATTTTCGTCTTGGATTTTTATGACTTTGGCTCGAGTCGAGCTCGCAGCTGTAGTCGAAGTCGTACTCGATTGTGTTGTTGCTGTTGATGAGGACGCTGATAATGTCGCCAATTTGCCACGTGAAAACAAAACACACACACAACTCACAGGAGGAGGGGGAGGAGGAGCGACAAGCAAGCGACGTTGTTGAATGCTGAGTGCATTCATTCCAAATTCGAATTCGTTTTAGTACACTTGTTCGCATTCGCATTCGTATTCGTATTCGTATCTTATATGGCAGAGCAAGTCAAGCGCACGAATAATTTAGTGCTCTCTGTAAAATAAATGTTTCAGTTAAATTTGGCAATTCGTTGCCAGAGCAGCACCCATCACAGGAACAAGCCCAAGGCAACTACGAAATTGTTTAATTTTTCATTTGTCTGCAAGTCCACACACTTACACACACACAGAGACACACAGATACAGGCACACACAAAGATACACACAGAGACACACACACACACATTGCACAACTGCAAATCTCTTTTGTTCGCTGGCAAACCCAAGCTTCCACTTTCGCCTCGTTTAGTTTTTGGGTACGTTCTTTATGACTCTGCTCTTGTCTGGCTGTGTTCGTTGTAATTACTCTGCGGATCTGTTTTTAGCCATTTGTTTGAGTTGAAATTTATCAGGATATTGCGCATTTGTATTGAGCCAAACTTGGGCACGTATCAGCTGGATACATTTCAACAAAAGCAATTATTAATCAATTGAGTTAGCGAAGAAGCTCACCTAAATCAATCAGTTAACACTAAGCTGCAAAATTGCTGTATATTAAGTAAATATTATATAAGATGCAAACATAAAATAGTTGTTAGAAATTTGAGCATGTACCAAATTAAAAGAATTAAAAAAGCTTTCCTTAAATCGACAAAAAATGCGAAAAATTGTGATTTCTCTATTTCTCAATACCAACAAATACATTGATAAAAAATTGAAGTGCAGACCATAACTCTTGGAAAAAATCTTTTATATGCAATTTTGTTCTGGGTGCACAGATCACAGCATGAAAATTGAAGTGTAAAAGTCTTAAAAACTAATTGCTATGTGTTCAGTGTAATCAGATAGCTGGTTGGCGAAAAGCAACAGCCCTTGAGCCGATAGCCGTCAGCTGGCTGAGGGCTCTCTTTCTCTCACTCTCTCTGTCTGTCGCCCTGTCTGTATTTGTCCAGGAAGTACGTCTTGTCGCTGGCTGCTTATTGAGGCTTAGATCCGATTTGGCAAAAGACAAGCCGCCCATGAAATTGTTTGTTTATTGAAAAATGATTGTGCGCCCAAGTAGGGCCACAGAGACAGTCAACATAAAATATATATATACATTTATCTGTATAAAAACAAACGAAAAGACAAGGAAACCGATACTCAAGGCATACAACAAGGATGCGATGCGATTAGGCGATAACCCCAATGCGAACCTTAAGCCGCCAAATGGTCTGTGAATGTTGCCAGTTGCCAGTTGCCAGCTGGATTTGTTGTTGTTGTTTTGGTCGCTGCTACTTTGTTTTTGAAGGCTTTGCGGCTTTGGCAACGAGCCTGACTACAGCCCATTATCATTTCTCGAAATCAATCTGTTAACAACACTTTTGGGGCATGCCAAAAGACACACACACTTCTTGTTTTTGTTGTGGTGCGGGTGTAGTATCTCGTAGATGCATTTGTATCTACTACTAAATCTCTCTCTACTTGGCGCAGCTGCTGTATTTTTTTTATTTCTTCTTTTTTATTGTTTTTAGATTGCGTGCAGTTTTTTTTATTTTTTTTTTTTTTGTCTTTTTTTTGGTGGCCCGCAAAAATTGTTTGTTGATTTGTCCATTTTCAGTTTGGCATTTCCCTCGGCACCGCCAAACTTATCTAAAGCTATAAATTTTTTGGATTTTCCACACGTTTGTGTTTTTTTTTGTGTGTTTTTATTTGTTGCTACTGCCATTTGTGATGAGTGGTTTTTGTGTTGAGTGTTTGGGAACAAAAGGCAGCGGCTGCTATTGCTTTTTGTGTGCATTGATTGAGTGCATTGAGTTGTTGAAGTTGCTGCCAGCATACAAAAGCTCTGCTTCAGTTACCCCAACAAAGTTTGCTGGCTTTTTGCGGTTTGCTGATATGGCAAGCACACCAAATAAAAAGAAAGACAAAACTAAATACACAACAGTTGACAATTGAATCCATTGGTCCTCGTTTAAATGAACAAGTTGAGCTGTTCTTTTGTATATATGCGCACATAAAACATATATTCAATCTTTTACTGGCCTCTTTAAAAATATTATATTCTTTTAAATAAACAAATTAATATGGTAGCAGACATATTTGCATATTTTCAGCCACTTAAGCGTCGATCAAACAGAATATGTGTGCCTGAAATTATCCATTCTGTCGTTTATGGCTAGGCTATGTAAGTTTTGGCAGCTGTTGATAAGTTGTTCAACATTTTGGAGTATGTTGCACAAATGCAAATTGCTTTCTGTTTGCTTTGCTCACAACTCAAACTTTTCATGCCACACTCAGGCAGTTAAAGTGCTCAAATAAAGTGAATACCCAAAATTGATGACATGTTTCTTGTTTTTAAAAATGATTTTTAACATTTTTCATAGAATCAACAAGCCCAAAAATATATTGCTTTTTATATTTATTAGAAATATTTTTATTATTAAGAAATGCATTTCTAATAAATAGGAAAGTAGAAAAAAAATGTTGTGTGAAGTTATAGAAATGAAACACACTCATTTTCAGATATGTACTATCTACATATTTTTTTTTAACTGTATGCATTTGGGTGTTGGTCAAAAACAAAAAACGAAGAAGGAAGTAGAAGCATTAATGCAATTACTCAGACCCGTGAAAATCGCCCGCTGGGCGTACTGCCAATTAGCAGCTCACACCCAAATTAAACACGCCCCTCGGGCGAAGCCAAACTGCACATAAAATCAAATTACCAAATACTCACAATCGCACCCACACTCACACTCACACTCGCACTCATACTGGTACTCATAGCAGTACTCGTATTCGTCGGTTCCTTTTTGGCATTCATTAAACTTTGTGGCTTTGCTCGAGGCACGCCCTCCATTTGCATTTGGGCGTCGAAAGTTCAAAAGTCGTCGCACCTTCTGACAGAAAGTCAGTCAGACAGACAGACGCAGTAGATATACTGAAGTGGCAGGCATTAACGGTAAGGTAAGCTGAGCACCTTGACAAGCGTCTACGATTACCAAAAGGAGCCGGGCAACATTCACCTTTTTTCTCTCTCTCTCTCTCTCTCTTTCTCTTTTTTTTGACTAATTGTATTAGATAAATTGTGAAACCTTAATCATGTGGGCGCAATTCTGCCGACTGATGAACAGGCAGTCATAGTGCAGTAGCAATTTTCCCTCCCACCCCCTCTCGCTTCCCACCCCTACCGTCTCTTGAGTATTGCCAAGTGCATTGAGAATTATGGCCATGAGCGGAGAAAGCGTGGCAACGAAGCCAGCAAAAATGTGCCATGTTTTTTTTTGTTTTTGCTGCCGTTGATTTTTCGTCTCGTTTCTTTGGCATTGTTTTACATTATTTCTCCTTTGTCTTGGTTTCACTTCCGCCGCAGTACCACACCCCCTCCCTTGGCCAAGCACCCAGCGCAGGCTTTATTCAATTTCAAGTTTCACTTACTGCACACGGTTTGTCTTTCCTGTTTCTTATTTAACTTCTCGGTTTACCTTTTTTCTTATTTAATTAATTTGTGTCTGCGTATGTGTGTCAGCCTGTATGTGTGTGTGTGTGTGTGTGTGTCAGTGTGTGTATTCTTGTGTGTGCCCTTGGTTGAAGCCTGAAGCCCTTTACCTTTTGCCTATGTCAGAAAATTGTCCGCTGCGGGTCATTTATTTTAAAGCATTCTTTTACACAGCTCGCATCCAGTTCAAATTTCATATTTGTGCAGTTTTCCTTTGGTATTTGCGCATTTATTGAAAAATAAACTTTGTATTTAATAATGTTTACTAAATATAATCAATTAAACTAGACAAATCGATGCTCATCAATCAGCTGGTCAGTTATTATTCAATTATTTCATTAGTATGTGCATAAAAATAAAAATTAATGTAATTTGCTTGCGTGATTTGTTGATATTCATTTAGTGTATATTTTATTAAACGCATATTTGTATTTGAAATTAATTACTCAAATCCAAATAGAAATTTTAATGAGCGCCCGCGGCGAGTCAATTTTAATAATACACCCAAACGAAGCTTTTGTTCTTATGGGCACTTAATACGTTTTTTTTCCAGGAATTTATCAGGGGAAAACACACACACCACGCACACTTTCTCCCATACACAGGGGGTATATACTTAAGCTGAGAAATAGTAGCTGCGCCTTTTCACTGTCAATTAGTGCGTCTTGGCGTGGCAGCTGCGCCCATAAGTTTAAACTGTGGCGCAATTAAAACATAAAAGTCACTCATACGTCATGTAAGCCAAGCCGAACCCAGCACACGATTTGTGTGTGTGTGTGTGTGTGTTTATGTAAGCATTAATAGCATTTGTGCAGAGCGTGAATTATGCTACATATATATGAGGCATGCCTCAACTGCCTGCCTGCCTGCCTGCCCCTTGCCAAGCTGCCTGACTGCCTCGACTGCCTGCCACGTTTTGCACCCCTGTTTGTGGTCATGCAAAGAAATGTAGCATACTTTTGTGGGCCACTTCTCGTTACACACACAATGGGCATGCTTACGTAAAGTGTGGATAGGGCTTAACTCTTGCTGATGTATTTGCTGCGCACATTAACCAATATGTGTACAACCAAAAGATTGCTCTAACAAATATTGAGTAATATTCCGTGATTATTACTATTTGCCAAATGAAATGTTTAAGATTGATTTCCCTTTTCTTTTCACATATTTTTGAAAATATTCAATTCTGCTTACTATTTGCCCCAAGCACTCTTTACGATTGATTTATTGACAGTTAGTCAATGAAATGAACACAATTTTTTGAGAATTATTCTGTTATGTTCAAGATTGATTTATTCACATATACTTTATGAATTGAAAATCATTCCTCTCTTATTTGAATACAAGTTTAACAAGTTTTCACTGGCAGATTTTGCTTTACTTTTATTTTTACTATTTGCCTTCTGCTCTCTTTAAGATTGATTTATTGGCAGTTAGTCAATGAATTGAAAACACATTGTTTTGCTCACACATATTGAGGACTACTCTGTTTAAGATTGATTCATTCACAGTTAGTTTGTGGATTGTAAACACTTGTTGCAGCCGATGCATATTTCTCTGTAAAATGTTACTTTATATACGGACAGTTCATTTATGACTTGCAAGCGCTTTGCGCACAAAAATTTTAAGGCATATTTGAAGTCATTGAAAAATGTTCATAATATATATATTCTTACCTTGCAAAAGTTGATGGATCTTATTCTTATGTTGTGCCTACTCTTCTCACAATGTATTATTTACGATTTGGTTTATGAACAGTTAATTTAAACTATTTAAATATGGGAAACAGGTATTCTCGTTTTTTTCTTTTATTTATTTTCCAACATTTTTACTTGCAACAAATCTGAAATTATTTAAGTTCAATTTTCGTCCATAGTGCCTGGACCCTTTTTGTGAAGTATTTTATACACATATAAGTTGCGTTTCTTATTGTTTATTTGTAATAAAAACAATAACATATGCAACACACACGAAAGGGACTCTTGTTGCACATGTATTTATGTTGTTGTTTTTTTTTTTTTGTCTCAACATTTCTGTTTGCCTTACTGCGGAATATAATTTGCGCCTTTTTTCCGCTACTGCCAACGTGGGAGGAAGAGGAACTGAGGGGAACAGTACCTTATTTTACTTCCGCTATGCGACGACACTTTTGCTACTGTGTGTGTAGTGAGTGTGTGTGCGTTGTGTGTGCTTAACTATGTAAATGTGTGAAATTGCTACGCGTCGCATGAAAACTCCCATACGTGTAGGCAGCTTTTGACAAGGGGGAAAAGGGAGAGGCGGCACTGCCTGGAGGGGGGGGGGGGGGGTGCAGGGGTTCGCGCTTGGGAATGCTGCTATTGCTGTTTGCTTTTTGTGTATTATTATTTCTTGGGTTGGCTCGCAGGCACTCAACGTCAACGTCATCATCAACGTCATCGTCATCGTCACAGTTGCCTCTGCTTTTGCTGCTCTTGTTTTTTATTCGCTTTTGTTTTTTTTTATTATTATTATTATTATTGTAGCCGGTGCCTTTACAAAGCAAATATGAGCGTCGCGCCGTGAGCCAAATATGTTGTTACTTCTTCAGCTATTGCCACGGCTGCTGCTGCTTCCCTACTGTTTTTTGTATCTACACTCGGGAAAAAATCGTGCTGAATTTTAAGTATGTTGACATACTCACCCTATTATTCAGAAAGTCAATTTGGAGTTTAGTTCAAAAATTTATAAGAAATATATATCTATTTTTTATTTATATTTTTAACATAAGTAACACCTCTAGCGTTCTGTCTAGCGTTATTTTGTGGCTTATATTTGTCTATATAATATTAATAAACATTTTAGAAAATGTAATTTTAAAAAATGAACTTAAAAACTAACTTTAATATAAGAATCAAGCAAGTAAATTTAATTACTTGCTTCAGCATTCCAAAAAGGATTTTTCCAAAAATTATGTGTTTGAATTTCTACATTTTAGAAGTGTATTTCTCGATAATAGAAAATATTTCTAAATCAAAGCAAAATATTTTTAGGGCGATTTTCATTTGTTGCGGTTAACTAAAGTTTAATCTGATTAATTTTCTGAGTGTAAATGAGCAGGAGCGCTATCACATGTGGCGTATGCCTCAGCTGCATCTTTGTTATTTTGTTGCAAATGTATATAAGACACGCGCTGACTTGTCGTTGACTACGACGACGTTGATTCCGTTTTGCCAAAGGTAAGCTAAAGCGGCTTAGTTGCCACGTTGCAAATGCAGCTGCAGTTACCACTACAGTTGCAACTTTGGGGGGCATGGCTTGTCCTCTGTGCCACTGTGAGCCCTCGGACAAAGTTCAACAGTCGTCACAGTTCTTGCCGCTAGACTTTTATTTGTTTGCTTGAGCGCTCTCCTGCCGCTTGCTGCTCGTACATTACACAAATGCAAACAAAAGCAATGGCAAACAGCAGCAGAGCAGAGCAGACATGAAATACAGCAATGAGAAAGTCCCATGCACCCACACACACTCGCACACACTCGGGAGCATCCAGCAAAAACCATTGTAATGCTGTTCAAAAAATGAAAATAATACGTATAGAAAAGCATATAGCTTTAAAAAGATGTGGGCTGTGTGCCACGCCCACATGCTGACAAGAAACAAGACGCCATGACTCAAAATTCATTTATTACATTTGCGAGTCATGTGTGGCAAGCAGCATCAGCTCATCAACTTGCCACCCCAACTCGCTCCCATCTACTTTTGGTAGCTCGCAAAAAATAAAAGCAGCCTTAACACCAAGAACGCTGCGGGGCACCATGAAAAATCATGTTGTGCGTGTGTGTGCAAGTGTAGAAATTGCATAATATTTTTCAACAAACACAGACACTCACACATGTATATAGGAATTGTGGAAGACCCACGTATCGGGTTAAGGAAACGAGTTGCCACAAAGCTAGAGACACATTTTTTGGAACATAAACGGAACTCGACTTTGAAGTTGCTCTGCTTAAAAATTACTAGATTATAGAAGTGTAGCTTCGAATATACATAAGAATTGAGCAAATAAAACTCAACATTAAAGTCAAATATTATTAAACTATTACTAGATTATAGAAGTTATCTACGACAACGTATAAAACTGAAGTAGACGAAAACTTTACTTTGAGATTACTCTAAATCTAAAATCATATTGAACTATAGAATTGAATCTTTGATTTTGTTTTAGCCTTAATAAGCTCCAGCTTGTAATAATGGAGAACAATATAAATATCTTCGGCTGATTAGGAAATTAGGAATATTTATGGATCGTGTCCAATTATTAATGCACAATGTAAAATAAATTTCTAGAAAACTTTGAAAAATTTACAATTGCAAATCTTTATAATTGTAAGTTTATGATTTATTTCAAATGACATTGTGACTTGGGCAATAAATTACAACTGTAAACTCTTTAAAATAAAAATGTAAATAAAATAAAAATATAAAATACCCCTTAGCTAGTTTTACAGGGCATAATAGCCGCGCTTTCAGCTGTGCGTTATAATCAGACGACAACGTGGAACGACATCGACAATGGGAACGAGGGGGGCGTGGTTTGGGAGAGGGAATAGCAGTTGAAGGACGAAATTGCAGTAAAAAAGGCAACTCAAGTGCGCTGCCTTAAATGAGGAAAGTTTAATGCTTTCATAAGCACAACAAATCCTAAGACAAACCCCACCCACCCCTCAACAGACCGCCGCCAGAGCCGACCAAGTGAAAAATAGACGCTGCGTGAATCGTTGCGCATATCTTGGCGTTTTACGAGCATTATCCTTTCTGCCTGAAGCCAGTTTGTTGTAGTCTGTAGTCAGTAGTCTGTATTCTGTATGCAGGAACAGTTTCTACCTAGTCGCATCTACTCCTATAAAAATCAAGAGTTTGTTGTCTTTGCTGCGGGGCGATATTTTCATTTGCCGTTTGCATTCTATGCCCAACACCCAACACCCACCACCCTCCCTCCATCCATTTAGCTGTGAGCCTTTCGCCTGCCTTTGGCTGCCTTTTGCAATGAAAGTGCACAAGTTTTGCGTTTAATGGGTCATTTGTCTTTTTTTATAGGCTCTTTGGGGACTGGCAGGCAGCCGAGCTGAGGGCTTCCAATTACAAATGGGCTGCATATAGGCCAAATTAAATATTGTTATGGAAATGCGGTCTATGCACGACACGAATTTGTATTGCGTTCATATCCTTCGAGAACTGAATTATAATTAAATAATGCTAATAAATTAAGCATTATTAGTAAAGCAATGGGTTGTGTAATATTGAATAATAATAGCAATAGTAATTTTCGATAAATAAATTGGTTAAGCTGTGGCTAATTTAAATATTTTACAAACGTTTTATTTATTACTTAACTATGGAAAACTAAATAACAATAATATTGAATTAAATGCATAATTTAAATATATTTAAAATATTCTATTTATTATTTAATTGTGTTGAGTGTTTTCAACTGGGTGATTTCTGTTCGATTTTCACCGGCAAAAAAAAAAATGTATTTATTCGCATTTCTAGTGGCATAAATTCACTAAATTGACAAAATATTTCATTTTTAAGCATCTATGTGTATTATAGTTGAATTAATGAATTTTTAATTTGGCTTTTCATTACTCATTTCAGTTAACTATGACGATGAATCACAGCTGCATTTTATCTACTATATATAGCAGCTATATATGTATACCTATATGGTATTTACATGAACAATTTGCTACGCCTAATGGCCCGGCCAAAAGAAGCCACAACGTTGGCAACCATTTTGCCACAATTAAACTCACGCAAATTATGTGGCACATAAAAAATGCTTTGCTGTAGCGGCAGCATCAGAAATTATGGTCTCAAGTAAAAATTAAAGCGAGCTTAACGAGCGCCACTCAAAAAAAAAAACAAGGAAAATACAAAAAAAAAACTGAAAAAATAACTCTTAAAAGGGGAGCCAAAAGCGGAACGGGGAACAACAACAACAAAAAGGGGAACAGGAAAAAAGTGGGCAATGGAATTGATGCAGCTGGCAAAAGACAGACGCAGTGGCCATTAAAATGCACAAGGAGCTAAAGGGGGAGGGGAGTGGCAAATGGGAGACAGAAGATGAGCGGAGGCTGTGGCAAAAGTAAAATACGTGAAATGGATATTAAAAGTACACGCAGCAAAGAGCAACGAAATAATCATAATTTCTGCTAATAAATTTTATATATTACTGCCCCACTGACCATCGACTACAGTGTGGCAAGGGCAATGGCCACAAACACCCGAGCTCAAGCCAGACTTGGTATGGCATTATTTTTTCCTGCTGAATCGGCTAGAATTGTAGCCGCTGATGGTAATGTGGCCGCTTATGTGGCCATAAAATTTGAGCAGTTCTCTCCAAGAGCTCACAGCACGCTAACAAGAATAATGGCAGCACACACACACACACACACACACACACACACTACCCACACACATACACGCTGACAGTAATTGGAAGAGTTTCAGCTACAGTTTTACTTTGGAATTTTCGCACCGCACATAAGAGGGAAAAAAATGAAAAATGAAAACGGTGCGCAAAATTAACTTGCACAAAAGCAGGCAACACAAAAATGCAAAATGCACTTGCAACCAAATGAGTGCAACAAAAACACAAACAAAAATATTGTGGTATGTGTGTGTCAGTGTGTTGGTGTGACTGTGTGTGTAACCTAATTAGGTTCATACGCAGACCATTAATGTGATGAACTCAGAAAAAATGTTAAATGAAAAGTCTTTTTATGTTTAGCAGCTTTAAGTCTGGAGTACTTGAAATTACTATAATTCTAACTAACTTAGTAGCAATAATTGATATAAATTATATTCCATAAATCGAAAAACTTCTTCTTTATTACAAATTTAGCTCAATAAAAACTTAGGGCTAAGGTGGTAGACTTTCTTATTTTATTTACCTATTTTTCTAAAGTAAAATCTTGAATAATTAAGGTGCAAGAATTAATTGAAAGTTTTCTATAAATCTTTATTATCTATATCAGTTTTACAGCTTGGGCGGCATTTATTTGATTTACTTATATTTGTGAATTAGTATTTCGCGCTTTGACAAAAGTCATGTATAAGCCAAATTTCAGACATGTTTGTAATGAAATAGTTTTTTCTATTTATTATATTTAATTTATTGATTTATTTATGCAAGCTAGATGTTTGCGATTTGGAAAATCACAAATAGACCACGCATAAACTGAAATTGTCTGTGTATATTTTGAAAAATGTTACGTTTCATAAATTCCATTGCTTTAATTACAAATTTGACTTGGCTGCTGCACAAACGCCAACCGGGCAATGAGCCAACAGACCGTCAGGAATAGAGGCAATTTCCCTTGCCACCAAAACACCATGTTGTTATGCTACTACTAACAACACACAGCACACCCACACACATACATACACACACGCCCACAGCTCGACTGACTTCAGTTAGTCTAACGGCATGTAATTAGTGTGGCTCTATTAAAAGGCACCGCCTGCCAGACGGCGGCATCATCGACAGTTGTGGCAAGAAGCATGGGGCATGGGACATGGGGCAGTGTTGCAGCAGTAGCTGACGCCATTTTTGCTACTTTCATGGAAATTAGTATTTTAATGTATGCTAAATACGCCATTATCCCGAGCAAGTCAACTCTCCCCAAGTCTCTCTCACTTCCTTCTAGTAGAAACATGGCCAATACCATTAACTGGGCTCAATCTAGGGCTATTCTATGGTCATTATGTCAACGTCTTATTGAGCGCTGCTGCTGCTGCTGCTGCTGCTGTTGCTTTTGCTGTTGATGCGGCTGCTTGAAGGCAGTTTAATGCATCCGCTGCTCATAAACAACTTTCAATTAGCAGGTGCTTTGTTGACCTCTGCATTGCCAAAGGGCCTAATTGTCCTAGCCAATTGCTTTCTAATTGACTGGGAAGGGGGGTGGGTTGGTAGAAATCAGTCACTAATTGCCTTAAGTCCTGTTGCCATTGTCTAAATGCAACTGTGCTGAGAGAGCAAGCCATTACGGCTGCTTTGAAGCCCAACCTTAGCTGGAAAGCAGCTACGAACGTTTAAGGAACATTGCGAGTTCAGAGTAGGATTAATATGGCACTAAATACACTCGGTAAGAAATCACCAAGAAATTTAAAAAATCGCCATAAATTCGAAATTATTTCAATTGTTTTTAGAAATAGTTTCTAAATATAAGAAAACATTTCTATTGAAATTAGAAATGCTTGCGCCAAAGCAAAATGTTTTTTATTTTATATATAAGAAATGCATATCTAAAGATTCATTTTTTCTAAGCACAAATATGTGTTTATATATATTTATTATATATAAAAGAAGTCAAAGAAGTCAAACTCGACCCTCTGTCGCTCTGGAACAAACACAACTCAACTTGATTTGACAAAGAAGATTATACATTATTTTATAAATAGCATATTTTTTTGTTGTTGCATATTCTTAACAATCACAATAATTTACAAAAATATGCAAGCTATTTGCATATTTGTCTCTTTAGATGACACAGCTCTCATTTATTAGTGTGCAAACGGAATGCCAAACTGCACGAAAATACCGAGAAATGAAAGAAGTAAAAGTAACTGAAGAGCATTGCCTTTTGTGTGCGGGCTCAATGTGTATGCATGGCTGTGCTCTCTTTTTGCCAATTTATGACAAGTAGCAAGTTGTAAGTAGCTAGTTGCAACAGCAACAAGCTACACGGGCACCAACTCTCTGAAGATGCAAAACCAAAGATAAACTAAGCAAAAAATGCCAGAAGGCGAAGCGCAAAGTTCCTGGTAAGTGTATAACTTGCGCTAAATGAAATATTTATGAAAATTACAACCATAAACAGAGAGGGAGAAATAGGGAGAGAGAGAGAGAGAGAGGGAGAGAGATAGGGAAGAGAGGGAGAGGGAGTGTGTTGTGAGAGAGAGAGATGTGTACAATATCTTTCCGTGTAAATTTCGATTTATGTTTGCATATGCAAACAAAAGTGCACAGGATAACAGCAGGACTCGAATGGCGTCCAGCTGTTGCCTGGCTATGCTCAGAAGTCAGCTTACAAAATGGCTCCAACTATGAACTATAGAGTTTTTCTTGTGTTTAGAAATTATTTCTAAATTACTAAAATACAAGGCTGATTTTTTCTTCTGAGTGTAAGCAATGGCAGAAACATTAAAAATTGCGCAACAACTAAAAAAGATTTTTTTTATGCTCGAAAGCGAGAAAATGATGAACTTGAACACTTGACAGCAGCCTTTTGGGGCAGTCGCCGCTGCCGCAGTTGCATCAATTGACAAATGCGACACGCTGTCAATATTCAAAATACGCCAAGACAGCTAAGGGTTTGGGTGGCAACTGGGAGCAGATAAATGCAACTGCAACCCCCACTGGCCACGCTTCAGTTGGCCTCTGTCTCCAACAGATAAGACGAGTTGACGCAGACGCAGCAGCAGCAACAGCAGCAGCAGCTGAAAGATGCTGCAGATACGAATGAATGGCAATGGAATTAGTAAGGGAAGGGGATGGGGTATGGGGGTTGGGGCATTGGGGATAACCGGGGTCTTTCATATAAATCGCTCAAATGAGTCTAAGTGGCAAAAACTGTGGCACAACGTCGACGTCGTTGCACAAAGCAGACAGCTGTAGCTGAAGCACAAACTGATGCTAATGGCGATGCTGCTGTTAGATAATTTCCAGCGCTGCGATTCATTACGGAAATTGTGCGCACACAGTTAAGCACACAAAAATAGTACTAAAAAGTATATATATATACTATTTGATCACAAAAGCAGGACTAAGTAAGGCAATCCGAATATTTGATGCCCTTGTAGAGTGGCGCTAACCATATATGATAGTCATTCTGGGTTAACACAACTTTTTAAACATATATTTAGTAGATCGATCTCTATAATTTATTGCTTAAATTTTTAATTAATACTAATAAGTACATTGTTTAGTTTGGATATCTTGCCAAAGAAAGAAGTTACTTATATAAGAACTCATTTATCGATCGATTTACTACAAATAATAACAGCCACAACTGATGAGCGTGGTTACTTTGATATTTAAAAAAGCTGTTCATCAACAGCAGACTAGCTATCTGTCTGCTTCTATTTAAACTAATTTTATCAATTCAACTACTGATTAACAATATATATAATTTACACAGTCGCAGACATCTCCTCCAACAAATTTATAATACCCTCCACAAGAATACTCTCGTAATTCAAGAATACTCTCGTAATTCGCACTGCTTTTTGTCAGAGTTCGTCTTCGTCTCAAAAATGGATTTGGATGGGAATTGAAATGGGGACGGAGTTAGGCGGTTGGGGTTCGGGCAACAAATCAATTTTAATTGATTTATGACTAAAGTGTTTTCGGCTGCAATCTGCTTGCGTGGCATGCCCCAAGTGGCAAACCATTTGCATTGATTGACAGGCGTCTCTTGGCGGTTTTGCTCTGTGTCGGTTCGGGTCGGGTCGAGTTTGGGCCGAGAGAGATTAGTGACTCATAAAGTTGCACTCTTAATTGCACTTGAATATTGCTTGGGTGTTGATACTTAACAGCCTATAAGCTGAGGCCAGCTATTGAACCTCAAGTGCAAATGCATTACCAGAAATACTCTTTAAATGTAGACGTTTTTCAGAGCGGGCATTGCTCTGCCGGGAAATGAAGACCAAAATTGATTGTTTTTAAAGGGAAATATATTTTGAGAAATATTTTCTTCTTTTACAGTTGACGAGGTGTCGAGCAATATAATTCATGCAATTGACTATTATATCAATTAAACAAATCATTTATCTGCTCTCCTTGCACAATATAAATAAATAAGCCAATATCTCAAGACAACCACAAACTGCAATATATTTTAAGCAAATTGTTTGCAGTTGACAATTTTCAATGAAAAACAATTTTAAGAATGTTGAAAATTCTATCAGGATTAAACGATTTAGTAAACCAAAAAAATTTAATTCACATATATTTGAATTTAAACTTAAATGTCTATATTGACCATGTCTAAACTGCAAGCTATAATAACACACAGAAGGCAATGTCAAGAATCAATATACAAATATTTGCTAAGGTTAAACATTTGAATTAATTTACATTTCAATTTGACATAACTAAAAGCTAAAATAATATATGTATACAGCATATTTAATAATCAATATAAATATATGTATTTAAGCTAACCAGTTTAGAAGACATTTATTTCCATTAATCAAATCAAATCAAAGTCAATACTGAGCCTGCTTCAACTACCAGAATATTGGAAATTCAATCAGTATAAAATTATTTAGAAAAGCTGAATATTTTAATTCATATTTTCTTCAATTTAAATTAAAAAATTCACATTGACCAACTGCAAAATGAAATAATAAATTTATAGCAATTTTAAGAGTGTTGAAAACTCAATCAAGCTTGAATTATTCAGTTAAACTAATAATTTTAACGCATACTTTCTCTCAATTTAATTTAAAAATCAACTCTCAACAGCCAACTAAAATAATATTTTTAAAACAAATTTGAGAATGCAATTCTTATAATCACGCATCAAACAAATATTTAGTGAAGCGAAACATTTTAATTAATATACATTTAAATTTAGTTTCTAATATCTATATTGACAGCTATCTCAACTGCGAGCTAAGATAACGCAATACCTTTTCAAATATCGGGCAGTCTCTGCTAGAATTGAAAGTTGATATTGTCGACATGTTTGCTGTGTTGACAACACAAATTAACACTCATAAAAGTTTTGTGGCACAAAAGAAAATGACAACTTCAATATAAACAAGCAAACAACAACTTGAAGAATTTATGTGCATATTTGCCCAGCCCTACACAGTCTAGGCATGAACTTTGCCGGGGCATGGCAAACATTTACTCTCAGACATTGCAATTTTGTCTAATTGACGCATTTCGTGGCTGACAAGCAAGCAGGCAACCGCTGTGTACAATGCAACACGCATGCTGCAACGCAACATGCCTCATGGTTTTGGAGGCAGCCACACTAACGAGTGCCGAGGTGAAGCTTTATTCTCAAGCTGAGCTGCTCAGTTTGGGGTAACTGTAATTGAAAATGTCTTACGCTTGTCGAACCGCAAGTCGCAAACACACACCACACACACAAACACCACACACGCACACACACACAAAAGACGGGTGGGGTGAAAACAGTCAGTCAGGGCTGAATGTCACTCCCTGGGCATTTGCCGTGAGCCCTAACAATGCAATTCGAGCAAAAATACAGAACGACAAAAGCCAAAAAAAATGGAAGAAAAATCGCCGCCATTGCGGAAAAGCGAAAATGAGCATAAAGCTCCAAATGACAGGCAAGCGGACAGAGTGAGAGAAAAAGAGAGAGTGAGAGATGGAGAGAGAAAGAGAGAGTTCAGGCAGCGTATCGAGAGATGCACAGAGATGAGCTTGAAAGGGCGACCAAGAAAGAGATACACTCGGAAAATCGACCAAAAATATGTTAAATTTTCAGGGTCTTATATTGAGATATATTAAATTGAAAATAAACTCCAACAGAGAGCCAATATTGTCGGTTTAGGGCCAGCTTTCTATATTTAAAATACATGTTTCCTGAGTTATAGAAAGTATGTCTAAAATCAAGAAAAACTTTCCAGTTTTCAGGGCAAATTTCTAAAATTCAGTTCCATTTTTTTGCTGAGTGTAGAGTGAGTGGCCAGGAGTTGTGCCTTGATAGTAGTTGCAGTGCTGCCAACTTGTTTATCTCGTGACTGCACACAATTTCAATTCGACCCAGCGACCTTACTGGTGCACTGTAATTGCCCACAACAGCAACAACTGGAGGAACAACTAGTAGTGAGGTTCTGTCATCAGACTGAGCCGGAGAGAGAGAGAGAGAGAGAGAGCAGCTTTAGCAACTTCATTTGCACTAGTCTCGTTTCGAATGATTTTCCCTGCCGCATCCACTTCACATTGCAGCTTTTCTTCTTTTTTGCCTCTTTTTGTTGTCATGCAACGTTATTTTGATGTCCCTTACTGGGTTGACAGTTTCCCTCTCCGTCTCTCTCCTTCTCCATCCCCATCTCATTTTTTTTTTTTTGTTTTTTTGGTGCAGCGTTCTGGCTACTTGCACTGAGGTCAACTAGTTGACACTTTGCCGTCTTCTCTTCTCCATTTTTTTCGCAAACTGTGCGTGTTGTTTGCTGGCTGTCGGACAATTTGTGGAATTAGTCGGAATTGCCACAGTGCCGGGTGAAATAATGCGGAACAGCGTTGAAAACGTTGGGAACGTTGATTTTTATCTGATTAAACATTGCATATTTTAACCCACAGACGAACTCAAATTTAAGCTCATCAAATGCGCTTTTCTAATTAAAAAGTGTCAAGAATGCAGTAGTTGGGTAAGATTGACTATAAAATAACCTGCAACCAGCTGTTAAATATATATTATTATATTTTCATTACCTCATTTTGTATTTTAAATATTTTTGCACACACAAATGTATGTATGCGTAGAAGTGTTCTCATTATATATTCGAAACCTCTGCTCTTAAGATCGTGGATTTTATTAGTCAGAAATCGATATGTATCGATATTCGTGAAACAGTGGAATTAATCAATAAAATATATATAATGTAAACGAAGGCTATACAATTATCTCATTTACTTGATTAAAAAAGCGGCGCAATTTTAGTCAAATTTATCTTCTATGTCCATCGGCCTGTACATAATGTATACTATTTATGAGTACGGAAACTAAGCAGACAATACAATTGTCATAATGTGTTCCTGTAGATACAAATCATGTAATTAGATTGTTCATTCCTCACAATTACTACTGTAGAAGTTGCCTTGATTACGGCACTTTCTTATTGTAGTCTCCCTTTCTTACAGATAAATCGGAACTCTGTGATAAGAAACCTATAAAACTAGCCATATTCCACAGGTGTAATAGAGCTGAGGGCGTATCCGCCTTCTCTAACTTTCCCCAGCCAACAATTATTTGTACTTTAGTGCTCAACAAATTAATTTTACTTAGCTCGTTTCGCTCAAGTGATATACAAAAGAAAAACCAAATCTGAATATAATATTGAGACTTAACGGAAATTGGAAAAACCTGTGATTACCGCATATTGTGTTTCAGTTTAATTAACGGATTGAGCTACATTTTAATTAGTTGATCAGAACTCAAAGTAAAAGAATCTAATCATAGAAACACACTCAGAGCACAATGTATGTAATTCCCAATTCCAATGAATTCCATAATTTATTATTAATTGCACAAGGGTTAAAATGTGTATGTGTGTGCATTTGTGTGTGTGTGTGTGTGTGTATGTAGCTATCGGGGGATTTTTGTGAAGTGACCAAACATGCGATGCACGACTTTAAACCACGAATCGATTCCTGGCCTGGCTTGGCTTGGCCATAATACGCTCGTTGAACATTTCAATTAAGGACGAATCGCTCCAGCGGCAAACAACGACAACACATATTGATAAAATCACAATCAAATACAAATAAAACAGATATTGCACATAAAAATTGACGCAATTTAACAGCTGCGTTCAGTTGTGGGTCGAATTTTTGTGTGTTGGGGGCTGTAATCCTCAAGGGGAAGTTTCTCGCAGTTGTTGTTGCTTGTTGGTTGTTGGTTGTTGGTAGTTGCGTGTGAAACAATGAAACAATGACATGACCGCAAAAGCCATGACAGGCAACCAGACAGATAGACAGACAGACGCACGGACAGACTGATGGACAGACAGATGAACAGACAACCAGGCCTACAACTACAACTACAAAAAGTCAACTAACAATATTTAATGCCCATGAAAATCGAAAACAGAGTTCCTGTTGTGGGTTGATTGTATACGCAGAGAGGAAGGTCTACACTCAGCAAAAAGTCGAGCTGAAGTTTAGAAAATCGCTTCAATACTAGAAGTTTTTCTTGCTCTTAGAAATCAGTTTTAAATATTAGAAAAGGGTTGTGCTAAATCGAGAATCCCAATAAAAAATTCTATTATTAGAGATGTAAGGTCAGAAAAGTATAAGAGAAATCCCTGATTCCAAGAAAGAACCCTCTCCAAAGTAAAGAAAATAGTAAGTAATTAAATCGGCTACGTTGAATATAGTTTAATGTGATAAAGAAACAAGCTAATATAAATTTTTTGATTTTTTCTGAGTGTAATTATTTGGCATATGCGCTAAAATGGGAAAATACACAGAAAAGGCAAGGGAAAATGAGAAAATAGGAAAATGAGATGCCCGTTGCCAGATGCGCTGACCAGACAAAGTCAATAATTGCAGCAGGCAGTCAGGGAGGATCTTGGTGGTGACATTGCGCGGGGGAGAGAATCAAACAAACACACTGCATTATAGTTTGTAATCGTTTTTCGATTTAATAGAGCTTCCCGAAAGGGGTTGTAACCTCACTCTTGGTTCTTTGGGGGGGGGGGGGGGGGGGGGGCGCTAGGAAATTGCGGTAAATGGAAATGTCCCGTGCAGGAAAAAAGTGCGTGCCAGCGAAGGGGATATGCCGGAATATAGACCGTGCGGCCGTATGGCAGTACGGCAGTATATGAGGGCGGTGTCCTGACACTGCTCGTCTGCTCAAAAACACTCCATGGGGACACCATTTGGGACACGAAATGAGTTTTGTGCGGAGCACTTGGCTAACACTAACACAACGACAGTATGCGACTGACAGCCGAGGCAGACAGACAACAACAACAACAACAACAATAACAGCAACAAAATCAACAACAACAACCAACTCAGGCACAAAACCCCGACCGGGTTGAGTCGCTGTTCGAGCATTTTACGCTTGGCTGGCATGTTTTGTATACCCCCTTTAAGAGTGGGTATTCGAATTTTGTATTGAAGTTTGACATCTCCAACAGCCGTCTACCTTATACCATACACTCAGACAAATGTGATTAAAGGCACTTGCTAAATACACGTTCATTAAAAAATGTATTAAACTAATAACATTGCGAAATTCAATTAAGTGCACTAATTTAAAAATTAATATAGGAAGGCATGCAAATAACAGATTTGTAACATGTTCAGCTTCCAGATATGCTAATAACTTCAAAAATGCGATTGGGAGGAAGGCACCTCAGATTTTTTTAAGGCAGTCAATTTTAAGTCGATTTGACTATTTGTGTTTAACAAAATATCCAATTGTAACTTACTCAATATAAATATTAGTAGACTTTCAACACTTGCACCAAGAATTACTCAGATGATATGTATAGTATAGCTGATAGCAATCAGATGAAAGAAGAGTTCTTGTTTGACAAACTTTTTTTACGAAGTTATCGCAGCCAAACTCATTGGTTATGATTGTGAATATTCTATAATTCTCAGCAAAATGGTGATATTGTCAATTAGAATCCGCTTTAGAGGGGTATCTAATCTTCGGCGTGCCGTATTTATTTTATTTTTCTTGGCCTTGTTGCTGTCGATTGCCATGGCGATCTGGCAAGAACCTAATCCGAGTCCGAATCCGCACGCGCCCAAATAAAAACTTGCAATTAAAGCGTATTGACCATGAGAATTTTATAATTGAATTACGAGACTAACAGCAACAACAATAAGAAGAAGAGTAACAAACAACAACAAAAAAAGGGGTTGGCCCAAACAGAAACTGACCAAACACAATTCACCATTAGGCACATCTAACAAAAGCCGTTGGGCAGTCGAGCGTAACTCCGGCACAAAGGTCAAGCCGACAGAAGGTCAGCAATTAAAGTGAGGCGAGGCTGATGTGCTGAGGGCTTAATAAATAGCCATAAGATTGGGTCGTATAGAGAGACAACAATTCTAACCCCACCCCTGTGCCGGGGGTGGATTCGCGACTGATTGCTGACCAATGGTCCGCTCTAAATTGTGTCATCTTCAGCGATCGCCCCCATCGGGTTCAAGCCAATGTCACCCTGCCTCCGACCTGCCTTTGAGCGAGCATTTAATGCGCTTACAACAGATGTTTCTGTGACAGCCAGCTTAAGGGTTGGTTGTCCTTCCTCCCTGAATGGGGCAACTTCTCTATTCTCTACCACTCTACCCCTGACTCTCCGTTTCTAGGCAAGAAATAAAGGCTAAATTAATTTTTCAGCTGTAAGTCAAACAAATAGCATAAGGCTAATAGTCAAGAATATCAATGGGAAACTTTTCGAGTATTTGTATTTGACTGAAATGTAACCTTGCAACTCACTTGAATAATAAAATAAATAGTTTATTTAGTTAACCTCTTTTTATAATTTATTGAAAAGTTATAAAATTTTGTTTTGTGTAATTTGAAATGAATTTAATTATTTCCTACATGAGTTCATTTTTACGCCAATATTTAGAATCGAAATATCTCATTTATATGAAGATAAGCTCCATTTGCATCAAATGAACTGTGACAGCGTCTTAAAATAAAGCTTATTTATTATGAAGTTAGGAATGAATAAGTTAGTTATCATTGTAGCTAAATCTGCTTGCTTAAAATAGACTCTGCCAGCGTATTGACTTCCTTATTATCAATGTAGATACAAATACATCCTATAATCTATTTATGCTCTTCGAGTCACCTAATTACGCAGCGTGAGATAAAAATAGCGGAAATTTATAGGAAATGTATAAGTATTTTATTTATTTAGTTGGCAGCTGTCCGGGAAGTAAAAACAGGCACTTCTCGTATTTGGGAGTTGTAGACGTGCAGCTGTTGCTGGCCAGGTAGTTAGGTAGTCAGGTAGTCACATAATCAATATGAAACAAATATATATCAATATGTTAGCAAGCCTGGACAGACAAAGGGCAACGACTAAAAGTGCGCCTCGTACGTGCTAATAAATTCATTAAACATTTATGGGGGAAAGTTGGGGGCACATGGCAAGTGCAGTGGCAATAAAACTATTAGCATAATGACAGCATTAGGTAACAGCGGCAACAGTAGCAGAAACAGCTGACGAAGCGGACAGGATGCGGGTCCTGGCAACCATAAAAAAGGCCGCATTTGTAATGCTCAGATAAATTGTTATTTTATGTGCCAATGTAATAAGCGCATTATCTGTATGTGTGTGTTTGTATGTGTGTGTGTGTGTGGCAAGTCATAGAGAAAACTAAGCACGTCTGAGCAGAAGCACGAGAAGTGCTTGAGAACGTCATTGAGATGACGCCTTGGGGACATTGAACCCTACTATTTTTCGGGTTCGCTTACTAACCCGGATCGGTTCGAAGGGGAGTCGGCTCCAGGGCGCAAAGGTGCAGACGTGGCACAGACAAAAAGTTCGCTGCATGCCACTCAAAAAATTATAAACAGTTTTTAAAAGACTTTTTTTGACAGAGTGCTGAGAATTTATAGCCAAGAACTCGAGTACGTGCTGCGGTCACGCATCCATCTTTGGCCAACCAGCAACGATGGACGCAGGATGAAGGACAGCATACACTTAATAAAGTGTTTGTTTGCGTCAGCTCCCATCCTGGGGGCCAGCCAGCAATGACTGAATCCTGTTTCTGTCAGAGCTGCGAGAACATTTCAATTTTAGCTGTCAGCCTTTTTGCAGCTGCACACAACACCAATGAAAGCATATTTTGCAAATTCAATAAACCAATTGAAATAGTTTAAATGGTTGGTTTTTATCAGAGCGAATCTATAATTAACATTACATATATCCAAATATATTATATATATATATATATATATATATTTATATATGAGAGAATGGACAGTTAGAGCTGGTAAAACACTGGGTATTGAAGTGTAGAAATTGTTTTGACTACAATGATAATGAGACAAGGGATATTTGTCATATGTTGATAAAGAATGGCTTATTGAACACTGTAAACTTTGGCAAAGGATAAGGAAATACATGATTTCATTAAATGAATCCTTAAATCCATAGTTGAGTTGAGGCATAGCTTGTTAAAAATAAGTAAAAATGACCTCAATACCTTTATTAAAAGCTGTCTGCTTATTAAGATTAATCTTTATTACATAAAGAATTATTTGTATTTTAGGAATTATTAGAAGAGCTTAAAACAAATTGCACTTTTGGAAATAGCTAATACTTTTACCTATGTCAAGGGAAATTGCTAGTTACCATTTTAAGGATATAATATAAAAATTAGAATGGTTAAGGTACTGTCAATATCTCCATCTATGCCTCTTATCAATGCCCGCTTAAGTTGTAAGTCTTGTTAGCATATTCTTCTATTTGCTAGAGTTTTGTTTCCTTTTTTGATCATATCGAAGACTGTCTTTGCAAAATTTGGCCGCAGACGATTACACATCATTACACGGGAACATTGGGAACTGAGGGCCCGGGCTCAATTGGCTGGTTTGGTCTGAAGTTTTATTTACATTAAAACATCATCAACGTGTTTATATCAACATCAAACTCATTTTACGCATCACCAAACTTTTCGTAATCCTTTGATCCGATGCAGCAAAAGGGTTGCCACAGCAAAGGAGCAACACCAAAAAAAAGCAACAAAAAAAATCAAGCCAGAGCTCATAAAAAGCTTGGCGGGCCATTTTTTCTTGTTTTTTTGAGGAGCACACACGAAAAATAAAAAAAGGACAGCCCGAGTGAAAAGGGTTCCTTGATATGCTCTGATTTTTGTTGTTGTTGCTGTTGTCAACTCAATCGTGCTGCTCCTGCTGATGTTGCTGCCTCTGCAGCCAAATAATATAAATTCGAAATAAATCAGTAAACTTTGCGAGTCGAGTGGTTGTTAATTTGAAATTTATACGAAAAACAATTTAATCGGCTAAACCAAAACATTATCCCTCGAAATGTAAACGAATCCCAGTGCACTCAATCCCTCTGTGTGTGTGTATATGTGGGTGTGTGGGTGTGTGTAAATGGGTTTGCGGGTTTATGACCTTGTCAAGGCCACTGACTGAGAGTTATTTAGGGCCTCGCCTATTGGGGTAGGTCTTTGGCTTGGCAAGTGAATTTAACACAGTTCAATAAATACACGTGGAAATTTTAAATGTGTGTGGAGCTAAATTTAATACCTATGCTGGATAAAACGAGCTCTGGGTGCCTCTCCTATTTATACCTTTTTGTTGTATAAATCACACATATTAATAAAACACATAATATTATTAATAATGCAGGGCGGCTGAACTGGATGGGTTTAAGTCGAGCACAAAAGTTTATTGGCCATATTTGTTAAATAAATTAACCGATTTTAATACAAGTTTGTTTGTTAGTACGATTGAACTTATGAATGTCATCAATATCATTTAGTATCAATCTTTAACCGAAATTTAAATGTTTGCGTTCTTCTTAATTGTAAAAACTTTAATATGTTTTTTTTTAAATATTTGTTTATCTCTTGTCTAACTTTAAATCTACCTTTTGGCATATTTCTCACATATTTCCTTAGACTTACATATTAGTTGTACATCATCAGACAATGCCATCACTTTCACTTAGTATAAATATGAAAACTAAAATTAAAATGTGCAGGCACTTCTACATTCTGACAGCATTTATATTAATGCATATTGCCATCAAGAATAACTCTCAAAATCCTTTTGTTTCGATTTAAATCAGAAAGACTTTCCTTCAAAATTTCCTTTTATATTTTTTCCTTTGATGCCATGTCTGTGTATACTATTCAATCAATTCCTACGAATATCTCCGCCAGCTCAACATGTGCCGTGACTTGGCTAAAACAACAAGAACAACATCATCATCATCATCATCGTTATCTTCATGATTATGAGTTAAGGCCACAGCAGCTCAGCTTAGCTGATGATCTACTCAGCAGCTGAGCGCTGTCAATTAGCCTATTCCTCGGTTCCGTCCGTCTATCCGTCCGTCTGTCTACCTGTCTTTTGTCTGTTGGCTGTTGGATGTTTACTCGTTTGCTTGTTCGCCTGTTCGCTTTTAGCCAACTAACAAACAATGTCAACGTCATGAAACCGCAGCCTCATTACGAAATATTTAATCATATTTAGCGTACAAAAGTGAAAAGCGCAAACGGGCGAAGAAACAAGCAACAAGGGATGCATAAGGGGAGGGGGCGGGAAAATAGAAGTGGGACGAGTAGTGAGGAAAAGGACACAATTTTAACAATACACGCTGAGAATGGAAAACCTCAGCAACCACATGCCACTGATATCACAGCTGCCTTGACAGTTAAGTAAATGAGACAAAGTGGCAATATTTTTCATATATACAATGAGAGAAAGGCCGAGAGAGAGAGAGAGAGAGAGAGAGGGGGGGGAGAGAGGGAGGAATATAAATAGAAATTACGCTTACTAGTTACACTTAGATACTCGGGTTACAGCCTTTTGTAAGTCCCGACTACACTCAAAAAAAGCACTTTGCAATTTATAAAATTGCCCTAAAAGGAAAAAACGCGCTGAAATCTTGGATTTTAACGGTATTTTTTTCTTAAATTTAATAATTTATAGTAAAACTATATTACTTTTCTTATTTTTCAGAAACATTTTCTATTATTAGGAAATACATTTCTAAAAAATTATCAATTTATGAGTAGAGTTTGCTGCGAAAACTAATTGCCCTTAAATTTGGGAAATATATATACTAAAAATGATTATTTTCGAAAAATTCAACCTGAAATCATCCTGAAACAAGCTTGCATTTTATAAATATTCTGTGTGAAAAGTGTGGCAGTGTTCAAAACTCGATTTCTCTCCTCTTTTTTTTTTTAGTGTAACTTGCAGACTAACTACTTGGTTTTGTTTGGGCGCTAAGAGTATTTGCTCGTTGGCAATAATATCAAATTGCACTTTTCTGCCAACACACACACACACACACACACATACATAGACACACACACGGACATATATCGCACAGAGAATGCATGCGGAAGATACACAAATATCTGGCAAATACAAACAAATGTGCAAACAGAAGTCGCAGGAGAAGCACAAGCCAAATAAACGGCAAACAGCGGTGGCAAGGTGTGCTGTGTGTGCAACAGAAACTGAACTGCTAACGGTTGCAGAGAGACTCTCCTTGCCTCTCTTTCCACACTCTTTCCACACTCTCTCTATCACTCTCTCTCTCTCTCGCGCGCTCTCTCTCTCTCTCACTCTCTCTCTGTGGCTTCGTAAACATCATTTAAGTCTATTTGTGCATAGGGCAAAGCCACACTGAATACAACTGAAGCGAAGCTGCCACACCGAGGAGGAGAGGAGTCTAAAAAGTGTGGAGCGTTGCAAGGGGAAGAAGAAGGTTGCCTCGTGTGCTCAGCAATTTTGCATCGTTGGCAAAGTGTGTTCAGTTATTTGATATGCGCGGTTATTTGATAACAACAGCTGCTTCACAGACTGCAACTGCAGCAACAGGAGCAGCAAACAGATGAAGAAGAGCAGAAAGCATCACAAGAAGCGCAGACAAACAGTGGATCACTGGAGGGGGTGAGTGGTTAGATTGAGGGGTGTCTGCTGCCGCCACAATGTCAATCAAAGTGTGCCACATTTACCATCTAGTTGGCTGCATTTTATTGCTGATGGTGCAATTGAATTGTTTGCTGCCTGATTGGCCAGGCCAACACAATGCAAACGTATCTCAAAGATTCTTTGGCTACATGGCCACAATAAGCACTTGAATGCAATAAATCAATAAATTCAAATGGTTGACAGCCTATGTAGAAATAACAGATAAAAGATAAACAATTTAAATTGACAGAAAATAACTAAATAAAATAAATGCTTATCGTTTGCCGAGTGTGTGGAAATACAATCTGAAAAAAATAAACTTTTCAAAGACTCGTTGAAATCAATGAGTTCTAAATTGAGTATGTGAACATAATTGGTCTACAGCGTTATTATGCAAATGAAGGTATACTTATTTTGAGTTGCCTTCGGTATAAATATTCGAAGTATAATAATAAATCTTAAATCATAAATTTTCAGAAAATGTTTCTCTAAATAGAGTATATAGATCAAATTTGTCTATAACACTTGCGTATTAATTATTAATGAAGTTCTACTTATTTCGAATTCTAGGTAGATCGCCGTAAGTTAAGTTTTCCTTATGCTGGGACCATTTTCTTCTGCTCTGAATAATGAGATACAAAAATATTTTATCTATATAAATAAAATTTCCATAATACATCTTTTCCCAATGTCTAAATATGGAATATATAAGCACAATTTGCTCTCATTGAAGTGATAAATAAGTCTCTATGCTATTAGCAATTTACTGCGTACAGCTTTAAGTTTTAACTGTGTTTTTAAAGATTTCTAAACAGCTTTAATCGTTGTTAAATGCTGAAAATTTAGTTTTAAATAGGAATCTTACAAAAATAAATTGCTTATAACATCTGACCTTTTTTCTAAATCTACAAATTTGGTTTTAAATTTCAATCTTACAAACATAATTTGTCTATAACATTTGACCTTTTTTGAGCAAATCAATGTTTGCTCCAATTAAGCATAGAAAAACTCAATTCTCGAAAAGCAGCACAAATTTGTTGTTTGGGTCTAGTTGCCCTTTTGTGTCTGCTGTCTTCTGTTTTCTGTTTTGTGTTTTGTGTCTTATGTATGTCAATTAAATTCAATTGAAATTAATTTAATGTTGTTATTGTTTCGCTTGTCGTTGGATATAAGACGGCGACCCAAAGCCACTTAGGGCTGGCCAAACAAAACCGAAAGTGGACAACATTCTAAGGCAATAAATAAATGGATAGACTGCCCCAAAAAAGTTGCACGTGCTTCTCGGTGATGACTCTTGTGCCACCTGAATTTCAGATGAGATTGAGTAGGAGTTTTGTGTTTGTGGCTGTGACTAACTAAGTTGAGGCTAAATTTGAAGAGCAAATATCATTTGCACTTTTGGCTTAGGGCTCGGGGCGAGCATTAGAAATGCATTTGGGCTCGTGCTGGAAGCTAAATAATTCATGCAACGTTAATGTATCTACATATATGTATATATGTATGAATAGATACACTCACAAAAAAATCTAACTGAACAAATTTTGAGTTTCAGGAAGTATTCATTCCAAGAATCAAGCTTAGCACTTCTACTTTTTAGAAATGCATAATTAAATATTAGAATTTATTCATAAAAAAACAAACAGAAAAACAGCATATTTTTTAGCAAAAGCGTTTTTTCAGTTAAAATATAATTTAATGTAAGTTGTAGGGTGATTTTCATTTTAATATGATTTTTTCTGAGTGTATCTGTGCGTGTGTGTGTGTGTGTGTGTATGCAGTTTGATGGTCTTTATGCATGTGGAAATTTGTTTTGTTTTCGTGTTGGTTGCGTTGGCAGCTTAGCTTTTGTTTAACACATTCCGCATTCGTTTGCCTCAATCGATTGACATAGTTTAGTTCTAATGGATTTTCACGCCAGCGTTGACACAATTGCGGCAAGCAGCAGCAGTCGTAGCAGCAGCACCACACGTTGATGCCACAGCCACAGTTGTGGCACAGCTGCATAGCCGCAAACTGTGCAACTTCAATGCTGGCATTTTCCTTTTTTCTTTTTTGTTATTATTAACCTAGCAAGTTTAGAGACGACAGACATACCTACAACGAAAGTGAAAGAAACAAGATTGCATTAAAGTTTCAGTTTTAGATTCAGGTTTAGTCTTAAGTTTTAACTTCTTAGTTTATAGTTTATAGTTTTTAGTTGTTGTTGCTGCTGTGCAACTATCAGTCGCTGCTACACACATAAATTTTTTTAAAGCCTAATTGCCAGGGATTATCAATAGGCTGGCGACCCCAAATAAAGACAAAGCCATGAAAACTGACTACGAAAATAAAAATCAATTTTTTGATATATTTACGAGCGGAAGAGCACTGCAGATTAAATAAAGAACTCCAATGACAGACAAACAGACACGCAGAGAGAAAAATAGAGCGAGAGAGAGAGAGAGAGAGAGAGATAGAGAGAGAGAATTGTTATCAGTTGTGCATTTGACTTGCTTTAGTTTTAATTAAAAATTTAAAGTAAATAAGCGCAAAAGAGACACAAAAATTGAGGAAAATATTTAGTTGCACAGCGAGCTTTATCGCAGCTGTAATCTGTCAGCGGGTTGCAGTGCATGCAACATTTAGGGGGCACACAAGTCGAGTTGGGGGCATGAGCAGACCCCATTGACGAATGCTGCGACACACGTTGCAGTAACAACAACAGCAACAACAACTGCTTCGTAGAAGTGCACTTGTTGCCATTGTCGTTGTTGTTGCTGCTGCTGCTGATGTGTTTAGTTATTAAAACTGACAGTTTTATTTGTCAGCAGCCAGCGACTGGGGTGTGCTGTGAGTGTGTGCACAGTTCCATCTGGAGCTCGAGGTTGGACTTGCAGCCTGTCACGCACCCAAATGCCTTATGACACTTTTTATTTTTTTTCTCGCTTCGAAATAGATGTGAATGTATTTTTCTTATTTCTTGTGCATTGCTTTTGACATGTGTCCTGAGTGCGTTCTGTTTTGTGTGTTGTGTATTGTGCGATTGCGAGTTCACTTTTTGGGGTTGAATACAATTGATTTTTTTATGCACACAAAAATAACTCTCAACTTTTAGTTTACGATTTCGAGCATTTTTCAGAACGTTTTACAAGTACAATTGAACTGCCTTGCTTTTGACATTGGCATTGGCAGGCAGTTGAATCTGGAGTTGTGCACATTTTCTGCAGAAAAAAGGCAAACCCAAAAAAAAAAAACAAAGCACCAATCAAAACTGGAATGAAAAATGCAGAATAGGAAAACCAATCAACACTTTTGTTCATAACTATAAGTTTGTGGAAATTGCATTTTGATATCAAAAATATTTGAGAATAAGTTTGATAAATACAATTGCAAAATTGTTGAAAAAATAAAACAACAATCTCGAATGATAAAATAAAAAAAGGATCAAATCAATCAACATTTTTCCATGGCTAGAAATTAATAGAAATTTTATTTTGTTAACTTGCACAAAATGCTTATTTTTTAAATTATTTTAGTATAAATTAGATGGAAGTTCTCTCAAAATAAAATCGATCAACATTTTTTCACATCCAAAAATTTGTGGAAATTTTATTTTTTAAAGAAACTTATTTTTGGAAATTATTTGGGTATAAATTAGATTAACATACCACTACGAAAATATGCAAATTAATCTTCAACAATCTGATAACATAAAAAATAGGTTTGTTGTGTGCAACTAATTTATACTCTCCACACACAATTAAAATGCTAAATGTTTGCATGTTAATTCCAGCAAAGTTTGGCCCAAATTAATTGGTTTGAGAATATCATAATTTAATGATTCTGACGAATCGAATGCCATGCCAACAAATTAGTGTCACTATTGCCCCAAAATGTATTTAACTAATGAGCTGCCCCATAAAGAAATCTAGGCGAATGCCATGAAATTGAGAAAAAAGGAAAGAGAAAACTTGTTTTTCTTTCCCAGTGATTTTTCGCACTTTTCTTGCTGGCTCCAACTCAAAAGCAAATGAATCGCGTAATATTTGTTGTCATTTGTCTATTTATGATAATTAAGGTTTGACATTTTTATGATATTAATTAATTTGATGGCGATGCCGAAGTGTGAAAAGAAATGCAGAGCCAGACCCTTCAAAATTACCCCACTCCTCCACCGCTCATGCCACACGCCTCACACCTCTCTCTGCCCGTCGAGACGCCTCAACGCCAACGCGCTTCTAATTTTGTCAACGCTCGACGGATGTCGCCGGCCACAACAAAAAAAAATAAAAATTTAATAGGCCCTGCGTTGACCCCAAAAGAAAAAAAAAAACAAAAAGCAACACAAAAGCGAAAAAGCAAAAAAAGGGAATAGGTAAAAGGGAAACGGGAAAAAGGGAAGGTGAGAAAAGTGTTGTTTTTGTTGTTGCTGCTGCTGCTGCCCCACTTAATGAGAGGGTCTCCGGCATCTGTGACATTAGCGCTGATCGTCAAGCATTTAAAACTGCAGCGGGGGCGACCCGACCCGCCTCATAAAACTGACAATAAACTATGCAGATCCCCATAAAAAAAAAACAACAAAAAAGACCGAAGATAACCCAGCTGCAGTTCTGTGGCACTCGACTCGCTGAGTGCCTAAGTGCCGAAGTTTGTTTTAGTTCAAGCATTAAATTAAACAAATAAGAGCATGTTCGTTAAGCCATATCTATACCAAATACGTGTGAAGACTAGACTATATATATGGCAGCATATATATGTATATAAATTTGCCAACATAAGCTATAAAACTCTCCGAAGAGATCATAGAAAATGTTTCCAACTGCAGTTGTAGAGGCTTAGGCTGCAACTTTATTATATGTATTTGGGAATTATTTATAATAGATAATATTAATATTAAATAATAATAAAATAAATAAGAGTTCCCTCTAGACCAAACAAAGATTATATATTTATAATTTTGCCAGCATAAGCCATAAAAGTCTCTAAAGAAATCACACGAAATGTTTCCAGCCACAGCGAAAGGCTTAAGTTGCAACTCATATTTGTATGTTAGTTATGCAACATATAAATGTGCTGCAGTTGCAACTGGTGAGACTATGAGCAAATATTGTATTCAAATTTATCAAATCAAAATTCAATTTGCGCCAGCTTTAAAATCAAATTTGTGCCTGTTCCTTGGCATATGTTTCACTGCAAGAATATTACGTGGCGCACAACTAATGCACCAAATTTATGCGTTCTGAAAACTTTTTCGCCCACTCTTTTTTTAGCTTTTTTTTTGGAGGCGGGGAGGGGTTCTTTTGGCCAACTGCGAGCCACAGCCACTCAATGGAGTTGGCCAGCCGTAAGACAGGCCCAGCAATATTTTTTGGGGTTTTTTTTTGCAAAATGAGGCGCAACGAAGCGTATGACAAACAGATTTTTCTCAAACGCAAATCCGTGCGCTGAAAAGAAAAGGCAAAGAAAAAGTGTAGGAATTTCCATAAAATTAGAATAACAGCAGTGATTCTTTACCGAGCAGAGGACCCACTCCCTTCCCACCGAAAAACGAATAGGACGGACGCCAAAATTTATGAGCAGCACCAAAAAAAATATATGTAAGAAAAGAAAAGAAAACACAAAAAAAAGAGAGATGGAGACAATAAATGAGCACTGCCTCGAAAGAGACAGGAATATCGTGTAAAAAATAATTGAAGCTGAAGCAGCGACAGATTTTTTTAGACACGCAATGCCAGGGGGAAGGGGTAAGGAAAAGGGGTACGATTCGGATGGAGGGCAACCATATAAAATATGGGGACAAACTTCAAACCCTTTTCCGCATTTTCTATTTTGCCACTCCCTCGAACCCAAAGCCATTTCCCCACCCTCCTCATGGCGCCTCGACAATTTTTTTGGCACTGCTTCCTGCCTGGGTGTGTGTGATGTGTGTGCGTGTATTGTATGTTTCCTTCGGTTGTTTTCCGCGCATTTTTCATGTTGTGCACCGGCAACTTACATTAAGCCATTTATCTTGATAGTGTTTTTGTTTGTATTTTTGCTTTTACTTTAATTCATTTACAGCATTTTCCTTTGGACTGTGCAAATTGTGTGTTGTAATTTTCAAATTCAAGCCAAGCGCCAGTCCACAAATCTATATGCGATTCTTTTCCGTTTTTTTTTTTATTTTTAATTTGCCTCAAACGAGTCTGCATTCCTCTGCCAAGGGATTTAACTACATATTCCATATATTTTCCTTTTCATTTTTGCCATTTACCACATCAAATTTGTCATGCCAACTCCATCGCTTACAATTCAAATGCACTTACATTTGAAAGGTAGAACTGACTGGATATATTTTGATTTATATACGTACTATGATTTATTATTGTTGAATAATGTAATTCATCAATTTACTTGTATTTATTTAGTTCTAGCTTCTTAGTTCGATTTCATATTTGACACACATTTTATACTTTCTATCAAAAGATGAGATGCAAATCAAATCAAACTTGAGTAAAAGATTCTAAGTTTGGTCTGCATTTCATCTATTTTTATTTTGTTTAATAAGTTAATTATCTTTCCTGTTACTTAGTTTGTGTAACTGATATTTGACTTACAAATTCATTAACTTCTACATTTACTTTCGAAAGGCAATTAAATGCATTGAAGTTAGTATAGTAACTATGATTTACCTGATTTACTAAATTCTTCAACAGACTCTCAGCTTTATGAACAGTTTTATTTTAATTCTACTTAGTCAATGTTTTATTCCATTCTTAAATTTATATATTTGATAGTTAGAGTATTTAATATTCGCCATACACTTGCATTGTCCTTTGCCATCATTTGTATGTTAGTCATTTGTGGCAAATGCATTTTGCTGTGATTTTTAAACAATTTCTATTTGTTTTTGTGCACTGCTTTTCGAACTTTCAACTTTTGCTCCACGTTTTTCCATTTATTTAACCTCTTTTATTTTGGGCATTTTTTTCCTTTTTCAACTCAAACGATTTTGGTTTTGTTATATTATTGCGCCGTTTGTGGTATGTGCCGTTGGTGATATTTGGCGTTGAGAAACTTTTTTCGTTTCGCTTTTTATTTGCATTTTTTGCTTGGCTTTAGCCTTTGCTGTATTGGAATTACAACAATTTTTTTATTACTTTGCGGGTATTTTATCCAGTTTCTATTTGCTGTGCTGTGTGTGCGCGTGTGTGTGTTTTCATAAATCTCTAAATTGAGATTTATGATAGTTTTGCATATTTTAGCCATGTCCGAGAAGGGGTTTGGCGGCAACATCCGAGTGAATGGAGACTGAGACAAAAAAGGATTCAGGACGAAGTACGCAGGGCAAGGGACAAGCGTGGCTGCAACTTGGCTTCCATTTTATGAATGTGTGTGTGTGAGTGAGTTTGAAGAGCTGGATTAATAAATTAGTTTGTGGTCGAATTGTCGTTTGGCTCTTAACTTTTTGATTGCTGCCGTCGCTCGGTTATTTGGCATATGGTATGCAATTAAATATTAAAGAGTGAAAGAGAAAGATACAGAGAGTCAGAGATGTGGAGAGAGGCAGTCGAATTTGCCCCATTAGCAATTGAGGCTGCAACTTTTAAGTAATAGTCACTTTATTTATGGAACACTCAGATTGATGTGCAAGTTTTAAATATTATATTCATTTATAATTAATTTAAAGTGTTGAAACTGTTTTTGGCAGCCAATTCCAAACTATATAATCTGTATATAATTAAGAAATAAAAATAGTGATAATGAATTCACAATCTATTTACAGATTGCAAGGCTCATTCTATTTCTTATATATTAGGATTTGTATTATATGTATGTAAAGTAAGCAAAATGTAATTAGTTATTTAGTTATTTTTTCCCCAAGGCATAAGTTGTCGACTACACCTACTCGTATACACATTTAATCTGTATACTTGTAATTAACAAAAAAAAAATATATATATATATATATATAATTTTATTTATTCATTCATTTGAGATGGTTGATTTTAGAGCGTGTTAAAACTTCATTTAATTTTTATATATTTTTTCAACAACCAGCTTAAACCTTTCACTTGCTAACGCATCCATTATGCAAGCTGCATAAAAAGGTAATCTACACTTTTGCACAGCTTCTTTTAAGTAATGCTTCAACTTTTAAGTGCTTTCCAACCTCGTATTTTTTTCCATTTATTCTTTTCATTTTTGTGTGCAGAATGTTTAAACTTCAGTCCGAGTATTGAATTATTTGCCGCATTTGCATATGTTGAGGTTAACAGACAACTTGGGCCAAAAGCGAATCATGTAAATTTAAATTGCACAGCAACCCAGACTGGTCAGCATAGCCAGGCATATTATCCCGAAAGGGAACAATAAGCCAATAACCAATAATGCAGCAAATGCATTTTACAAAACTTGAATAATGAGCCTCAGACCTGATGGGGAGATAGGTATTACTGTAACTGTCTCTGGTAATCACAGATTGTGTGTGGAGAGAAGGGAATTGGAAGTGGGGGGAGGTAAGTTAAGGCCAACAACCGCAGTTAAATTTTGGCCCAAACCAAATGCCTTCTAACCGGGGTCGCCCCATTGAATCAACTCAGCCTCAGCAGTCAGTTTTTGCTCCTTTTGGGATTCCTTGCTTCCGAGCTGAATTTTAATCCCTGGCTGGAGCTTAAACAAATTTTGTGTGTGTTTGGAGCCCAAAGTGAACCCAAGCGAACAGCGTTCAGACATATGGCATAATTGTAGCTGAAACTGAAGCTCAGCCAAAAACAACAAACACACACACACACACAGCCAACACACACATACACACCTACATAGCCCTATTGTATTTGCATTAGTGTAATGCAAAGTGTTATAAGCTTTATTATGGTTACCAGTCGATCCAAAGACGACCCAAGAGCTGCCGTCTCTCTGGGCTTTGGGCTTTTGGGGTTTTGGGGCGCCTCACTTTGGGGAATTTTATGTAATGATGTGCTTAAATCCAAACCCACAAGACCCAGCAAGGACAAACTATGCCCGTTGGTGGCCGGGGCAAAGCCCAAAAATGGATTGATAATATCCCACAAATGATTAACTTGACGGAACGCTTTTCTTCTTTTTTTTTTTGCATGACTTTGCCTTTTGGGGCTACAGAATTGGTAAACTGAAATTCAGATAACTCTGCTCGCAAAATGCTAATAGTTTTTTGGGGAGCCCGCCAGATTTGTCAATCCGTCTAATGCCCTTTGTCGTGCTTTGGCTGTGGTTTGGGCTTGGGCGCTGCTACACTCGGAGAAAAATCGAACTGAATTTTGGTTTTTATTGATATTTAAAGACTTAGATAGTTATAAGGCAGACAATATTCGGACTCTACTACATCTTTCTGAATAAACTATTTTTATAAAGAGTTTAATTTTTCTAAGCATTAGGCTTGTCAATTAAGCTAATTAGAAGTGTATTACTTAATAGAAGAAAACATTTCTAAAAAAAAAATATTTAAAAAAAACACCTTTTAATTTTAAGAAGTAGGTTTTTGTGTATTTCGATATTATTTCTAAGAACTAAAACACTTTGATAGCTTTTCTGATAGAAAACTAATAGAAAAAAAGGCTTCATATAAATAAATATATATTTAAAAAGGATTTTCCAAGAAGCAGATATTTTGTATTTTTCAGGTAGATTTTTTTGCTGAGTGTAGACAAATTTGTCGTACATTTAAATCAATTGGCATTACTACACACACCGTACAGAAACCCGGAAAGTTTGAGCTGGCAGGCGAATTACATTTGATGGCCGACATATTGTTTATTGGACGGACGGATAGATGGACTAACTGGCCAAATAGACAGGGACCGGATAATGGGCTCAAAATATTTCTAACCACATTAGCTGGTAATTGTTAAAGGGTTCAGTTGCGAGAGAGGGAGACGAGACTTTATCTTATTAGCAAGTGATTTATGCAACGATGTCAATGTCATATGGTTGCCATAATTCAGAGCCGCTGAAGAAGCAGCAAACAGTGGCAGCAACGAACAGTGGCAGCAATAAATATTGTATCACATGGCATCATAAGGGAATATAATGATAAATAACCAAATCAGCGTGCGAAATGACTTCATTTCTGAAGATGCGACACATTCATATCCATACACATAATACACAATGCATAAGAAGCAACTGTGAAAAGACACAGACAGAGAGAAAGATATATATATTTATATATATGTTACGAGTGAGTGAGATGGATAGAGTGTCCAAATCGGATTGCAGAGTTTACCCCGCTCTTGATGTGTGTGCGTAAATCTTTTATCCGCATGAAACGATAATAAATCTTTGCAACAAAATATACAGATTATTAGGCGCCCCCAAACCACCTCCCCCACCCCACTCTCAGCATTGCGACAAAACATCTGGCAGCAACAGTGGCAACAACAACAACAAGAATAACATTAGATATAATCGCATACTTAGAAGTGTGATGACATTTTTTTCCACTGACTGCCAGCAGACAGCATTAGCATTATCCGATTGGCAATGGAGCATAAGCAAACAGTTTCGGCAACAATACGAAATTATATTTATATGTATATATAGATAAATATATGTATATATATATATATATATATATATATGGGAATTTAATTAAGCTCCCAAGTAGCAAACGATCATGTATGGGAATTTAATTAAACTAGCAAATAGCTGCCAGCTTTTAGATGCCTCATAAATTGTTAGACTCTCCATCAGGCATACACCGATAAGTGTGTGTGTTTGAGTGTGCGTGTGTGTTTGTGTGTGTGTGCATTTTAAATTACCTAGAAGCAGCCAAGACTGTCAGCGTTGAGGCAAAGAACACTTCAGTTGGTGGTCGCATGTGTTAAAGTGAGCAATTCCTAATTTGATTTAAATCAACTCAGCAAACAGCTCAGAAATATACCCATTACAAATGGCTAAAAAGAGTATTATGATTTTGTGATAAATAAATATAGCCCACACTTATAAAAACAATATAGAATAAGGATTGACATATTATTAATCAACTGCACACATTTCATTGAGATCGAATACGAAACAGCCAAGTTATATGCAAAAATATAATCTATAAATTCAATGTACATAAATGCCTGAGAATGTGTAAGAAAGGGATGATCAGCACCTGTGTCTTTCATAAGAAATGAGAGTACTTCCACGCAAGCTTAAATTTGAGTGTGCGAAATTTAGGAAAGAAACTGGAATCTATTCAAGAGCTGGCTGCAGGGTATTTAGTAGTCGAGCTTTTGCACCTACACCTCGCCTACTTGATTTTAAATATTCCATTCCATAAATATAAAGATTTGGCTGCTTATGTCTTAGGAGGCTTGGGCTACATTTGTGGCCAGCACAATTTGTGCCATTTTATTGCATTCAGTTGCCAGTTGCCAGTTGTCGGTTGGAGGTTTTGTGCTGAGTTAACACTATAAGGCTGCCACAAACACTTTGACACCGTGCCACATTATGATTTATGGCTGCCAACGGGCGCATGAAAGTATGCAACACGAGAACAAATAGACTTCTGAGGGGGTGACTATGTGTTAGTTGAGGAGGGGTACACTCAGAGTAAAAATGGGTAACTCAGGGTATTTTCTAAAATTATTAGAAAATATATGTCGCATTTTTAGACTTCTTATATTACTTATATTAAAATAATCAAATAGTATTATAAAATAGTTTATAAAATTCATATTATTTAAGTTTTATCATAGTGTAGAGCTGCTGCCGAAGGAATGACTTTCGGTTGTAGGCGTTGGCAGTCAACAGTCGTCGCGACTGTGGCAAATGTCGTCGGCAAGTCACTTAAAAATGGCTCAGCAAGAGGCGCATACACCACACCACGCACACCACACACCACGCACACACACACACACCACACTCAGACACACACACACACACAATATGTGCTTGGCATTGCGCCGAACTGCACTTAAAACGCAAGCCAAGCTGAGCGGCAGCTGTGAACAAAAAATAAAAACAAGAATAAAAGAATTGCAAATAATGCAGAAAAAATAAAATGTATAAAAAATAGCGAGGCGAAGCAGAAGAAGAAGAAAAAAGTCGACAAAAACCGGTTAAAGGCGGGCAGCAGCGCCCCCAACTAAAAGGCATGTCATGCTGCATGGTGCACGTTGCACGTTGCATGTGGCACAGTGTGTGTGGAGTGTGGAGTGCTATAAGCAAACAGTTTCGAGTACATTTAAAGTGTGGCACAAACAGTGGCAGCCACTTCAGCAATGCTGCCTGCCACATGAGACGTTAAGCTCAGACACATACTTGAAGGAGCTGCTCCGCCAAGGCACACTGACTTGCCACACTGGTATTGTCAGTACTTTCCACAAGTAGCACAGCTTGGCTGCAATCTTCTCTTTCAGTTTTTTATATTTTTCGCCTATGCTTGCCAATAATATTTACTAAAAAATTACACACACAAAATGCGCAACGTTGCAGAACAGCCGCCGAGCCGCCTACACTCAGAGAAAAATCACCTTCAATTTTGATAGTATGTCAACTGTAACTTGCATAATTATTCAGAAAGTATTTTACCAAAAATCAGAGTTTCTTTTTTATTTTGGGAATAATTTCTCAACAATTCAGTAAAAATTTGTTTAATTTTCAGGGTATTTTTTAAGCAACTCGGACATTAACTTTTTTATCGCTTTTATTATTACAAATATTTAAATAATATATTTCATATACTGAAATATTAGATAGATTTTGTATACTGATATAAGAGCCAAGGCATTAAATTTCATTTCTTGTTTCTGCAATTTAGAATGAATTTTTTCCTATATTTAGAAATTATTTCTACAAACAAGAAAAACTATCCACTTTTCAAGGTTATTTTTTTTTCTGTGTGTCGCTAACAATGCGCCAACAAGTGCAACAAGTGGCAACGTTGCAACAGCAGCTCGATGTTGTTGCCACTCAGCTGCTCACTTCCTTTACTAAAATTCACACTTGAAAGCGGCCACAAAACGTGGCAGCAGCCACTGCCAAAGGACTTGCGGCTCGCATATGACTGCCAAGTTGTGAGCTTGCCCCCCAACAACTCTCCCCAATCCCCTTCAAGCCCCTCCACTCTCTTGCGAGTCTCCTTCCGCTGCTTTTCCGGCCTGGCCTAAAATGCTCAACTGGGTCTTGCCCAGGCAGCAGTCGCTGTTGCCTGTGGGGCGCAACAGTTTGAATTTGCCTAAATATTTTCGGGCTAAAAGATTTCCGGCCAACTCTCCATGTGCCACATGCCACACACCTCCTCCGGAGCAGGCATAACATGAGCATAGTTTGCTAATTTTCGGAACCTAATTTGTGTCATCCTGTTGCTAAAGTTTCACAGTGTTGCAAGTTGAACAGTTGACAGTTGTCATCCTTAGTTTTGGTAAGTGCGTTAAAATGTTCGTGGATTGGATTTGGAATCTGGAATCAGGATTAGTTGAAGTTGCCTTCAGCAGTTGTTAAACTTATTGTCAGCATATCAGTAATTGGACAGAGCATAATTAGTTTGTGCTCCTCTCCCGGTCTCCTCCTCCCCCTCTCTCCTTATCTCTCTCGCTCTCAGTGGATTAAGCACAGCTCTCAACTAAATAGATAGTGTTAATGAACTGAAAATGTCACACAGCATTCAGGCAGTTGGCTGAGTAGAGAATTCAACTACACTCAACTTATTAACTCAGCTTATCAGTTGGAAAACGTGGAAAGCGTTTCTCTTGCTTAATTCTTCATTGAATTTTTCTGAGACAGAAAAAAATATGTCTAATTTCGATAGTGTTTTTATAGAGACTGAGAATTCTGAAGGGACAACAGCTTAACTCTAAGTATTTGACTCCACAAAGCAAATTTCATTACTTACTTCTGAATTTAACAAAGTTTCTTTACTTGAATAGGGGTTTCTATTTGTACTATTTAGAAATATATTTATCAGCAAAACATTTCCTGCATTTTATATATAATTTTATTTTAAGTTATTTTGAAATTATGTTTTCTGTTGGCTCCAGGAATTTCAGGTCGAGTTTTTGTCAGAGTGTCACTTGGTAATAATTTTTAATTAAAGACTTGGATTAACATTGAATAGAGTAAATAAACCAGAACAGCGATTCTCATTTTCGGCGACTTTTATTTTAGAGTGAATATTTACTTAATAATATTAATAAACTTTGCATATTTTTATTCAACTAGCTTTCTAATTTAAATTTATTTCCAGAAAGCATCAAATATTTAACATTTTCAGTGCGACTTTCATCAGAGATAGGAGTATAATATTGAATTAAAGACTTGTAGCAAAATCAAATGGAGTCCACACATATTCATACAACGTTTTGTACCCTTTAAATGACGCAACTTATTTGCTCACATTTGCACATTTATTATGCTTCCGATACACTTTCAGTATCCGGGCAATCTTTTGATTATGGCCAACAAAAAACTTTATCCGCCAATATGTCTAGCTACCTGCTCCTGGAGCTGGGCTCAAAGCACCTTATGCGAAATTGCTGAATCGTCGCAAAATCACTTTTACGATTTTGGTTTATATAGCAATAAAAAAAAAAGGAACAAGGAAAAAAGAAGGAAGGAATCTGCTCGTATTTACAATAGTTGTTGTTGTTGTTGTAGTTGCTGTGAAACTAGCGCAATACAACTGAGAAATCTCGTTGCAGACTTGCACGGCAATCTCGCCGAGATTCGCGCGATGTGGGTGAAAACTTTTGGCAGCGAGTGTAACCCACAAGCGCAATAAAATTGCATGAGCCAAACAAAGTAATTTTTATAGCGCCTGCCCAGATATACATGACAATACATATATGTGTGTCGGTGTGTGGCCTTGTGTGTGTGTGTATATTATTATACACTTAGAAAAACCGTCAAAAACTGCCTTAAATTTAGTAAATCGCCTTAAAATTCAAATCATCCTAATAAATATGAAATTTTTCTTGTTTTTAGAAAACATTTTTAAATTAATTTTTTATTTTACTAAATTTAGTTTGATTTTTCCGAGTGTATTTGCGTATGTGTGTGTGTGTGTGCTGAAACTCATACTTTTGCTTTGATTTTCTTGTGCTTTTCACATTTCCCTTAAACTTTTTTTGGCAAGTCACCGCGCGGCTTTCCGGCAATCTGTTGAGGCTGTGTTTGAGACCCGAAGGAACATTGCTTCTGCCCAAGATTTCAACGCGAAAAAGGTGGAGCTGTAGTTCAATTCGTTAACAAGCTGAGCAGTGTCTGCAGGATGGGTAGAGGGGGAGTGGGGGAATGTGTAAGCTGTGAGGGGGCATAGAGGCACCTATCCACACCGACTCAAATTTTACGCGTCGAGTTATATAAACTTTGGCATTTCATTCTGTGAATCCAAACGAGCGAGGGGGGCGGGTGTTTCGCATTGATGACGTTGCCCGATAGTCAGCATGACTGTTCAGATATATATAAACATATATATAAATATATTTGTGTAGCTACAAGATGGGTACGAGAATAAATGGCACAAGGGATATTCAGCTTGGCATCTTTTTCGATGCGCTAATTTCGCGCTGAATATTTCTGTATGGTTGTGGGAGTGAGTGTGTGTCTGTTTATGTGTGTGTGTGTGTGTGTGTTTGTGTGTGTATTGTTGTGTAAGTGTATACGTCAAGTTATTGAAAACGAATGGCGTGTGAAAAATGTGAATTACGAGCATTGGTAAAACGTTGTTATTGTTCCTTACAGCCAAAAGGATTCCTGCGCCGATTTCTGCATGACTTCGAATTATTGTTTCTTATTTGTTCTTTTTTCGGATTGTTAAAGTGAAGCTTTGATAAGAAAGACAAGCGTGCAGTGAATACGTGGTGTGTGTGTGTGTGTGTGCCATAGCTATTTATTGTTTAGGTATGGCATTAATCGGGGGCACACAAAACATACTCAGAGCATTGCTTGTGCAAAGTGCTTCAGTTTTTGTGGCAAGGAAAAATTTATATTGAATACGGTTTTTAAATCAATTTCTGTCCAAAAAACGAGTTTTCAAATTGAAATGCAGTCTTATTTACGAAGTTAAGCCATGGTTAAAAAGTTCTGATTTTTGAAATCGGATATTTTTTTAGCATGAATTTCGAGAATTATTCTTGAATTTAGTATTAATGTAAAAGTTTGATTAAGATTAAAAAGCCCTGGTTTTTGATAAACGAATACATTTTGAGAAAATTTTGGATTTATAAGGGAAAGAATTCGATATGACTCCAGTCTCAAACCCGTTATTGACCTTGGCTATTGTTATTGCCCTCAACTTTTAAACAGTTCATAGCGAGGAATGGGGAGGAATGGGGTAAGGGCGGATGGGGATGGCGGAGGGTCAGGCAGACGCCCCCACTCTGGTTGTTTATAAGCAGCTGCCGTTTAAGCATTCAACACCCGTCTAATTAACCCATACTCAATGCTCGATGTTCGTCGTCCTTTCGCTGACTCAGCTGCTATTGTTTGCAGAGTCGAAACACACACACACGCACACACACACACACACACACACATACTGGCCAACCGGTTGCGGCGCATATGTTTTTAATTATAACTATATATAAAGCCCTTCTCGTCAGCAGGCGATTTGTTTTTTAGCCTCATGTCTGGGTCTCTGTCTGGAGAACCAGACTCTCTCTATCTCGCTCTCGCTCTCCCTCTCTCTCTCTCTATTATCTCTCTTGTGTTATTTTTTATGAGGTTTGTGCTCCACATTTTTGGTTGGCTCGTTTTTGCGAATTTATGATGCGTTACATTTACAACAAACGAGACATTTTATAGCAGATCATCAATCAATTTGTCAGCTTCGCAGAAACGGCTGTGCGCACATTGACAGTTATGGAGTAGCCCCCTTGCCCCCCCCTCCCTCTTCTTGCCACGCCCCCTTCTCCCATAGCTACTCAGTGAAGGCAACGATAATTAAACATTTGGCTTGGGCAACCATAAACTTATTTATAACGCCTGGCACAGGCTATTAACTATAAGTTTATGGCACAAAACCGCTAAATGCAACAGGGCGGAGCGTATGTAGTGGAAGGGGAGACTTGGTACGGGGCGCCACTGTGCACTGAGGGTGCAAGCAGCGAGCAAGCTGTAAGTAAGGGCCAAAATAGCAAAAATGTCAAAAGCAGCAAACAAGGCACAAAGAAGTTGCCTTTGGCTTGATTGCCAGTCAACTTGGACAAGTATGCTTAACGTTGGAGAAGGGGAGAGGGTGGAGGGAAGCGACTATTACACTCGCAAAAAAAGTCACGTTCAAAAGAACTAACAATCCCAAAAATATGGTTTATTTCTTCTTTAGTTGACTTTAAACAAATAAATATATGATAAGAAAACCAATAAAATTACCTGAAAATTAGATACATTTCTTAAATATTTTCGAAAAATCTAAGCTGAAATTAAGAAGTGGAAGTCCTGGTTTTTTAAATTCAATTTTAGAAATTTTGCTTTCTGTATAATAATGTGAGTTAGCCTTGGCACCAAAAGTAGTGCGCATTTCTAAAATTCAAGGCGGTTTTATTGCAAGTGTAGCTGTGAGGGTGGCGAATAGTGCAAGCGGGAGAGTTGTAGGAAGTATTGCTTGCCAGTTTACCACATTAATTTCCGCAGCTCAGTTTTTTGCTGCTGCTGCTGTTGACTGCTAACCCACACAACAACTGTCGAATGTTGCTGGCGTGTTGGAAATGTTGCTGGCGCGCCTGTCGCGTTTTTGTTGCTCTGACAAGCACAAAATAAGCATTGAGCGATGTTGCTGCTGCCGTTGCATGCTGCTTTTTCTTCTGCTTCTATTATTTTTTTAATTTTTATTTTACTTGTCACAAAATGAAGACACATGCTGCCTTGCTGAAAGCTGTGCAAAGTAATTAGACAAATATTGTCATGTGTGTGTGTATGTGTATGTGTGTGTTGGCTCTAGTCGAGGCCAGCTACAAGCTGCAAGCTGCAAGTTGCAACCCCCAACACACACACAGCGACAACTGCTAATTGCTTCAATCAACACGTCGCCGCAGTTTTGTCGCCGTTTTGTGTTAGTTTTAACAGCAGCGGCTCCCAGCTGGGCAGACAGATAGACAGACAGACTGACAGACACGCTCAAAAAAAGAAAAAAGATCGATGTAGTTTGGAAAATAATAGCAAAACAAATAATTCTAAGATTCATAACCAAATAATACAAGTTACTTGCTCGTCTTTTATATTAGAAATATACGATAATATATTTATAAATATTTTTAAATTTAATTATTTGGATTTATAACCAATCTCAATTTGCTGTGTATAATATTAAAATACTAATTGCTTATTAATAATGCAAGCAACAAAAGAGGTAAAATTCAAGTTCAATTTCGTTGTACACATGAAAAACCACCACGAATTTTAAAAATGCAGTCTGATTTATTTCTCAGTGCAGAGAGAGTCAGCCAGACAAGAACATAAAGCAAGCGAAAAGTTTTTTTTTTTAAATATATGTTTCAAGTTGTTGGCTTTGCCAAATGTTTCCAATAAGCCACGGCCCCGCCTCCGCCTGTCTTAGCTTATTGCAAAAATTTTATACAAAATTGCCACGAAAATTGCAATAAAATTACAAATTATGTGTGCTGGAGGGGTCGGTGGAGGCGGGGCGTGGCAAAATAAAGCTGTCTGCGAGTCGCGTTAATGACAACAAATGCCCCTCTGTTGGACACCATTTGGGGCAGGCGACAAAACGCGGCTGTTTCTAATTGTTTTTAGCACTCACTCGAGGGAAGGTGTGGGGTGAGTTCTATTTGTTATTTGGGGCAGTTGAAGCTGGAGAGCGAGAGAGAGACAGAGAGAGAGAGAGAAAGAGAGCCAGTTGAAGGGCGCTTCAGTTGCAACGCGATGGCATTTAAGTTTTTGGCGAGGCAAAGTGTTAATTACAATCCGGCGACAATTTGCAAGATTTGCCACCACAACGACAAATTATTAGCAATGTGGGCACACAGCAGCAGCAGCAACAACAGAGCTTGCCACAAGAGGCACTCTGCATGCAAATTGGTTTGTGGCTTTGGGTTTGACTTGGGGCTTTGAGCAGCGGGTGTGCCGTGTCCTTAATTGAGGGGAGGGGGAGGAAGTCAAACTTGAACAATGCCAGCTTTGTCAGGTTGTCAGTGGCATGAACTTGTTTGTTGAAGGGATCTCATTAGGGTTTCCAGCACACGGAAAAACATATAGAAAATAGCACAGAATGTATACATTTATAAATTGATTTCAATTTTACCGCGATTTTTATTATATTGTACATTTTATGTTGATTTTTTCAGAGTGCAACCAACTCTACACTAAAAACATTTAATATTCAATGAAGTTAACTTGATATTCAAATCAAACAATTTACAAAATATATAGACAATAATTAAACACTAAAGTTAATTAATAGTGATCAAAAGCAATCGTTGAATACTTGGCAACAATTTGCATCTGAACACTTATCGGGCATTAGTGGCACAAATTCAGTGGCAAGTGGCACGCCCACAAAGGCGTACACAATACAACTGGCCAACATGTAGCGTTGTTAAGCAGTAATATGTACCACAACAACAACTACAACAACAACTGCAACAACACCATATTAATTTACACAATTCAATGTGGCACTTAATAGCAAAGACGTGTCAATTTCATGGCTGACAAACCGTATGAGTTGCTTATTGTTGTTGTTGCACAGACAAGAAGCCGGAAGAAGATGAAGACGATGACGGAGAAGTGCGAAGCAAGAAAGGGGCAACAAGAACACATGCATCAACCGTCCAGTCAGCGCTTATGGGAATTAATTACAGCCATCAAAAGTTATTAGGCACAATTATCACAATGTTGGCGACGTGCAACTTAACGATGATGATGACCATGCTCATGATGGCGATGACGATGATGGTGTTGCCAGTGGCATGTCGATGCGAGTGACAGCGCATTGCGACTTTGGTCAGCCAGATGAATGACAGTTGGTGACTTAACGGCATAATGCACGCAGCCAAAAAAAGGGCACTAAATTTTAGAAAATTGTAAATGAAAACCAGCAAGTTTTTCTTGTTTTTAGCAATAATTACTAAATATAAGCACTAAAATCAGAAAGACTTTCATTAAATCGACAAGCCCATTTTATTTTTTTCATATCATTCATATCAGCTATTTAAATGTTTGTACAGGTGCTGTTAAAATCTGTAAACTCAAATATTGAATAATATTATAAGCAGAAAAATAGCAAAACGCAGAATTCTTTGTTGCACATATGAAAAAGCAACCTTGAAATGAGACATATTTTTTCTATATTTTAAAAAAATCCACCACAAAATCTAGAACAGAAAAACGCATAAATTTAGTAAAAAACTTTCTCAATAAAAAGTGAGTTATGCAAGTTGCGATTTTTTTTCGCAGAGTGTATAACTGGTGGCAAGTTTGCACTGCGTCTTAATGGCCTGACTTAAGGGGCAGCAACGCGCATCAATGGGCGGCAACTTAGGGAATGAATGGGGCAAGTGGCATGCGGGCATTGAGAATGTGAAATGCCAAATGAGTTGTGCAGTTGCCGACACTTGAGACACTGACACTGCCCCTTTTTGCCTACCGGCCAATATACAACTGAAGAATATGAAGAAGCCTACAAAAAAAAAGAAACAAAGAAAAAATGAAAATACATCTAGCAAAATGCGCCATAAATTAAAACTAAATGCCGACTGCCTGTCACTGGCAGCAAACTGAAGACAGCGGCGACTGCAGCGAAGATTAACGCTCAAATTCACACACACACACACATGAGCAGAGGACACGCCCACACACACGCACACACACATACACCTACACACACACTCCACACAGGCTGGCCGAAAACAAAAGTCAGGCATTGGCCGCATGATTTACGGCCCAAAATGGAAAATTGCGCATACGCCGCGTTGCCAGCAGCCAGTAACAACAACAAAAAGGGAGATAAGGCACCAAAACACCACACAAAAAAATAAGGAAAGAAGGAAAATTGCTCATAAATTTTCACGCACTGCAAAAGCGTTCGATGCAAATAACTAAAAGTTGGCTGGCCCAAAAAAGGATTGAATACGCCAACGGCAACATTTTGGGTGGTCCCTGCGCTTGACACGCGGGCAGACACATTTGGTCATTTGTTGTTGCTGCCACTGCTTGTTGCAGCAAATTACAAAAAGCACGTCAACGCCAACGCACAATGCGGCGGACACTCAGAAAAATAAAATCACTCTAAAGATAGAAAGTTTTTCTTGTTTTTAGAAATAATTTTATATTATAAGAACATTTTTGTAAAGAACAGAAAGGCTTGGATTAAATCGACAATTCGAAAAAATGCTTTATGCTTTATTTATATTTTCTATTGTTTAGAAATGCCCTTTTAAAAAAATAAATTTGAAAATCCTGATTCTTGGCTAAATGCCGGCCCGGTTTTTATATTAAGTTTCCTTTTTCAAATTAAATAATATGGTGAGTCACTAAAGTTCAGGGTGATATTGTTTTGATGAGTGTACAGTAGACGATGACTACGACAAACATGTCACAGACTCTTGCCTCATCTTGTTAGCATTCTGTCAGCCAAGTTGTCACAGTCGATTCGTAGAGTTCGCAACAAGTTGACAGTAGTGTGGCAAGGGGCAGCATGCAACTCTGTCACGCTCAACCCAACTACTCCCTACCCCGCTCTCTCTTGTCTCGCCCACCCCTCTTTTCGTGTTTGCACGCACTTCACGTCCCACTTGACTCACATTTGGGGCAATGACAACGACGCCGACGATGTCAACTCCAACGCGCAAAATCTTTAATTGTCGCGCAATTTTCCAGTTACTGCATTTTCCTTGCCTTTGCACTCAACACCAGACTCCCCATCCCCCCTTACCCTCCCCACACCTCGCAGAGCTGCCCAATTGTTGTGGAATTCATGTATTCATTCACTTGCCACCCGGTTGCATAGTGGCACCATAATCTAACTATATATTTATATATTTCATTATATTATATTATATTAAAAGTTAACTTAAGAACATGCCAATTAAAAAAGTATTATTCGTTGAAACTATAAGTTGTAAGCCACTAAACAAACCCATCTAATATGATAAGTATATTTATGAAAATTAAATTGATATAAATAAATTTAATTTAAGTAATTGAACAACTTTTAGGCTATCTAATTTATTTTTAAATTTATTTCCTTTGCTTAAAGATGTTCTCGAATTTTGCAGCATGTCTTTTCAATTGCAAAAAGTATTCAGTAAAAAGTTAATAAATATTTTTTATTAGTATTTAACTCAAAGAAAAAGTCACACCAGGGATTAATATTTATACGTTAAAAGAGCGATATAAAGTCTAATGACTTTTCTTTTTTAATAAAAAGAAGATATATTTCTCAATAATTTGAATTTTGACTAAACTTGAATATTAACAGCAGCAAATAGCACAAATACCACTAAAAACACGAATATCTATAAAACTTAAGCATTCTTAAATATGTCAAAGTATGGTCTCTAAATTGTGGGAACTGCATTTTATTGCTCATTTGTTGTATTAAAATTATTTTTTTGGCTTAAAGTTTTTGCTGAATATTGCACAATGACTGAGAATTTATAAATAACCTTGTCAAATTTATAAATGTATATTTTCTTTATTGTCTTTCCTGAATGGTTTTAATCTACAGTAAAGATGAATATTAACAGCAGTGAATAGCACAAATACCATTCGAACATGGAAAACCATAAAATCACCTGGGTTAGTTAGAATGCTTAATGCTTAAATATGTCACGATGTCAACGTTTAGTCTCTATATAATGTGGGAACTGTACGATACTTTTATGGCCCAGACGGCTTTCAACTCAGATGCATGTCAAGTCATAAACTGGAATTAGTGGGCCATAAAAAGAGAGAGAAAGAATTCCACATTTTGAACCACTGTGCGAATGCTTTTTGGATATTCATTCATACAATTCTTGTTCTTTTTCTTCTTTATTTTTCCCATTCATTGCGGAGAGGCTGCCATGTTGCATTCATTTGGGGCATGCAACTGATATCAGGAAGAAGAAGAAGAAGAAGACGAGCGGGTCTCGCTGTGAACACTGAACAGTTAAGAGTAACTACCAATTAGGCGGGTAGCGAAAGCAATTTCAATTAAAAGAATTAATTGCGTGTGCGGCAGCCAGTTGAAGTGCAACAAACAACAGCAACAGCAACAACTACAGCAACATACAAAATGCGACGAGCAACACTTTTGCCAGCGATAAGCGCCACTTATCTAAATACATATTTACTTTTTGTGTGTGTGTGTGAAAAGTGGGAAAGTTTTTACGGCTGTATTCGCCTCAAAGTATGCAGTTGCCCGCATTCTTCGGCGGAAATAACTGCCGAATGCGGGGTACAGTTGCGGCCAAATTAATAGCACCACTACCACTTTTTCTTACGTAAATCAAAACCGCATTAGTTTTGCACTTCTTAAGTGTTAATTTTTAATATATTATTTTGTAATCCGCATATAAAGTAAATTTAGTACTTCTGCTGGAATTATTTTTAATATATAAATAAATGTATATACATAAATATAGATTAAAAAAAATATCAAATTAATTTTCATTACATTTAAATAAGTGGCAAAATGTGAAGAAAGTTATGTATTTTTTCATTCACATATTTTGTTGGAGGATATTCCGACTCCTAAAAACGTATTCATAACTTCCTTAAACTTAAACAAATTAAAAAAAAAACCTTTGAAAAGATCTCTTGTGCGGGTGGAGCTATTATCTTTTTCACAACTGTAAGTCGTTTATGTGTATTTTTTGTCTATCACATTTCAGGCGGCTTGACAGGCGCCAGCTGCACTGACACCTGTTAAGAACTTTTCCCACACACAATAACAGCAACAACAACAAAAAGAACACAAAGAACTCTTTCCGTTTCCGCTGTCGAAAGCGGCTTTCCACAGCCAGCAACAAAAAAGAAAAAAGAAAGAGATGGAAATTTGTTGTTGTAGTTGCTGCTGATGAAACCGGAACAAGTTGTACAATAGCCATAATACGTCCTGGCTAATTAGGGCCCCCACACAGATTAAAGTTGAAAGATCAAAGCTGCTAGAAACATAGCATAAACTAACAATAATACTAAGATAAACACTAAGATCGGCAACTAAACAAAAAATACCGGCGAGAAAGATGCGCAGGCACACTTAAAAAAAATCTCACCTAATTTTAGAAAATTGCTCATTACATATATGAAGTTACTAAATGAATTTATTAACTACTAAAAATGTTTGTATTTTGTGAAATTTTCAATTACTAATGCTTATTAATAATATACGCAACAAGAAAGCGATTGTTTAGAGTTAGTTGATTATAGATATTAAATGAAAATCTGAAAACTTAGACATATATTTTTTTTTAATTTTTGAGAGTTCTCAGAGTACTACTAAGGGAGTACAATTAACGGAGTAAAAACACTAATTTTTAGAAATTTACTTTCTGAATAATAAAGTGAGTTTGTGTCGAAGAATTTCTAAAATGCAGGTCGATATTTTCCCAGTGTAACTGATCATAAAATTAGTCAATCGAGTCGGGGCAACTAAAGCTTCTTCTTCTTCTGTTGCTGCTCAAATCAATGCCATCAGCAGAGATGCCATGCGACCCACTGAATAGAATGGGAAATGTACACATAAAAAAATCAAATATATTTTACGATCAACTAAGCTAAAAGCATTGTTGAGTCATGGGTTAAGCACAAGGGAGGGGGATAGGCTGGGGGATAACTGTAACGTGTAAATGTACATGTAAAATGTGACTGAAAGTCGCTCAATATTTTAATAGGAAGACAACAACAAATTGAGTCACCCACAAAATGCAAAACACACACACACAAATACCAATAAATAAATGCATATACGTACATATATATGAATGTGTTTATGCATATGTATGTGTATAACTTTACCCGGTCGCTTTATAAAAATGTTTTACGATTGCAGACACAAAGCAAGGCAAAAAAAGAAACAAAGGCGACTCGCCAACTGTTCATAAAGCGAGTTTTATTATGACATGCATGAGAGAGAGAGAGCAAAGTAAGTAAGGAAGAGGAGAGAAGAAGAAGGCGCTTTCCTTGTCGCACTCGCACTCGCACTCGCTGGCTAAAGTCAAGCCGGCATTGCATTAAGCAAAGACGTCTGTCCGTCTGGACATGTGTGGACATGAGCGTGAAGAACACATGAATAGCTGCCGGCAGCTTAATGGATATGGATATGGATATGGATATCCACTATGGATAACTATATGCATATGTATATGCATTTGTATATGTATATGTGTATGGAGCAGCAACAAACAACAATAAAGGCGACAAGGGACAAATGGAGCAAGTTTCTCGAAAATACTAATACAAATATAAATACATTTATTTTGTAAGAGTATCTTACAGTGAGTCGTAAAATGTTGTCACCCGGTTAATCGTGTAAGTGGAGAAGATGAATAATGTGAGTACAAATGAATAAGCATGAGTAGATATTCACACATAAAAAACTAGCACAATAATTATAATAAATAGATTAAATGAATATGTAAATAAAGTAAATAAGTAGTCAGATAAGATAAAATAATAATAATTAAATTGACTTACCTATTTATTTGAATGTTTATATTGATTTACTTTACTTTACTTTAGTTATTAATATAAAATAAATGATATCATAAAAAACAACTTACTTTTCACCTCTACCTATTTGCATATAAGTTGAGTATAAACCGATCAAATCGTATCTATTCAAAATCATTTATGCCAAACATCTATTCTGGCTCATCTATCTATTAATAATCAATAGCTTCGAAGAGTGTATTCAATCTTCGTTGTATCACAAAAAGAAGAGATACGCTTTTTGTGAGTTTTGCGTGTCGTTTTTCAATTTCATTATCAAGTTTTATGCATCGCATCGGTTTACTTTGGCAGCCGGAGACATCTGCGAATAAAGCCAAAGAGCTTTGCGGTGACCTTTGTGTCCTCAAAAGGGGAGCGGGAGTCATTGATTGACCCACTATATCAGTGCGTGTGTTTGTTTGTTGGCTGCTTGTTGTTGGCCCATTTAATTGAATATTGCGGCTGACCAACTCTGGACGAGGCTCATAAGCCAAATCAGCCACGCATTCAACTGCAGCAGTTGCAGTTGCCACAACAGCAGTAGTAGTAGCTGTTGTTATTGATTTTGTCTGTCTTCGATTTCAATTATAGGAAAGGGATAAAAGTTATCGATATTGAAAAATTCCTTATAAAAAAAAACAGTGTAAAACATCGCGCGGAATTTTCAATTTTTTTCATTTTCAGATTTTGAGGTGACAAACTGAAATCTACACTGTTAACTAACATTTTCGGTGTCAAAGTTAGAAAATTTGTATATTTTGACGGTGATTATCGACAATCTCCCTCTTCCACATTAAAATACATAAAGTAAGTTGTACAAAAATAGATGCCGTAGAGGCGAGCAAATTAATTAACTCATTTTTTGGGTCTCAACAGATCTTTTCTATTTATTTGTATTTTAATCAATCTAAAAAAGAGCTTATGAAAAATATTGTATATGATATCATCGAGTTGATCATTTGAGGGGAATTTAAATATTATAAGCTCTCAAAATATTCGCAGAATTTGAATCATAAATGATGACCTAATGAGCATTGAACCCAAACATAATATGAACCGCCTATAAAAATGAGCTAATCGTATTTATCCAATTCAATATTCTGATCTACCTTTTGACAATAATTTCTTAAAGACTTGCACAAATATTGTTAATAATAACACTAATTGATAGTGTTATTATATTTAGAAGATATATTTGTGGAAGATATTATAATATTTGAGATGAAGATTGTAACTTAGAATATAATATTTGTATTTATATTTATTGTTACCAATCTAGCTTAACTAAACTCGTTAGTAATGCCTGTAGTTATGCTTTCAACAATCTGACAAAACTTGAGCGACATCTGACTGCAATATCAAATAGCCCCCACAGAAGCAATCAGTCAATTTCTTGCATTTATCTGTCGGCATATCAACTCTGCTCTTTTCAAACTTTGACCTGCCTAAAAGAACAAAACTTTCTTGTTTTAAGTTCAACTTATATGAATCATCGCAGCTGAGCGCATTAGACTCAAATTGATTTTCGAGTGTTTTTCATTTGTGTGAAATAAGTTGCCCATGTTGCAGCCCATTTTTCACATGAATTTCCGTTCATTGAGCCTTCGAGGAGTGCTCGCTCAATGTGCAGTAGTTGCAACCTTTTTGGTTGCCCCTGCCACATGCCACATGCCGCTTAATAGCAGTCTAAAGCATTGTTGTTCTTGCAGTTGGCCGCACACAAAAGGAGCGATAACAACGATAACATTTTAGCACATAAATTACAAATTCATGAAAAATTTTACGCTCGTGTTGTGCATTTTTGTTGTGTTTTGTGTTGTTTGTTGCTGTTGCTGTTGCTGTTGCTGTTACTGTTGCTGATGTTGATGTTGATGTTGCTTTTGTTGTTTGTTTTCTGTTTTTGGCGGCAAATGCATTGCATGTTGCCGCTGCTGGCATTTATGTTGCTCGCCGCCAGCAACAAGCCTACACTCAGCAAAAAAGATCGAACTGAATTTCTGAAATGCGCCAATGCTAAACTCAGCTTATTATTCAGAAAGTATATTATATTATTTATTTATGATTATGACTTTTATTATTTCTTAAAATCAGAAAATGTTTCCAGTTTTCAGCAATATTACTTTTTTTCATGTGATTCATTTTCGTTTTTTTTTTTTGCTGAGTGTGTAGAAACAACAGATATATGTGTGTGTATGGGTTAGGCTTTGCCTTAGTTGTGCAGCAAAAGGTGGCAGGCAAAGGTGCAGCGCGGTCAACGCGTTATTTGCAATTCATTTCAGGAATGGGATTGCGCCTGCCACAGGCATCTGTGTTTGGCCAGATGTGAGTTTTTTTTAGTTTTTGGCAACGACTTTTTTCGGGGGCTTTATGGCTTCATTTTCATGGCGCATTGCAACCAATTTAAATGTTAATCAATTGCTGGCAAATGCGTTGAAAGTGAAATGCGTACGCAACAGAAATCGCTGCCACGAAACCAAAAAAAAAAAAAACAAAAAAAGGTGAGTTTATCAAAAGTGTGGTGACTGTCTAGTGGCAGGCAGGCAGGCAGCATGTTGTATGAAATAATAAGCGCGTGCGGAAAATGTGAATAAATAAATAATGCTGGCAAAAATGGGAAACAGCCCTGTTGACGGCGAATGGAATTTAAATCAAAATAAGTGCAACCGACGCATGCCACACCAATTTGTTTGCTTATTTTAGGGCGAAAGTTGCCGCGCCAGCGACACGCCGTATTTTAAGCCAACACTCGCACAAAAAATGGTTTCATTAGATTGACTCTTTTAAATTTTTTATAAATGTTTTCTATTATTAAGAAATACAAGTGAAAAATAATATACGAACAAAAATTGGTTAAAGGTAAAAAGGTTATTTTTATTTTTGAGAAACGATTTTTATTATTAAAAATGATCCAAAGGGACCCGCATATGGATTATGGAAATGGACGCCATGATTAGAGTGACCAGAGAAACGTATACTCAGAAAAAAGATGGCTCTGGGTTTTAGAAAAATCCAGCCTAGAAAAGCGCTGTTTTTAGAAATATGCTTTCTAAATAAACTTCAGTGCCATATTTTTTCTCAGTGAAGGCTCTAGAATATATAACTTGCCTCAGATGCCTCAGCAACAGCAGAAAAAACCACAAAATTTTGAGCATAGGCAAACAAATTTTAGTCATAGTTTAATTTATGCCTCCAGATATGCATCTACCTCCAAAAGAGGCACATTCTCTACAGTTGCAACTTAATTTGCAATACAACGCAGCATGCGCAAAAATAATGTGCAACAAAATGGAGTTGCTGCAGCCCTGGCTACTGAAGCACATCAAATGAACAGCAGTGAATAGAAAAGATTGCCAAGATGAAGTCTCCAAAACGGGAAACGAAGAAAAATGTAAAAGGAAATGATGAGAAAAATTCCAAATGGTAAAATTGCATTATGTCGATTTTGAGGATTTTTCTATTTTCGCTGGTTAAAAGGACTGCGAGCGAAAAAACAAATGAAAGCAAATAATAAATAGCTGAAAGCTGCTCAGCGGCAAGAAAAGACATAAGAATTGTCAACATTGCAGTAAAAAAAAAGCATAAAAATAAAAAGTACTTTGCATAAAGACAAGCAGCAAACATTTCGAAAGTACTTTTATTGGTTTAAGCTGCCAGCAACTTAGTCGAGCAACAGAGAGAAACTTTCGGAAACAGGTGCTACCCAAGTTGGTTAAATATTCTCTCTGCCTTTTCTTTTTCGACCACATTATAAGCTGGAAGCGAAGCGTAACTGTAGTTGTCATACAATATTTAAATATTATAATTATAACTTTATAAATACAATATTCATTTGTGTAGATTTTCTTATTTTTGATATATATTGTTTATATCTTCTATGAGACTGTTATGCATTTTACAGGTTAGCTTATAGCTTATAGCTGAGGCCAAAGTAAAGTATTTTCTATTTATTTTCGTATTCCTAGATTAGGAAATATTCTTCCCACGCCTCTTTCTAACTTCTATTCGGGTTCCTGCACTTATTTCTATTGCTATTCGCATTCCTATCGTTATTCTTAGCACTATTTGTATTCCTATTCTATTTCCTTCATATTCCTATTCCTACTCTGTATATCTTTGTAGTGAGAGTATTTCATATTTGTTTTCCTACTCCTAAAATAGGAAAAACTCTTTCTATCCTTATTCCAATTTCTACTCCTACTTCCTCTTCCTATTTGAAACTCATTGAGCTCCTAAATTTCTACGTATCGGAAGCAGAGACAACAAATTAAGTGCAATAGCTGCTCAGCTGTTCGGCTATTGCAATCGAAAGCAATATAGATATCTATATCATATTTAATGGGGACTGTGCTGCCCGCTGGTTTTTGGGTGCCAATAAATTTATAAGCCCACCCGAACAACAAAAAGTATTTTCGCACTTTAATTTTGTTTATCTCAGGGAGGAGGAGAGGCAGGAGGAGGAGGAGTTCCTTGACTCGAAGGTCGAGCTGTTGGGCTGGGCGTGTGTTTAATTGCTTGGACAATTAAAAACAATTTTGCGGAAGGCAGCCGCTCGAGCTGGGGCAATAAATTTAATTGGCCGCTGTGCCACGCCCTTTCCCCCAAAAAAGACGCCCATTTTGACTTTTGTGGGCTTCTACCTCCCCTCTCTCTCTCTCTCTCGTTATCTCTCCTTCAGTATTTTTCTCTCCCATCTCCATCTCTATCTGCAATTCCATTTCCAGCTTCATCTCCGTCTTGGGTCATTGTTTGTTTTTTTTTTGCCATTTTCGCACCTAGTGACTGGAGGTGTCTGTCGCTCTGCGTGGGGCATGCCGCAATTTATGCGGCTGTCAAATGCAACCCTGCTTGATTTTTATTGGCAGCAAACACGGAGCAACCGCCACCCACACTCGACACCCGTTGGCTTCTTTCGTGTAATTGCATTGAGCACATAAATCAATTGAATTGCATTTTCATGCGACAAGTTTGGCCAAAACCTCATCCAGCTGCCCCTGCCCCTGCCGCTGCCTCACAAACCCCTTTCTCTTTAGCTGGTCGCGCCCTTGACAGCAAGTGAGAGCCAAAAGTAGTTTTTCCTTAGAGCTGTCTTTCATCTTTTCCTTTTCCCCGTTTGCTGATGTGAAACCCTTTCAAGCATAGAATAATCAATTGAAATTGCATGCAATGCGTCAAAGCCAAAGTCCAAAGGGGAGAAACGGGCTGGGGCAGTGGTAGGGGCAAGTGGCAAATGGGGGAAAAACCAACGTCGCTGATGTGGAAGTTGAAGTCAATTCTCTGCTCTATGCTCCTGCCCCTTCCCCTTGCCGCATCCATTCATTAGTTGTGGCTTGCGGCTGCTTCCAATTTTCAAAAAATATTCCAAGTTCTGTGCACGTAGAAAGATTATCAGCAGTTCATTTGTTGCTTATCAAATTGTTTGATTAATGTTTTTATTCCAATATTTTCGTTTATTTTTATATTTATATCTATTCGACTTTAATTAATATATTTATATTGCCATATTTATAATTAATATTTTATATTTAGAATTTTATATTTTATATTTTTCTTGTTGTGAGTTCTGCGCACGATTATCAGAGCTTTATTTATTGCTCATCAGATTAAATGATTAATGTTTTTTGTTGGACCTTTTCTCATTTTGCTTATTCTATGGAAATGTCAGCAACAGTTTTTCACAGCTCAAAAGCAAGTCTTGTTATTTATATTATTTTCAGATTGTCGAGCATTTTATTGGAAAAGTTGTGTGGCGAGTTTGTGGCTTTTAACGCCCTGTTGGTTTGCTCCGATTTGCTCTGCAGGCAAGTTAGATGCCCACAAAATCATATTCTACTCATTTTACATATTCATATATATATTTTATATATTCATATATATATTCACATTCTACTCATTTATATTCATATTCATGCATTTTTCATAGGCGCTATGGCAACAAGTTGTCTGCCACAAGTTGTGACGCTGATGCCACACAAAAAAATAGATTTCACTTCTGTTGTAGATAGATGGTGAATATAGTATGCCGATAAGATCATATTAACTTAAGATACTCAAGTTGTATTTCTCTGCATATTACTCATCTCTAAACATCAAAAAAATTTTTTTTCTGCTTGGGTTTTTCTGGGCTTCCCCAAGTCAATCATGAATAAATCAATACATTTTTGACCATTTTATATATTTTAATATTGTATATTTTAAATTTCATATATATTGTATCTCTTATATTTTTAATTTTTTATTTCTTACATTTTGAATTTGAGTAGTTAATTTGAAATTTTACTTTAATAAATTTGTAATTCTCTCTAACATTTTGTACATATTTGAATCGTTTACTGCATTTAGTTTACACTAAATAGATTTCCACACATTTCGTTTCTGCTCTGCCCCATTTAAAGTGCTGACACACTTAGAAATGTGTGTTTGAGTGTGTGTGGCAAGTAAGACGCCCGCATTTGCCGCACATGATGCACATAGACACTCACTTTTACAGTCACACACACATTCAGATCTACAGGCCATTAATCAGTGAGAGCAGCTAAACAAAAGTATAACTCATCAACGCACAAATTACAAAGACAAACGATGACTGACAATGGCTAGAAAAGCTTTGTGGCACTTGCCACCACCAACACCACTTACACTGCCCACAATCCACACAAGGGGAGAGTATTTGTTAATTAAACAAATGCCGCAGTGACATGTGCACATCAGCGCATGATGACTGGCGTTTGGCGTATGCTGCATGCAACATGCAGCATCCAGCGTCATTTTGCGGTTAACTGCATCAGCAGCCCCAACACTGGAGGGCAGCAACTGGGTATGCTTCTGGATTTTTGGGGGTCTGACTAGCACACAATGTCAGTTGACACACACACATAAAAATGGTGGCGCCGCGTTGAGCGACTCCGCATGCAATTTAATTTATTTCAATTGCAGTTGAAATTATTGCGACAGGCGACAGACGATAAACTGCCGTCGCAAAGAGAAGCTTCAGCAATTTGCTTATATTTTATATTTCTGTACTTCTTTGTTAGTTGCATGCAATACAATCTACTGCTGCCGCACCTCTCCACCTACCCCCCATCAGCGACTGTGCGTAAACAAATTCTGGCGCGAAGAAAGCGTCAATTTCAATAAAGCAGATGCGTTTCGGTTCAAGCTGACAATGATCATCATCAAAACAATCAAAACAATCATAATGATGATGACGATATTGGTGATAATGATTATGAGGTTGCCTCATGTGTATTTTGGCTGCTTGCCACATCCACAGTTGCCGCGGTGTCAATGCTCACGCGCTCAAACTTGCATCGACGCGCAGCACTTGCCACATTTTGTGGCAAACTTGCTCGGGTTTCAAGCTGGAAACTAGCTCATTTTCCCAAATTAACTCAGTTTGAGGAATGGAAGCGCTTGCATCTAGTTGAGGCAGTCAAAAGTTGAGATTCCTTCGCTTAAGTGAGTTTTTCAGGGGCTGCAATATTTGAGATCCCAAATTTAGATAAGATTTAATTAATTTTAATTTTCAATGTATGTATTTTTCAGTGAACTGTTCACTTGATAAATTCTTAATTGACTTTAACTTCAGTTAACGTGACTAATAGCTTAAGAATCTTAAGAGTAGAATGCTGCGCTTATTTCACTTTTCTTTGCCACTGCACACTGGGGCAGATAGACTTCTTTATGGTACAAATTGCGAATAAATCAAAATTATAATTGATATATTTTTTGACCAATTAAATCTTAAGTATAATATTCATAAGCACTCAGGAAAAACTAGGTATTTAGCTTTGCGCATTGTTATTCTGATATGTTATAATTTGTATGTGTGGTCCGAATATTCTGCCCGTGTCGACTGATATTAGTTGACATTAAATAATTAAATAAATAGAAGCTTGTTTTATTCAGTTGTTATATATTTTTGTTGATTTGTACCACTGTGCACCGTGTGCATGTCTGATGAATACGCTGGTGTTATAAGTAGCCCGCAGCTGGGCCACCTCTGCTGCGATTGCAGCAGCAGCTCGAGTTGCCCTCTTTCCAAATATATTTAATGTAGCCATAACAAACTGCACTTGGCCTGGCCCAAACAACAGCAGCGCAGCAACTTTTGCAATGCAAGTCGCCATGGGTGGCAACTCCCCCCCAGATACTGTTGCAGTTGCAGTTGTTGCTGTTTGTTGTTGTTGTTGTTGTTGCACAGTGCGCCACAGAGTTTCAAGTGTAAATTAATTTATGAGGCATGCGGCGTCAACGGCGCCGCGCTGTTTGAGTTTGGTTTGGTTTGCTTTGGGTCAGCGATGCGCGAATAGCCATAAACATAACACCCACATACCATATATACCTCCCGCTTCCTCACTACCCTCCATATACCGCAACTGCCCCTTGCCACTTTGGCCATTTCGCAATTTGAAATGTCAGCCAAAGTGTGAAATTTCATATTGACAAATGAAGCCTGGCGCAGAGAGAGCTGCATATTTGAGCAAGCCACAGCAGTTATATATATTCTACATATACATATATACGATTTAATGATAGTCAACAATTGGGCAAGTTATAAATATGTATATATTATATATATACAGTTGCAGCTTGCAGCTAATTGTCTGAAGTTAATTATTTATTATTTTAGTTGCATTGCTTAAAAAAATAGCAAAACTTATAATTGGTTTTTTCATTCGTAATCAAAAAATGTTCTAGTTGTGCTATTATTTTGACCGCTACTGTATATATATTAATGATATATTGATAGGTCTGTAAATGTCGCACTTACCTTTTAATATGGCGATGACGAAGAGCGCAGAAATCAAATTGAAACAGGCAAACATTTTGTCCTTTTATTTGTATTTGAAACTCGTCCCGTTTAATTGTTACAAAGTCACACTGTAAAGATAAGAGCGAAAGAGAGAGAGCGAGTGAGTGATAGAGACAGAGACAGAGATATGGGGTAAGTAGAATAACAAACATGAGTTGAAATGAACAATTTGACTATTATTACACACATGTATCATCATCATAAATATTTGTTTATATTTTCTTTTGTCATTTCATTTTTTTTTTTGACAACCACGCCTCGCTTTAGATTCTACACTCAGCGAAAAAGTGGCTATGATATTTAAGTAAACGAAGTAAAATTAGAATCGTATATTTTTTCTAAAATTAGAAAAGTTTTAGCATATTAAAAATGTTTTCTAGTGCGGTTTTCTGAACGTTTGACTGAATTTTCCTAAATGTTTTCTATTATTAAAAATACATTAAATAATCACTTTTGTCTTAGAAATATACGCTTCGAATTATAAGCTGAGTTAGCTTGAATTTCTGTACGACTTTTCTAAAATTAAAAATTTTTTTTTTCAACTTTTGTTAATTATTAAGAATAGATAAAGCCTGGTCCGTAGATACATATATACTTATTGAATAATAAGCTGATTTTTATTGGGTAATTTGATACAGTTTGCTGGAATATTTAATTTTTTTCAAGTGTGGCCGTCTAGACGCCCCGTCGATGTGGCAGACACATGCAATTTGTCGCTTGTTTAGCACGCCATAATAGAGACACATAACAATTTGCCGGTTATCCCAATCCACGTTCCCAATTCCCATTCCCATTCCCCCTTCTTCCCGGTTACCTTTTCCGGCTGTAAGCCACTCCGATTTTCAGCTCACAGCAAGTGTCAAGCGGAAGCGCCACCTGTGCCGATGTCGATGTTGAAGTCGATGTTGGATGTTGTTGATGTTGATGTCGAATGTCATCATTCAAATGTCATTCGCTCACACAAATTGTTGTTTGACATGGCATGCCGCTAATCAAAATGGAACATACACCTGCACACCTGCACATACACCCATACACATATATACACACTATACATATGTCAATCAACACCACAGGCATAATACACACACACAGACAGACACACACCCATCTCTCCCATTTTCCCATGTGCAATTAAGCGCTGCAAATACGAATCGTTATTGTGGACAGCAGGGGGGAATAGTGGGGAGGGGCGCACAGGAAGTCTGAAACTATCCTCGACCACGCCCACACACACACATCACTTTTGTCATTAGTTTTGTCCATTGTCCAAGGCAAGTGAAAAACACAATCAGCAATCGAAACCCAAATTCCAAAATCAAAATCCCAAATCGACATCAGTAAAGGGAGGGGGAGAGGTTGGTGGGGGAAGGGGACTGGGGAGGGGAAGGGAGAAGGGGGTGGTGGGTTTTTCATTTTGGAAAATCACTCGTTGATTGTCATCGGTAGGTGTGACTAATTGTTGGTCATTTATCTTCGCTTTTTGTCTTCGCTTCCAGATTCTCTCTTTCTCTGCTTGCTTTTTTGGCTCCGGTTTTTCGGCTTCCATGGAATCCATGAATAATTTCCGTTCCTCTTGTTCTAGAGGGAGAAAATGGATGAGGGGAGGGGGGTGGGGGGTGAAGATTGGGGAAGGGGTCTCTTTAACTGTTTAGCTGTGAGCTGTGCCCCCAGTGGACTACTGACTGTTTGTCTAAATTAGATACATTGACCACACACAAATGCCTCTAATTGATGGGACCAGTTGCTGCTGTTCTTGACCGTCGCACAACAAATACACACACACACACACACAATTTAAGCCGGATGATTCGTACATCAATATTCATTTAGTTGAGTGCTTGCGTAATCGATACGAGCCACATTTAAATTTTGCTAAGCAATTTGCATAGTATTTAAATTTGACGGATATTTATTGTAGTCCATAGAATCTTGACTTTACTTTATTAATAAATAATTAAAGGCTCTCTTTAAGTGCCAATCAGCATTTATTGTTGTAAATAGAAAGTTGACTTTACTTTGTGAATACATAATTAAAGACTCTCTTTAAATGTTCAACTGCACATTGGAATTCATTGCTTTCTACATAAACTGGAGTTTACTTTATTAATAAATAAATAAAGACAATTTAACAGCATTGGTTCTCAATACTTATTTAATAATTAAATAAACACTCTTTTTGATAATATTACCTGCATATTAATATTTTTTATAGTCAATGAAAACATGCATTTACATTAAGAAATATGAAAAGATTAGTTTGTCATTGAAAAACATCGCTTGACTTTAATATTAAATAAGTATCTTGACTTGAAACTTGACTTTATTTAACTGTAGATTGGTATTTATTGCAGTCTATGAAAACTTATCTTTATTTTAATAAAGGTTCTATTTAAAATTGCAAAACATTTCAATGCTAAATAGAATCTGCTTCTTATTGTGCTCTAAATATTATTTATATATATTCAAGTAAATATAAAGAATCTTTTACAGTTTAGCCAAACAAGTTTAAATTTAGAAATAAATAAATAAAGATTCGCTTACACATTGCTAAGCGTAATTTTAGCCAAACAAATTTAGATAAGGGAATTACTTGTTTTCCTTTTTTCAAATATACGCTCCACTTTTAAGGCTTTCATTACAAGCTCAATACTCCCCACCCGGGAGTATTGTCAGCGTGCCACAAATGGTGGCATATTCAGCACTGCACAATTTTGATTGACAAACGCTTGGAAAGCGGCCAAATGGAAGACACTTTCAGTCACTGACAAAGACTGACAAATATTACACCCAAAATGATTGTCAAAAATTGCTCACATGCAATATTTCTGACTCGACTTGGATTTAAGCCGGGGGCCTGTTTCTATATGGTTGTTCAGAATGTGCACAGATATCAGATAACTAGCCGTAAATGCCCCAATGACTTGCAATACATGTGTAAATGTCAGATACACAGATACCATTGTGTGTGTGTGTGTGGGTGTGTGTGCGGGCAGCAACCCCTGAAAGCAAATGCTATGGTAACACTTACAAGGCCTGTGAATGTGAATTTTCCCTTGCCCTCACCTGTATTCGGGGTGTGTACACTAAGAAAAATATCAACTTAGATATACTTAAATATAGGAAGATTTCTGAAAACTGTTTTCTATTATTCTCTAAAAAGTACAAACTGAAAATGTTAGTTTGTAGAAGAAATACTTTCTACGATTCAGAAAGTAAGAAATCTTTTCTTCTCAGTGTAGTTTTTCATTTCCCTACTTGCCTATTTGCTTATTTCCTTATTTTTCACTTTTTCTCTTGCTTTCATTGTTTCTTTGTTTTTTTTTCTTAGGCCGACAGGTGCACACACACACACCCACACGTGGGTCCTTTTTCAAACTAATTTCAGCCATCAGATAGGGCGTGTATGTGAGCTAGGGGTGGTTAGGGGTGGGGAGAGGGAATTGAGTCACATTTTGCTCGCGTGTCTTGACTAATTTGCATAATTTGGCCGTTAAGTGGCGGAAAAATGTAATCGAATGAACAGATAGGCAACTAAACAACCAGCCACCCCTCCTTCCACTCACCCCTAAACACCCCCTATTTTTACTAGCTCTCCAACTGTAATTAGAACGTAACACACAGCATATTTTCTTATTTTCTTCTTCTGTTTTACTTTCTTTTCTGTTTTAACACTCACTAACTTAAATTAAAGCCAAATGAGTTTCAATGCAATTCCCCATCTGCCCCATCTACCCCCCCCACCACGTACCCCTTGGGGCAGCCCCTCAAGTGAGCAAAAGCTAACCTTTTACAGCTATTAGCCCCGTTGGCAAGTTGGGTGTCAATAAAAAAAACAATACTGCTTACATCAACTATAACAATGTCAAGATACTTTTACAATGCGCTTCATTGGTTTTTTAGTACTTTTGGGGTTTTTATTGTGACCAACCCCCGCCTTCACTCCTCCCTTCTGCTGCACATGTATATAGATATGTGAAAAAACACATTACTATGGCAGCTATGCCCCTGCCACATTTCACATTGTGTTTCACAATTGAAAATTGTGCAGAAAGTGTGCAAAGGTTCCATTTACTCTTGGCATACAATTGAAAGTGTATAATGTATCATAAATCAATACATGCAGACATATATGTATATGTAACATATATATATTTTTCTTATTTAACTTTTTTGTTAAAATTTGTCTTACTTCTACAATTTGGAGTTTAGTTTTGATCTACAGGCCAAATAGTTATCAAAAAGCTCTAGAAAATTGCCCTTACCGAGGAATTTATTTTGTTTTTGCGAATAATTTTAACGTGGAAATCGACCTCAAATCAGATTTTCAACTGTAAATTCAGCAATATTCTAGAAGTCAACCCATATTTCAAAAGACCTCGTCTTTCAAAAATCGGAACACATTTGATCAATTTATAGCTGTACAAATCAGATCATCCAATCGCCACGAGCTGAATTTTCAAATCGATTTCAAAACTGCTCAGAAGGAGAATTTGAAACAGAAGAAGAAACTCTCTCAAATGGTCCAGGGCCATAAAAAAGCTGGCAAGTTCTCAGCTAATAAACTAACAGAAATGCGCAGCTAAAAAGCTGTATAAACAAAATCGTGCTAAACTTGGCGTATATACGATTTGATACCCTCTAATTTGTTTATATTGTGCTAAATGCACAGCGAGAAGCAACAACAATAACAACAATAACAAAATAGGCAATAGCAGCAAGTGCCATAAAAAATGAACAAACAACGAGCGTATTCTTTTTGTGAATTATAAATTTATAAACTGCCAACTGTTGGGCAAAGAGAAAGAGAGAGAGGGAGAGGGGATATGGAGAGGGAAGACTGGGGAGGGTTTGAGGAGGGGGTGGGGTTGGACATGAGCAGAGAGTAGCACTACATTGGGTAAGGCTGTAAGAACACACGGAAAGAAAAATAACATTGAATTTTCGAAAATTCTTTCTTGTTTTTAGAAATAATTTCTGAATATAATAAAATATTTTTCTAGAATCAGCATTCCCAAAAATATGATACTATATTTTCTATTACTAAGAAATGCATTTCTAAAACGCAAAACAAGTAATGAAATTTATTAAATCATAATGATATGAATTTAGAAGCTATCTATGATGATTCTACTTGAAGAATCTAATAAAATACAAACAACAAATAAACTAGAGTAGAGTTGCTTGAAGAAAACATGTGTTTTCTGTATATTAAGATGAGTTTACGTTTGGCTTTGGGCAATTTTTTAGAGTGTAAAGCTTGAATATTTATGCAAACGTCAATGCAATTGAGTTTTTTGAGTTTCCAGCACTCGTATTTTATTACAACTCATGCAACACATACACACACACACACAGAATACACACACTATCTCACAGAACATATGAATTTATGGAACGTGGCAAATTGAAATGTAGTCGTTCCACGTGACGTATGAGTGATGATTCGTGTGTAAACATGCACAGCTATCTATGGTGAGTGTGTGTATGTGTGTGTGTGGGTGTGCACACTCATAGCATATGATTAGTTGATGTAACACCACTTGCTGGATTCTAAATTAGGTTGCAGCGTTCACATGGCGCCAATTCAAAAGAAAAAACACTGAAACGTTAACAAATCAAACAAGACAGAGACAGCAGTACACTGAGAAATACAACTGCCATTTCTAAAAAAAATATAAAAATATTGTATGAGCTTATAAACTATCTAATATGTTTATATGTGTGAAATCTTAAAGCACTAATGTTTAATAATTAATATAAGTATAAAAAAGCTAAAATAATATAAAATAATTACCACAAAAATCTTTTAAATATTTTAAAAAGTCCACACTTGCTGAAGAATGAAGCTGAACCATTGGTGTCAAAAAGTATAACGAAATTCGAAAATGCACGTCGTTTTTTTGCTGAGTGTATAAGCCCACTCTCCACTCTATCCGCCCTCTTCCTTACACCTTTCGATACCATCGATCTATGTGCTTGCTTATGCACATTAGAGCCACTTGAGTCTGTATGTCCATAACTGCAATGATTGACTGACTGGCTAACTGAGTGATTGACTGATTGACGTATTGTTTGCTGCACACAATTTGCCCATATTGATTTGCATTTCCCTCTCCACGAGCCCTGCCATAATTCGTTTGATTGATATGGCTTTTTAGCCAATATCATTTCAAATATATAATTTTATAAATTATTTTCGGGCGCTTCGTTTTATTGCCGCTAATTTGACTGCCAATCAATGGAAATGTTCTTTTGTTTTTTTTTCCCTTCTTCTCATTTGCCTCTAGTAGTTTTTCATACATTTTCATTGTCCCCTTTTTGTGATATTGTTTATTGGATGCCGTGTTTTTGGCGTGGCGTGTTTTCCATATGCATGTGTTATTTATTATTGCATCTGTTTATCTTGTTCTTGTTGTCGTCGTTTTGGTTGTGAATTCAGTTTGTGCATAAATTGGTTTATTTATTTCACAACAGACCCAATTATTAGCTGCATTATACAAATTCAGAGCCCATATTATTCACAATTCGATATCATAAATCGGTCAATGTATAAACTAAGCTGAGACAGAAAATCTAATAAAAGTTGCTCTTCTATTAATAGATTCATTTAATTCTTTTTGGGTTAACAGGGTGTCACAGGCAGAGCAGGGTATGAAACCGAAATTAAATTGGGTTTCGATGATGTTCCATTTTGATGTTTGGTTTTTTTGGGATAAATAATATCTCTTTTTTTGGGTTTTAAGAAATGTTTAACTTAGTGTCTGTTGCCGATCTCGATGCTAAATTTGAATCGATAAATATGCGGTTCCGATTCCAATTCCGCTATTTTTAAGCTTTTTTAGTACAGACTAAATAAATAAATAATTATGAACTTAATTTTATATTGTGTATATGTATTATGTGAATATAATGAAATTAATGTTTAGTTTTAGTTGAAATTCCTTATCTGCAACCCACTTGAAAGTTAGCCCAAGTCTTTCTAGATACTTGAAAGATCAGCTATTATTATTATTCACATATGGCGTACTATTTTTTTGACCCTGATTTCTGTATAGTCTATCCCATAAATAGCAGTCACTCATTTTGAGTAAATACTGGAATATTTACGAGTATACAACCGAAATAATACTCTTTTATCCACTTATGGGTTAGCCATCGATTTTCTAGATACTTCAAAGATCAGCACTTGAAATTCCGGCCACTTAAAATGGATGCAAGTATCTTGTTTATGATACCTTTGGTTGCCCTTGAGCAGAAGTGGAGCAGAGAGAACAGCACTTGACTAAAGTGTGAAGGGCAATAAGAAATTGAGAATTCGGAGTCAGATTTAAACAACAACAAATATAAACACTACGTTTGCCAGCAGCCATCAAGAAGCAAGAAGTGCCAAAGGTATTTCAAAATACTCGCAATAATAATACAGCCAGTTTTAAATTAAATTGTATTCTTTACATTATCATTTTTAAGTTTCTGCTGAATTATTTCATTCAGTATATTGGTTTAATTTTAAATTTAAATTTGAGTTATTATTTTCATACTTTTGTTTTGAATTTGTGGACTGTTTTTAGTATAGATGAAATAAATAAATAATAAAAAAAACTGAGGATCTGTCTAATTTTATTCAATTAATTCAATTAGTCACCAATAATTTAATATAATGTATGGACAGGGAAATTGAGAATTGGGAATCAGATTTATACAACTACAAATATATATTCAACAAAAATGCCAAAGGCATTTCGCAATATTCACAATGCTCGCCATAATAATAATCACCAGTGGAATTTTTGCATTGTTTTGTAAACTGAATATTTTATGGGGATTGCCGAATGCCAAAAATAATTTATCAAATTTCTCAACGAGCAAAATGCATTTCCATAGAAAACACAGATATATGTTCACAAATGTGTATCTGTGTGTGTGTGTGTGTGTGTGTGTGTAGGTTCAATTTAATTGCCTACATGATATTTGTCTTTCATTTTATGATTTTACATGCATGCGAGTATTTTTAATGAATTGCAATCGGAGCAGAAAACTGAAGACTCAAAAGTTTCTCTTGGAGATAAAACATTTGCAGATTTTTCGCATCAGAGCGACAGAGAGAGAGAGAGAGAGAGAGAGAGAGACAGAGACAGAGACAGAGTACATAAGTTATGCATGAAAGTATTTCATCAAGCTTTAGTTTTCAAGTTTTGCAGGCCGTTTAATAAGAAGGGAAGGCTATCAATAATGCAGTTTGGCAATCTGGCCAAAACCAAAAATCAAAATTGAAAATAATCGAAGAGGAAAGGAAAAAGAAGAGGAAGAAAGCAATGCAAATGCATAATTTAAAGTTGTCTGAACTGCTAACAAAACAAAGAAATTCTTAATTAAGGCCAAGTTAAAGATCTGACTTAAATAAATATCTTGGCTTTCTAAAATGCTGAATCATTTAACATTTTAAAAGCCGCAGATTTAGTATAACACTTTATTTGATTTCGTTTTTTTTTACTGGTTCACTTTGAATTTTATATTATTTAATTTGTAGCCTTTATTTTTAATTTCAGTTTCACCTAAAGCTCCCCATAGCTGTCTTAAAATGAAAAACAATCTAGAAATTGAGCTGTCGCTTTCAGCCAGTGTCATTTTATCATAACCACCATGTCCATCAAACAAAGGGGCCAAGATGGGGCTAAGGGCAACGGATGACGTTGCTTCAACTGCGTAAATGAGTTAACCGCAAAATGTCAACAATGCCCAACAAGCTGCCCTCTGACCCCGCCCTCTCAACTTCCCCAACCCCCGTCTGCCGCATCTGCCCCCTGAAAACCACAGACACGCACAGACAGCAAAGGGAGAAATGGGGAGAGAAACTCATATGAAGTGGAGTAGAAAGTGAGAAAAGAAGTGCAAATAAAATCAATCAATTTGTGTGGCTAGAAGAAGAAGACTTACAACTACAACAACAACAGCAATAACAAGCGGTTTTCTCTAAGTGCACAGCGACACTGAAATCTATTTGCCAGAGTGTTGAGAAAAGTTGAGAACAATTTCAAAAAAGAGTTGAAGAAATTGAGGAAGATTGAGGGAGGAAAATAAAGAGAAAGGGAGAGCGAGGGAGTGAAAGAGACGGAGAGAAGCAAAATTCACACGGCTTAGGGGACACACTTGATATGTGTGTGTGTGTTTGTGGGTGTAATTAATAAACACAACTAAAATTAAACCCAAACAACAAAAACAACTGCGAGAAAAAAAATGTTCAAGTGTCGATTGATTTAGCAGCTAAATTTTCAGTCAACGATCGATCGGTGTGTGTGCGAGTGTGCGGGTGTGCGGGTGTGTGCGTGTGTGTGTGTGTGTGTAATAACAGTCGTATTTTTGGGGAAAATTCGTGAAGACCGCAAAACATAAAAATCAATCAACACGCGCGCTTAATAGACAAAAAAGAAGAAAAGCGGCTCATCAAATGTATCTGCCAGATACGAATTCGAAATGTATCTGCAGCTGGTAAATGTATCTGTATCTTTAGCTGCGTTGAGCGATTGCCAAACTGACAAATTGCCTTTGTCTCTAATTTTAAGACAGCGCTCGTCGCCTGCTTTTCTTCTGTCTTATTTTAATTTGTCTCTTCTTTATTTTTTCTTGTTTTTGGCGTGGGAGTCGTAAAGTTTCACACGCTATTAGAATATCTCCCTCTCTCTCTCTTTCTCTCTCTCTCTCGTGTCTTATATTTTGATTTTTCGGTTTGGGCCCAATTGATTGGCGCACGTTTTGCGCGTGGCCAGACAAAAAGGGCCAAAATGTGACTGAAAAAGTTTTGCTTTTTGCGCGCATTTTTGAATACCCTGCAAGCCACTTTAAATGTGTTATAGGGTATATCGAAATGGTGCAAGGATGTGTAACATAGGCATTTTAATATTATAATAAATATTGTATAATTGATAAGATTAACTTTAATTTTAGAAAAGATTAAATGAGGAAATTTTTAAGAAATATAAAAATTCATAAAATATATAATAAATAAAATCATATAAATATATAACAGAAAGGAACTTTTCATACAGAGAGTGAAAAGCATTTATTTTAGTTTCGGAACTGGGAAACTGTATTTAAAAGAAGTAAGCAGATTTCGCAAGAGCAGAAAATCTTTCCGTTTTCAAAACGATTATCTGTAGGAATAATTAAGAGGAATAATTAGATAATTAACAGCTGTTTACAGAATATTTGCCAGTCAAACTCTCTGGCTTAGAACTGGCTTACTTTCTTTCGTGGATGCTCTCGCTGAGCAAGCACCGCAAAAAAAGGAATGCATTTAGTATTTATCTTTTTTTTGGTTTTGCTACATTTAAATATTTTGGTTTTGCATTTTTTCGTTTTTCGTTTTGCTTTTCTTTTTTTTTTGCTGTTCATCTTCAATTTTTGTTGTTGTTATTGTTGTTGTTGTGAAGAGCACTTTTGTGGGTGCTTAAAACAGCTGACAGGCCCCAACTGACAGATTGATGAATGTTGATGCTACATGCCTCAGTTGCATGCCCCTCCTTACATTATATCTTTACATGCATACATATGTATTTCATTTTTTTGTTATATTATTTTTAACAGCATTTTCAGTCTGGCGTTTTTAATGAAAATATTTGGGAAAATGCGCTATTTTCATTTGTGGCCCGTGCCAAGATTTATGGCACAAAAGAGAGGTGAATGGGCGTGGTGGAGTGGGAGAGGATTGGGGAGAGGGGTGTAAGGTGACTTGTCTTGGCCCGGTTTAAACGTGAGGTTAATTTGTTTTTTGCTGACAATTGCTGTCAATTTTATTTTATTTTGTTTCTCATTTTCAATTCCAATTTGTTTTCTTCACTTTTAATTTGATATTATTTTGTTAGAACAGATTAAATAAAATGCTTTGAATCGTTGACAATTTGGATAAATTTTGCTAAGATCAAAAGATCTTCTTCATCTGCTGCTTCCTCTTATTCGCTTGTGTGTGTGTGTGTGTGTATGAGTGCCTTGTGTATCCAATTAGTGTCTGGCACGATGGCGAGGGGAGTCGGGCGGAGTCTGTCGTGGGGTGAGGATTGTGCTACATTAAGTCAAGGGCTTTGTCTAATGTGCAAGTCATGAGCATTAACATAAAATGCTCTTGGGCAGGGTGAAGGGGGAGAGAGTGATAGGTGGGGGATTGAGGGGAGGGTGCGGCACGTTCAAGAAGGTCAAGTTGATCTGATAGGGAAACATATGGAGTCATATGTAGAGTCAACTCTATAGTGAAAACATAAATTTAAAGTTGCTGAGAATTATGAAAATTGTTCAAGTTTTTATAACAATATATATATATAATGTAGATATATATCAAATATATGTAAAGTAAAAACAAAAAAAACTCAACTTTCAAGCGATTCTTGCTTTATTTTATAGTATTCCGTGCTCGATGATTAATTGTTTAAATGTTAAGAAGAAAACGCATTTTTATTTTTAAAATTTGTTTTTCTTGTTTCCATCAGAATATCATCTCCCGTCCTATTGCACCTATAAGAGATCTATATAGATATAGTAGTCAGCACTTAATGACTTCTTCTCCAAGTACAAACAGCAAAGTAATCCGCATATTGGGTAGGGTTAGTTACGATAAACTACGAAGGGTAGTAAATAAGTAACCTTTGATCATTGAATAAATCTGTAAGAATTGGCAAAAGATCACACCATAGACACAGAAAGGGAGATGGACTTGTCTCTTATTGTAGTAGAATAATCCCACATGGCTAAGGTGTATTTAATCTTTTAGTATTTACTTTAGTTCAAATATTTTATAAAATATGTTGTTGCTATTTATTGCTTTTTAAATAAGTAAATTATTGAATAAATTGAAAATAAATAAATTAAATAGTAAATAAAAAAGAAAATATATAAATAAATGACTAAATAAATAAATAAATCTTTAAAATTCGATGTTTATCCAAAAGTGTTTTCTGTGTTAAAGGCAAATCTCAAAAATTGCAGTTGAAAACTAGTTTTCCACTCACAAATCAAGTCAGCTGTAAAAGTGTTATTATTTTGTTTATTGCTTGTATTTTCTAGCACCTTTTGTGTAGTTCTAATTGAAATCCGCGCCAGATATCATTTACTTAATGAAGATATATTCCCGCGTTGACAATTAAAATGCAAATCAGAACCAACTTTTAATAGCAAAGCTATTCGCTTTATTTTCTTCTTTCTTTTTTTGTATTCAATTTTTTATTTTTTTTTTTTTTGTTATTTATGCTTCGCTTTTGATGTAAAAGGGTTTAAAAATCTGCGCCAGCAAATTTTCTTGGACACAAAAAAATGTGTAAATAATCGAGGGAAAACACAAAGCAAAAAAGAAAGACCAAAAACAAAATTCAACTCTGTTGGAACTGTTGGAAAATCTCGCGCGGAAAAATTGGACGCATTTGCTGACCCAAAAAAGACAAATGGCCAAAAAAGAGTCTACAAAAAATATAGAGAACAAAAAAAGGGAAAAATGTTCGCATTGGGAAAACAGGAATACCATTTATGTTAGGGTGGGGGTAGGGGTTGGGGTGAGTGGAATACCCTTGTTTATTTTGATGCAAATATTTGTTTATTTTTTCGGTATGTAAATTTTGCTAAAAAGTGTGAGTTTTAATTTAATTTAAGTGGTTTTTGTATTTGTTTAATGCTAATCTAAAGCTCAACTCACCTGAGTAATTTTTTCTCCTTTTTTTTTTGATGCGGGGAATCCCTTTTGTTGTTTTTTTTTTTTGGTGTGTTGTTTATTTTATTTATTTTTTTGACTCAGATAAATGAGCGATTTAAATGCTAATTAATTGTTGGGCACAAACACACACACACAAAGCACGCGCACACACAGATACACGCATATGGTACACAGAGAGAGAGAGATAGAGTGAAAGAGATAGCAAGCAACGATTTCTGTCTCGTTTTCTAATCTCTGTTCAATTTATTGAAAGAAATGCGTTTCATTTTTACACAGCGATCGGCATTTGATTTATGTGTATTTTTCTCGAATGTCGAATTCGAATAAGAACCGTTAAACGGTCACTCACACAAACGCACAATTGTCAAGCACACAGATACAGAGCCGGTCAACATTACGATTATCACACGAAACACACGAAGCGCAGCCGAAGCCGAAACTGAATAGCTGTAAAACTGACTGATACTGGCTGGGACTGATAAACAAACAGTGTGCGTCCGCAGACAGCGGTCCGTTACAATACGCGCGTCGTTCAAGACTGACGCCTGAACTGAATCATACAAGTCGAGGCAGAGCAGCGCAGTAGCGTTCGCTCGGGTTGCTCACGACGATGAGCGTCGAACGACGCCGAACGCGGCAGTTTATGCTGCAGCCCAACAACAACATAGCCCGAATACACTGCAAACGAAGTTGTAAGCACACGAGCAGTCTGGCGCCATCTAGCGTTTACTTGCACGCACTTCACTCTTATACGTCTTATACATGTTGCAAAGGGCGCACAACACAAACATGTTCGTTGAGGGGTAGCTGCGAACAGCTGTTAACGATTGTTAACAGTTGCTATGACCTGCTAACAGTTGCTGTTAACTTCAAACATGAACGTGCCTGTCGAATCCTGCATGTAAATAATTTTTTGGCGCTTTGATGCAACCAAAAAGCTTACAACACACACACAAACATGCACACAAAGATATTTACCTAATGTGGCAGTTCCAGTTGCATCCTGCTGTAAGGATTATCAATTTGATGGGCACCTTTCGACTTTAATCGACACATTTTTTGTGGAGCAGAAGATGAAGCAGACAAAATGTCATTTTAATCATGCTAATTTTTAGGAAACTTCCTTCAAAGGATAAAGTTTTTTTTGGGATGGAATATTTAATGCAAAAACTATGCCTTTTTTTAATTTTTACATCTTTATTTATATTTATTATATATACATATTATTAGTATATTATTAGTTAAACAAATAATAAAAAATGTTTTGCTTTAATTTAAAGATTCGTTAAAATTCAAAATAACACTTAAAAGATTTAATTTTAAGTAACTAGATATTATGTAATTAATTATATGAAAATATTTAAGATTGCAGTTATTTATTTTATACCAGAAAGTTAAATATGTAATAATTAGAATTAAATATTTGAAACAACATTTACAAGATATAAAATTATTAATTATCTGAAAAGCACTTAGTTAAAATATGAATAAAAATATAAATTTGTATAAATTTTAAACTTTATAAACTCTTGCTAACGTAAACATTTTAAATATATTTCTATTAAGATCCTATGTTATTAAAAACACCAACTGCCAAGTTTTCCCCAGATAATGCTTAGCACACAAAACCCACACAAAATATTTCAACAACTGTTTTCCCTTTCGGATAAAACTCATCTTATAATAATTCCCACTTACTTCCCTGTGATAATATTTAGCGAGAAACTCTTCCTTTTTGCCGACCCAGAAGGAAACAATTATTCCTCCTCGCTGGGCGATAATATGCCGAGCAGAGCAGACCAGAGAAAAAATAACACACGCCGAACATCAATCAGAGCATTTCCGGGCCTATTTTTGGCAAGCTTCTATCTCCCTCGCACTTGTTGTTGTTGTTGTTGTGGTATGTTGTGATAGGTGTGGCACACGCCCATAAAACAATTTGGCAGTCGCATAAAAACGAAAGATAACAAATATAACACTTAATTGTATTAACAACCGGTCAGCTACCGAAGCCGAGTATAAGACCACGAGGAAGATGTAGTGGGAGCGGGAGTGGGAGTAGGAGTGGGAGGTGCATGGGGAGGGGGAGAAGACAAAGTCGTCGTTGTGTTTGCTTTAACCGTTATGCGAGTCGTACAAACAACAAGCAAATAGCCAAAGACAAAGAAAATGCCCACTGACAACAACAACAACAACAACAACAAAAGGATCAAGAAGTTCAGGAAGTGAGAATGGTTACAGTCGTACGGCGTAACCGACTGCAAAATACTCTGATACAAATAAATAACACCAACCGATAACAGGTGGCAAGGAACACAGGGTGGTTGTAGCCAAAGAATACCAATATTTTAAGGAGGTTAGTAGTAATCTATCCTTAAAAATTGTTGCAGATATATATGTATGTATATATGGAGATATAAATATGTATATATTGAAGAGTAATCTACAATCCAAGCCTTTTAACTGTAGATCATAATGTGTGGCAGATATAGACTTTTATATTTTTCGTGGCGTGGTCTGAGTTTATATGCCGACCTTTCAAGGAAATTACCAGCAAGCTACCTTCCAGAGTTAGTGGCTGTAGCCTTAAAATTGTGAGAGATTTGCAGACTTATCGATTTGCGTTTATCGATTTCAATCGATTTCCAAGCCTCAATGCTAACCTTAAGCAGACATAAGCTCGAAACCAATATACTCTTTTTGTATGTTCGGTAAAAGAGTATACCAAGGATAGAACCCTCTTCCCTACCCCCACTTCTTCACTATTCCACTACTAAGACGAAATCTGAGTCCTCACATTGATTGATGATTTTTTGACATTGTTTACTCAAAGTGAAGATGAGCAGAGACTCGAAGTCGAATTCGGACTCAAAGTCCCATTCGAACTTCGACATAAACTAGCAGAGATAACAAGTAAAAGTAGTTGAGTGAACTCGACTTCGAAATACCCTGTACGCATATTAGCATAAGACCTTACTTAACATGGTTTAAGCTGCAACATTTGTTGGCTGACTTCTTAATTGAATTTTTTACGTATTATATAAAAAAATGGTCAGCCTTCAATTTTAATTGAAATTAACCACCTGTTAAATATATTCCAAAATTGTACTCTAAAACGTTTGACACACACAAATCCATTATACCCTATTTAGCCACTTCTAATGGGTACATGGCATAACAGACGACGATTGGTTAAGGGGAGGGGTGCGAGTGAGTGTCCTTTTTTTTGAGCCGCAGAGATTTCAATATTTTTGGAGTGTGTTTGTGCTGTGTGTGTTTCCCTGGAATGCTATCAATCTCTTGCTTATTAGGGATAATATTACAATTACTTGTAAGTGAGATAAGCCAAAGACAACAACAGATAAACACCCACAAACAAAGAGAGCGCAAGAGAGAGAGCAGGAGTGGGAGAGAGTGCGTGTGTGTGGGAGGGAGACAAGAGCATAAGTGCGCTCAAGTGGGCAAAGGAATCTTTGCCTTTTCCTTTGCCGTTGCCTTTGTTCTAGCCGAGTAACTGTAACTGCATAAGTGTATGTGAGTATGCGTTTGTGTGTGTTTGTGTCTTTCTCAGTTGTAAGCAAACCAGCAGCGAAAAGAGCACATGACGAATGCGATTTTATTACTGCATTTCTTTGTAATAATATACCATATGACTCCATATACCAAAATTTATATATTGCAATGCAAACACGGAAAGATTTCTTGAATATAAATATGAAATAAAGAGTAAAATACATTTGCATGGCTTATTCCAGACTATACAACAACAAAATCCATAAAAAAATAAGAATATATAAAGCTTACTTTATCTACAGCTGACTTATGCTGTATGTTTGTCAATTATAATTAAAAGAAAATACAAAAGGACAACTAAGAATGAATTACTTTTTATGCGCTCAGAATGCATTCCGTAAAGAAGATTCATCCCTTAGTTCACTGCTGGGTTTCTTCTATCCGAGTAACTTTAAATGCCTGCTTATGCATGTGTAAGAGTGTGTTTGTGTGTGTGTGTGCCTGATGTAAACAGATATGCGGCTTAAGTGATTGACAAATTGACACATTGACAAGCGGACGACGCAGATTCTTCACTAGAAAGGCGAGCGCTATTGGAAAGCAAGCAAACGGAAAAAGCAGACTTTCTGCCTGGAATTCAGCCTGGAACTTTGGCAGTTAGCTAAGACGATTGAGAGACTTCCACTGGAAGCGATATTGCCCGGAATTATTGTCTGGAGCTTTGGCTTGGAAGTCGACCATGGAACTCTACCCTGTAATTCTGCCTTTAACTCTTGGCTGAAACAACCTGTTTCAATTTAGACATAAACTATTAACAGCTACCTGGAATGCAGCACGCAGCTGTAACGGCGACCGCCAGGAAGCCAGCTGTTCCTGCCATATTTGCTACGTTTGCCACGCGATGTCCTTGTGTCCCTTTTCTTTCCGTGCCCGCAGTTTGATGATAAATTAGAGCTAAAAAACTATAAAAAGCAGCACACACCAAAAAAAGGAAAGGAACACACACACACACAACACACACACACACAGGTGCTTCAGTTGGCTTCTTCCCCATCTTCTTCTTCCTATGCTTCTTCTGCTTTTTTATTGCTTTATTATGAGCTCGATTCGACTTCTTCTTTTTGTTTTTGTTGCTCAAAAGGGATGGACAAACGTTTACCGCTCCCCTCCTCCTCTCTCCACCCCCGCCACAATACACTGCTGCTACTACACTTCCTCCATCTCCTCCTCCTCTTCTTCTACTCGTTTATTCCTGTTTGTTATTTGTTGTCAATTGGACAGCAGGGCAAAAGTGCTGCATCATCTTCGCATCATTTTTAGTAATTTGCCAGGCATTTGGCAAGATTAGTTTAAGGATATTGGTTTGTTAATATATCTATAAATTTATTGAATTTACTTTAACTTGCATTAATATTATTGTTAATATTGATGTTATAATCATTAATATTATAATATTAATAAAATACATTTAAGATTGGACAATAATCGAATCCACAACACACATGATATCCACATATAAGATATAATTATATAGAATATTATTTTATTCAGCTGGCGGCAGCTTATTTTAAGTTGCTCAGTATTAATACTTCAAACGTGGCCATTTTATTATTTAGTCAAATCTCATCGTGGGAGATTTTGGAAGAGACTTTGAGAACTACTCTCAAGTTTCTCGGGAAACTGTAGAAAAAGACTGAAAGCGATGCTGAAAAAGAGCTGTTTATTTGGAAGAGATATGCATGAGTTATGTGCATTTGGCTCATGGCTTTGGGAACGCTTTTTTCTGGTAGATTCTCGTAGCCAATTCCCATAAAAAGGCGTCACAAAATCAATTTGCATGCCTCAGTTTCGGTTTCACTTTCCACTGGGCCACAATCGAAGTTTGTAGTAGGCCAAGTTACGGGCCAAGTCGCATTTCAACCAAGCGTTTGGGCCGCATGCGAAACTGACTACACTCAGAAAAAAATCGCACTGAATTTTATTATTTATTTAATATCAGTCTAAAACACAAAGAGAATAAAATGAAAAATATTTAGAAACAAAAAATTTTTTCTTGTATTTAGAAATTATTGCTAATAACAAGGAAAACTTTCTAAATTTGATTTCGAATTATGTTCTCTGTGTGTGGCAAGTGGCAAGTTCAACGACTTCTTTTTTGTTGGGTGCGCAAGCAACAGCGTCGATAAGCGCAAATTGGTGGCAAATTAAGCCATCAATTGCTGTTGCAGCTGTTTATATTTTGGGGGCATGCCACACAAGAAACCGCCGCCACTACCCCTGCTCCATAGCCATGGCAAACCTCAACCACATTTGACAGACGTGGCACTCAACACTTTCGGCGGCTGACAGTTACACTAATAACGACCAGTTAAGGGCAACCTGCCCCCAACCTCCCCTCCACGCCTTTGGCTGCCACATAAATAAACAGGGTCGAGCATCCTGCCACACGAGTCCTGTACGAGTCCTGTTCCTGCCTGGCATACGCTTATCAGTTTTCAATCACATTTGAAACACATTGCTATTTGTGTGTCCATAAATCAACAGGAACCTTAATCCTCAGGATCTTGTACACACACACACACACGGCAATCAACACACACACACACACACACACACTCAAATGGGAAAGTCACCTTCAAATAGATAAACATTGACAGCTTGACATATGTAGAATTCCCATTGCATTTTCTATAACACCTCTGCTGGGGGTGGGGAAAGAGGGGGAAGAAGGGGGAGTGTGTTTAGGTGTGTGTGTGTGTGTGTGTGTGTCTGGTTGGGGAAACGTGTTTTAATTTTTTATGCTGCGGCTTTCCGCTTTGAGCGATAAGCGCGAACTTTGACCAAGAATACACTCAGCTAAAAAAATTGAACTGAATTTCCGAAAATCGCTCCTAGTTTGAAATAGCCCCAAAAACTTGAAATTTATTTTTAGGAAAATATAATGTAATATAAAATAGGCAAATAAATAAATAAGAGATAACATTTCTATACAAGCTAGACAGGTTTGATCTAAATGCACCATCCCAAAAAAAAAACTGGTGATTTTTCCACATTAACAAATATTTTGTATTATGGAAACTATAATTTTGAAAAAATTCCCTTCTCAAATTCAGAAAATAGTAATGGAATTTACTGGATCGACTTTTATATTAGAGTTTATTTCTTTTAAATTAAATGAATTTTGAAAACTATCTTAAATACTTTTATATGTGAAATCTTAAAATGCTGATTTTTATCTATAAATAACAAAGGCAAAAAAGTAATCTCATTCTAGAATTGTTTGTACATATAGGAAAAATCCGGATAATTAGACAAGCTGATTGAAAAGAAAAACCCTGATTTTTAGAAACATGTATTTAATCTTTGAGTATTTCTAAAATTCAGTGCAAACTTGTTTCTGAGTGTTGAACTGCAAAAGAAATGTTCGACAACAGAATTTCTCCTATTGAGAATATGGCCAGCATCCTTTTTGGCCAATTCGGGCCATTTAGACGCAAGGCACGTTTCTGACATGGCCATAAAACAATTATGGCTCAAGGTCTCCAAGGCATTAAATATCAAAAACAATGCGATAGCTTTGAACTATTGTTATCTGAATACAGAGGCGGAGTTGGCGACCAGTGTTGAGAAATGTCCTTTTGAACCAGCTGAAAATGCTCAAACTGTACTTGATACTTTTGATCAAATTAAGTGAAAATCCAGCTAACTTTGTTAAATGTTTTCCAAGCTCAGCGGATTATATTTTAAGTACTTGTAACTAGCTTACAGGAAATCCACTTATTTTACCCATTTGAAGTCTACAAATGCCTTTTATTTGGCAAGCAACCAAAAAGAAGTTAGAACGAGCCAATTAAGAGGGCTCGACTGGCAGATACCCTGTACATAGTTGTCACATATGTCACATATATAAAAGTGTATATAATTTATATCTATTATTAGTATTATTCAATAAGGAAATGCTTTTTTTTGCTAAACAAATTCTGTGTTCATTATGGGATCTTAATGAAATTTTGACATGTGATCAACAAGATATCTGTGCATAATATAACATGTGCAAAGATATAGCCATTAATTCGATTTACACGCCAAAATACTATCAATAAACTTTCAGAGAAATGTTCGTTGCAAGAATTCTTAGTGGGTTGAGTTTTATATCAATTGAATAGATAAATCTTTACATCTGTATCTTTTGCTGCTATCGTGAATTGATAAGTGGCAAGATGGATAAATTAAAATCAATTTGAACTGAATTGGGGTAACGAGATCTTCTAATCAAAACCTAAAATCTCTCACTCTAGTAGTCTCTGAGATTGGATTTTGAATATAGAAGGACAGATTGACATGGCTATAATCGAATCGAACTTTGATGTCCACGCAGATGCCTTCTCTTGTCTGTCATATATTTCATGAAACCCTTTTTTTAAAATATATATTATTTATAAAGATAATCTATTATTACAATTTGACCTTTGCTTCGCATTCTGTGAATTATTCGATGACAGTTTATTTTCCACTTCAATGTGCAAAGATAGATCGCATGTAAAAAAGTACTTGGAAAAAATAAGTATTTGTGGCGTTGTTATGGAGACTGAAATTGTTCGTGGATCAACAATTAATGCTCATATTCAAAAAACACACACACACACAAACAATAACCATAAAAAATACAAGCAACGGTTTCCAATTAACAGAAAGGACTTCGCAAGGAGGAAAAGTGAAAATAGGGGTGGTTGTTGTTGTTATTGTTTTTGTTGCTGTTGTTGTCGTTGCTGTTGTTTGTGTTGTTTGTGTTGTTGTTGCGGCAACGCGTCGCAGCCTCCGAAATTAAGTGGAAATGAAGTGCGTACTTGAATTTCAATTGGCATGCCCCGAAAACCACTCCGCCCAGAAAACCAAAACAAAACACAAGTCGAATTCAAGCCAAGCTATAAATAAAAAATAAATTGTTTTTGTTTTATTTTCGCCTGCGTTTTGCGGTTGCTTAGGCCCAGTTAGAGTAGACGGGGCAGGCCACAAGGGGCAAGAACTCGTCTCGAAAAAGGGTTTCCCTTTTTCTTCTTTTATTTATATTTTATTTTTTTTGTATAGCTGCAAAAATTTGTTGACTAATGATTATATAACTGAATTACCATTAAGTGCCAGCCTTTAACCCCGAACTCCTCGCCAATCCCTTGCCCACTTGCCCCTTAGGGGCCTTGTGTTGCAGGCATAATTGTATAATTGTTGCCGCCTTGTTGCCATTGTGGTTGTTGTGCCCTGCTGGGCTTATTAATATTAATAAAGTTGATTAAAAGGTTTAACGAAAACTAAGTACACACTTCAGAACACTTGACATTTGTGTGTGTGTGTGTGTTCAAGTGTTTGCATACTTGCCTCAAGTGGCATGCGAATATTGCCAAAGCTACAAATATATTCCTGTCAGCTATTCTATTTAAGCTATTATGCGGATTTTGTTATTATTTTAATATTGCTGTTGCCGAAAGCTTTTTGTGGCATGCAACAAATCCAAGCACTTAACAACTCATTTCAGTTAATTTTTAAATATTATACGAACTTATTTAATAAATATAAATATGTATTTATATCAAGAACAAATTTGTATGGAATATTCAAAGTCCTATTATTTTATTTTTTTTATTTTAATATATTTATTTAATTATGTATTTATTCGTTTGAAATTATTTTTAAATAATTATTTATTTATTTAATGTCGACGAGACTCATCGAAATACAGAAAACCTAGGACATTAAATAAAATTTCATTTTCAATTAAAAAATAAAAAATATTGTTAGCACTTTTTTCTTTAATAGATATAAATATATATTCCCCCAAATTGTTATTCCTATGTTTATATATGTTATGCAATTTGATAGCATTTTTTTTTTCACAGAGTCATTCAGCAAGCTCATTATTTAAGCCATTATCATTGGTGTGTTGCATGCTACATATGTACGTGTGTCATGTGGCAGATTCCAAACACTTTTGCTTTCCCCTCAAGGACGCACGTGGCAGTGACTAGCCCAAGCCGCAGACACGCCCACACAGAAAGTGAGACACGCGACAACAACATCAACAACAAACAGGAACCATGACCAGTAACAGGAACGGGAACAGGAACAGGAACGGTAATGACTCAGCATTAGTGTCTCTCTCTGCGGGTTCAACAAACGCTGACCATCAACTAAACAAAGCAATCCAAAATTCAAGTTTATAGCCATTCCTGGTCCTCGTAATATTCCCAAGTGTGCGGGTTCATAATGTTATTGTCCACATGCAACTCGTCTGCTATATATATATATATATTTCGGGAGAGGGAAGAAGTGAGTAAACTCGCCCTCAAGCGAAAGTGAAACAGACCGATGGAAATAAACAGCGGAAACAACTCATATTTAAAGAGCGTTTCTGCATAAAAAACAAGAAAGAAATGTTATCTGAGGGACGCCGAAGCTTAAATACCCTTTGCAGATCTCTAAATTGAGCTGCAAATTGAATTATAAATTTAACAGTGAAAGCTATATATATATATAGATATAGTCCCAAGCATAGCTCAAGAGTTCAGTTAGATTTCGAGTCAAATTGAGGCTCTTCATTTTGCTAATAATTTGTCTGAGACTGCTTCTAGAATGCGTTACAAGCTCCACAACAAAATTATAATACTCTCTACAAGTGTATCGAAAATATGAAAAGAATATGCAATGTAATTGGGCATTGCATTTCTAGGGGGAGTGGCTAAAAAGAGGGGGCGGTTAGCTGGACATATGACGTGCCGACTGCGTGCAGTCTTAATTAATTTGAACACGCGAAAAAGCTGCAAATGCCAGTTGCGAGTACTCATAAATACACTCGTAATGATTCATGGCAATGCAATGCATCAAATGGCTATTTGACTTCTTTTTGACTGCACCAGGAAGTAGCAAATTGTGTGTGTGTGTGGCACATGCAACAATATTGAAAGCTGATATAAATAAACTAAGGGTTGAGTTGCAGACTCAAAACAAAAGCAAAAATAAAAAAACGAAAACGATTCAATTCTGTTGTCACATTTGGCACGCGTCTTTGAATACGCGTCGTCAGGTGCACAAATCGAACCGGAATCGAAATCGAAGAGGGAGTCGGAGTCGAAGTCGGAGACGGAGTCGGACTCCGAGACGGAGACGGAGACGGGGTTTGCCTTGAGTCTGCCTCAGTCTGAGTCGAGGTCTGTGTCTGCGTCTGTATCTGCAAATGCTGTTGTTGTTATGCCTGATTGCTTTTATTGTTGTAGTCGACGCGTTTAAACACGAACGCCTTCGCCGGAGCGTGCCCAGCCAAAGATGCCGACAACAGGCGGCTCAGACTCAGGTAGACACACTAAGAGAGTACACTCAGAAAAAACCTATCGAAAACTAGGAAGTTTTTCTTATTTGTATAAAGGCTTTTCTCAATCGATAAACGCTTAAATGTTATGCTTTCTTTTATTTATATTATTTTTTAGAAATATCTATAATTACTATTAATATTATTATGAAATGCATTTCACTAAAAGTAGAAGGGCAAATCCTCATCCTCAAGTATTGAAATTTACTGGCTAGTCTTTGATCTTAGAGTTTAGCTGTAGTCTGTTTTAGGGCAGCCTTTGTGTTAATAAATCCTAATGATTATTAATAAAATATTAGAGTTATTAGTACATATAAAAAAAACCCTCCGAAAATTATATATAATATTTATACATCTTAGAAAAATGTGCTCCTAAATTAATAAAATGTGTGTAATGTAATAAGGTGAGTTGTACACTTGGCTCCAAAAGTACGATGTTTTTCTAAGTGTAGGGGATTGTGGGTCTGGGAGTGAGGTGCAACTCTTGACTGGGAACTGGGTCTGCTTTGCATGACATCAACCGGTTGCAACTGTGTATGGACTTTAAGCGTCTGCGTATATTTTTTAAATTGATTGGAGGATTTAATTTCAGTGGCAGCTGCCGCTGTTGCTGCTGTGGCTGCCGCAGTTGCTGCCACCGTGTCCGCTGACCAGTTGAGCTAACCGAAACACCTTTGCGTCCGACTGAGAGCAGCAGGCCTGTTTCAGCTTTCAGCTAACTAAGTTAAATTGCTCTTTTTATGAGGTGCCTGCTGCTGCCTCCCTGGCTGAGGCTGTCTTTGTCTTTCTTTGCGCTTAGCATTTTGTATTTTTCATTTTGCACATGTTGTGTAATATAATCAGCTTGTTCTGCTTAGCATTTGTTGGGGTAGTGTGTCACATGAAGCGCACTCTTTTGGAGGTCAACAATGGAAGGGTTGACACAAGGAAAAGTTATCTTTGGCATGCCACTAATAAGATACCCTTGAAAAACACTTTTATTGACTTAAGCGGATTCGGGAATTAAAAGAAACTTGCATGCAGGTGCTACTCAAGTTGGCTACAAGCGAAACTGATGCATATACATTATAATTATTTATTTTTATATATATTATTGATCTGATTAACTTATAGAGTTTTGCCACTATCAACAGTTAAAATTTAAATTGTTGCCCGAACATTTTCTTAATGTGAATGTTAGAAATGTTGGGCCGAGTGGAATCAGTCTATTATTTACTATGTGTTTAGGAAAAAGGCAGATTGAGAAAAAGTAGAGCTATATGATATAGTAAACCAATCTCGATGATCTTTTGTCCAAATGGGGATCTACTTATATACCTCATAAGACCGAAGACATTTCTTTCAACAATTTAACACCCGCTTTAAGCCCATAAAAATGCTTCAATCGTGGAATAACTTATTGCTTCCTGTCTAGATCAGAATTAGGAGCAAAATTTAAAAGCTGTTAAGTCAAATGCAAATTCGATATGTGCAATAAAAATCGTTAATTGCATCTATCGCTGCTGCATAAAAATAATAATAATCATTTTCCGGTAATTAAGCCTCCGGAAATGTAGTTCAATGCAAAATCCACTGAATTAATCGCCATAATTTGAATTCATGACCCGCTCCCGTACTCGTTCTCTAGTAAACATATGAATATGCGTAATTTATACAGCTATCATATCATATATTATAGATTGAACTACGCAGCGTATTAATATCAAATTTTTTATGTTTTTAATTTTGTGTTGTTTTGTATTTTTTGTGTATATATTTCATGTTTGATTTTACCAGCTGAAATCATAAATAATCAGGACAACCCATAATTAAGCAGCACTGAATTGAGAGAGAGAGACTGCTCGACGGGAAGATACCCTACATATTATTATTATGGTGGTGCTTATAGATACTATACATAATTAATAATTGACATTCTTTATTAGAGTTCAGCGCAAAGGCAGAATAAAAAAAAACTGTATAAATGTATCTGATATATTTGGTGTTGTCTCATTATTATTTCATAATAATATACCCCTTTTGTACACAATTTTATAGAACACATTATTGCAAAGATAACAATAATCATAATCCATGCGAAACCACAAACTAATTACGATTTGGCTTTTAACATTGTTGCTCCAATTTCAAATTAATTTTATGCTTTATATAGTTTTGATTTTTATTTATATCCTTAAAAATGTGAAAAAGAAAATGTTAAATGATTTTATGCAAAATTGTGTCAGAAGCGGAAGGAAGCAACTGCCACACTATAAAGTAATTATATTATAGATAAGCTTAAGCAGACGACTTGGAGCGTCATTTTCTGTATGCATAATTAATAGAGGAAAAAAATATGCCTAAAAATGTATCAGAAAGGATATGAGAGTACTTCCAGGCAGGCTTAAATTTGAGCGTGCGGAACTTTGAAAGGAAAATTTGACAATAAAGCTAGAATATATTTAACAGCTGGGTAAATTCAAATAAAATTGAAGGCTAATCATTTTCCATATCATTAAATTTGTTCATAAAATTATAAGTTAACTCTTAGGCTAATTGGAAACAGAGTATCCGTTAGTCAAGGATACTCTACCGACTACAGGATGACTACTTATCTTTTGTATATTAATTTAGAGCTTATGCACAGCTTAAGCCGAGTGTAGTCTGCGGGGAAGGAAGGGGATTGCGGAGAGTTTCCGTTGATTACCCCAAGTGCAAATCAGGACAAAACTTAAAACATTAACGAGCCATTAACAAGTTGGGCCAATAAATTCGTATTACGGCCAATTAAAACCGAATAAAAATAGCAACAAAAGACACACGCAAAAGTACATAAATAAATTCTTTATACAAAAGGCAACAAATAAAAATAATAGAAAAGAGCAAAAAAATAAAAAATGAGCACAAATGGCCAACAAATTTCGATTAGGCAAACGGGCGAGAACATTTTGTGTTTGTCAGGCGGACTGTTCCCCTTTCTCCCTACCGCCTCCCTCCCAAACACTCATCAAGTTCACTTACACATTTGCGCCACAAAATGTTGCCGCTTGCCGCTTGCAGCACGTTGCATTGATTTATTGTGCCTGAATTAGAAGTCGGCAGATAACGAGCCACCAGCAGCCACTGGAAACTGTGAAAGCTGTGGAAGCTGTGGAAGCTGTGGAGCACTCCAGCTGCCCAGGGAGCAACAGCAGCCAAAGATGCCACCATTGGCATTGTTCTAAACGGCATTGTTGCTGCTTGTTGGTGGCCAAAGGGGGGCCAAGACTGGCGTGTGCGGTGTTGCACGTTCGGTCTCGGTTGGGGCAACTTAATACGCACGCGTAATCGTATATTTATTTAAATTTATTGCTGCCAGCTACTGTGCTCCACCAAATGAATTGAGGGGCTGCTGCGGGGGGTAGCTAGGGGACTGCTGAGGGGATCGGGGTTTAAGCTAGCATTGTTGCTGCAAGCATTTTGCACACTCAGCAAAATTTTTATAAATATCACATATAAACAAACATTTTACATAGTTTATCAAAATTCATATAGTTTAATCTAAAAAAATTATGATTTTATGGAGACAGCTAAACTCTAATATACAATCGAGAGAGGAGAATTATTATATTATTTATTTGAAAATTTATTATAATAATTACGAACGATTCTTTTTCTGAGTGCTGGGAAAATTTGCCAAGTGTCCAAAGTACTCGCTAGTCGAAGCTGGAACTTAAGTGAATTTCACTGGACCAGAAGAGAGTGCTGTCCCTCTCTCTCTGCCACTCTCTCTCTCTGCCTCTTTCTGACACACGTTTGTACGTGCAGCATAAGAAATATTCAATTAATCACAGTTTATGGTTTAGTTCAACATTTGTTGCAATTTTTCTTGCTTTACTCTTGACGCTTTATTACAATTGTTGCTTCAATTGTTGTTGCTTGTTCTTTCCCGTGTTTCCAACTTGTAAGCAATTAAATTTGTATGTGTGTAAGTGTGTGTGTGTGTATGTTGCAAGAGTGTATGTGTGTGTGTGTGTGTGTGTGCATGACTTTCAGCTTTGCTTAATTAATTGCACTCAGTGCAAAGCTTTCGAGTGCTGTCCAGTCATTGTCCAGCACATATAAGTTTTCTTCCTCTCACTCTCTCTATCTCTGTCAATCTCTATCTCTCTCCATCTCTATCCCTCTCACACTCCCTCTCTCTCTGTTAAAACCCCCTTGCTCTTATTTAAAGTCATTTGGCATTCTTGCCAAAATAGTTCGACTATGCAATGGGTTTTAATTTGACGTTAAAATTTTGTTTATTCAATTGAAATCCCAGCATTTAACACAAACTTTAATTAAGTTTTGCATTTTCTAATTAAATGTAAAGTAGTAATTTTGGCGAATTATATACCCAATTATTGTTTGTATTTAAATAGAATAAGCAATTAAATTAAATTAAAAAATAGTTATGTTGTTTAAAAATGTAATGTTGTCAAATTTATTTATTCACATAAGAGTCGACTAATTAAATTATTTTTATAGAAACACGAACGCATTAATAATGGGGAAAAATGTAATAATGAAATTGTGCAAAAATATATAATTTTTTTTAGATATAGCCATACAATTCAAACATAAACTATTCAGACATATTATTAATCAAATGTAAATATATTATGAAGATCGAATTGGAAACACAAATTGTACTTTCATATGAATGAAACTTTGTTTTTACTAGGGTATTTTATAGCCAGCGTATCTCCTACGACTCCAACTTATTTTATCTAACTATGCATTTTAATTAAAATGCCAAAGGCTCCATTTTAATATATATTCAAAAAGTATTTGTATTACCAGATTCACGCTCGATATTAATTGTAAATACTATCGATTTCATACAAATTTGATCGCATATTCTATTTAGGCCAATTTCCGTTATCAATCGTCAATCATTAATCTGCTGCACAAATTTGACCTGCATTTTAAAAATGCATTGCAATTTGCAATTACAAAATCATATTTGCATATGCGAAGCCTTTCATTTGTCACTCTCATAAATAAGCGGCAACAATTTCTCATGTAATATTTTACATATTATACGAGAGTAAATGAGCGTATTTGTTTCATACCCTGTACCACTAAGAGGGTGTATGAACACAAGTGAAACGATAAGGTCTTTCATATGATATACAAAACCCAACAATAATTCTTACACCGATCATTTCTCTGAAGAAATTATATATGTCAAGGGATTGACTATACTTTTTTAAACTTCTTTCATTTTGAATAATATTTAAAAGCTGTATTCCGAACATGTCTAAGTCAAGTGAAAATCACTTTATTACAGGGTAACTGCTAGTCTACCAGTCTCTCTATGCGAGTGCTCTTATTTTGTTTTAATATATTGACTTATTTGCAATTACATGCAATTCCGTTGCCGCATAATTCAATATAATTGAAGGCAGCGTTGAGTTGGCCAGTGTGGAAGTGAACTGTGAAGGGGAAGTGGATGGGGAAGGGGTTGCAGATGTGGAGGGGGTTGGCATTTTAGCATATGGCCGATTGGGGGATTGTGGATGCTGATGGTGCGACAAAGGCTGGCAAGAATTAATCATTATCAGCGCTGATAAGCGCATGAATTATTTTACATTTGCAGCGCATTAAAAGTGCATTAAGTGCATTAATTAATAAAAGTATAATTTCAACTTTATTGAAATACAAACAGTGTTGCAGCCATAACCCCGTCTCCCCCTCCACAACACTCTCCACACTCAGACTTTCCACTTTGTATATTTAGGTTAGTTTCCTCCATTTTCATATCGCGTTTCATGCAAATGCAACATTTAGCTTAAAAATTATGAGCCGAGAGGGAGGCAGAAAAGCATCACAAAAATGCTAAATCAGGCTGGCTAAATAGCCATTTCGTGACTTGCAGCTGAGTCTGCGCGACAGTCGCCCCATTAACGGGGCCTAATTAGAGGCAAAAAGCGAGCAAAAGGCGAGCAAAAAAAGCGAAAAAAAATCGAAGAAAAAAGAACTGCGCGCAAAATAATACAAATCACATCCAAATTTGCGAATCATGCGAGCCCCAAACGAGCTTGTCGTATTGTCCGCAGTGGGCGTGGTAGCCTCCCCCTTCTCCCCCTCAGCTAGCCTATCAGACAGCTGGCAAAAATAAGAGCAGGAAATTAGCACGTTAGCGTGATTCACGCGACAGTCGTAACAGTCTCAACCCCAGCCCCCTCGGTTCTATGCAAAATGTTTCTCTTAGTCATAGTCTTGAAGAAAATGCAATATTTTAATGTCGGGCTGATAAACTGAACTCTATTCACATGGGAACTATGAGAATTATCTGTAAGCAGTTCTTTTAAATTGTTTTTTATACACTTTCAGTTCCGGATATCTCCTTTGCGATCTGTGTTTAACAAAATAAAAAATTAAATAAAAATAGAAACTATTCACTATATATATATTATTGTGCTATCCACACTTGAACTATTAATCATCGAGATCGGACCACTATATCATATAGCTGCCATAGGATCGATCAGTCGAGAGATGATTTCTGGTATGACTATCATTTCTGTTTACCAAGCTAGCCAAACTAAACCAATTTATTAAACGTACTATTCTGCTCCTCACAATTCGATTAAAACTCATTGAGATCGAACTACTATAGCATTGTTATTCAACCAAATTCGGTCTTCTATTTCATATATAGCTTCTAGGTGAACAATCAATCGATTGCTGTAAATTTATTGTAAAATTTATATGTGGCCAATTTGACTCTGGTCTAAAAGTGTATTTTGTTTAAGATTTATAGAGTTTCTTTACAGTTATATTATTAATTACTTATTCGAATAGTGACTTAAATTATTCACATTTTATTCTCTGGCCAAGTATTTTGTTGAAGCTTGAATTAATTTAATTTACTATTTACTTGAGCTATTAGCAAATTTGCAAAGCGTCTCATTCCGGACTCGTAGCCGCAAAAACAAAATGTTAAAGCAAATTCATCAAAGCGATGATATATTGATGTGTCTGTGTCTGTATCTGTATGTGTGTGTGTGTGTGTGTGTGTGTGCAGGTGTGCCATTACGCAATTTGCACACAACGCCCTCTTATTGAATTTGTGTAAATGTTTTTCAGTTTTTTTTACTCTTTTTTATTTGCCATTTATTTTATTTTTTTTTGTTTTGCTGATGGATGACTCTGGCCATGATAAGCCTATGGTCTGTGGCCTCTCCGTCTGTCTGTCTTGCTGTCTGTTGATTGACATTAAACCAATTTCGTGTTGCATATTGATATGTTTATTGACAATTTGTGGCAGCCACTGGCAGCTCATCGTTGTTGCCAAAGTAAATCAAATTACACAAAAATGGCAAATAAAGCGGCAAAAAGGGAAAAGCGAGCTGAATGCCAACATTTGCATGGCTTTTAATTGCGCAACAAACATTTACAATTGTCTTAACTTACACACGCGGCATGCCACATTGCCCCGGCTGCCTGTACCCCTCCCCCACCCCCTCTGTCCCCGCAGCTGCCACAGCATGCCACGCATAAATTGCCATGGAAAAGTGCAAAAGTTAAGGCTCATTAATCATAAATGTGGGGCCTTTGCGTGGGTAGCCCTCAAACACCCAAGCAAAAAACCCAAACCCAACCCAAACGAAGTGTAAAAGAATAGCGAAAGAGGCAGCAGAGAGGGAGAGAGAGTGAGAGAGAGAGATAGCGATAGACAAAGTGAAGGGACAAATGGATGAGCAGGCAAAAAAATAAAGGCACGCGAATTATTTATAAAGTTTGCTGCGGCGGAAAACTGTAAATTGGTTGCCATTTATAGATACACCCCAATCAACCCAAAAAAATTTCAATTGCTATGCTCTGAATATATTATGAATATATATTCACATTTCAGTCAGTCGCTGTTGCTTTCAATCATTTGCCAAAAAGGTGCCAAAGGATGGGATAACACAAGGCAGTCGCCAGCCTTACGAATAGCACAACTTGAGAACTGAAGCATATCACTGGAATATTTATTATTATATTGGTATATAGTATTAGTCTTTATGAGTATATAGTATCCTTTTTCCAAATAATGTATAATGTATATTTATATATATATGCATAATATAGACTTATCCCTACAATATAAACTCTTTTCAGGCTGAATATTATTTGGTCCATTTTTATATATCCAAAAATATCGAATATGGATACAAGTTACAGTTTCAATTATAAAAGGGATATATTCCTATATATATATACATAAATCCAGTTTCAATACAAGCTATTTCTTTAATATACACAACTTTTTGGTTGGGAATAGCTTAATTTAAGTCAGTCGCCAATTATCTCTCATATTTAAGCACTCCCCGCTAGCACGGATATGGCCGTTTCTTGCATATATATTCACAGTGTGTTGGTCACATCGGCATTTGCTTATGGCTTATTTAGCATAATTACAGTCCATTAACTGGTCACGCGCCTCTATAGCTCCACCCTCTCATCCCTCATCCCCCGTCTAGTTTGCCATATGTTGTCAACTGGTCGCTTTATATACAATGACCAAAAATTGACACCCTCCAAACTCGTGCCTCTCTCTCTGTCTCTCCCTCTCTCTTTACCTCACTCTCTCCCTCTTTTTAGACGATTACGCTAAAAATGTAAATTTAATGAAGGTGCCGCGAAGAACATTGCCAAAGCCAACAACAACAGCAACAATATTAAGCAAAATTATTCACATCAAAAGGCCGCACAGCTGCGGCCAAGAATTTAAGGACTGCCAATGTAAAGAGAGAGAGAGAGAGAGAAGCCCATTAAAAAAGCCAACGCTAATCACTGGTCCAATAAAAAAGTCAATGAGTCTCAACATCAACAACAACAACAACAATAACCACAACAATGAAACAGAAGTTTTTCTAATTTGTTTAAAGGTTGCTGCTGCGGTCAGTTGGTCAATTTAAAGCAAATTTCCACATGACCTGCCATTGTGTGTTATTATAGCCGCCGGCAGCAGCAGCAGCAGCAGCCACAAAAGGGCCAAGATTCGATATAGCCAGGCTAAAACAAGGGGGCTGTTGAACATTTGACATTGGCTTGGTTTTTAGTCAGTTTAATTAAAATGCAAGTAGGCAATTTATATACACTTCATGTCCTTTATGTGGCTGTCGCCTGCTGGCCAACATATAAATATGTATATATGTATATTTATATACATATACATATATAGATAACGAGAGAGACAAAAGAGTGTGCAAGAGAGAGAGAGAGAGAGAGAGAGAGAGAGGACACTGGCCAGTCAGGCTGGCTGGCTGGCTGGCATTAGGCCATGGTTTCTGATTTATGTTTTTACACGCTTAAATGAACCGTGGCTGTTGCTCCTCTTTGCCTGTTCCTGGCATCAACTTGAAATTGCGTTTGTATCTGGAATAGTGGAGGAATGCAGTGGGTGTGCAGAGGGAGGAAGTAGTTGCTACAGTCCAGTCTGCCATTGAAAGTGAGCTTTGCACATGAACGAGTAAAGCTCGATGAGCGAACAAAAAATTGAAAGCGTACACCCGAAAAAAAACCCAGCTGAATTTGACATATTTGCCAAGGGTAACTCACATTATTATTCAGAAAATATTTTAAGAAAGATTCCTGTCAAAAATGGAATATATTAAAAAAAAAACATATAAATATATTTTTTATTTAATAATATTTTTTAAATTTATTTATATTAACTTCAATTAATTTCTATGTATTTATATATTTATGTTTAGATTTTTTTTTTTAAATAATAAACCTTTTCTAGTTTTGAGGGATATGTTCAGCTGATTCTCTAAAGTTCAGTGCAGTTTTTTCTGAGTGGACTGAGAGGCGGAAAATATTTTGCCACATGGCTGCTGCAAAGCCAATATGCACCGAGCTGAGTGAATCGTCGTTTGTATATCAATTGACCCAATTGGATATGGTAACACTAAGTACTTTAATGCTAAGGATCAGACCAATTATCGTTACAGTTATAAGTAAATCAACAATCAACGAGTACGCAGACAGATAAGCCCAGCTGTGCAACTAGCTAAGCTCAACTTTAAATCATTGTTGTGAAACTGAAAAGGTAAACTTAACTTTTAGAATACAACAAGTCAAATAGGAAAAATATAAAAATGACAGACAGACAGATGAATATGTCAACATCACCTCGTTCTTTGATACGGATTAAGAATATATATGCTTTATATAGTCACAGACTTCTCCCTGTATAAAAATATAAATGTAACATTCAAAATATCAAAAGCATATTTATTAATGCAAACACTTCTAAAGGCTTTCAAGCTACCAGTACAAATATAAAATAAATAAATATGCACAAATTATATTTCTATTTGCTTGGCGTATGAAACTCTTTTAAAATCACAACGCTATGACAAATTGGAAATATTTATTAGAAATGTTGCCCAAAACCAATTGAAACACGAGCTAATTTCGAGCAATTTGAATTGTGTTTTGATACATCCCAAATGGAAATGACTAAAGTTAATTAGGTATTCGCTGTATAATATTTAAAAGTAATTTATTTGCTTTTTGATATTATATGTTTGGCTTATTGAAAAACGTATTTTTCATTTATTTCTTTATTTATTTAATGTCGATACAGGAAAATACAAAAACTAAAAATTCAATTAAATTAAAAATAAAATGTAATATTAGAAAAATATCGTACATTTGTCGATGCTCGCAAATATTTATTTATTTGTTTAATATCGACATTAAATATGTATATATGTATATATATATATATATATATATACGTAAAAAAATGAAAACTTAAAAGAACATTAAATTAAAACGTAATATTTAAGCTCAAATTAAAAAAACACTACGAAATATTTATGGGATGGCACTTTAAATATCAATGCTATTTGAAATTCCTTTGTCGATGCTCGGCAAATAAAGCATTACTTATGCCACATTTTAATGTCGCAACAGGGGCACGCAATCCATGGCGAATATCGAATATCGAATGGAATGGCCAAAAGCGAATGCAATTGCAGTTAGAGCTATGCTTTTGACTTTGAATTTGTGGATGCCAAGGAGGAGAGGGGTGGGGGATGGGAAGTCAGCGCTATTTGAAACGAGCCAAAATGCATTGTCAAACTATCAAATTCTTAAATTGCAACTGACAATCAAGTCACGTGCAGCAGATGCGGAACAAAGGGAATCCTAGCTGAATACCAGACCACCCACTGTGCCACAAAAGGGGCAACGGGGCGTGGCTGCAGTCAAAAACACAATGTACGACTGAGGAGTGTGCGTCAGTGAAAGTGGGGGTTATTATTTAATAAACTGCAGCACTGCGAGAAGAGTGGGCAAAGCAATTAACTTGGGGGCTTTATCAAAATTGATTTAGTTAGCCTAGGTACGCGAGTAGTTCTTGCAAAAGTAGTAGTACTGGAAATTCCAGCAGAGCAGAAAACACACACAACACTGCGCAGCGAGTGAAAAACTAAAATCAACAACTTTCATTTTGCGGTTCAGTGAAGTTGTAATTTGCAACTGCCGACCGCACTGAGATATTTAAGTTGTAATTAAAATGCAACGGCTGCTGTGGCAACCAAAGCAGAACCAAAAGCGACAAGCTAGCAGAGAGACAGAGAATGAGAGAGTGAGAGTGAGAGGGGTAGCTGCAATTTTTATTTAGATAAACAGATGTAACTCAATTTGTGCGCTGCTCCTTTTTGGCCAAAAATATTTGCACAGGTCTAATTGAATTTTCAATTAAGTCGCCCCAAAAAACCCATGCAAGCCAAATGAGGCAAAGCTAAGAAAAAAATAGAAAAAAAGGTGGAAAACAAAAAAAGTATAAAACATAATTCGAACAGAGAAGATCTCAAATATTAAGCACACGCCCCGTGTGCAGCCGCAAAGTGCAAACCTAAAAATCCATTAGCCAAAGTGTGCAAATAAAGCAACGACGACAACGACGACGACTGCCTCGAAGCAAGCAGCAAATGAAAGTAACGACGGCCAAATAAACAAGCTGCTCACAAAAAAAAACCAGCCAGAAAAAAGAGCTATATACCAAAAAAATATCCAAAAGTAAGATATGAAAATAGAGCCAAGGCAAATGCGCTGTCAACAGTCAAACACCGAGCAGATTTGCATGTTGCTGATCTCAATTCGGTGTAAAGAATGTGTGAGTATTTTTTGAATGTGTCTGAGTGTGTGTGAAGCAAAGCAAAGTTTTGTGCCATTTGAAGCTGTTGCAAGTTGCCTGTTGCCATTCTGTGTAGCTGGCCAAGAGTAGTGGCATTCACCACACAAGTCCGCAACATTATCAAATCAGTGTTGGGCCAACAGCTGTTGACCAAATGAAGTTGCCAAAATTGCCAACATATGCCAACAAACTCAACTGAGTTTGGGCAAATATGGAATTAATTTAAATATTTTTTTTTATTTATATAGTCCAGAAAAATACATATAAGAATTATAAAAGGAGATTACCAAACCATAAACAATAACCAATGATTAATATAAATTATGATTGTAAATACATAAATATTAAACATTCACTTACTCTTTAATGGCGGCTTTTTAAAACTCATCTTTAAATAAAAAAAAATGAAAAAACACAGGAAAATGCAGATGTTTTTATGATGAATAAAAACTAATTGAAATCTGTGATTTAAAATGAAATATTTCCCTTTTTTTGTCATAATTATACACACACAGAAGCACACATTTTTTTCTTTGCCATCATTCGAACTAACATATTTTATAACACATATCCCGTTTTTTATATCCTAAATCCTGTATTCCTTTGTTTTCTCTATTAGCATTTTTAACTGCAGAAAATATAAACACAATTGTAAAATATTTGAAAAGGTTTGAACTTTTCCATTTAATTTAGAAAGTTCAAAATATGTATATAGAAGTGTTTATTAATTAAATGATTATTAATTATAAATTATGTATTAAAAAACCTTTTAATATATTTTATATAAGCTTTAACTTTAAATATTTAAATGTCTGCTGTATTTTTCAAGCTTGTATTAAGCATTTAATTTCCATTATTTGCCCTAAGCACGTTATTGGGAGCGAAATGCTTGTATCTAGTTTAAAATATACATGAAAAATACATAAATATTTAATAATTATATGAAAATACAAACTTAGTCTATAGCTACAAAATCACTACTTGTCAGCTGTAAATTGGCCAAATGCGCAGCGCTGGTGTTGCATGCGGCCATAAAAGTTTACAAGTGCGAAATTGCATTTCATGAAAAGTGTCCTTAGCTTTAGCAGAAGCTCCTTTTTATACACTTTTAGTGAGCCATCTCATTTTGCAGCCAAATGTGGCAACTACGACTTGAGTATATGTGGCAAAGACTATTGATTAGACTGATAAGAATGGTAATTTAACCTTTCCCATCCAAACTAGGTTGATGCACTAAAAACTTTATTTGTATCTGTATCTGTATCCATATATGCCAAAAAATAGCTACGATTAGATTGCCATATGTGATCGGTTGACTGTTTATATATATATATATATATATATATATATATATCTGGCAGTGTATTTAATTTTCGGCTTTGAAAAGCAACACTTTCTTTGGTGTTTTTATTTTCAGTTTTTTTTTCTTTTGCTTTTGGCTGCCGCCAACGCTTTCTAAATTCACTTATTCAAATTTCTTTTGGGTGTGTGTATTTGCAGTGTGTGTTGGCTGCTTTTTGGACAAGTCACGTGCATAACGAATTTGTTGCCAAAATCTGTTTTTGATTTAGTGAGCAGATTGCACTTTTTCTCTTTTATTTCTCATCTCGCTCTCGCTCTCACTCTGACAGCTTGCTGCTTGCTTTTTGTTGGCCAAACTTGAAATAAATTGAATTTGTCGGCCTATGCAAAAGTGCATGTCCAACACTGGGCACTTGACAGTTAGCGGCAATCAAAGCAGGGCAAAACTTTCCAAATGTGTGTATGCGAGTGAGTCTGAGTCAGTGTGTGAGTGTGTATATTTGTTTGCCTAATTTAGCTGCCAGGCAAGTTGAAGCGGCAATCAAACAAGGCGCATTGCTGATTAATGTGCTTGTGGATATCCCCGAAATCAATCAATTCTTCAAGTTTTTTGCACGAATTGCTCGAATTTTATTAGGTAGGTTTTTCTTATACTTTTTTTTGGCTGCTCCACTCCACTTTTCCCTTTGCATTGGATGTGTGTAAATGTGCCAAGGAGTAGACCTAATTAACACGTCCATACATCAATCATCTGGCCGGCAATGCCAGCCATAGTTCAACGAAGCGCATTATTGTGCGTAAATTACTTGGCTGGTATATGGTCTCCTCCATCCTCCACCTCCACAATCCTCCAACCCTCGACTGACCTTCTTTTTCAGCTTCTTTCTGCACCCGGCTGGTAGCAATCATAGCGAGTAGTCAAGCTGAAGAGCAGCGACAAACGTGGCGTATGCGCAACGTGCACACAACTCGCCCTTTAAGTGGCAAACACTTTAAGTTGCACATTGCTCATGCAATCAGGAAATCCTGAATATTAGAAACTTGCCAAGCGTAACTCACCTTATTATGCAGAGGGTATATTTCTAAAAATCAACGTTATTCTTTCAGGGAGTTTTTTCAAATGTGTACAAAATCAAGTTCAAAATTAGCTTTATTGTTGCCTATGCTATGCATAAGCATAAAGATCTTAGATATTTTACAATATGTATAAATAATATATAAAAAGGGCAGAGAACAGCTAAATTCCAATATGACAGTCGAGCATCTAAATTTCATTACTTGTATCTGAATTTTAGAAATGATGTTTTACAAGATTCGTTTGAATTTCTACTATTTATATTTTTTTGAAAAATAAATAAAAACATAATACTTGTGTAATTATCTAAGTGGGATAAGGCTTCTTAATAATAAAAAAGTTCTTTTATGTTTCCAAACTGTTTCGAAAAACAAGAGAAACCTTCTATTGTTCAGGGCGATTGTCTAAATTTGAGTGACTTTTTTTTTGCTGAGTGTAGTGGTTTGCCGCTCTCTTTTGCTGATGCTGTCGTGGTCTGTCATGTTTAGGTTCAAAGTTGTGCCATGCAAAAACGTCAGTTTGCATTTGTTGCCACGTTACGGACAGTGTCCAATGGGCAGTGAGCAGGAGATGAGGAGCCAGTTGGTTGGCTGCTCCGTCGCTTATAAATTGCACAGCATCAAAACTTAACAAGCGGCACTAAATCTAAACGACACACACAACACACACATACACACAACTCACACACACATACGTAAGCTGTTAAGTCACCGTTGGACAGCGCGGTCACATTCGCGAGTGCGGCCAGGCGTCCATTTTGTGGACGCTTTGGCTTTAGTTTGAGAACGTGTCGTGCGACACAATTCAATTTTTCACTTTTGGCCATTTATCCTAGCTGGGCTGCCAACAATTGCATATTACCCAAATTTGTAAGCAATTAATAAACTCTCAGTTGCTTTGAATTGAGCTTAACCCAACTAAGAACTTAAAATAAATATGGTTTCCGACCTGTAAATTGTATTTATACATACATATATATATAATATATAATATATATAAATATTTATATGTATTTCTTATTAATTCATACGATATTTATGTTCTGATACGGTATAATATTTCGTATTTCTATTTAATTAAATGAAAAACTTGTTTTTGAACGTGCAAATGAGTATTTTATACAATGCTATAAGTCTTTCTTTATTATTTTGTTACATTTATCAATTTTTATTTATTTAAAGAAATTAATATTTCAATATACTCTCATGTTTTGAATTTAATTATATTAAACTTTTTCTGAGTTTGTATTAACCAACCAACTTTATAAAGTATTCATTGCAAGCAATCAATTGCCCCCCAAAAATGTTCGCCTAAAGAAAATACAAGTTGTGACTCTTAAAAGTTCCCATTTGCATAATAAACGAGCTTAAAATATATATAGATTTATGGATTTATTTAATGGTTAGCTTAAAGTATATATTTGTGTGCAAATAAAAGAAAGGTGCTGACAAACCAATTTTAAAAATATATTTTAAGGCCGAACTTTCAGGTCAATAACAAAAAAAAAATGAGCAAACAGTAAAATCATAGTCGACTTTTGGCAAAGATAAAATCAAAATTTGTTAGCCATAAAATCATTGAAAATATTTTTGATACTGCCAAAAAGCAAAGAGCTGTATATTTATTTTGCATTTCACGCATACAATTTGTGGAAAAAAAATACTTTTATGCCATGCCTTAAACTATTGCACTATATCTATATATATATATATTTATAATTATATATATACACGCAAATATATATGTGTTTTACAGAATCACGTATCTGACAAACAATTTCCTACTGCGCTCCCTAATATTATTATTTGTATATTTACTTTAACGTTTCGCAATTTCCTACTGCACTTTCTCTCTGTTGCTCTCTCTCTCTCTCTCTCTGTCTCTCTCTCTCTCTCTCCCTGTCTAATATTATAATATATTTTATTTTTACGTTTATTCTGCTTTTCACTCCATGAATTTTCATTGAACTAAGCGGAGAGCTTTGTAAACAAGTATTTTCCTGGTTTTCACAACATTTTGCAAAATCCGATGAGCGAAATGCATAGACAAAAAACAAAAATGGAAATATGTTAAAATGGAACCTCTGCCAGCCAGTCAGCCAGTCAGCCAGTGCATTGTTAAAGTTGTTGGGCATCAGTAAAATAAGAGAATCAAGTAATGTAAAATAATATACAAATTGTAAAATAAAAGTTTTTTGTTGTTGTTATTTTGAACACCACTTTGACTGCAAACACTTTCGACGCCCATCTTTTGAACAACCCTATCAGCTTTCAATGAGAGCTCTTTGGCACTTTATTGTTGCTGAAAATTCCTGAAATATTTACGCATTCAAAGCACAGCCAAGCACAAAGCATTGTCTGAATTTAGTAAATCAATAGACATCTATTAAAATTCAAATATTGAATATTAATAAATGTGCTTATTTTTGTCAATTAATAGAAATTTTAGATATTCACTGTTGCTATTTAATTTTGAGTCCATTAGCTGAAAGCTGAAAGCAAGACCTTAGTCGGAAATTATAAGACTATTGTAGTAACGCCTACTTTTGCGCAAAAGTTTTTCACAAAACTTTGCGATGCGTGAAGCCAGAAAGAGAGAGCCAAAGCCAGCCAGACAGCCAAGTAGTTTATCCATGGATTTTTACACTTCTTAGTTGGATGTTGTCGTCCTTGAATGAGTCCAACTGTAGCAGGAAGTGTTTACATATGCGCATAAAGATGCAGCGCCACTAACAAAGTCGCACATGCCACACACATTTCCCCCCTCCCCCAGCCTTCGCACATCCTCAAGTAACTTTAGTTGTGGAAAACTTAGTTTCATTTGTAATGCTGTAGTAAATCGTGACTGCATTCTATGGAAATAATTTACGCTCAGTTGATAGTTGGTCTTATAAACACAGATCCAAGCTCCTAAGTAGAGCTGTGCAAATTCTCCGAGTGCTTATTCATTCTTGTTAAAAGTTATTCTTTTTATTAAGCTAAACGGCTTATGCAAATGTTTTGCTAAAGGCATTTGTTAACTGAACTGTATTTATGATTCGAAACGCTTAAATGTTAAGTCAAGCAGAATAATATTAATAAAAAAATCATTAAGATGGCTTAATAAATATTAAAAATGATGTTCGAATAATAATCTAAAATAATGATTGTTTCATAATTTAAGTGCAATGTTTATGCAAAGGATAAAAGGTTGGCAAAAAAAAATGCATATACTATTAAATTACATTGTTATGCTCAGCTTTATTCATAATAATTTGATGATTGCATTAATGTAATTAATTGATGTAATTAGCTGATGGGTATAGTAGCAAATTCATATTATTCGAATTAAGTGAACATTTGATTGTTAGTCACCCAAAATTCGCATGCGAATTGCATAATTTATGCAACAATTTTGCGTGTGGTGTCATAATTATTTAGGGTATTACTCAAATTTATGCACTCGCCAGGCAGCTGTGACATTTACCCCAACAAACTTGTCGTACCGCTGACGCAGCCAGCTGTCCTTCTAATAGATTACGCTATCCGATAATTGATTACAAATAAACACACACACTATGTACGTGTTCCGTTTGTGGCGCGTGTACAAACATATAAACTATACACATATATTTGTTTAGGCAACAGAGCAAGAAAATTCGTAAAGGGGTGACCCATTTGACCCTGACCCCGGGGATATGCCACAGACAAAGCCTGATCCACCCCAAAACAGCCAGAGTTTGGCTAGAGTTTTTTGTTTGGCCAGGTGTTAGGATTTTTAGTTCCGCTAAAAAAAAGTGACGCAAAGCAAAACGCACCTGAAAAAGTTCACAAACTTAGTACATGCACTCAGAAAAAGATCAACTTTTATTTTAATACATCCAAAATTTTTTTAATCACAAAGTATATTTCAGCCCGAGTTTTTCTAAAGAAATACGTGTATTTTGCAGGATATTGTTTTCTATGTGTGTACACTGGAAGAATTCAAATATTAGCTTTTTTGTTGCCACATTATTGTTAAACCTTAATTTGAAAAACTTACGATAAAATATTTCATTATATTTTTCTGAATATTATAAAGAAAGGGTGAAGTTTCAATTTTTTTTTTTTTTAGAAATTTTGAAGTTATCTTTTTATTGCGATTTCTGGGCAATTTTTGTTTTTTGAGTGTATAGGAATCTTTATTAGCAGCATTTGAGTGGAGGGCACTAAGCAGGACAGCAGCAATCAATTAGACGATGTCATTTGCCCAGCAATTTACATCACACTCAGCCAAGGAGCTAAGCTGCTTTCCAATGCAAGCACAACCAGAGACAAGTGAGTAGCTTGTAATGAGGTTTTAGCTACTTTCTCTCGCTCTCTCTCTCTCTATCTCTCTCTCTATCTCTCTCTCCATTTCTCTCTAACTTTATCTATCTCTTTCTGCATTGCTACTTCAATGTACTTAGTGCAACTTGTGCTGGTCAAACGCATCATTGCTGCACTTCAATTAACCCCACAAACACACACTCGCAGCAAGTATCGAGTTTTTAGAGGAAAATTTGGCTTAGATATAATTTGAAGGCTGAGCTGGAAAAGAAAAAGAAAAGAATTCAAGTCGTTTCGAATTTTAATGTAATCTGAACTAAGTGAATTTTTGCTGCATACTTGGGTTAAGCTGAGCGGGGGGCAATCCATTAAACTGCAACTGACAGCGTTGGGAATTTTATAATTTATCAAAATGAGAATTGATGCGCCGAACAGAGTGCAAGTATTTTGTCGTTGGCTCCAAAGCTTACCACCTGAACGATATCCAAGGTGCATCCCTTGATACCAAGTGGCCACATGCCACATGCCACACGCCATGCCGTCGTAAATACCAAAAATGCTTTGGCAAATATTTGGCTGCACTCTTAGTGACACGCGCGGGCAACACAAAAAAGAAACATCCCCAACTATGGCGCCTGAAAAGCATGGCGCCTGAACGTGTGCAGCAGCTTTAACTTGGCTGCATTCGTTTGTTTTACTCGGACAATCAAGATGGTGTAAAAGTCATGGAGGGTTCTACAGTTCGTGACTGCCTTCCCCTTATTTACGCTGGCATTGCATTTTATATTTGTGGCTTGTAAATAGTATTAAAAATAATTTTCCGGCTTAAAAAGCATTACTCGCAGCGCTGACAGACGACGGCTTATGCACTTAATGAAATGTACACGGCAATTGTCGTGCTAAAGAAGAAGAATACACACACACACATACACACTCTGGCCATGAAGATGGCAACATCTGTGGCTTTTGTATCTGTCTCCAGCTCTGGCCAAGGCAATAAATCGGGCCAACTTAAATTCCATGCCACCAGCAAATTCATATTAAAGGCTTTCGCCCAGCACTTGCTATGTGCCACCGCATCGATAAGTGGGGGAGGGGGTGGGGGTTGTTGCATTAAATGGCACATTGTGTGTTCATTTCAAGTAGTTTTCCATGCCTTCCATGGTTGGCAAAAAAAGGCAATTAAAATGAAAGTCTTTATTTTAAATTAAGTGTGTACTAAATAAATTTATAAATCCATTTATTCCCATTTTCATATTTCTATTTAAGTGTTCTCTGATGTTATTTGCATTTGAGTTAAATAATTTATACAGCTAGTTAAATTTTATGATTTTAACACTTCAGCAATAACCTAATCTTAATGCAATTCAATGACTCTGTTGGCTGGCATTTACTAGCTAAGCAGAGTACTTTGTGCAAACAATTAAGCCAGCTCTCATAATAATAAAAGCTGTGCTTATAACGCAGCTAATGGCTAAATTAAACATTATGCGCAATTATTTAAAATGACTAAGGAATCTCGTAACCAAATATTATAGTAATATTAATAATATTATTTAAATGGACGACATTTTGTAAGAAATCCCAAAGAAATGTCATTCGAGGAGCGCCTTGCAATCATAATAAATCAAAGTTAATTCATAAGGACCACAAGGAATTTTCAATTACGATGCAATGCACAAAACAAAATGACAAAATTAGTTATTAAGCAAAACTTTTGCGACAAGTCAATGCACAAAAGCAAGTAATGGAAATTATAAAGCCAGATGCAGGCAGGCATCGGACAACAACAACATGAGAAACATCAAAAGCAAAAACAGGAAACACAACAAGCCAAGCAGACATTATTTAATATTCAGGAAGCTAAATGAGAGACTGAAAGCAGGAAAAGAGCCTCTGCTAAATGTGTTTTACAATTGGCTAATCTGACAAGTCTCACACAAGTTCCGGCCAGGACAAATTTAATAGACATCGCCACAAGCCGAACACAAGCAGAACATCAACTTAATTTTGGTTAAATGACATATAACAAATCTAATGGCATAGAAGGGGTTTCTCAATTCAGGATGACTTCTGCTTCAGCTCGATGTCACCCGTCTCAACCCCAGCTGTTGTTGTGGATTGGAATCGATGATTGGATTGAGCCATTAGCTTTTGATAGCAAGGATGATCGGGTTTCACGCCCGGCTCCATTTCCACTTGCTCGGGCGTTCCATCGCCATCATCCTGAAACGATGACAGTCCCATTTGGGCCTCCAACGCCATCGAACCATCCGAGTATACATCTTCCGATGGGCAATCCTCAATCGAACAGCTCTCCATGGCCGGCATTTGCTCATCCGTAATACTAACCTCTGTGGTGCTCCAAACATCAAATTCCTCGGCAATTAAACGACGTGCTAGCGCTACCGATGAATACTCCTTGTAGTGGAGTTTGCGACGACGCTCAAACTCCTTGCGACGCACTTTCTCATCAACGGACTCTGGGAAATCTTCGTCGTCCGAGGAATCATCCGAATCGACATCCATGCCAAATGATGGAGTCTCCGATTCGGCGGCCGTGCGTAGTTTTTCCATCAGTGTTTCCGTGTTCAATTCATGCTGCAAATCATCATCAAACACAAACGGGGTCTTTGGCTCATCGATAATCATGTGGCCGTAGTCCTTGTTGGCCGGATGAAATGTCTCCAGCACATTCATCTCATCGAATTTGGCCGTCCGAGTCTCGACCGTCTTACTCTCGCCCATCTTAAGTATTCCCTTTATGTTCGGATTGCCTTCCATTCTTATTATTATAATTTTCTTCTTTTTTTTTTAGCTCAACTTGAATTAACTTTTTGGCTGTGTATCTCAGTTATAGACTGGTGTTTATAACTGTGACTTTGTTGAACAAACCATACCACTTGATAATGGAGTCAAGGCCTACCTCAAAATTGGAAACGTATTTCTGTGTTATTGTTAAATATGATTTAATATTAAAGATGACCTTTAACTTTTCACTTTTCACTAATATGCAATAGTAATTGGAACAATACATGCTTTCAAACCAAACAAAAATTGCAATATATTTTGATAAGTAATCAAATTAAGAATGATCTTCATCTGCTTTTAATCTGTGGTCTGAAACACACTTCAAAACCGAATGAACAAATTTGCTAGCGTAGTTTTTCATTAACGAAAAACATTTTGTTTTTGCCAACATTTGCTTTTTTTAATAGAGTTTTTCATTTTCTTTCAAACGAGACTTCTCTGTCGCAGTTCAGAGGGAGAACTAATTAAGATTTGGCTTAATTGGAGCAGAACAAAGGCTCGCGAGCACATCAGCATGGATTCATTGTAAACTCACGTTTTTTTCGAGTAGCTGGCTCTGATTAATCCGCGCTGGCTGCTGGATGTCAAGCACTTTGTACGCAGCAACTATGTGCTCCAATGCCATCTAGACCACAAAGTAAACTCATTTTGACGTGTTCATCATCAGCGGCAGCTGCACCGAGAGACAGGAGACGGGAGATCTGAGAGTTGAGAGTTGTTGTTGATTATTGACCCTGGTTTTTGTTGTTATTGATGTAAACATATTCATCATGCCATTTTGCAACTGTTGTTGCCCTGGCAGCTGGCAGTTTCAGAGCACTTGAGTGTATATATTTTTGCGCCGCAAGGGTTGTGTTTGGGATTGGAGCATATTGCATGCATGGCGAATTGATTGCAGCACATTATTTCACAATTTTGCCAGCAAATAAACAAGCGAGTGAAAAAGGCCGAAACTATGAACCAGGAAACCAGGAACCTGCTATCCAACCAACCAACACACTCAGGCATGCATATTACGAGCTATGCTGCTTATCAGCTCTCCCAAAATACGACAAACTGCACGACAACCAAACCCAACCCCTAACTCAATCCCAATGGTGATATTGATGATGTTACTGTTGCATGTTCGATGATGCTGATGATGATGTGGATGATGAGATTGATGCCACGCACCATGCAGTTTTTGGCAATATTTTGCTACACTAAGAAAAAAAAATCGAGCTTAATTTTAGAAAAAAAAAACCTAAAATCATAAAGTATTTTTATAAAAAATTTAAATTGTAATACAAACTTATTATATATTAATTTTTTATTTATATTGATTTATGTTAATATTATATAAGTAAATTGAAATTTCAATTAAAACGAGATATTCACTATCTTATTAGAAGAGGAGGGATTTTCTTTTCGTAATTTTAGGTCAACATTTTTGAGAATTTAGAAAAAAATGTGTCTCATTTAAGACCTTTTAATAACAGTCAGTGTAATAAAGTACTAAAATTATATGAATTTTAATATAAAACACGAGCATGTTAATTTCTAAAAATTATGGTTTTCATTTATATTTATTCGAAATTCATATCTTAATAAGAGAAAGTATTAAAAAAAAAAATTCACATAATTGGTGATTTTTGATTTTGGGCAAGTCTTTCTGTTGTGTAGGCATTTTTTTTAAATTTTTTGAAGAATATTAGCCTGATTTTTTCAGAGTGTAGCTGACGTTAGAGGGTTGTGGTTAGGCAGCTTTGATTGCTAGCTTTATGCAGAATGCAATGCAGCTATGGGCTAACAGTTTTGTTCGATTTACGAAATTGCAGTTGCTCGATTGGATTTCTTCTGGAGTAGTAGTGGTTGTAGTAGTCGTAGTCGACATCAGTGGCATTAATCGTAACAATGTGTGTATCTAGGAGATACACACCAGCTACGTGCCACAGACGAATGCGCACAAGTAACAGCTTGGGCCAGTCTACAGTTGCTGTATCCTTTAGCTGTAACTGTATCTTTATCCGGCATCCGTTTACAGGAGGCGCAGGATCTTGTGTTTGTGGATGCCACACACAAACACACACACACACTCAGAAAGATATCCACGCAATTTTATGGCAATCATAAATTTCACTTGATTTTTGCCTTTCCGCAATTTTTACGCAACACAATGCAGCATCCGTTCCAGTTTGTTGAATGTATCTCCGCAAGATGCTTGCTTCTAGCTGTGGGTGGCGCCACGCAGTTGATATTAGCTGCTGGAGCTGCTCTGTATTTTTTTTATTTTTTATGGATTGGTGGATTTGTCGGCTGGACAGCCTTCTCGTTTGGCAGCGTTATGCATATTTATTAAAAACTGTCTGCTGCGATTAAAAGCCAATCAGGCCAATTGCAAATTCCTTTTATTGGCGCCCCCCGCCTTATAAATATTTAAAATTTAATTTCGGGGCACCACAGCTCAAGTTCTCGGTTCTCTGTTGGAATATATTTTTCTGCACCTAGATTAAAATGTGTGTGTGGCCGCCAATTTGTGCAATGCGATATCTGTATTTATCTTTCTCTCTGTGTGTGTGTTTGTCGAATTCCTCTCCTCTCCTCTCTTAGTCAGGTGCTCGACTCGGCATTGCCTGCACAGCAATCGAAGCGTGGAACGCTGAAGCTCAACAGCCTGCCACACGCTAAAGGCAAACACGTTGAGCGCAAATGTAGCGCGTTTCCTTTTTGGCTTTTACGCTGTACTCCCTACAAGGGACAAGCACCAGGACCATACATAAGCAGCAGTTGCAACTATGGCAGCCGCAGCCGCAGTGGCAGTGGCAGCAACCACACTTAAAAATTTAAACTGAATTTTCAGAATTCAGCTTATTATTCAGAAAACATATTTCTTAAAACTGGGGTTTTTCTTTACAACAATTTTTGGTTTTTTATTCGGAAAGTATATTTTTGGAAGGCACAATTGTATAATATTAAAAAACATATATTGTTCATTTTAAGGGTCTCTTTTTTTTTGTTAGAAGTCTCTAAAATAGATAGTTTATTAATTCATATAATTTAATTTGATTTTCGGCAATTTTGTTACCTGTTTCTGCATTTTAGAAAGGATTTTTACTTTTTAGAAATGCATTTCCTGCTAATAGAAAATATTTCGAAAAAATAAGATCATAAAATTAGGGCAAGCGTTTCGAATTTTTACAAAACTGTTTTCTTATATTACAAATGTCTCTTCTAAAAATTATTTCAAAAATCAAGAAAAACTTTATGGTATCAGGACGTTTTTCGAAAATGCAGTGCGATTTTTATTGTGAGTGCAGTACAAGCAGTACCACAAAAACTCCCACTCGAAACCAAGTCCCAAATAGTACCACTTATGAGTGTATCTCTGTGTGTGTGCCCGAGTGTGTGTATGTGTGTGTGGGAGTGTGTGGCAGTTAGCTAACGCTTGACAGCTTGGCAAACAGTTAAATAAAGTTGGCAGCACACCCGCTTTGTGGTTGGGTGACTTTTATCCTCCAGCGCAGTTAGTGCGAGTAATACCAATCGTTGGGTATTTTGGCTTTATAATAAAGTTATAAAGAAATATCATCCTAGCTTCATTGTGTTGTTTTGAAATTTGTCCAACGAAAGTTAAATGTTAAATGAAAAGGAATGTTTGATAAATCCACACAGTAAATAAAGCTACTTGCAATATGATTGGATGCTGCACATACAATTGTATCAAAATGATTACTTTCCCATAATGTGTTGCAATTAAAAATATGTCAACAGCGTTAAATTACAAGCGAAAACTCGAACCAAAAAGCATTTGTTTAGATAATCGATTGGACCCATCCCTAAAAGCCAGTTTCTGGGCAGAGACTTTATATGTATCAATGTTACTGGTCCTTTATTTTCGATTATTAACATTATTAACATGCCTAACTACATATTCCGTTCAATGCGCCTCATTGTAACTACCCAGAATGTTATTATATGCAAAATTGTGAAAGCCAATCGATACGCCGGGAATTAGGTAATTAGAGTTGCTTCCAATGTTCCGACGTGAACACAACTATAACTATAAAAAAAAAGAAGTCCTGCTAAATCTACGAGGAAGTCGGTTAATGTGGAAGCAACTCAAGTTGAGGCTGTGCTGGCATGTGATTCTTTGCCTGTTGGTGTTTCCCAGGTTATGGAAGATCCTGATGAGTTTTCGGACTATTCGGATTTTCAGGACTTATTTGAGGATGATTCCGTTAACCCATCCATTAATGTCATTCCGGGCAAAAATGCCTCTGTTAAGGGAAATAAGGTAGTTCCCATGACCCTTACAAGTAAGCCCAAGCGCACTGCAATTGATAAATCAGGAGCTGATGTAGCAAAAGGTAATGATAAAGCCGGGGCAAAGGGCAAGTCTAGCAGCCTGCCTGCTGATGAGATGCAGCCGCAGGCTTTAAAAAATGTAATGGATATTGATCCGCATTTAAGTGATGATGCTGGCACCCATGATGTCTGTGGTCATGATACCAGCTCTCGCAGTGATGAAGTTCCCTTGGGGCAGCAACCTGTTGATCAGCCAGGGATTCAGGCTAAAGGTGCCAAAGTCCCGGCACTTTTCTTGCCAAAGGTTGATGCGATTCAGCCTCTGTTGGATAGGCTTGATGGGCTTCCATGTGCGGAGGACTTCACCACTAAGTGCTCTAACGGTGATGGCGTAAGGATTCTGTGCAAGAATTTGGATGCGTATAAGGCTGTGCTTGCGGCGCTTAATGAAGGGGATGTTCCTTTGCACACGCATCAACATCGTGGGGAGCGTGGTTATCGAGTTATGATTCGTCAGCTTCACCACACTACCACACATGATTGGATTGAAGCAAAGCTGAGGCAGTTTGGGTATGTTGCTCGCTTTGTTAAAGTCATTAAACATCGGTTCACGGGTAAGCCGATGAATATATTTGAAGTTGAGTTGGAGCCGCGCCTGGATGGAGGTAATGATAAGATCTTGTCGCTGACTGTACTCGGTAACCAGCAAGTTACTGTGGAGCGGCAGCAGAGGCGTCTTGATCCGGTGCAGTGTCATCGCTGCCAGGCATTTGGACATAGCAAAAACTATTGTCGGAGGTCGTTTGTTTGCTTAAAGTGTACAGGGAGCCATGCAACTACTGAATGTAGCAAGGGGAAGGATGTTGCGGCCACCTGTGCTAACTGCAAGGGCAGTCATGTGGCAAGCTATAAGGGATGCCCTTCCTTTAAGGCTGCTCGTGATAGGCTTGTGTCAAGTCGTGAAGCTGCGCGCGGTGATCTCGTGAAGCCTTTCCAGCGGTCTGCTGTCAGCAAGTCAGCTGATGTAGCAATTCCGCCGCCAGTCAAGCAGCAAAAGCAGTATCAGCAGGCAGCTGTGCAGCAGAAGCAGGTTATTAAGAAGTCCGTCGATCAGACTGTTGTGAAGCCCGTCATTTGGCCAGTGAAGGAACCTTCTAAACATGTGGTCAGGAAGGCTGTTAAGCAGCATGTCAATACGCCAGCAAAGCAGCAAGTAAAAAATTCTGTGAAGAAAACTGAGATGAAGACAGTTAAAAATTTGGTAAAGCCGCAGCAACAGAAGCAGCAGTCCCTCACCTTAAAGCAAATGCGTAAGCAGCAGACGGACGGCGTTCAATCCAGTCTGACATATAGTCAAGTAGCTCGAGGTGTAACTGCCCCAATCCGAGAACGCAACCCAGCTATGAAGCATCTCCAAGTTTTTCAGCATCAGCTCCTTCTTGAGCAGCAGCAGCAGCAGCAAGTTCAGCAGCAGCAGCAGCGTCAGCAGCAGCAGCGTCAGCAGCAGCAGCAGCGTCAACAGCAGCAGCTGAAGCCTAGTCAGCAGCAGTGTCAGCGATGCAAGCAATGTGATGGGCAAGCTGATGGCCCGTTTTTGCAAGCGCTGCAGCAGAATACGTTAATGATTGGAGAGATGGGCAAGAAGATGGATACCCTTCTAAATATTCTCTTGTCGATTGTTTCATCAGGCACCAGCAATCAGAAGTCGTTGGCCTTTGCTGCTGCGCCATTCAGTAATCATGCTATACTAACACCTGATTGCTTAGTCAGTGATGCCAATGACATTGCTGATGATTAGACACGCCACTACCAATTCAACATCTAGTGTTGGCACGGCTGTAAATATAGCTGCTGCCACAGCCATTTCTGATGAAGTAATCACACCTGCCAAGACACTTAAAATTGTATACTGGAATGCTGCTGGGATTCGCAACAAGATTCTGGAGCTTGAAGTTTTCATGCAGCGGAGCCAGATTGATATTATGATGATTATAGAAACTCGATTAGACCCTGGAAATAGATATGATAATACGATAGATGATGCGAAGACCTTGGACATTGATGGATATACTACATATATGGCGGTAAGTCCGCGAGGCCGTAGGAGTGGCGGAGTGGCTATTCTGGTCAAGCATGGAATTGCACATATGGCCTTGCAGCCGATTGAGTACCCGTCAGTGCAATGTATGCCAGTTGCGTTATTGCCATCTTCTGGTAGTAAGGATTTGGTGCTTGTGGCTCCTATATACTGTCCGCCGCTTAACCACCTTAATCATTTGTTCAAGCAAATTGATGTGAAGGACCGGTACAGGATGCAAAAGTTGTGGAGAATGACACAAACTTTGAAGCGGCAGGTGGAGCCCAATTGGCCGCTAAAGGCTCGTTCTGATGGTGATGTTGGCGGGCCAGTCTGGACGCAAACCAATGCTGAGAAAGCTGAGGAGTTTGTCTCTCACCTTGAACGGCGCTTTATGCCTAACTACTTGAACACGGAGGAGGATCGAAAGAAGGTTACTGATGAGTGGCAGCTCCTGGAGCTGCGGCAGCGACGTGTTGATGGCGATGGCGGTGCGTCTGGCGCCCCATTGCCCTTCCGTCCTGTTACTCTCAGTGAAGTCACTTTGGAGATCAAGTCCCTTGCCTTAAAGAAGTCCCCTGGTTTGGATAACATTAGCAACCATGTTATTAAGGTGCTGCCAGTGAAGTCGTTGCTATATCTTGTGCTGCTGTTCAATTCCATACTGAGGTTCGGGCACTTTCCACAGCAGTGGAAGTGTGCTGGGATTACGATGTTGCTGAAGCCTGGTAAATCTACAGAGAGTGTCTCCTCGTATCGCCCCATAAGCCTTTTGTCTGGCTTTTCGAAGCTGTTTGAAAAAGTGCTTATGCGGAGGCTTTTTGAGTGCAAGGATTTTGCCAGTGCCGTACCCAGTCACCAGTTCGGATTTCGGAAGGAGCATAGTGCGGAACAACAGCTTGCCCGTGTGACGCAGTTTATCCTTGGTGCATATGAAAGGCGGCAGTATTGCTCTGCTGTATTCGTTGACATCAGCGAAGCATTTGACAGAGTGTGGCATGCAGGACTTCTGTATAAGTTGATCAGGCTTTTGCCGCCAGCTTTGTATAGAGTTCTCCAAAGCTATTTGAGTGATCGTAGCTTTGTCGTCAACACTGGTGGTGTGAGGTCTAGGCCAGGCATAATCTGCGCTGGGGTACCACAGGGCAGCGTGCTTGGTCCTATCCTTTACACCATCTCCTCGTCGGATATGCCGCTCCCATCGCTGATCAGAAGTGAGCAACTGTCTGCCTTCCCAAGTGATTGCACTATGCTATTGTCAACGTATGCTGATGACACCATTGATCTGGATGGGCCTCCATGGTACTTTGTTCTTAGCGACAATCTACCCGCAGATGCTGTTTTGTTTTGGCATCCATGGTCACTTTTTCGCGGTGCCACTTCAGCTACAGGAGCAGTACGGATGGTCCTGGATGGTCTTCACACTCACGGTGTCATTCCAGCTGCAATGGAGTTTTTAACCCTATCCGTGCAATGCAACAAGTGCACAGCTAAACATTTGGATTTGTTCAGAGTTGCCGTTTCAAAAATTTATCAAATGATTTAGTAATAGAAAATAAATTTGGCTGTTCCCAGGTCAATGCTAATATATATGAAAGCGGAGCTTAGCAAGAGGGTCCACAGCTGCTGGCGCAACCGCCGCATGGACCGCAGGCGGCACAGGGTCCACAGCAACCGAAACAGGGCCCTGTGGCATAGCAAGGTCCACAGACATTGGGTCCAAAGCATCCACCACCACAGGGACCGGCACCACAGGGACCGCATCCACCACAGCAACCACCGCAAGGACCACAGCACATGATTGATCTAAGCAAAGCCATTTTATTATTTTGAAATAAAAGAAAAATACATATAATTCATTTCCATTTCTTACCTGAAAACCGAAAAAAATTAAAAGACCACAAAAATAATTTAGGTGTTGCTGCTTGGAGTTGAGATGTAGGAATAAACTAGTTTAAAACAAAGCAGAATCGCCTAAACTCAAGTTGAGACATATTTCTCAAAGGTGACTGGATATAATTGAAGGCCACAGGAGCCCCGTTATAGCCCTGTTATTAAATTTTTTTTATATATATTTATTTATTTAATGTGAAGCAAAATCAGACATCAAAGGAAAATTAAAAAATTACAACAAAAAAATAATTACGTGACTCCGAATTGATAATATGATTACGAGCTATTATAATCACTACATAAATTAATGCAAGGAATAATAAGTAGTACAGCAATTAACAGAAAATTAGAAGAATTAACTGGTCTATAATAATAATAAATGAATACATGCTTAATTTATGACAAAACATAAATAAAGAATATTTATATCTAAGGCAAAATAGAAATTATTTTATATATTAATATGATTTATATTATAATATATAATTGCCAAATTGTTTAGTTTGCAAATACAATTTTGGAGTGTTTAATAGTTATAATAATAATGATAAATAAATGCTAAGAGATAAATAAGCTAATATGACTTAAGATATCGCATGTAATGCAGCTGCATACTTTGGTCACATTTATAGTTTTTGGCATTTAATTGTTAGTGCAAGTTAAGAGAGTGCTATTATAATTTCATGACACACAATGGTGCGCTAATGAATGCGAATGACAAGAAACTCGTATGTGGCGACACGGACTCGCACGCGATTCAAAAACTTGACAACAGCAAATAAACAACAACAAGCAAACAAACAAACAGTCAGCTGATTGCGAGCCAAGACACAGAGACAGATAGTCAGACAGACAGTCAGACAGGGAGTCAGTGGAGGAAAGACAGTTGCACAAAGCACTCGGAGTACTCGGGTACAAACTACTTACTTACTTACGAGTACTTTTACCCACTTATGTGGGGCAACAGCGGCAAACAAAGTTATGCGGCAAGTTGAGCCATTTGTTTTTGTTATTGTCTACACTCGGCAACTGTCTTTTCACATAATATCACACTGGCTGTTAAAGTTGCCTCCCTTTTCTGTTGCTCCTCTTTTCCACTTCTCTTTTTTTTTTTGCTCGCAGCAAACGCAGTACAAAACTCATATAAATTACGCGCCCAGCAAAAGTCGCAAAATGTCAAATGCAGCAAACACAAAAACCAAAAAAAAAAAAATATATGAGAAGCCAAAAACTAGCACCCAAATTTCAACGACGACAAATAAGAATGAAAAATATTAAGAGTACTCGCGGGTGAGTCATCGTTGGAGGCCCAACTTCAATTGCAGCCGAGTTGGGCAACTTTATGCCTGGAAATGCGACCAATTTGTAGTCATCGCCTGCAATATGAATGCGTCGACTGCTCCTCCATTACATTGTCTGCCAAACCTGGCCAGGTCTTGCCCTGTTCTGTCCTGGCCTGGCCTGTCCCGGCCTGGTCGGTAGTTGGTAAATGTGGTCGGTTCTCTCTGTGGTCGATATCCGCGTGTTGGCCTTCGAAAATGACATCCAAACGACACCAAAAAAGAGGAGAAAAAGAAATATGACAAAGCTAACTATGATTTATGGCGCTTTGGGCACAGGATGTCGCAATAGAAAGTTGTCGGTGGAGTGCTCCAATATAGCCAATTAAATTAGTGCAGTTTGCACACATCATAATTAAGAGAAACACAACAGAAAACGGTTCAGAAATCGATTTATTAAAGCAGAATATACATAAATTTAGTATTTAATAAATATTAAATAATGGAGTAAACATAATAATAGCAATAGAATAAACATAGACTTATTATTATTATCTATTGATATTCTTCACAAGTTGTATGAATAATATTTATAATACAAATATAATACACTAAATGTTGACGATTATAAACTTTAATTTTAAGCCTTTTAGAAAACTGAGGTTTTCAGCCCACATTCAAATTACAAAATAACCAAATAAATATACAAATAAAGTGTTTTAATCTCGGCTTGTTTCCAATTTCAATTTTCATTTAAATTTATACAGTTTTCGGTTCACAATAGTAGCCAGAGTACTACGCAATATAAATCACTGAGGTCTAAGGCCAACAAACACACTAAAGTTTCAAAAATTTCATATTATCTTTGATTTTTTTTTTTTTTGTGCTAAAGTTTCGTTTTCATTTTCTCTTTCAATAGGTATGTGTAATGAAAGAAAAAGAAAGACAGAAAGAGAGAGAGAGGGAGAAAGCCCAACCAAAAATCATGCAAATGAGTTTAGCAACAGAATGCAGCAGCGGCAATTAGAATTCTCCGGGAGCTCTGTGCAGATGCAGCTGCTGCTGTTGCTACTAGTAGGTATATGGGCGAAATAATGGTCATGAAATGAAATCGAATCAGGGCAATTCACTGCCAAGCAGTCAGCCAAACGGACAGACAGAGGGACAGAGATTCAACCAAAGGCTGCTGCCACTGCCTGAAAATAGGGCCAGAACTGGCAAAAAATAGGGGAAAATAGATATAGGCATTCTGTGGCAATGATGAAGATGACGCTGACGATGACGATGATGATGATGACGACTGTGTTGCAGACACGGTCAGCAAAACTGCAAAATGTTGAATGTGATGTGATTCGATGCGTTTCGAGTTTGAGTCTGCGTTTGGCATTCAGCTGGGCGTGAAAATGCAATTAACTGGCCCAGGATCAACAGGAGTTCAAGTGGCACCAGCAACACAGAGAGAGAGAGTTGCAAATGCAACAAACAAATAAACAAATAAAAAATATAAGAAAAAAACCATAGCTAGCCACAACAATTGTAATTAAAAGCAACGCTAAACAAGAATGATAAATATCTTGACAAAAAGCAAAGCAAAGCTTTACCCAAAAAAAAAAACAAGTTAAACAAAAACAGCCAAAGAGAAACAGAAAACTTTTCCTTTTACTTTTGGTTTTTTGTGTCTGGCTGTTTGTTACTTTTGACATACACACAAGCACGCACACACACACACACATACACACAAATACAAACACAAACACACATTAAATGGCCGGCCTGGGAGCTGCCATAATACAATTTATACGACAACACTTTAGTGCAAAGTTTATGCGCAGTGTTTACAACATGCTATAAAAGCCGGACAATGCATGCAACATCAAGGGAAGAGTGAGGGAGTGGTGGATTAGGGCAACGCTTGGCCATAATGTAACCCGTAAATGTACTCCGGCGTAGTCGTTCGCTGCGGGTGCGTAACAAGTGCAGCCCGCATAAGTAGGATGATCTGCCTCAGCTAAGTTGAAGCAGGAATTGGAGTTGGAGTCGGGAGTTTCAATCCCGGAGTTCATTGGGGTCTCTGTCTTGGTTGGAGCACAAATTGTCGCCTGGCATTGGCAGCTAGTAAAAATTAAGTAATAAACAAAGTTGAACACAGGTTGGCCCTCGTTATGGCCAAGAAACAAAGCAAAACACAACACAAACAGTTGTGGCAGCAGCAAATATGTTTTTGTGTGCATAGCCCAGACACTTTAATGGCAACAACACGACATTGTCGAGCAGTTTGCAAACATTTAACTCAAGTGATGTTTGTGTCTGTCAGCCACAACTTTATATATATATATATATATATGTATATATTTATATGTGTATATTACAGCTACAGCTATATTAACTGATAGGTCCGTAGGTAATTCATCTGGCAAACTCAACTAGACTTTAGTTATTAGCCGTTAAGCCATAAGACAATATAGACATTCTAATGAATAATTCGATGAAAATCTGTATAGATCAGATTTTTAAACATTTAAAGAACATGCTTGTAAAACATTTAATTCAACTAAACTTTAGTTATTCTCGATCAAGCCTCAAGGCTACATACAAATCCTGTGAAAATTTATAGTACGTGGCTTATGTGAACTAATAATTAATATCTTCCTGAAATACCTGAAATACTAGCAAGACAAGAGTCAAGTGGACTTCATCAGCTCTATCAATTCATCAATTTACGAACAATTTTCTATACACATTCAATTAGTATTATATAATTTGTAGCACAATGATAGCAGATAATTATACAGTTAATGGAAAATACAAATTTAATTAAAACAAACAGCAAAACGCCAATGGGTGCTGCGAGTCAGTTTTCAGTCCATTTTCACCCTTTGTTAGTCAGTTAATCAATTTGAGGGGGCAGTGGGGTAGGAGGAGGTGGAAGTGGATGCTGTGTAGTTAATGACAATTGTACTAGAAGGAGTTGACTCAATACCTGAGGCAACCCAAAATGCCGCAATCTAATTAATTAGGTAACCGACAAAATGAAATCAACGCTAAATAGGCCGGGAAAACAAAACAAATTATGGAAGAACCCAATGACAAACACTTGGCTGACTTATGCTAATGATTATGTTGAACATCAACAATTTAGGGGGCAGCAGCAACAGCAGTAAACAACTGCTGCAGATACAATTTGTAATCGCTTCACCACACAAATCAATAAATGCCATTGTCGCCATTGAAATTAATGTTATATTCGCAGGCAATTCTCGTTTTCGGTTCGCCTGGAAAACATACACTTGCCCCCAAACCCGAAAACTAAACAAACGCTCCATCAATTTCAATAACACACAGCCGCCTAATCAAATTGCCAGAGAGAGTGCAGCTCGTGGCACGCGTCTCGCTTAATTGCTTTCAATTTGCCACAAATTACATGGCCCAAGCTCAAGTTGGCGCATCTCTATTAATTTTTGTTTTCTTTTTGTTTTTTGTGCTCTATCATTTTCATAAATTTATTTTAATTTTACTTTTTGACGCGTAGCGTTTCAAAATTGAGACACTTGTGACTAATTTGCAACACATTTTGCTACAAAGTTTGGTACAAAAAAAGTCAAAAAAAAAAGAGAATCAAATGACCAAAAAGGAAATGACAAAAGTCACAAACCACCGCAATTGTTGGGAAAAAATCAAATAACTGCTTTTGGTTTAACGAATATTGACTACACTTGCCAAAAGAGTATTAACTTTTTCCCTTTACTGAACAAAATGGGGGAGCAAATATTGAAATAATTGGGGATAGCTTCGAGAAGCTATTTAGCAGATGTAATTGTTCCATTTATGAATAACTAGTTACATAAATCATAGCTTTAAGTTCCTTTTCCCACATCACAAAATATGCATAAAAATATATATGTATTAATAATTTCCTAAATTAATAATTAAGTTGAAAAGGACGCACAAGCCTGAACTCTTAACTAATTCATAATACAAGCATTAGAAATAAGAATAAATGTGTAATTCTAAAGTCATAAAAAAAGAAATTTAAAATAAATGGGAAAACAAACAGCTGTTTTTTGTATAAGAAATATTAAATACCCTTGCAAAAACAGGGAATACAAATTTTTTCCTTACTGATCTTTTTTTATCGATCCGTTCTCAATGTGATTTGAGAGTCCTGCTCGACAAAATATACACTTGATTAAGTTACAAAAGTCTTTATCACTCGATCTGCCAATTTTCCCAAATGTTATGCCCATTGCAAGGGTATCAAAATGGAAATAAAAAAAGGCAAGGAAAGCGCAAAAGTAGCGTTGAAAATTAAGTGGAAATGAATTGCACGCTTGAATTTCAATGGAGCGTCCGGCACGTTAATGTTTACTCAAGTGGAAATCGAGTCACCGACGGACTCGACTCGAATCGAGTCCAGTTGTCACCCACTCCCTACCCTCCCCCTCAACCTTCAGCATATGCTTCCCATTTCCGGCCAGCAACTTTCTGCACAACCACAAAAGCTAGCCTGTCTAAAAAAAAGCAAATAAAAAAAGGAAAATATTTGTGCAAAGACAGCGGACAAAGGGAAAAGTCAAACAAAACCAAAATCAGTGGCAAAATGCAAAAGTGACTTTTCAAATGACAGCCCTCTGACAGTTAAGCTTTCATTTGACAAACCTGCAGAAATACCAGGGTTTTGTTCATACATACAATTTTGAAATATATTATTTATGTTATTATTCTAAAAAGAAGAAATTCAAACCATGTTTCATAATAATTATTATTAATTCAATGCCAACTAAAATCAGGCACAATAAAATACAGAAAGTTAAGAAATTGATTACATATAAAAAACTCCTTTTTAATGAAATTTAAATTAAAAAAAAATAAGAAATCAGATTCAGCAGAAATCTTCTCTGAAGTTCAGATCGATTTTGTTGCTGAGTGTAAGCACCCCGATCGGATTATTTGGCATTAATTTTGGCGTTACCTCATCAATATCTCGCTCATTAGGAATTAAGCCAAAAAGCTTAAGAAAGAGATGCGATTAGTATATAGTATTATTATAGCTGCTGCTGCTGCTACAGTTGCTGGTTCTTTTGTGTAGTAGCTTTTGTTATTATTATGATTGTTGTTGTTGTTGCTTTCTGTGTTATTGTGCAAAAAGTTTTGAGCAGCAAGTCGAGTTAATTTGTATCCACAACTCAATTGCAAAAGTTTAAGCGAGCAAAAGATTTATGAAGTTTTTGTATGCAATAACACGGCAACCGGAGAAGAGTCCAGAATTGTAGCTGCTGTGGCTGTGGCCGAATGGAAGCAGCAAATGCGCCAGCAAAACTCAAAAACAATAAACAAGGACAGCAAGGACGACGCCAAGTACGATAAGTATGCAATGGGAAAATACAGTGGAGGACTATAGCCAGAACAGAAAATATAAACAGAAAGCGAGTCGAGTCAAATCCAAGGCTGCGGGCATTACAATCAGCTTTGATAAGCAGCAAATGGGCAGTCAAATGATAACGATAACGAGTCTATCGATAGCACAATGTTCCAAGAATAGAGTAGACCATCACCGCAACCACCAAAGTCAAAGTGAAATGCAGTCAATGCCGATTGAGTTTTATGTGCAAAGGCTAAAAGCTAAAAGCAGCCAGCGCACAAAATTAGTTTCGCTTGCGGCCAAAAACTCAATTTTCATAACAATTTCTGACTGCCATAATGAAGCTATGTGCAACTTAATTCTTCATCTTCTTTGTATTCTTCTTCGTCTTGTTGATTTAACTGCTGATGTTGCCACAACTCTCGAACTGGTTGCTTCATTTACAGAGGGAGTTATTAAAATGCTTCTCGTTGATTTATCGCACAGCTGGCAAACATAAAATATGTATTGGAAATTATTATTCAAAAACAGAATTCATAGTTTTTTGCTAGAGATCGAACATTCAATACACTCAAGACTTTTTGAAATTAAAAAAAATGTAATCTGCATATAATTCCGACACATCAAAGACTTCAAAAAATGAGCAAATATATCAAACTTAAACCAATTTATGTTTACAAAAAATATGTATTAAAAATTGCTATAAAAAAACCAAGCACACAGATTACCGTTGGGGATCGAATATTTACAACTCTCAGGATAGTTTTGAAAACATAAAATCATATTTTTGAACTCATATAGTAATATAAATTGCAATATCCACCAATCTAACAGCCTCTTAAAAATTAGCATCGATATGAAGCTTAAGCACAAGACACAAATCTGTATTTGTTGCATATGAATAACGTCAATAATTTAATAATATATAATATAATAAAGTTAATGAATTCCGCTAATGAATACATAATTTAATAATAATATTTACAAAATATAAATATGTAATATAAAAGTTAGAACGCATAAGTCTTGCATTTGAAGTAGAAAAAATCTGCACTTCATCTCTTTAAGTAAAACAATCTGCAAAATCTCTACACAACCAGGTGAAGTAAAAATCTGTGTCAAGCTTAAAACTAAGAATCTTTATATTTAGTATAAGCAAGCTTAAGCCTATGACTCTTCAGAATTGATCTGATTCTCGCAAATCCCTCGGCAAGGGTATATAAAGTTGATATAAATTTGCACTGGAAGCGTTAGTGTGTGTAGCTTGTGTGTCATTGAAAACAATGCAAAAAGTTGTGTAGCAGACGCGGCGTATGCGCAACGTTAACTTTGCATATGCATAAAAGATTTCCAATTGTTGCTGTTGCTGTTGCTGCAGCAGTTGCTGCTGCATAATTTCGCATAAATTTCGCTGACATTTTTTAATCTATGTTGAAAGTTTGCTGCGCACACAAATACATATTCACACACATAAGTATATATACAATCGTATATATCACCATTTGCATAAATCCCAATTGCAGTGCACTTTGCCATGCCCGTGTCTCAATGGCCAAATAAAATATCAACTCCGGGTACAACAACAACAACAAAAATAACCAGCTCAGCTCAGCTGCACTTTAGTCGTTCGCCTTGTCTTGAAGATTCATAAAATGTGTATGAGTGCAAAATGTTTTAAATTTATTACAATAAAAAGAAGAAAAACGAAAGAGCGTATACGCAAATGCGACATAAAACGCTAAAAGATAAAACAGCTTTTTGCCAAGGCAATGGCCATTTTTTATGCCCCTTAAAGTGCGCCATATAAAAAGCTGGCAAACACACACCCCGAAAGAGAGAGAGAGAGTGGGAGAGAGAGAGAGAGAGTGAAACAGGTGTATATACAGGTGAGTCTGACGGAATGCATTGATGTGACTACAAAAAAAAAGCACAAAAAACAAGTAAGTACATTGCAGTCGCACGGCGTAACACACTGCGTAATACACTGATATAAATAAAGAATATCAACTGATAAGAAATACCGATCTTTGTAGCAGATACCTCGTAATCTACCTTCCAAGTTTGTTTTTAAAACTGCCGCAGAAAAAAATATTAAAGGAGGTTCCTAGTTATCCAAATCCTACCAACGAGATATGGTTACTGTAGCTTGAAAATAGTGGCAGATATGTGGTTTTATCGACTTGCGATTATCGATTTGCTCTTATCGACAACTATCGATTTTCTGGTGGCCTAGTGGACATTGCACAAAACCAACATACTACGAATATTGTTGTTATCACAGTATAAAAAAAGTAGAGAGAGAAGTGGAATTTGTTGCAGCTGCCACATTTATCAGCCAAAGGCAAAGGTGGCGCCTCCGTTTCAGTTTCACTATTGCAGTTACAGTTTCAATTTCAGAGCAACTTACCGTTTTCTACCGGTCTGGCTGGCTGGCTGCCCCATGTTTTCCTCTGCGGCTGTTCATCAGTTGCCACACAAAGCAGACGCATTTATTACATTGCTCTTGCACCATTTTCCCTCGCTCTTTTTATTTTAGCTTTTTTTGTGCTTTGCTTTTTTTCATCCGCCGGCCTTTTAACTGAAAAATTGGCACAGTGCGCCGCTTGGCATGCAAAGCAACCATTACAATTATTTCAACTTCTTCTCCTTCTCCTTTTTTGTAACCATTGTTTTCTTTTATTTTCGTTTTTTTTTCATTCCCTTTTTGCTTTTTTGCCTTTTGCTGGCTGCCGGCTGCCATTGTCAGTTGGCCACGCGCCTGCCACGCTTCAGTGGCCGTGGCCCGGCCTTGCCACGGCTTATGAGGATGCAACACAGCACCGCAGAAGCAAAAACAGCTTCTATTTTGGGCAACGGGTATATTGTCTAGCGGCAAATTGAATTCAAAACATAGACAAAGCATGTAACAAAACCTTTTACTTAGGGTCATCTAAATTTTAGTTTAGATCTAAGAAATCAATTGCTCCTATGACAGTAGCTTTATGATATAGTAGCCCGATATGAATAGTTTTTTTTCGTTAACTTTGTAGGGACATTATAATTCCTTACTGTTCATTTTTGGTTAAGATAAATTGTCATACAACAAAATGTTACAGTTACTCATATTTACATCAATCGTTCCTTTGGCAGTTATGTGATACATTAGTCTGATCTTAAAAGTTTTTGTCGAAATTTGGCGATTATCATAACATTCCTGTATATATGCCAAGTTTCATCTATATATCTTCAAAACTAAGGAAACTGACAGATGGAGAATATACAGACTATATAGACTCGGCCATCGATCCTTATTAAGAATACATATACTTCGTGGAGTCACAGAAGTCTTTTCAAATGCATTGTAAAAGTCACGACAAAATAAAAACATATTAAAGATAGCAACCTTTTTCCTTATATGAAAATGTTTTGTTCTTAACATATTTGTCTATTAAAAATTTTAAGCTTTTTGAATTGCTATGTAGCAAATATTAAATTAATGGGGATATATTAGAGTAGCTAATCCCGAAATTGTATAACAGAAGAAATTTATCCGCTTATTATCATATTAATCAATTTGTTACATAAATAATTGCTTTAAGTAGCCTTCGATTTTACAATTGTTAATAATATAAACATTAGAAATAAAAATTAATATATTTTAAATTGTTAAATTGCTGTGCAGGGTATGCCAGCCGTCGTTGATTATGTATAATATGTAGTCTTGCTATAATGCTGTAGTTGTAGTTGTAGTGGTTAGCGAACTTGAATGTTCATTGAAGTGTGTGGGAAATCAATTAATGTGCTGTTTCCTTTTTGAAGTTGTTTTAAAAGATTTACGCATGGCTTCAGTATGTGTCAAGTGCAACTCAAACAAACCTGGGACCGAAGCGAAGCAAATCAATTTTGAAAAAGGCTACCCCAAACTGAGATGAACTGAAGGAAGGAACTTAACAATTTTGTTGTGGGTTTGTCCGCTTCTGTTGTGGTTATTTTTGCAACTCGCTTTGCTAATGAGATCAGAGTTGGTCATGTTGAAGTTGGAGCCGAATGCTGGCTGAAAGCAGGAACTGAATAAGAATATGTAGCTTGTTGCTGGCTGTGGGCTTATATTGAGAGCTGGTTGAGCAAATATTTGACTTCTTGGCTTTTTGTTACTGACAACTGACCACAAAATTTGTTTAACATGCCAAGCATCCCAAAATTTCATGCCGCATTGCCTGTGCAACTGACCCAGATTTCTGGGCAATCTGGGTCGTCATCATTGGTATGGGTTTTGTTATGAGTTTGCGGGATGAGCAAACAGTGGCAAGGATGATGGCGATGATGATGTCGTTGATGTCGTTGACGAGCGAGTGGCGAATCATCTTGGGTCTGTGTTGTGTTGCCAGTGGCAACAACCAGTTTCATGCCGCAACAATTTCATTAAATTTTACTTAATGGCAAATTCGGAAAATATGACAAAGCCACACAAGGGCAATTGTAGTGCCCAAAATAATATGTCAGTTGCACATTAACACTCGAGTGCATTGCACAGGAACAGGTATACTAGCACAACACACACACACACTCGGTGGTATATCTGAAGTTTGGGAAACTGGAAAGGCGTAAAGCCGTAAACCGCAAATTCCAAGCAGCACCATAAATAAGAGAATTTAATTAGTTGCAACATAAATGCCAATTTGATCAATTTCACTGCTGCCAGTTGTACCTATGCATACTTGCCGCTAAATTAAATTAACAATTGGCATAACTGGCACGAGCTTATCGTGTATATAAATTTAACAGAATTTAAGAAATCAATTGCAAAACTCGAGTTGCTCTTAAAATAATTGAATGGAGAATCTGCAACAAACTGTTGCTCTTGCTGTTGCCAACTGTACACCGGAAAAAAAATTGTATAGATTAGAAAACATTTTTCTTAAAATTTTAAAAGCATGCTCTGAATTGAGAAAAGAAAAACCTCTGTTTTTTGAAATATACTTTCCGAATAATAAGCTCAGTTCCCCATGTCGAATTTCTCAGAATTCAGTTTGATTTTTTCTCCGAGTGTGGTCAAGGCTTCAGGGAGGAAGCGGAGTGGCTGGATGCAGTCTCGAAATTCGCGCTCGGATTTGGCTGCAAAGATGGTTGGCTTGAATGCAGGCGAGCGACAAAGCGCCGTGGCCAATTATACGGTTTGTTAACATACAAAACAGAAAATGTAATTACATTTTGGAGTTGCTGAATGTGTCGTTGGTGGTGGTGGTGGTGACGGAGCCTTTGAAATCCGATTTAATATTGTTAACTGTGTGCAAAACTTTGTCATTTAATTTTACAAATTACACAAGATGCGCGACAGATATCAGACAGTACGAGTGAGACAGGGATAGTGTGTGTCAGAGAAAGAGAGAGAGAGAGAGAGAGAGAGAGATAGTTGGGAATTTAGGTTCAAGTGCGAGAATGCAAATGTGCAAGACGCTGCTGCCAGCTGCAAATGCAAATGTAATCTGCTCCCTCCCCCTCCAAATGTTGCACACATAATGCTGCTTTAATGCTTCAACTAATGAGCCTACATTAGTCGAATTCGTGCAACCACCCAACAATTCCCACACACCCCCCTTGGGGAAGGCCACCTGCTGCTCTCCACTGGGTGGCATCCTTAGGGTATTGCAGTTTGTCACGTAATTTATTAAAATGCTACACACACACATACAGAGAGAGAGAGAGAGAGAGAGAGAGGAAGAGTGTGTGAACATATGCACGTACATTTACAGCCACACACACTGACACACACACTTACTTATACAATTGGGGTAATCATCGTTAAGGCATAGCCATAATCAGCGGGACTATTGTATTGTAGCTCATTGATTTGCAATTATGACACGTGCCTGGCTCGCTTTAAATCTGACACACACTCATACACACACTCATACACACACACCCATTCACACACAACTACAACTTACAGTTCATTTTAAAGTCGCGCCTTCTACGAAGCTAATATAACGAAAAGTGTTCAGCTAAATTTAATCAAATGAAAAGCGCTTCTGAGTTCGATTTCAATTCATTAATTTTGCGAGCTATTCAGTAGCATATAAAAAATACAGGAAAGGATTGAAGTTTGTATATATATAGCTTAATTTGCATAAAAATAAAATCAACCAAAAATAAATTATGCACAGTGACAGTTTAGTTCCCAGTTTCTACAAATGAGTTTTTATTTGATATTTGTGCTTCTCACAAAATTGCATCTGGCAAAAGACAAAGAATTTAACCATAGAAAAATAATATAATCATAGTGGTCAGTCTCAAAAATCCAGAAAATATTTATGACAATAATCTGTTCCCAAATTCTTAAGAACAAGAACTTAATCTTACAAAAACTGTGTGTAAGAATACTCAGATCTTTTCCCTAGTTCCTAAAAATGAATTTCTACTTGCACTCAACTCCAAGCTGTTTAGTAATAAAATCTCACAAAATTTCATCTAGCTTAAGAGCCAGAAGTTAATCATAGTAAAAAGAGTATTTAGCGTTCAGTCTCTGTCTCAAGATTGATTTGATTTTATTTTTTTTATCAGGGTTGTTTCGTGTTTTGTGGTATATATTTTTTGTTGTTCGTGTTGTCACCATATTATAATGCTTAATTTTATTGTTGTTTTTATTATTGTAATTCTGTAAATCTTTTTGTGGGAAACTTTTGCAATTGTATTTTCTTGCCGCTTTCTGCTGCTATCTCTGGAAACAATTTTGTGCTGGCTGCTACCATTGTTGTTGTTTTTGTTGTTGTTGTGGTGTTAAAATTAGCATCATTTTGCGTGTGGTTCAACTTGGCTTTTGTTGTTCTGTGTGTCGTTGTTGTTGTCTGCCTTGGGCTCGAGCGGGCTGACATTGGTTTTGGTACTGGTGTTGGCCTGCTTGCCATCTTGAGCCCAACACGCAACGAGACAATCAGCAGCACTCGAAAAAAAAAATCAACCTAAAATTCAATAAAACGCACTAAGATGAAAATATATTAAAAAAAAAAAATAGATAAAGCTTTCCAATTTTTTTCTCGAAATAATTTCTAAATATCAGAAAAATACAGCGACTTTTTCCATTTTTTAGAAGTATTTTCTATTATTAAATGCATTTGAATTTATAAACTATCTAAAATGCTTGTAGATGTAAAATCTTAAAATGCTAATATTTAATAATAATATTATAAGTTTTATAAACTTTTTTTTTATACATTTTCGAAAAATCCTGCTTATTTCTAAAATTTTAAAATTAAATGCAATTTTTTTGGTGAGTGTGTGCTGAACACCCGCAAACACACTTCAAGTGCGCAGTAAATCAAAAGTTGAAAATTATAATAAAGTCACTTTTGCTGTTCCTATATCATGCACAGCACACCCACACCAGCACACCACACCCACACACACCCACACACACCACCCACACACACCATCCACACACCCCATCACAACCGACTAGCTCACACTCTGCAGCCGGGCTTAACTTTTATCAAGTTCAGTTGCAGTCGCAGCCACAGAAACTTCTGCCGGCTAATAAAAACCAACATTTAGATTAACTGTAAATTGTGTTATTTTGTTTGCTTTCAGTTGACAGTTGCCGTTGTTGTTATTGTTGTTCTGCTATGTTGTGTTTTTTTTTTGTTGCTTGCCTTTTGTTGCCGTTAATTTGCAATGGCGCGTGCTGCGCTGAAAAGTAGGCAACACTTCTGTGCGCAAATTAAGTCAAATGTGCTAAAAAGGCAAGTCAATACTGAAAGCCAGAAAACGGCATCAGCAGCTGCTGCCAGTTGAGAAATAATGCTCGAATAATTCCAAAAAACATGCCCAGTTGATTTTAATGCCAAAAACTGTGGCACAACTGAGAACGGAATGAGCATTTTGCTTCAACTGTGTAAGTTTTGCATTTCAAAAGGCCAACTTCCGCAAGTTTCAGCTGCCTTTTACTGCCAGCCTTTGCTTTTGTTTTTGTTGCTGTGACATTTGGCCTGTTGTGCAAGTTTTGAGTCTTTTGTATAGATCGCCTGCCTCCGCCTCATTCATTCAATGCGCTCTGTTAATTTTTGCGCCGCTCTAGAAAAGCGCCGACAAAATGGCTTAAAGCCACTATCAGCATGCGCTTGAATTATTTATAAAAGGCCATATTTATGGGTACATTTATGGAAAACAGAGTCCTGTGCAGGTAAGTGCCTTGCCACAGCAGCGGAAATGTTAACTAGTTTTGAGCAGCAAGCAGCAAAAACAGCAACAGCAGCTTGACAATGGCATTAGAATGTCGAAAACTTTAGCCACCGAAGCTTAGTCACTCAATTAGCTTGGACTCGAGTGCTGCTTTATATGCAAATCTGCAGACAGTTGCGGCCAGTTAACCAGACAACCAGCCTGACGAGTGGTGTGCGGTGGGGGATTGTGAGGAATAGTGGGGGCCAGAACTGGCCATTAGAATATACATCAACTGTACATTAACTTGTCTGTTTTTGTTTCATTAGTGAGGACAGCAGCAGCATCAGCAGCAGCAATTCCAATAGAAGCTGTACACTAAGTAAAAAAATAAAACTGAAAATTCTCAAACCCACTAAAAATTAGAACAAATTTCTGAGAATATGTAAAAAATGTTAATGTCCGACAATTAACACATTAAATATATTATTAAGTATAATGTACAAATTCTCTTCTACGATAGAAACAAAGAACAACATGAAAATTCAAAAAATGGTTTTTAAAAAACAACAGACTTCAATTTTAGAAATTTACTTTCTGAATAATTTTTTAAAATTCTGAGTGATTTTTTTTTCTGAGTGTAGATGCTGTAGCAGCTACACGATGACATCCTGCGGCTGCTGTCTCAAGTTGCAGCTGTGGCAGCGCCTTAAAACACCCAGCAACTTGACACTCTAACAGCCGCCGCCCAGCAAAATTGTGGCACCCAGCGTTGCCCACTCAAGTGACTCGAAAGAAGAAACAAAAAAAAAAAAACAAAATAAAAAATGAGAGCGCTAAGTAAAAGAGAAAATAGTGGCAGGGAGCTGGCAGCAGCTGCAGATTGGCTTTTGCATATGCAAAGCGAAATAGGAAACGATAAAGGTTGATAACACACTTTGCAGTTAGACAATCAGAAATTCTTTGACCCTGTGTGAATTTAGCCTCTAGATGCATAGCTAAAGTTAAATCTAGCTAGATGGAGAGCTGAATGGAATTGCGTTAAGCCAATATTGAACTTCAATCTGTGCGATATATATGTGGAGTGTATAAAATGTAGATACCCTATAAACTGATCAGAGGACATTTGGAGGAATATATGCTTATCATTTAAAAATTAGCAGCTTAACTGGCGATTATAAACTTAAAGACTTTATGGATTTAAGGTATAAGCAATCTGATTTTGTCTAAGAATAAGGCTTAGTGTTTTTTTTTTTGTTGTTAGTTTTTGTGCCTACGTTTTTCACTAAACAATAATTGTATTGCTACACGATGACACACCCTATTATCTGCTCAAATTATATCACTCGAAATATATGCTTAAACTTTTAAAAATAAACTTAAGTATACATAGCTGGTGATTATAAATTGAAATACTTGTATACTCAAAGCAAACTTTTCCGCCTAGGGTAAAATTTTAAACTTAGGCTTTTTGTTGCTTATTTTTTATATTCAACAATTGTATTCCATATATACAAACATTTCAGATAGCTTATACATGCATATTTTTGCGTCTAGATTTCAAGATGAATGACCACTCTGCTTTTAACTAATAATACCCTTACTCACAAATATATATAAACACTTTACAGATTTAAGGATTGAGTACCCTGCTTTTGACTAATTGTAATCCCAAAAATACCCTTTTGAATACGTTAACATATTTGTACTAAATAATAAATTAAGATAAGAAATTTGTTGATATTTAATTTAAAAAATATTTTTAAGCTATCAACATTTTACTTACCTCTAGGGGCAAAAGTTGTGTTCGACTGCCCCTCATTAACCATATGGTTACAGGGCATGCAGATATTCTGAAAGCGAGAAAATCAGTGTTTATTTAACAACAAGTTTACTCTTAATAAAATTCGCTTTTCGCTTTGAATAATTTTTTGTAGTAAATGTATAAACATGACAGGTAAAAAACATAAATAAATAAAGCGACCGTTTTTTGAGCATTTGAGTGGCTCGACAGCGTTTCATGTGTGGCTGCAACATATAATTTTTTAACTTGATGTGTTTTATGCATCATTCACGCGCCATTTATTATTATTTAAACTTGTGCAAAGAGAGCGGGAGTAGAGAGTGGTGGGAAGGGGGTTGTAGAGTGTTCAAGAGTGTTGTGCATAAAATGATGTCTTCAAATTGATATTCACATTCATATTCATATGCTCGCTTTGGCTTTTGATTCATGACTGATTTTGTAATGTTTACTCGACTTTTGATTTAATGTGTGTGTGTGTGTGTGTGCCTTTGTGTGTTGCGTATATCAATAACAACATTAACATGCAGTTACAATAATAACAACAACAACAACAACAACAATAATAAAGCGGCTGACAGGCAGGCATGCGTAAGCCGCTGCCTGTTTATATATTTACTTAACTTTTATGGAGCTGCCACTCTCTCTCTCCCCCTTATTGTGTGTTTGTTTTCATACACACACACACACACAACACACGCACAATACATTTGCATAATATTATGCACAACTGTGCACACACACACACACACACACACTCGCTCATATACGCATCAATATTTGCATATGTCACACGCACAAAGAGAGGCACACGGGGCGTATGAGTTACATTGTGGGAGATGTCGACTTTGTACTGCTGCTGCTGCTACTGCTACTGTAGCAACATTCAGCCGTGGCAATCAGATACAAGCAACGATTACAAAAATACATATAAATATTATGATATCGACTTAATTCCAGACAAATGATTGGTAAACAAACGCATTAAAGTTCCTCAAATGCAAATGAATATTGTTATACAAATTGACCCATTCTATATGTGTTTATCAGTCTTCAAAATATGACAAGAGCAGTAAATTTAATTTTTATTTAATATTATTCAAAATGTACGTCAGAAAGGCGAAAAAATAAGTGTTTTATGCATATATAAAAACAACAAACAGGAACCGTTTATTTGCCACTGGGAATTCGGAATCAGAATCTAAATCAGAATCTATATCTACTTTATTTTTTAGTTTAAAATACCGGAACTGATATTATTTGTACAGAAATGTATCGGATCGAAACAAACATCAAAACATCGTAGTGGAACATCATAAATGGATGTATCTCTGTTCAAGCTGTCATACGTGAGTTTTTATTCCGAATTTGAGGTCTATGAGACCAGTTTGTTTTCACAGACGGAGGAGAGATTGACTGACTTGGCTATATTAAGAAAAATATAATAAGGATTCGTTCATTTTGGATGTGATCAGTGTATTGCAAGGAGAACCCATAGTTACCGACTATTTTTTTAGCTTGATTTTTCATCCTTTTTAGTCAGTTTCACTCATAATTTTGCGAAATATTGTTAATAAATAGAAGTCAATAAAGCTCAGCCACTGAATTGAGCTGAGACTTATCTAGCATTTTATATTTATTTCTGTAGCCTTATTTTTAAGGACATACAAGTCAGATTTTACGCATAATTTCATGGTGAGATCTATTTTTATAAAATGTTACAACTCTTTTTGTAACTCTTTCTGTTTATGTAATGAAGTCCGTCAAAATGTAAATTTGAGAATTGAGTTACTCATTGCAAGCAAACATCAGCATGGCCATTCCTAATTTACTTAATTTGACCGCATGTGGAACTGGACCAGGGCAAAGACGAGAATCGCTGCCACAGTGCACCAGATGGAGAAGAGTCCCGTGTTATAGGCATCATGATAGAGTTCCACAACTTCCTTGGGCTTTGAGCACAGTGAGCAGAACTTTGGGCTGGCCATGCCAAAAAATACTTCAATGTGAACAACATACAATTTGGAAATTTTCACCGCATCCGTTGACAGCAAATGCTATGTTCAGTCGTATTTTATCGACTGCTCAAATTTAACAATGATGAATCAGCCACTGAATGACACTGACTGGGCCCCCCGATATTCCCAGCTGCCCAGGCTACCCTGCCCGCTGGTGGTATAATTGAATTTAGTGCTAATGATGACATTGATGATAATACAAAATATTCAACATTAATTCAAGCAGACATTAATTGATTGATTGTTTGATTGCATTATTGTCATATCGCAATTGCAATTTCAACAGTCGACTGACTGCCTATCGACCTCCCTCCATCCTTCATCACCTGTCGTTGTCCTTTTAACACACACCCTCACACAAATATATATATATATATATATATATATATATATATATATATATATATATATACATTGCCATGTCCTGCTGCCAAATAGAATTGATAATAATTTAGCAAAATTTACACGATGACAGGCTTAATTAATCGTTGCCCAGCTGCTGCGACATTAGTTGGCACTATATCGAATTCAGTTCAAACAGATACAAATTAATTGGTTTATTATTAGAACTGACATCTCTACTAAAAGCCTAAAAGAATCTATCTTCGATTCTGTATTTAAGCATTGTTACGTAAGCGCCTATACAAATGCAATTCAATTGCGTATAGAATACCATCGACTATTTCTAGTTATTTACACTTTAGTTTCTGTTGTCTTGATTGATTGTTCCTAATTTATAAATTGAATGTGCAAACTTTGCTGCTGAGATATTCGCCATAAAATACTCGTTTTAATTGTACTCTTTTGCTGAACTGGGCGACTTCATTCCCATTGGAGTCATTTCCTAGCATACACATAGCTTGGTAATTTATATTTTCACACACACACGCAAACACACTGAAAATAAATCGGACAGAAGATTCAAAAGTTGCCGTAAAAATTCGAAAGTTGGTTCTGCTTTTAGAATTAGCTTCTCAATATCAAATCAAATAAAATGTTTGTATATGTGCAACCTGAAAATACAAATATGAGTAACAAACAGGCTAATAAAATATAATACAATTATCCCAGAAATCAACACCCAATTCGTTAGACATACTTCCTCTACATTTTAAAAAATAGCACCCCGAAGTTGAGATATATAAACCTTGGTATGTAGAGAGCCACAAAATGAAATTTTCGCAATTTATTTTCGAGCCAAAATTGCTAATTCTAAAAATGCAACTCGAGTTTTTTGCTGAGTGTATACAAACAGGTATAAAGTACAAAGACCGACATTGAATGTCATGGCATGACATTTGCGTAAAGTTTCTAGCTAGAGCAGGCAGGCAGGCGAGCAGGCAGCCAACCGTGCGTATGCTTAATCTAATGCACACACGTTGCGTATACGGCAAGCCACAAAAGTTGAGCAGTGAGTTCTAAGGAAACTAACAAGGAAAAACAGCTGCAAATGGGAAAAAGCAGCAGCAGCAGCATCAACAAATGTTGTTGGCAAACAACACTTGCACAACTAAAAACATATTTACTGCAAATTTAACACAATTATGACTTTGAAGCCTGACATGTTTTTCGTAACCGTTTTCATTTTCATTTTTGGTTTTCTATTTAGTTTCGTCAGTCGCAGCGCTAAAAGTGCTGTTGCAAGTCGAGTTGCATGTAGCACATTAATTAAGCTCGGCTTCTACACTCTACACTCGACGCTTGTGGTGTGCTGTGTGTGTTGTGTAAGGTTATATGCAATTTCCTGGCCGTAATGAGCTTTATGACTCGCAACTTAAGCAATAAAATCAGACAACAGGAGCAAACAAGGAAGAGTCGCCATTTCGACTTAACCAAAAGCAACAACACTTTTGCTGCATTTTGTGGCCGGTTTGGTGTTGCATAAAAATCTCATTTACACTCCATTCGGCTGCTGCAACAATAATAATAGCACGAGACACGAGCAGGACACAAAGGACACAAAACCCTGAGCCGCCGGCTGCTCAACAGCCTGAAACAGCGAGTGGTTTAGTGGCTTGTGGCTTGAGGGGGGTTGCATGGGTCATGGGGCATGGGGAAATGGGGGCAGTGTCTTGTGGTTGCCGGCTGCGGCTCTGACTTTTGCTGTTGTGGTTTCAAGTGCAAATTAGTTTTGTACACGCTACAAAACTGTCAAGTGTGGCAAGTGCCACAGTCTGAAATTTCATTGCACACTAAAAACGACACATAAATTTACATTTACTCTAGGTAAATAGCCGTCTGTGTGTGTATGAGCTTGTGTGTATTGTATGTTTGTGTGTGTGTGTGTGCCATCAAGATGCCAAACGACACCTTGATTCAAGTTCATTGCGAAAATAAAAATAACACTCTGCTTGCATTGCAAATTAATTACATAAGGAGAACTGATTTTCATGCAACTTTCGTTTAGCGTTTATGTGAATATAAGAAAATCACTCAAAGTTTTCACTTTTGACAGAAGAATCAACTGGAGACCCAAGCAAAACTCTATGGCTGTTAATAGAAAATAACCCAATATGACATATAAGCTGATATTTAAAATGTGATCCAGTTGCATTTATAGTATTTGGTAATTGTTAGTGCAAGTTAATAGAATGCTATTACAAATTCGTGATTTCCTAATGATAGATATAGAACAAATTCTAGTGTAATCATCACACATAAATAATGTAAGGAATAATTAAAAGTACTGCAATTAAGAGAAAGTGAAAAGAAATAAAATGTGGATATAGAGGAAACAGAAATATTAATTTTGCAGCGGAATAATGATTGTCACTCTGTAAATCGATTTTAAATATAATTAGAAAAGAAACAAATATTTACTTTACTAGCTGCTGGCCCGATTTTGTCAAAGAAAAGCGATAACAAATAAGCGAAACTCATTTGAGTGAGTAATGCGAGCTGCGGTTTCGAATTTCAATTAAATATAATTAAAAGGCTGTGAACAGCCGCCAAGTGCAACATGTGCCACAAGCAGCAACAACAGCAACCATTTTGGCCAGAAGGCGACGCCAACTTTGGCGACGACTTTTCAATGTCTTTTGGCTTTCGGATTTTTGGGCCCTGACTGCAAATGTTGCCAATTTGTAGACAATTAAAAAACTTTACATGTTTTGGCATTAGGCGAACAAATTGTTTTAAAATTACTTAACACAAAAGCAGAAGAGAATTGAGCAACAGATAAAGGCAGAGATGGAGAGGGGGAGCAGTGTGGAGGAGGGTTTAAATACTCATAGGGGGGGGGGGGTCGACAAATTCAATTCGCTTTGGCGCTGCCAAAACTGATTTCAATCGCGCACATGTGTCGCGTGGCAAGAACAAGAAAAGCCACTAAACTCCTTGCCTCCTGCTTGCTAAAAACTTTTCAGGGAAATTTTGTGTACATTAATTCAATTAGTAAGCAATGCCACAAAAGTAAAAGCATAACCGAACTCGGCACCTTTTCCACACACACACACTTGCCAGCCTAAATGTATGCCACGTGAGGTGGCAGGGTGCCACATTGCCATGGCAACTTGCCTCAAACTTAGAGGTTGTGCCGCAAAAGCGCTTAAGCTTTGAAAACGTATTTGATTGCAACAGACACATGTCATCGGTAACTAAAACTCTGCTGCCTGAGCATTGAGGCAGCATTGAGGCAGCATTGAGGCCACGGATTGAAGTATTTTTTTGGCTATTAATTGCAGTGGAAGCCTATCGAATGGAAACTTAGGCATATTTAAAGAACTGAAGATAGACAATGTGTAGTCGAGAGATCAATAAGAAGTCGAGTAGTCGAGTAACATAAGAATTAAAACTATTAAGATGAAATTTCAGCAGTTGATCAATAATATGTCAGTGTATATTATATATTAATTAGAAGCGCCTGGCTTTTGTTGCTATAGGAAATCAATATGCATCGATATTCGTGAAACTGATCGTGAAACAGTTATCGATAAAATAAAATTTACTTAAAATAACTCAACAATTATTGCACTTTTTACATAGATTTAAAAATATTCTGAAAAGAAACACGCAAATCAATTATACAATTATAGAATTATTACCCCTTTTCAATAAATAATTTACAGTTTATAACTCCACACAACCCAGCAAGGAAATCGTTTAAGTTAATAATATCATTATATTGTTCATATAATCATAACCAGATATTCTCACTTTATATTTTTATTATTGGTAATGACTAAATTTTATTGAGATATGTTTTTTGGCTGATGTTGCTCATACGCATTGTTGCCGCATGTTGCACGTGATAAGCCATTGCCACATTGGCCATTCCACACATTTTAGCCATTTTAGTTATTTTTAGCCATTTCAATGCATTTGAAGCAGTTATTTTGGCTGCTTGTCAACAGCAGATACATGTTGGAGTGCCTTTTGCTTCAGCCCAAGTCCTTGCCGCTACCCCTTGCCACTTGCCACTGGCCCTTGTGGCAGCTGCTTTCGTTGCTATCTCCTTTTTGTCTGAGTAACAGGTGCAGGCAGCAGCAGCAGTATTTTTGTTGTTGCTACTTTTGTTGTTGCTGCCACAACTCAATTTATTTCAACATGTACTTTTGAAACAATGAATTTCACTTTAGTTGCTAATGGATTTTGTACGAAGGCAGGCAAGCTTGCCATATGTGTGTGTGTATGGGTGTGTTTGTGTCTAGCTATGGTTAGTTTATTTTTTTCATGCTTTTTTTTGGGTTCTGTTTGGGTCAGCTATACCAAGGAGCTGCGTGAGGCAAGCCAAGTCGGAGCACTCCATTGTCTGCTGGCACGCCTTGCATTAATGCATTTTGTTTGCATTGGCGACACACCCACACACACACACACACCCCCGTACACACACCAATACACCCATACACACTAGCACACACACTTGACAAATGAGAGATGACGCGAGTTGTGCTCTTATTGAGACAAACGGCTGACGCATCAGACTTTGACTTGGGCATTTTTGCGGCTTGTTCGCTGCTTAGCTTCGTCTGACAGTCTGTCTGTCAGTCTGTCTGCCTGGCTGTCTGACATGTTTACACAATCATTATGCAAATGCAAACGAGTGCAACTCGCACTGATGCACTGCACACAATGCAATTAAAAATGAATACAAATTGCTGCGGGCCAAGGCACAACTTGCAACTTGCAATCAAACTGCGAGTTCATCACTCATTGTGTAAGTCAGCACACTCAGACAAATAATCACCATAAAAATGAGAAAGTTTTTGCGTGCTCTTACAAATAATTTCTAAATAAGGAATAACATTTTTCTTAAAATTAACAATGCTTGTCCTGAATCGATAATCCCTAACACATGGTGTTCTTTCTATTTCTTAGAAATATTTTCTGTTAGTAAGAAATTCATTTATAAAAAGTAAAAATGCAAATTCTAATTTGATTTTTTTCTGAGTGCAGCAGCGAGGACAATTAATTAATTTTCTTTAAATTAGATTCGCCAGTTGCAGTTGCAACAACATTCATTCCGCACACATACAGCACAAGAGCTGCTCATTTCAATTCATTGTTGACACTAAAAATGTTAGTCTTCAACTGCTACAACCTAATTTTGCTCCTGCAACTTTTCCATACCCCTTTATTCCCCACTCCTCTTCAATCTTCCTCCCCTTCTCCCCTCTCGTTTTGACACTCATCTCTCCTGTTGTCCTTGTGTCGATTGCCATTGTCATTGCTGGTGATGGACAGACTTTTATGCTGTGTTGATAGTTGCCTTGTTATTTGTGCCTAAGGCCACACAGGAGTCGCATAATAAAAGTTACTTTCCTGCTCAGTTGAAGGCTTTTTAGATTTACATTATGGGCTTATGTCTCGGATTTGGCCAACAACTCGTATTACACGCCCAGCACTTGTAAGCTCAACAATAAACAGTCTGACTCCCAAATGGATTAAAAATGGGTAAAATGGCAAAATGGGTGTAATAAAGTAGTGCAAAAGTACGTAAGAGGCAGAAGATAGCATCTGTGTCGCCATAGTCTATATATATTCCTGATTAGAATTAACAGACTAGTCGATATGGCGATGTCTGTTAGGAGAATCTCAGAGATTTGAAGAGCTATAGATTATAATTATAAAAAAATTGTAGTTAAGATACACATTTTAATTAGAATTATAATTAAATAAAAACTCAATTTAAGTTACTATTTATTTCAGAATTGTTCTTTTGTTCTTCGCTTTAAAAATCGATTTAAAAACCGATTAAGTTAATCAGCTCGAAAATGGCAGTAAAATGACGCTGCCGCACAATCGTGTTATGTGTGTATATAAGTTCTATTTGCAACAAGCTGTTGCAGCTGGCCTGCGTAATTGCGTATACGTTACGTGCGACAAGTAGCAAGTTGTGCCACAAAATTTCAACAGTTTTTGGCCACTCACAACAGCAGCAGCATCACCAAAAAAAAAAAGAGAAATTTTATTTTAATTTGCGTGGACATGAGTGAGCTGTGTACGAGAACCGCCTACTTAATTGGCCAAATACAGTTAAACATACAAAGCACACCACACACACAGAACACACTCACATAGAAATTGTGCCCCAAATTGTGTCATCTTTGGTTTTGGCAGTGTGCATATTTGGATTTTAGCCGGACATCTGAACATCTGGCTGCGTGTGCAACTAGGCCTAAACAATTTGTGGCTAATTACACAGCATTGCCATCAATTGTAGCCCACTCAGTGTTGTAAAGTGCTATACAGTGTTGTTGCGTACCAACTGGCTGGCATACGTAATTCTTTGGCAACATGTTTGTGCCTTGTGCAAAAACTAGTCAAAGTTATTTTATAATTAAAAACTTGTTGACCAATGGCTGCACACAATTCACATTTAACATTTTAAAGTCACATTTAAAATAGTGCCAAAGTGAGCGAGAAATTCCAAAGAAGTCTGCTTAACATTTAACAAGTAAGCAGGCTGTCGAGTCGAGTAGAGCGAGCTCGACTATGACATACCTTATTAAATATATTCTAGTTTTATTTGATTAAACTAAGCTTTATCTGCGCGGGTTATACTAAGATATACATTAAAAACTTTATTCTAATAATTGATTAAAGAAAGACTATATCTTTTAATTCTTTTATTATGATATTATGCTATCGATATTCGCGAAACGGGAACAGTTATTGATAAAACTAATAAACTTGGTATACGTATGGTAAACAAGAACTTACATTTCAAATCCTCTCTAACTGTTTTGTTGCTTACCCGGAATACATATATTTTCTATGTTTCTGTTATATATCTTCGCACAAAATCATTATTCCCCTCTAACTATATTTAATGGAAAAGCTTAATGCTCTCTTCTCAAAACTTTCTGCAAATATATCTAAGCAATTTACCAGCCAGAAACACAATTACTAACCCAGTTTGAATGGAGCTCTCTAAGATTAGTAGTAGAACAGTAGAAAATAACAAGTGCTAACAAACTGGTTAGGTCTCTGGCTACAATATTCCCACAGAACTTATACATCCACTCAAAAATTGAAATAAATTCCATGCATTTTCATTAGTTCCCTTCACATTTGCATTTTGCAAAAAAAAAATGCTTAACTTTGGGCCCACATGGAGAGTGCTTAATTTACCTGACTGACTTTTGTTCCTCAGCTGAACGCAATTTAAGCAACAAATTCTTCTTTCGTTCTGTTTGGCCCGCAGCAATTCATATAAAGCCAAGTACTGCAGAAAAAAGAGCTGCAGTTGGAAAAAGTTTAATCAGGCGCCTGCCATAAAATGCACAACTTTATGAAAGTTTTTGGGAAACGCTTGAGATTTTTCTTGGTAGAGGCTTGCCCAGTGGAGGTCGTCGCCTAATTAACAATACTCGTTTCTTTTTCAGCTGCACTTGAAATGTATGCCAGCCACACAAGCCTTAAGTGAAGCTAAAACCTTATTTATTTATGTATATATTTCTTTCTTTGACAATAGAGTATTTAAATACTAATTGAGTTGCATTTAATTAGTTATGTATTAATTTAAGGTCATTTAAAGTCAGTTAACGCAAAAAAAAATACAAAAAATTATAAATAAATTAAATTAAAATAAAATATAAAATTGAATATTAAATGTACATTGAAGAATTTGTGTGGCTTAACAAATTTTAATAATACATTTAAATTATTCCTTTTAAATATTTCTTATTTATCGTAATTTAATAATTAACATTCTATTTAATTTAATATATTTGTCACTTTTTGTATATTTTAAGATTTTTGTGGGTAATGTCGACCTTATCGACATGTCTGGCTGCAAGCATGCCACGCAAAAAGTTGCGTTTTTAATGTACCTTTGTGGCATGTCATAAAATCAGCACAAAATTGCCAAATTATTTAGATTTACCGGCACAGCAGCAGCAGCAGCAGCAGCAGCAACGGCAAAAAGAAACAAGAGGCATCACAAGAGGGATGCAAGCGACCATATTGTCAAATGAGCAATAAAAGTGCTTTTATGACCAGCACACAAAGCAGGCCCAGTCATACCTTTGGGTGGTATCTCTGCATAAAGGTAGTCAGATATATATACACACATATATATTTATACGTTCTATATGTTTACATAACTCGCAAAGAGGTCGAAGTGGCAGCTGGGGAAAATGGGCCGTTAAGGGTTGCCATTTCATTATATGACTCTCAGATTCGCAGAGACCTGTAGACTTATGTTTATAAATTGCTTTTTTATTGAAATAAACAACAAAATTAAAATTATATTATGTAAGCACTTGAAATATAGACTTAACGGAAAAATGTATCAGTAGTTAGTTATTCTCATAAATATTTTTCCTAATTATTTTGCAGAAACTTCTTATTATTTGTATTATGATATATTAGTTTTTGATTTTATTATATTTGTAGCACCAGCATTTGATCAATTTTTTACTTATCGTATTTCTTTGTGTAGACTGACTGTAGCAGCAAATACTCTTTCGAGTCTTTCGTAAGTTGCAAGTTGAAAGAGCTCAACAGATAAGACAACATTAAGTAGGAAGCAAAGCTTAATGTAAGGCCAGATGAAATACAAGAATTAAATCACATAGCAAATGTGCGAAGAGCATAAAGCAAAGCTTAAAACAGATTTCATCAAAAGCAAACAAAAAAGAAGAATGAGAAATTAAACGGGAAAGATGAAAATGTAGCTTCAAAGTTGAAAAATGAAGCGAAAAATTAAAAAAAAAAAACACAGAGAGGCGAAATGCAAAACATGAGTAAAGCAAAGCGAGAAGGAAACAGTATGCAAAGTGATTGTTAAATGTTCCCGTCTCTTCAAGAAATTGAGTAGAAAATGAACATTGTTAAACGAAAATCAAAGTCCACAATACACAAATAATAAATAACAAAAAAAGAAATGAAAAGAAAAAGCAAGAAAAACTTATGCTGCAGATATAAATAGTGCACAAAATTGCTGTTGGCTATCGGCAAGCGTGAAAACGACGCCAAAAAAGTTTGCCGCAATTTGTTTGTGTTTTTGTTGTGTTTTTCGATAAATAAATATGAAGCAAAACGGAGAACCGAGATACGGAGAGAGTGTGAAGTCATCTCAGGCGCTATAAACTTGGCATATTTGCATAAAAAATGCGATGTTCTGACACTAAAACATAAACAAGCAACAAAAACAAGAGTATCTCAAATGCAGGAATAAAAACGCGATATAAATATTGTCAACAGCAAAGGCGAGCCATAAACAATGCAAGGTGTTTTGCTATATAGGTGTAGCTGCGTGTGTGTGTGTGTGCAATATTTTATTTAACGGATTTTGGTGCATATAATTATGCAGTAAACCGCGCTGAGAACAGAAGCTGCCTTAGCAAGAAAGTGGTTTTTGCTGCCGGTTCAGGGTTCATGTATTTGCTTGTGTAAACGACTGTGGAGATACCCTGTAGCGTGTGTAGGGGAGAGCACACAATTTATTGTCCATATAACATCTTCCGCGAAGAATATCTTATTAAATAAATAAATATATATTTGTAGAAGTGGGTTGGATTATTTTGCTTCTGAGGCCGAGATCAGCAACAAGCGTGATGAGCGTGGACAACGACCAAGACGAGATCCTTGGCGAGCAAGGACGGTCAAAGAAGCGATGTCAACAATCAAAATTATATTCTCAGACAACAACCAAGGCGAAAAAGAAAAGAGACTCAAAGACGATATCCGAGAAAGACCCCAGACAACGACAAGCAAAAATGCATAGACAACGACAACGACAAAGACCAAATCCCAAGTCAAGAACCAATTTGACATTCCTAGACAACAACGAAAAGCAACGAAACAGGCCGACGAATCCGCTTACGATAACGACAAGCATAGACAACAACCAAGACGAGATCCAAAGACGCGAAGAATCGCAAAAAGAATTCGCAAGCAGGCTAGTCCGCTAAGGGCAACAACGGCAAGCACGAGCAAGAAACGATGAGCGTAGACAACAACCAAGAGATCCCTCGTTAACAACGAGAAGAGCGAATTTGAGACAACACCAAAGACGGAGATCTCTGTACAAGCAACGAGGCATAGACCGCAACCAATATGAGATCCCTAGATACCAACCAAAACGATATCACTAGATAATAACCAAGACGACATCCCTAAACAAGTTGGGAAATTATTGCTTAAATTACTTTTTATTTCATTATTATCATTATACTCCCAATACTCCCAATACTAACTAACTTAAATATTGAACGCCTCCACATATTAAACACAACCATATATATATAAGGTCAGGCATGCCGCTTTCTGTGCATGACAGTTAGACACAGACAAACAGCGTATGCCAACTGCAATTACAACAATAACAACAACAACAAGAATAACAACAGGAACAACAATAGAATCGCAGCTGCAATCAAAATGAAAATCCGCCCAAGTTGGCAGCGCATCAGATGCAATATTTACATGCTTTCGGCTTGTGATGCATTGTTGTAAATGTGTTTTACATGCCAAATTATGCAAAAATACCAAATACCAAATGCATATTCAAAATATTTGCACAAACAGACAGAAAGAGAGAAAGAGAGTGAGAGAGGTAAAGAAAGAGTGTATGTAAGAGAGAGAGAGAGAGAGAGAGAGAGAGAGAGAAAGAAAACAGACAGAGTAAACAGCATGTGTTTTGTTGTGTATGAATTTGTGTATGTGTGTGTGTTCGTGTTCATAGCCTGCGCCCTGTGGCCAAAAACAATCGATTTGGAATTTTGATTTTGACTGTCAAAACAACATAATGACATCTAACCGTATTTTTACATATGCCCTGAAAATGGTTAAGATGGGTATAATGGTTTTGTGCTTACGTATGAAACAGGCAGGACGGAGAACATATTCTTGATCGAATATCGGTAAATATGGAAATTCCTGTGCCTGCCATAAGAAATGAGATCACTTCCCCGCATGCATACATTTAATGTGCAAAACTTTTTAATTGTTTGCTTTATTGCCAATTTATTGCTAGAATATATTCAACAGCTGGCTGTAGGGTATCTCCTGGTCAACCTCTCTCGACTACAGCATTTATAGTGGTTTTCTTTTTTGCATTTATATTTTGCTGACACGTATAAAATATTTGAGTTTAGTTTTTGCACTCAACACCAAGGTTGGATCATGTTGAACCACTTGATTTGATAAGCTCCTCGTTGCACATGTATGTGTTTGTGTTAGTATGTGTAACTGTGAGTCCATGTCTTTTTTTAATGCAATGACATATAAATTGTATTATAAATTATGACATTGACAAATCGCTTAGATTACACAGCTTTGTCATATCAAGTGACAAACGTACAAAAAACTGAACGTCATTTTGCAGAAATATGCAAGCTAAATTGCTCGAGAGCTGTAAATTGTGTAATAAATTACCAAATATATTCAGTGCTTATCATCAGCTTGGGATCAACTCGTCTGCTGGTCAACATTTCGAGTTGGCAGTTGTCCTTCAGTTTCTCTAAACGTAACTACAAAACTCGTGAGTAATAAGTTTAAGTAACTCAGGTTAAATTAAGGCGGAACAGACACAAATGGGGAACAGAAGAATGCAAGATGCAATGCAATGGAATTTGTTCAATTAAAAAAATAGAAAGAGCTTGAAATAATTATTATAAAACATTATAGAAACTGCATGCTAAAATGACAGAACCGAGCTATGATATTTTTTTGCTGTTATGCTTTTCGTTCATATTTGTTTTATCGTGATTAAAAAAATGTGAACGAAATCGTATCCATAATATATTGATAAAACATATATGAACAAATATTTACTTATCTATATACATATTTATTTCTCTTTTTTTTAGCTGTATTATCCATAATAACAATACTCGAATATGTCTAAAACAAATTTCTGATTGTTCTGTGACAGATTGTACATCAGAATTCGTATTTGTTGCATTTTAATTATTAAAGATATTATATAATTTATGTACATAAAGACTTTTTTTCTCTTTTTATATTTATAATCGAATATATTTAAAAAAAAACGCGAGAACATTGTTAACACCATTGGAATGTGTTTGTAACTAAAAAATTACTGATTATCCTCTGATAGTTTGTATATAAAAATGAAAAAAAAAAAAAAAATCACCAATAAAAATAATTAAAAACAAGACAGAATTTTTGCAATAGCTTTTATCGCATTTAGAGCCTTTTCTATTTTTACATGCAGACTTTAAATGTTCATTTTTGTGCACTGCATGCTAACGATTTAAATATATTTTGACCTACACTTCTTCTTCTACTTCTTAGCCAATTTTCTTCTGCTCGAGAGTACAAAATGTACTGCTTTTATATTGAATACTCAATGATGACTATTTTGCAGGCAGGGAAAAATATATGTAGCATATTTTTTGGGATGCACATTGGCTTTAAATAGCCGCACGATTTGTTGGCTTGCTAAACCTGCTTTACATACGCATCTATGTATGTGTGCGAGTGTGTCTATGTATTTAGGATTGCCTCGGAAATGGTCCCCCCTATGCGCCCCCGCCTGCTGTATGACCATCAATTCATGCAACTGTCAACGGGTCTGCTTTTACTGCTGTTGCTTTTGCTGCCCAAAGACCATTAAAAATATTTTTTCTGCCCATTCAGCATTCAATAGAAATTTACATCACGTCTGAGTTTTTACATATATGTGTGTCTGTGTGTGTGAGTGCGTGTGCGTGTATGTGGTAAAAGGACATTTTTGATGGGCGCGCGCCGAGCATACTAACACTTTTTTGCATGTCGGCCAAAATGTTTGCTTAGCTTACGTTATACCTGACAAAAAAAAAAAGAAATACAAAAAAAAATTACATACAAAAATGAAGCCATAGCATAACAGCACCCAAAGTAACAACAATAAAAGCTGCTGTTGTTGCAACAAAAAAAAAGAAAAAACTATTGCCACATAGGCAATTTCATTGTACGTTTTATATGGCCGAAACGTATTTTGCTGCCTGCCAAAATTGGTTACCCTTTTCACTTCATTTTATGTTGCCAACAAATTGTTGTTGACAATGACAATGAGGCAGGTGTAGAAGGAGTGCTACAAGGTGAACTCAATTCAAGACAGTTCATTGTGGCAGCCTCAACCTCCACCTCAATTTTAGTGGCGCCAATTTGCTAATTAGCACAATCAAAGTTTATACGCAAATTCCCTTTAAACAATGCGGCCAGCACCAACAACTTCAAAAGTCGAATTTTTTCTGCCCACAGCGGATAAATTATAAATTAAAGGGAATATTTGGAAATTGCTTCAGCAAGTTTTTTTGCAGTGGCCTGTTTTCTGCCCATCGAGTACTCGGAATTCTGATTAGGGTATGCCCATAATGTAAATGACATTTAATAACACGTAGAGTGATAATTTATATTATCAGGGATACTTAGAAGTTATCCTTGATGAAAAGGAACTTCTTCGTTAACTTGTGAAGAAAGGGCTTCGATTATTGGAATCACAGATATATAACAGCTCTCCATTACCCAGAATAAAAATATTATCCATTTTCACTTTTAAAAAAATGGTATATATATAATAGAGGAACTATAACATAACCTAATCTATCTGCCATGTGCAATCTTATTACTTATTATTTGATTTGTATTATTTATTTATTACATTTTATCGATAACTCCACCGCTCCGTGTCTATCGCGACGAATCGATATCCGATAGTAATAAAAAACACATCATTTTCCAAAAACCAAACCGAAATTCAATATATCATCACAAACGACAAGAAATACTCTAGCCGAATTTTCAAAATTCCTAACATACTCTACGAATTTTGGTACGGAAGGTACGGAACTGTAGAAATATAGTCAACATACGTAACAGACTGCAGATACTCGATTAGTTCATTAGGTTATCTTATCATGCTGAATATCAATTTTTATGATAGCAAATGTAGCAGTTATTCAAGAGCTCTATATCTGCAGTCTTTATTCCAGTTTAGTTCAGTGTATTTCACAGTTGGGTTTTCTCTAAATAGAACAGTCTTGCTTTTTCAAAAAACTGCTTTCATTACAAAAACTAAAAAAAAAACACTTATTCAATTACATTGTACAGGGTATATCCCGGTCAAACACTTACAACTGACTCATTTTTAACTTGTTTTTCATTGCGTTCTCGACGCTTGCATAATGTATGAGTTCAACTGACTGCTGACTTGTCAATATTTCAATTACGCCCAGCCTTCACTTCAACATGACTTCAATTGGGCTTCGAGGTGGCCTCGAGTTGAGCTGAGCCGGATTGGGTCGAGTGCTGTGAAGAAGAAGTAGGCGGATTTGTCTCGAGGCCAAATTAGTGGCCAAAATGCGGCAGATTACAGAGCATCAAAATGTTGCGCAAATATTTATTAACGCTTTTAATTTGTAGCTGCAAAACTCTCTGTATCTATCTTTATCTGTCTCCCTTGATCTATCTCAACTAGACTCATGAATTATGCAGCACAGTGGCAAAAGTCTTTTGCCTAATTGACTGGCCCATCGAATTGAGGCACTGCCCTGTTTAAAACTGTCAACAGTAAACAGTTCTTAACTGTTTTTAAACCGTTTTTAACTTCGACAGTTGCCGCCTCTCCTATGCAATTAGTGGCACCAAAATATATATGTGTTTGTAGCTAGCTTCTTACTATACATACATACATACACTCATAAAAGAATTTAGTAAATCGACCTAAACACTGGAACGCTTCTTCATTTTTGCAGAAATAATTTCTAAATATAAGAAAAAGTCGTTCACTAAATTGACAATCCTAAAAATATGGTGTTCTTTTATTTTTAAAAAATATTTTCTATTAACAACATATGCATTTCTAGAGTTTAGAATTAAATTATGTGATTTTAAAAATTAAGTAAGATTTTGAAAATATATGTGAAATCTTCAGATAGTAATGTTTAATAATAAATTTGTATTTTTCTATGTAGACTGATTTTAGTTGAGCGTAAATAATATTAGCACTTTCTTCTACGAGACAAACAGAAAACTATTTGGAATTGAGACATATTTTTCTACATTTTAGACAAACGCTGCTTTTTATAAAATAATAACCTTCAATTTGAGAAATATACTTACTTAATTATTTTATTATTTGTTTATTTGTATTTTCTAAGTGTATTTAGTCGTTAACCATATGCAGCATTAGGGGTTTGAAATGCTGACTGAGGCAGCGACACTGAGGTCGTGTCCTTGTTGCAGCAGCGTTGCAGCAGCTGCCACATGTCTTGGACTTGACTCGGGCACTCAAGTTGCCGCCCAGCTCAAGTTCTCAATCCTTGTAGCTGAGCATGCAACTTGTGTAGGGACAAGTTGAGGCAAGTTGCATAGAGCCTTGCCATGAACTTTTCGTTTGCAACTTGCGGTAAGTTGCACGCTGTCTTTCCCTCTCTCTATCTCTCTCTCTCTCTCGCTGTGATCTGCTCCTATTCCGTATGTCGATTTCATTTATTATGCAAATGTTTCCTTGCCACAAAGGCAGCTGCCATTATTTAGAGCCTAGACTCTGTTGGGACAAATGACAGCAGCGTCAAAGCTTTCACACCTCGATTTTTCATTTCATTTGTATTTTTTTTTGTATGTGTGTTCCTGCGTGTGTGCATGTGTGTATGCTCATTTCGTGTGTGCGCTTATCAGTCACATAATGCCAACATGCTGACATCATAACTTATAACATGATAAATAACTATACGTTTTTGCCCCTTTTCCTTTCTTCTCTTTCTTTTCATTTTCTTTTTTCTCTTTTTTTTCTTTCACTTCTTTCTTTTTTTTGCGTGCCCCAAACGAGCTCTGATGAGATTCAGGCAGACAAATGACTTGACTGTATGTGTGTGCGTGTGTGAGTGGGAATATCCCATATCCCATATTCCATTCATTGTCTGGCATTGTCTGCCTGACTGACTCGTCTTAGGCACGCAGTGTGAACATTTTTCCAGCTCGCCTTTTAACAGGACTCATTCATAAGTCGTAGCTGCTTCACACTTTAAACATATGTGGGTCTCTGTCTGTTTATTTTTGGCACTACCTTAAGCATTTAAATTAATTATGCGCCCAGTTGTTAACCCAGTTAAGGAGACAACCGCAGACAACTGTTTTTGCCAGGCTGAATATTTACATCTGCCTGCCAGCTGGTCAGTTATCAAACGAAAGAGTTTGCTTTTTTTTGGTGGAAAAAGTTTGAAAAATATTTTACACTGCAGAGCGTTGGTCCAAAAAAATTAAAATTATAATAAAAAATTATCTAGTTGAGGAAGCGCGACTATCAGATACCATGCAGCCAGCTGTTAAATAGTTTACTTGTATTCCTAAATGTTCCTGGAATGCCAATAGACTCCAAGCTAACTCTAATGATTTCTGCACAGGAAGAAGACGAATCTCTTGAAAACTTTTGCTCCTGCCTCCTGGTAGAGAAACACATTGTAAAAAATCCTTTCTAACCGATCTGTCGCAATCAGAGGAATTAATACTAACTCGCATTGAAAAAATGCATAAACGATACCGTCTGAACTCATTTTCGGTTCAGTCTCCCAGTCTAGTGTCATGAATTAAATATGTTTTAGTTTTACCAAATTAGCCAAATTTTTTTGGACACTCAAACTTCAGCATATGTGGAAGTGCACCCAAAAATATAAGGCGGAAAAAGCTGACAGTAAAGAGATCAATATAGGAATATATTTTGGACAATAACTTGGGTATTTATTATCCAATCTTAATGAAATTTGTACAGTTAATCAATAATATGTCAATATATAATATATATATCAACAAGAAGGTGCTGAATTTCAAATGGTGCCTGTATTGCTACCGAAAAAAGATATGTATCGATATTTACTGAACACAGACAGTTATCGATAAAATGAAATAAACTTTAACGGGAACTTATTTTCCATATTTGTATTCTCTAGCTTTTATTGTCTCTGAGAAAAGGTTCTTCTTACCGACAAAACTAGATCGACCTTGTCTGGGTTCGCAGATGCGTCCTTCTGGCTGTTACATATTGTTACACAACGGAGTCATACCTATTTTACACATTTTTATTCGCCTCAGGGTATTAAAAATAGTTTTAACCTGCACTTTAAATTCCCAACTCACATCGCAAAAACCAAAAACACATGTGAATGAAAACGCTCAACTTTTATTTGCCTACTATGCATATATGAGTTAATTCTAGAATGGTGTGTGGAAATCTGCACTCCTAATTTTAACAACTGAAATGGGCTGTATAAGTCAGAGCTCTTCTATTTCTGAAGTAAGTAACTCATATACTGGTAAATTAAATTGTTTTTGATGTATTTTAGCGTAGAAAAGTTAGCCAAAAACGATCATTTTTAGCTCACTTTAAATTCAAATGTATAAATGACCGATGCTTAAATTTTCGCATTTTTAAATCAATATTTTTGTTGAGGTGTCATCCCTTTATGTATCTGGCAACTCTGATTGTATTTAACTTAAGTTTTGCATTTTCACTTCTACTGTGGCAAGAATGACTCTGATTTCAAGCGCCGGTTAAATTGCGATTTTATTCCATTAAAGATATTGATTTCCACAAATATCGTTATCTTATTCATAAACGCTAGTTGAAACTATGCACGCGGATTCATAACAAGTTAGAGCTCAAAACTCCAACAGTCTTATAATATTTCAATAGATTGATTAACGTCCCCAATTTAATATGATATATAAAAACAAAATTAATATTTAATTAATAATTAACAAAAATAATAATAAATGCCCGAGCAAATCTGTGCAAATTTTGCTATAAATTGTGTATAAGGTGTGTGTGTCTGAGTATATGTATTATCAGTCTTGTTGTGCAAACTCACAAAAATATGATGCGATTTGTAGGATGTGAAGGGCACTGAAATTGGTCGCTGGACAGACGAAGGGGGACAAGTTGAATGTTGTTTTTAATGAGCTGTGTTGACGTGAGAATCAACAGCGGAAAGAGAGCCAAGAGCCAAGAGCCAACAACCAACAGCCAAGAGCCGCAGACAAGGGCCAAGAGCCGGCAGACAAGGGCCAAGAGCCAGAAGCAGTTGCTTTCGAACTTGGCTAATATGCCACACAGTGGCAGTAGTAGTAGCAGCCAACCAGGTTTGTGAAATATTAAAAACATTAAAATGTTGTTTACTACTTTGGCAGCGGAGACTCCAGTGTGGCAAATAAAAAACGAAAAAAAAATATATTTATTTATGTGCAGCAGCTGGGAACGCGAGGAAAAACTAATGAAATGAAAGTCGACATTATGCATAAACTATGAGTTAGTAATGCACTGGGAAAATGCGCTGGGAAATTGCAATTGCATATTGCACATTGCACATTAAAACAAGTCAAAGAGGCAAAAGTGGTAAAATGGAAAAGTGTAGAAGAGGAAAAGTTTTTTTTTTTTTATTTTTGTTATGCACTTTCTTTAAATGCGATACTTTTCCATCCAGCGTAGCTGGCTAAATAAACAGCATTAAAACTTTACCACATACAAACATACACACACACACACACTGTGAGAAAAGGGTGTGCGAATGAGCACAGAAAATCCACTTAAATGTGTTTTCCAATTAAAAAAGTTTTCTACACTTGAAAATTGTGAAGCATGTGTGAAAATCTTTTATGCGAATGCCAGTTACAATGGCCAAATAGTAAAAGTCGGCAACCGATCCGAGACTCGAAACCAAACGAAAAGTGATTACAAACATGATAGATAAATGTAACACACACCATCACACACCAATATACACACACACACAATCTCACGCAGCGTCTTTGGTTGAGACGCCACTAAATGGCCAAATAAACTTTTTGGCCAGTTGCCTCTTTTGCTTGCCATCATCAACTTAATGAACTTCTTAACAGCTTTTCATTCTCTTCATTTCACTCTCTATATACATATCTCTCTCTCTCTCTCTCTCTCTCTTTCTCTTATTGTGTCTCTCTCTCTCTCTCTCTCTCTATCTCCATTTGTACTTAATGAAAATCCATTAAAAACTACAACAATGTTGCTCACTTTTCAAGTATTTTGGCATTGGATAATATAGTCTGCTTATTGCCAGCTTTTGCTTCTGTTTCTGGCATTTTGGCCGGTTTTTGTCTCCGCGCATGTTAAACCTGTCGTATGCGTAATGTGCTTCCGCTTGACTTCAATTATGTCTTCTTCTGCTCTGCTCGCAGGCCTTAATGCTCGCAAATTGCTGGCATAAGCATTCAACCATCGAATTCAAATTTAATACCCTTCTTCCCAATCATATTCGAGCGGATTGTACACTCGAAAAAGTTGGAAAGAAAATATTTCAATAATTATTAATAAATCTAATAATACAACAAATATTTTGTGAAGATAAAATATTAATTGTTGTGTAATTTTTGTGCAGAACTAACGACGCATGCTATGGGTCCTGAAATATATAATGTAATAAAAGAAACACTTGAAATGGAACTAACAAAAAAGACAATTCGAGAGGTCCATTTTAAGACTAATACAACCCAACAATACAACAAGCTATTTAAATTGAGAGACAAAATACTCAAAAAATGCTGTCATATACCTTATAAATAATAATAATGATACACTCGTAACTATTAATACTGAAAATTTAAAATGTTCATTTTTGTGCAGTCCAAAATACAAAAATGGAGTAAATAAATAACATAATACAGCACAGAAGATAAATACTAAAATACATTTGCATATATAAAAACATTAAAATAATAAACAACTATCAATAAATCTATAAATTTATTTTCTTCTTAATCAGGAGATCATTTGATAGGTCTATTGGAAAACCATTTCCAATAAACTCTAACACAATACAAGAATTTTGTAACAAATATTTTAAAATTTATAGTTAAATGCATGGAATATTTACAAAAAATATTAAGTAAATTCTTTGAATATTACTAATAAATCTTTAAATGTATTATTTTATTGTGAGCAGACAATTCGATAGGTATATTCTAATCAAATTTCAAATATACTCCAACAATAAAGAAATACTTTCTATTTTTTTTTTTTAGCTGAATACTGAATTTTTTAACCATTTATTCACGGGCAAATTGCTAAAGGTGAATTTCTAAAATTAGCATAAAATACCGCGTAGCAAATAATTTATGTGTTGTTTGTTGCCTGAAACAAAATTCAAAAACAACAACAACAACAAAGTTTTCAGCTGCAGTTAAACGAAGAAAACCAACATTTTGAAACAGGTATTTTTTGCTTATATTTTCTTTTTTCTTTTTTGTTACGCACCACTTAAATTTTTTTTTTTTAGATTCGCTTGAAATGGCATTAAATTACAGTCCACCCACACTGCACACCTTGAACCACCCCCTCATATATATATATATATATATACATATATATGCCTGCACGTGGATCATATATAAAACAAAGCAAACGCTTTTGTCACTTTGAAGCTGTTTGAACTCTGGGAAAGTGTCCTTTTCACTTTGCTATATTATGAAATGTTGTTGAATGGGCAACCTTTTCTCTTTGGCAAGAGGTGTGTGTGTGTGTGTGTGTGAATCGACAAAAAAAACACACACATATCAAACCAATAAAAGTTTAAAGACGTTAAAATGTCAACTGCATTTGGTTCCCACGTCTTTGAAATATGAATTTGTTCATTTTCATCCCAAATAACTCCAGAAAACAACCAGGAGAAAATATAAACAAAGAAATATTAAACTAAAAATTTATTGAAAAGGACAATGACATACACAGAGAACTTTTGAGCTCAACTGTTATGTGTGCAAACGGCTCAAGTATTCAACAGCTCAACTTTCGGGGACAGTTAATTTTGACATTATTTTAAATTATTTGTGCTCAGTTTCAGTTTGGGTTAACAGGATATTGAGTTGCAAGACAGGTTAGGAGCGATTGTGTTTTGATTTAGTTGTGCCAGTTTGGCTCTTTCTTTAATATTTCACAGGAATAATTTCAAGTTTTGTTAACATATACAAGAAATGTTTTCTAAGTGTTTGTTGTTGTCTAAAATGTTAAAAAAAAAACATAATTTTATTTACCGTTTTAAACTATGTAAATGTTTATTAAAATTAAAATTAAGAATTTAAATGTTATTGAAGATAAAACTAACGACAAAAATAAAAGCAGTATTTTCCAAATCTGCACTCTTAATTATGAAAATTAAAAATAGATAAACTATTTCTTTAAAGTGCCATATTGTCCTTCGCTGAATACTTTATTAACACCAACTAGCTAAATGTCAAATTTTGGCAGTCGCCAAGTCAACGATAAACGATATTAGCAAACATACTTTTGGCAGCTGCTTACACCACACGCACACACACACACACACAAGGAGAGGAGAGTTATTTATAGTACAGCTGATATCAGTGTTCGTCTTGGGCACAATCGAGTGACAGCCAGCGCTGCCAATATTTGAGGCTGATGCATTGCCAACCATTTGGCAGACAGTGGCCTAAACTGTTGCATACTTTCGAGCCATTTCCAAGCCACCTAATGGACATAAAAACCCGATTTTGACACTTTGCGTGACGCGGCCACAGACCAAGCTTCAAGGACAGACGGACAGACAGCATGATGGGCATTGCACAACACCAAAATACACTTTTTGTCTCATCGATAACAGAGTATAAAAACAGCAACAACAACAGCAAGGACAACAAGCATGTAACATAGTCTGAGCTGAGGTAAAGCGACCTCGACTGTTAAGTGTTTCCCCGACCCCGATACCGACCCGACACCGACCCCGACCTCGACCCCGATAGCCCAACAGCGACCAGAGCGCCGACTTCTGTTAAACTCGAGTGTTTTTCTGTGCAGTTAAATTTACTTTAATCACTTTTGAGTGCAAAAACGTTGAGCAACACTTAAAAATGGACCTTTTGTCTTATGTTAATTACTGGTGTCAACTCGGCGGCCAAACAAAAATCTGCACAAAATGCGCACAAAACGCTACTTTTCCTTTTATCCTTTGAGCAGTCCCCTTCCGCTCCCCCTCACCGTCCCCTTCATCGCAACCCCCCTCCCCCCCCCCCCCCCCATACCATCTTTCTAGACTATTCTCGTTTTTCCTCTTCTTCCTTTTGCTGTTAGTTTTCCGCCGTTTGAAATTAAAAACCAACACTGGCCATGGAACAGTTCCTTTCCTTGGCCCCTCACCATTCCTTGCCTGGCTTGTTGACATTTTTCCATAATTACCGTGCGCAAAGTGAAGCATAATTGTTGATTTTATTTTGCATTATGCTCGCCACTTTCTTTTTTTCCATTTTATTTTGTTTTTCTATTACGTTTTTTTTCTTTTTTTTTTTGCATTTCTGCAAATTACTTGAGGCAAAAGCACAGCGTTTTTTTTTCCTGATTAAAGCGGATTTAACATGATGACCTTTGACAATGTTGTTGCTGTTACAGCTAGCTGCTGTTACTGCTGACTGCGGTTTTTGTTGCTGTTAATTTTAGCTGCTGTTACTGCTGGTGTTGTTGCTGTTAATTTTAGCTACTGTTAGTGATTGCTGCTTGCTGCGGTTATTACTCCTTAATTCCTATTTATATTTTTTTTTGCGAATTGCTTATGGCAAAAGCGCTGCTAAATGGTCGAAAATGTTTTCTATTTTTGTTGCTGTTAATGGAGTTCTTGTTATTGTTGCCTGCTAGCTGCTCTTAATGCCGTTGTTGCTGTTATTGCAAGCTGCTATTACTGCTGATGTTGTTACTGTTGCTTCTACTGTTGGCTGCTGTTACTGCGGACTACTGTTATTGCTAGCAGCTATGTTATTACTGCTGTTGTTGCTACTGTTACCCCAGCCTGGAAGCTGCGCCCCTTAACAGCGTTCATTTTTGGAAAACGTCGCACAGACAGCTGCTAACTGAGCTGCTATCTATTTGCCGTTAACTACTTACAGCTGTTAGCGTCCCTTTAAGCCAATTTCTCTAACAAAACTGCATTTAAAAATTATGCCGGAGTCGACTGAAAATGAGCACATAAATATTCACTTCAAACGAGCACGCTTAAGCAATGCTCAGCTTACACATTGAATTCTTCAGTTCTTTCTCAGACCACCCGTTGCGTACCTCTACCCCTCCCCACCTCTCACCCACATATTAGCATAATGTTTCCAGTATTTCCCTAAGAAAAAACTTGCTAAACACTTTTGATAGACAAGATAAAAACTGGCGCTGGTTATTTTTCAGCATAATTTATGTTGTTGCTATGTAGATTTTTCCCATGCCACAAATGCAGACGTCGCGTCAAGTTGCCACACACCCACTCCCTGCCCCTTTGTCACCTGCTCTACTCCTCACTCTTGTTACACACTTTTCTAGCATGCCTTTGAAATTATTTTTAATCAAGTGAAAATTGTTGCTACTTGAGCTTTGAGCGGCTTAAGCGAAGTGAGCTGTTTTTTTTTTTGTTTTTTTTTTTTGTATATGAAAATTATGTTTGTGGCATTAGATTAACCGTAATGCATTGTGGCATCTGTCGAAGGCTAAGAACAGAGCATTTATTACTAGCTAAATGTTATTTGGTTATGTTACATTTATTTTAATTAACTAGATAAATACTTAGACTCCGATAGATCAAAAAAATTCTATTTTTTGGGTTTTCCCTGACGCTATTTTAATTTCACTTATCAAATGCATTATTGCATATAAATGGCAGCAATTAAGCATATAATGACTTTATTTTATTTAGTTATTAAGGTAAACTCTGATAGATAACTACTTTTAGTTCTAGTCATCTAACGGATTTATCTGATATTACTTTTAATTCTAATAATCAAGTCCATTTCTCTGATACCTTCCTTCCTTAAGCATATCTCCAAATATCATCTTAATGTATGGCCTGCTCATTTTAAGCACTTAAATCTTAAATATATTCATAGCTGGACAAGTGTTTTACTTGTTGCCAAACAATTGTTATTACTGTAAGCGGATAACTTCGGATTATCTCAATTTCGTGCTGTGTGTGTGCTCTCTATAAGCAATCAATAAAAAGTTTATTTGCAAACGAAATCAACCAAATTTGATACAAAAGTTCGCCAGCTACAAAAATAGTAATATTTATATTTTGATTGAAAAATAAATCGAATTTATGAATATATTATAAAAGCATAAGCGACAACAATGCCAGGGAGAATCTAAGCTTCCCCCCAACTCCTCCTTCAATTTTTGAGCAGTGTGAAAAATCAAATACGTAGATTTTCTTTTTAGGAAAACTCAGCCCCACTCCCCCTCGACAGATACTTGGCCCAAGTGAAATTGTGCGTGTGAATTTTTTTTTCTTCTTTTTTGTACATATATTTTTTTTTGCTGCTGCTGTTTGCCATTAAGCTGAAAAGTAATGCCTATGAATATTTACTTTAAACGCAACATACGACAATATAAATATATTTGTCCGTGAGAGGTGTGTGTGTGGCACAATATACTGCCAAGTTGTATGCCACTTGTAATTCCATTGAGTTTATTTGCCTAATCACAAATTCAATATGCCAAAAGTGTATTGGAATAAATTGCATTTGCATCATTTTTTTTTTTTAGGCCAATGACACTTGTAATTTTTTCGCAACTTTTATTATTATTGTTGATGTTGTTTATTTTGTTGTTGTTAAAAATTTAACAATGAAATTTATGTTTATTAAACATTTGGGGGCCAACAATGTTTGCTGCAAATTGTTGTCGGTGGTTTGGTATTTTTTAAGGTAATTGCATACTGCATTTTATATGCAAATCACTTTTATTTTTTGCGCCATGTTGTTTAACAATTATTTAAGTTGCATACCTGGTTTAAAATTCTGCTGGTTATGGAAACCAAAATATTTTTGGTTTATCATTTATTCAGCAGAATTTTTATACCTCTTATAATTTCTAAAAATGTTGTAAAAATATGCGAGAATGTTAAAGGACACTTCTCGAAACAATTAGAGGTAAATTTTAAATCAAAATTTATATCTGGCCTTAGATATAAAAAGTAGTGAATATGCTAGAAAAGTAATTGAAGTGAATTGCACAGAAGAATTTTAAGAGTTAGTAAGCTTACAAGTTATGTACAGCTAAGTATTTATAAGATACATGTTCACTCCACTCGAAATAATTAAGGATAGATATGGATATAAAAGGTAGTAAACATGCTTGAAAGCGTGTATATATCTATATATACCTTATGGGGTGGGAGTTGTACACATTTTGGATGGGCTCAGGGTATAACAAGAAAGAACTCTTGCAGACCTCAGTTCACCTGCAGATACCTAAATTTCATTATAAATTTAAAAAACCAACCGACCTATATGATAAATTTGTCTATTTGATAAATTATATCAAATACCGTAAAAAAGTGTGAAATAATATCGGAACCTTAATGGGAATTCTTATATGTTACGTGCCAGAATGAGAACCTAAATTTCAATTCTATTTGTATCGCATAAAAGATAACTCAAGATTAATTACCATATAATTTTATTTGTTTCCCAACTTACTTTCCAAGTATTCTTGGCCTTTGCCAGCCAAAAATAACTCAACTCCCGCAAACAGTTCAAAATGTTGAAAAGAAAAGCGCCTTAGGTTCAAAACAATATAGCATAATAATAAGACCCAAAATCAAATAAATGCGAAAACCGAAGTTTGGCTGTTTGCTGGGTAAATATACTAGGTGCATAATAAGCCAGAGGGTTTCAGAGTCAACAAGGAGAATAGAGATGAAAGCGCATTTTAATTGTGGCAAAAAAAATAAGAAAGTTATATTTAAAGTTTAAATACTCCATGGTCCACGTTTGAGGCCACTTAATGTGGATTAGTTGTGGGCAGAGATTCATATATATTCTTGGTTTGCCAGCGGCCCTTTAATTTGTAAAATTGCTTGAGAAATATTTCTGGGTGTTTCTTAAACTTATTTTCTCTGCTCTGGTCAGAGTAAATAATTGTTGCAATAAACTAAATGGAAAATGTGAATAGAGCGTGAGAGCCTTTGGTTTATTTGCATATGTTAAGCAGTAGAAAAATAAAGGAACAAAGAGAAACACTGTGTGCAATAATCAAGAAACTTGCCAAAAATCGAGAGAGAAAAACTCTTATAAGAATTTATGTTTTTGAGTGAGATTTTGTCGTCTATTTGCCACAAAATGCGCTTGTAACCTTAGAATTTTGATTTGCAGACACACAAACCGTCCTTGACAAATACAGACATATTCAGGCGAAAGCAAAATCTCAGCTTTTGGCAACAGCAACAAACAAAGCTTACAACAATGTCTGCAAACAAACATATTGCGCATACGCCATGTTAACCACAAGCTTGCCCGTTCTCAACAGCTGTTGTTTTGTTGTTACACTAAGAAAAATCTAACTGAATTTTAGAAGTTTTTTTTTGGTGGCAAGGGTAAGTCATCTTATTATTCAGAAAGAATATTTCTAAAAACCAGGGTTTATCGTTTCTTAATTTCAGAGTCAATTTTTCTAAAATTCCGTTAAAATATGTCTTATTTTCAGGTGCTTTAAAAAGCAACTCTAAATTTAGCTTTATAGTCTTTTTTTTAATTTAAAATTCTTTTTAGATTAAAAATATAACGTTTTATAAAATGTAAATTAAAAATAAGCAATATTAAAAAGATTTATTTCTAAAAAAATAAAAACATGATCATATTTTTGCGAATGTAATTTTAGGGCAACTTTTCTAATTTTTACAAAGGTGTTTTCTTATATTTACTAATTATTTCTTAAGACAAGAAAAGCTTTTCTCTGAGTTTGGCTACTGCTCAGCCTGGAACAAAGTGTTTAATGACAAATGACATGGGCCACTGCACATCAGCTCGACGCCCTGTGATTCTGTATGGCAACTATTTTGGACAACTATTTTGTAAGGCATGCTATTTGCAGTTGCTGTTTGCTGCTGCTGTTGCTGAAAATGCACAGATGAGTGAAGATGAGTCTGGAAAAATGTAATGAAACATGGAAGACAGCTTGCAAGATGCGTTGCAAGGACAATGGCGAAACTGAAAGCTGGCAGCATACATAAATTGTCTAGCTCTGGGAGACAGCTGAGATTGATTTGCATGAGACTGGTTTGCACAAATGTTTTCACTCACAACAATGACAATGAAATTAGAAAATTCGTAAATTTAATTAAGAAACAAAATTATTATTTGGTGAAGTTATTTAGTTAAGAATTTCATATCAAGAAATTGAAATGAAATTCGCTTTGTTACACTTAACTTAAAATAATGTCATTAATGCGCATTTAATTAGAATTCAATTAAAACAAAATAAATAAATATGTTCTTGTATAGAAGTCATGATCTCTAAATGCCTAATAAAATTCTTTACTGCAAGCTTACATGTATATGTACTTTAAAACAAAAAACGATTGCGAGGTGAGAAAATCTTTAAATTATAAATAAAATTAAATCAAGTTATTTAGTCAAGAAATTAAATTGAAATGGATTTCGCTTGGCATTAAATTGTTGCACCAAATTTACTTCGCCTAGAAATATTGAGAAACGATTTTGTGGCAACTTCAGAAAGGCTTCTGCCACATCGTTGGCTTTTATGGTTTCGCGCACGCACAAAACTTTGCCAACAGCAACAGAATCAAAAAACAACAAGAACAGTTGCGCCAACTTCAGTCTGGCCAAAAATGTTCAGTTTCATTTTCATAATACAGGCTACACGATGCAGGACCCTCCAGCTAACTGCCAACTGCAACAGCTGCAACATTTGGCGTCTCAGCGGCCTCTTCAGTTCAGTTTTCCAGTTTTATGGTTTTCCAGTTTTACATTTGTCGGCTGCTCAAAAACTTTGCCAAATAGCCAATCAAATAGCGGTTAAGCACGCGTAACACAAGCACCTGCTCAGTTGAGAATATATACTCAATTATACTCCATTATCGAAGGTTGAAGAGTATATTGATATAAATTTATATATTTTTGGACACCATTCGAAGCTAGAGACTTGCAACTCGGAATATTTACTTTTTTGTGCATGATTATCGGTCATTTAATATCTCTCACAATTTTTAAGCTTGAGTCTCAAAATTAACTTGGTTAATTGTATTTTTCTCAAACTTGGAAATTGGTAAAAAAGTCTTGTTCCATTATAAGCTAAGATTATCAAAACTGGAATGAAGATTGTTATCAGCTGGTGTTACAAATCTGATCAGAGATTATCAAAGTATTTCGCAGTCGGCTCTCACTCTTTTGTATATGTGGTTTTATTAGTAGTAGTTTGATATCAAAAATGTATGGCTAGCGGTTAAGTAAGGCGGATGCTTTAAATTAGTCAGACAGACAAACCGACAGACAGACGGACTCATTGTGAACCTGGTCGAGCATTAAGTGCCACATAATTGCTTAATCTCTGCGGCTTTTACACGACAGCGTAATAATTTATTTGACTGTCAGTTTGCAGAACAAAAGCTAAGAGTCCAAGAGAGACAGGGAGAAACTGAGAGAGAAAGAGAGAGAGAGTGAAAGAGAGAGGGAGACACATGAAAATTAAAACGAAAAATTACCACCGAAAAACGACAAGGCAAATTATGCAGTCAAGTCCCTTTGCGCCACAGACAAACGGGGACTCATATTCGCATCTCCACATTTTTATTTTTGTTGGGTCACTAAAGGATTTATGACTGGGCTAAAGCAGCCAACAATCCAACCAAACCATTTTGTAGGCCTTCTGCTAGGTCAACCCATGAGTAACTGTTGCCGTTGTTGTTGCTGTTGCTGCTGCTGTTATCGCCCAATTGAGCACTGCTCGCGGTTGAACTCAACAGCAGCAGCAGAAGCATCCAACTGCAAAACAAATTAACCGGAGTAATATGCATTTTAAAAAATCGAATAGCTTTGACTAGTTACTACAAACACTTTTTAGAGATATAATTTAAAATGAATTTCGAGGGAAAATCGGGTTTTTAAAACTGTAGTTTTGCTATTGAGGACAAACAATGGTCAAAAAGCCATTGCTTTTGAAAGCAGTATCAAATTTGTAAAAGCTTTGAGAGTTGAAAATCTTAAACAGTCCCTAAATGCAATGTTTCGGATCAATATTTTTAAATGGAAATCACGTTAGACCAGCAATTTCAACCTAAAATGGTGTTTTGATCTATGTGCCTAACCATAAACAAAATATTTCTATATTTATTTATTTAGTTATTTAATAAAGAAACGGTTAACAAGTAAAAATAAATAAAATTTAACATATTTTGCTTCAATTATTTGCATGATTTAAATCTAAGAAAACCGAATATACCAATGTAACCTACATATTAAATATATAATTTATATTTTAGATAATTGCGAATTAAATGCATATGTCTATATAGAAGTTTATATGCAGATAATATGTGAAATAATTTCAAAAGCAAACGAAATAATTTGCAGATGCAACCTCAAGTTAAATGAGGCTTTTTGGCTTTTGGTCGTAAGTGGCAGCAAAGCAACCGAATCACAAATCAATTTTACTAAAACCGCAAGCAGAGTTCACCTAAAAGGCACGCCCATATATTATGCACAAAATTTGCGGCAACAACAACAACTTGCGCAACACTTTCCATGATGCATAAATTTACACCTAATCAATGCAATACGGAAAGGAATTTTGAAACAAGCGCCCGGAAATATGCCAGATAAATGCAACAATGAGTTGTGCGAGTGTGTGTAAAATATGTGGCATTATAATGTGCATATTTTGCAAGATTTATCGATTTTAATTAGTGACAAAATGAAGACCCTTGCCAAATGAACTCCAAGGAAATCATCTCTTTCTCTTTATCGAGTTTGATTGATCGCTGCTAGAATTTAATTATACATGTGGGCTGTTTGTTGATAAAAGCATTTAATTACAAAATCATAAGCTATCAGGCAAACCCACACGCAAGCCCACACAACACACACACCACACACACACTCGCACACACTCTCGCTTGAGTAGTAAACGCCTTTTCTGCTCGCTGCATTTGACAGTCGACTGCCTAAGGCGTTTATCAGTGTAATATAATGATGATGTCCAACCACCCTCTGCATCCCCTCTCCTTCTCATCCTACCCCCTTTATGGGCTGTGGGTGTGTCACATAAAATATGCACAACACTGCACTTTGATATATATATGCCATGACGCCATGTTGTCGCACCTATTTACCCAAGCGACGGTTCGTGCCACGAACTCCATTCCAGCAGCAGCCAGCATCAACCAGAAAGCAGCAACAACAACTAGCTACCACAACAACAAGCTGCCACAACAACAACCGTGCAACAAACAGCACCACAAACAACTCGCATGCACAACAAAAAGCGCAAAAAATAAATTAAATAAAAAAAAACGTACATATTTTCAATATGATGCCGTGTCAATAACAGTTATATTGCCACGCCCACAGTCAAGTACATGCAGCAAGCACTCAGGGGTGGGGCATGGGGGTGTATTGAGTTGCATTTCTGTATGTGGATATGAGAATTCGGTTTTGTTGCATCCACGGCAGAGTTTGCAGTGCGCTTCAATTTCACACGTAAAGAATTTATCATATACGCGAAGATATCTTTCAATATTTTTATATTTATTTATCGAAGATAAGGTTAACAAGTAAATTTAAGAAAATAATCTTTTATATATTTTTTATTTATTTATTTAAAAATTAAATTGTATTTAATTATTAAAGAAATTGTATTTTATATTTTATTTTCAATCGTTTATTAATGAAAAGGAAAAATATATTTAAAAACTTTTTATATTTTGAGATATTTATTGATTACAGCAAAAGTTCTACAAGTAAAAACAATTAACCTACAATCTAAGTCTTAACATTTCGCGATTCACTTAAAAAACTTTTCAGTAATTTAATTATTATTTTATTTTAAGAGAAGAAGAGAAAAAATGTTGTGCTTTATAGAATATACTACTACATTCTGTAGACATGCGAGTATGCTCGAAATGTTGATGGTGTCATCAGTCAGCTCACATCGCACATATGTATATACACTTATATATTTGTTGCACTTGCAGTGAAGGCACCTAGCATCAATCACACAAAGCAGTTGCAGGTGTCTTGCAACATTTCATCAAGATGCAAGCACTGCAGCGCATTCATAGACAATCAGCAGCTAACCAAAAGTGGCACATGAAAATAAGGAGATAGAAGGAGGGGCAGGAGGAGGGTGTACTTGTGGCTGTAGTTGTGGCAGCTGTTTAACTTCCGTTTGACTTCCGGTTTGATGGTAAGCAAAAGGCTCTCAGTCCACAAAGTGAATAAAAACGCTACAAACGCCAAATATTTCACGGCAAATGCACACACACACACACACACACAGGGAGTGAGATGCCACGCCCACATGACTTGAATGGTTGTGCATGGTGTTGCATGTCTTGGGGCATGTTTGTTTATTGTGCAACGGCTAAACAGTGAGTGCAAAATTTGTTGGAAAGCATCCCAAAAAAAAGAAGAAAAAGCGCAACTCAAATACGCATATCAAGTTTTTAGTCAAAGCACAGAGGCAAAAACACAGATTGCAAAAGAGAGCAAGTGTGTGTGTGTGTGTGTATTTTGGTGTGAGTGTATGTGTTATTGTGTGTATGTGTGTGTGGTGTGTTGTGTTGTGCACACTCAAAGAGACTTTTGACTTTGCATGCAGCTGAGCATATGAGCGTGATTTTTGCATTTGAGCTTTTTTCTGAATGCGAACGGAAGAACGACAGCAACAGCAACAGCAACTCTGTCTGTCCGTCTATCTGTCTGTCTGTCTGTCTATGACTTTGGGCACACTTTCCTCTGGCCTCTGGGCAACTAGACAACTGGGTGACTGTCCAGTTTCTGTGCCCCGTTTCTGTTGACCCAGTTATACTTGTGAGCAAGGCTCACAGTTTCAGTCTGTCTGCTTATCTGCACTCGGAAAAAAATCGCACTGAAAACTAGAGTCGTTTTCTTGATTGCAGAAGTAATTTTTATATCAAAGAAAATGAAAGTTTTTGTTGTTTTCTAAATACAAGAAAATCGAGAATCTAAAAAATACGGTGATTATTTATGTTTTTCGAAAATTGAGAAACGTGTATAGATATTTAGCACGATAATTTAGTACTTGTCTATCTTAGAGCCCCGTTATTTTTTTAAGAAAAGAAAGAGAATCGCATTTTTAGAAATATGCTTTCTGATTAATATAATAAGTTACCCTTGGTAAATTGCCAATATTCAAACCTATATTTTTTCGAGTGTGTAAAGCCTGCTAAAATTTCAAGTACTTTTGACACTTTTATACCGTATACACGCCCACACACACAAATACACAACGAGGCTGTAAACTATACCAGCCAGATAGCCGGACAGTGACAGTCGTGGACAACCCCCTGAGCACTTCTCAACCCCTGGAACCCCTGAACCGAGGGCAAAGCGTTTGGCATAGTCTTACACAAAGATTTACGTACAACATGGTGACATAAAGTGCGCAAAAGTGGAATTGCATTTCGTATGAAACTTGAGTATGCTCTTTTGTTAACACGATGATGACACACCAACACACACAAACATACACAGACATACACACACACACATACACACACACATTCACACACATACACACGCATATAAACAACTTTTCGCATCATTCTTTGTGACCCTTTCACTCTTTGGGCATTTTTAACAAGGCATAATGTAGCACACAGATAAACTTCCACACACATATACACCGATACACACACTCACCCGCACATACACATTTATGTATCCTTGTTGCATACGCATTCATTTCACACTTAAAGTATTGCAGCTTAAAATTGTTGGCATTATTGCTGCTGTCATTCAGTTGGCCTTGCACAACTTGTACAAATGCCCAAATGCGAATTCCAGTTCCAAAACTCAACTCAATCACATAAATTCCGAAGTGAATCCTCAAATTGTTGCCGAAAATACAAACAGCAACAACAACGACAACTTTATTACCTTATTCTATTTTACATATTTCAATAAACTGGCTTTTATTAAAATCAAAAATTTTACAAAAACATTTTGATTACTTCATCATTCTAATTGCGAAACAAAAGTAATTTTAAGTTATTTTTAACCAGATTAAAACAATCACTTTGAATTCCTTTTGAAACTCAATCACATAAACATGGAAACAACTCAAAACACAATAAATAAACTTACAAAATCTTTTTGAAATCAATAATCAAAAACAAGAAACAACAGTTTCTGCTGCACATTATTTTTTAAAAATAAAATTAATTAATTAACAAAAACAACTTCAAAATGATATAAAAAAAAAAATAAAAAAATGGAGACAAGAGTTTTTATAGCACATTTTTGCTTAAGCTTCCCTTAATCCGTAACTAATTCGTAGCATTACGAAAGAAAAACAGTTGCAAGGTATTTTTTATCAGAGTAGCGCAGAGTGGAATGCAGCCATTAGAATCAATTTGTTTGTTGCATTAACCCGAGCAGCACCTTCAACACTTTGGCTACCCCTTTTTGGGAATGCTGGAAGAGGGAGGATGGCGAAGTAATTACGCCAGGTGGACTGGTCAGGTGGGATAGCGACTACTCCTCCACTGCTCCGTAGCTGGCAACATTTTTCAGCACTTAAGTGGCCTTTAACACCTGATGGTGTTGCTACTGCTGCAGCTTGTGGCACCTATATTTTCTGTCTTGCTTGTGGCCATTAGAAAAAAAAGAAATCTAAAGCAAAATAAAGCGCTACGTGACCATAAATAATATTAACAAATGTCGCACGGGTGTTTCTCTCTATTTTCTTCTACTTGCACTTCTCACAACAATTTATATTCTTTGTTGAGGCATTTGGCGCAAATTGAGTTTTGAGGATTTCAAAGCTGAGCTAAATTTGTTATGCAAAACTGTGCGTGATAGATATCAGAAAATATTCATATATATATATATAAATTTATCTGAATATTATACAGTTATCAAGATACCACCACGTCTGCCCAGAGCAAAAGCTCTTAACTCAATTAGAAAGAACTCAGCCGTAGCACAATGCAGAATGCCATAATCAACGTTGAGCAAAAAGAAAAAAAAAAACAGATTTGCAATAATGATTTCATAATCATAATCACAAGCTGTGCCCTAAAGGACACAAAAAAATGTGATTTCATTGGCCACTTGATTGGCATAAGTGAGCATTGCCAAATTGCCAATTCGCATTGTCGTTGATCGGCCCCGCAAGCGGAAACGGAAATGCCGCTCTGTGGTTGCCTCTTCAAACAAGAAGAAGCTGATGCTGAAGCTGAAGCAGCTCTTTAAAAGCGTACATAACATTTAATTTGATTGCCGCTCAAATTGCCATGAAAATACATATATTGAGCTCAGCGCCATAAAAGGCAGTTTTATTAACTTCAGCACAAATAGATGAGCAGTGAGGAACAGAAACAGGAGTAGATGTTGGAGCGAGGATAAAGACCAGAAGCGAGTGGATGGGAGGGGGACTGAAAAAATGGTTGCAACAGCAACAGCCTCAACAAAGAAGCAACAAAGTGGCCTATCAGCACACAAGCAAACAGAAACAATCCTCGCCACATCCGACAAAATTGTCGGATTGTATTAACAATGCGAAAATTTATTATTATACAGATATTTTATATTATATATTACATTTTAAAATTTATCAGTTCTATCTTCTACCTAATTTCAATTTATTTAATGTTATTTTCAATTGCAAAATGGTTTTTTGATAAGCAATCTTACACTTATTGGTAATATATATTATATATGTATGTAGATATTTTGTATTTTATACTATTTGTTAAATTTTAGATATTAGCTTATTTCTTGTTATTAATTCCAATCGATTTATTTTTAACTTTCCATATTAATTTTTTATTTTTAATCTGTTAAAGTGTGTAGAATTCATTTAGTCTACATTAAATAAAAAATACAAAACATTCATCTTGAGAGAAAATAAATAAAATGGACCGAGGCACGGAAAGTAGCAGCTAAACTCTGAAATAAATCTTAAGTATTTATTAATTACACATAAAATACCTCAAGACTGCAATTCCCAGACAAATAATTAAAATATATATCAAACATCTAAGGACATTCTTACAATTACCATTATTTAATTGCTATACATATAAATAATAGATTATTATAAGAAATCCTTCACTAAGATTTACTCATCTTCTGAGTATCTTAAAGTTTCCGAAAAACTACTAAAAAAGAATGTCAAGACCGGTTAACAGTTATCATTATTAATTGCTGGCATTTTCAGAAATGTAAAATACTTTATGAATACTGAATACTTTGCCAATAATATATATAAAATATCTCAAGACTATCTTAATGGAATCATTTATTAATTACGAATGTTTCAAACGTGTACAATTTTGTCGGCTGTACAGTTCACTCATATGTAGACTCATTTATAGATGTATATATACTCATGCATCCACACTCAGGACGAAACACACACATGAAGGTATAAGCACATACAATTCAATTTCCTCAAATGTTGTATTTATTATTTCCTCATTGCACTGACGACGACGACGTCGACGTCCTTCGTCGGAGTTAGTCCGTAAATCGCAACAGTTAAACAAGCGGGCGCACACACAAAGATACCAGGAGACAAAAGCGCACACACACATCTGTGTGTGTGTATGAGTGTGTGTGTGTGTGTGTGTGTGTACACAGGCTTGCGTATGAAATTTGACAATATTGTTGGCGAACACACACAAGCATAAATGGCAACATGCGGCAGGCTTGCAGGCAGGTAGTCTGTCCGTCTGGCTGTGTTGTATGTATGGTGGTACACACTCAGAAAAAATTTTCGTTTTAGGGCTTGCATTTCGACTATTTAGATATGTATATAATACATATATTACAAATAGAAAATTTACCATATTCATATCAATTTCGAACGAGAATTTTTAATTTCTTGAAAAACCGCTTCCTATGTTTAGAAATTTTCTAAAATATATATTTTTTTTTTTGCGAGTGTATGGGTATGTGGCGGAATGCCAGTCGGCAGGTGGCAGCCAGTTGTCCACAGTGCAGCGCCGCTTCATGCTTTAAACAATGCGATAAAATGGTATTAGTCACGTTAAATTGAATTTATTTAAGCGCGCTTTTAGGCGCACAACCAGGCAAGACTCGGCATAAGCCACCCCCTTCCCCCTTAATGTGTGTGCGTGTGTGTTGGTGTGTGTGTGTGTCAGTTAAGCCTCATTGTCAGCGTATCCTTTGAGTGTTTTATGTGGGGCACAACACAGTAAACAAAGCGACGCGACATGAGTCACTGCCGGAGGAAGGGGAACAGAGGCATGGGGATGGGGAGCGGAAGAGGGATGCGCCGGATACGAAACCCACAGCCCAACGATTACCTGCCGCGAATGCGGCGGCTACAATTCTGCTTCAACTACCTGGCTGCCAGCTGCCTGCCTGCCTGCCTGACACGCCTGTCTATTAAATACGAGAATTATGCAAATTATGCGGGCGTTATTAGATTTATTTGCGGCATTATTTGGCCGTCAAGTAGCTTAGTTATGTGTGTATGTGTGTGTATGTGAGGCGTAATTGTGGGCGTGGCACAACAATTGTTTGCTATAAGTAACTGGCAGGCAACTCACGCATTGGGCATGATTTACACGACACCCCAACACCCCACCCCCAATGAGTCAGTGAATTATTACCGCAGCAGCGACAAAGTCGCTCTAACAGTAACTTAACAGTGTGATCAGAGTGTGAAGGAAAGAGAAAGAATGACATTAACAGCGTGTATGAGTAAAGAGAGAAAGAACTAGTGAGACTCTCTTACACTCAGAAAGAAAATTAAATATTTAATTTGCATTGTTGCAATTAAAGAATCCAGAATGTGTTTCATTTTATACATTTTATTATAATATATTTCCCGTATTATATATTTTATAAACATTAAGCATCTGTTGCAGCTATATGATACCCGGTGGCTGCCAAAATATATGCAACCTGCAGCAAAAAGACGAATATATTAAGTATAAATATTCATATTTTTAATTTAATTTCTGCTTTTTAATTTTGTGTAACTTAATTCGAAGCTTTAATTTTAAATTGATCTTCACACTTCTATTTAGCAAAACCTTTGGAAAACTGTGTAATAATGTTTTTAGTCCACATTATATAGGTAATTAAAAATAATCGAACATTAAATTGCGTTAAAAAAGTATACAAATAAATTTTTAACACTCTAGTTTTTAGTTTTTGTCTGCTTAAATATATATTTTTTTAAGGTGCAGTCTTACCTCAACTAGAATGTATTCCGTTTGCTTTGTAGCCTGCAGCAAGTTGTACAAATACCACAGACGGATATAAAAGCTGATCAGCATGATATGCAGACCTTATGCTAATCCACACACATACACACACACACTTGTTAGTGTGAAAGTGCAGAATTGAAATGGCAAATGGAAACAGCAACAACAGAAGCGGATTAAGCCATTTGGTTGCAATTGTTTTGTTGCAAGTGTCAGAGCAGCAACATTTTTGTGTTCAGCTCTTGCTGCAGCTGCATAAATATTTAAAATTTAATTGAAATTGCATTTGCGTGCGAGGAGGGGCACGGTGGCACTGTGGCACAGTGGCAACGTGGGAGCGTGGCAGCGGTTCATGGTAAGATCAAAAGACAAGCGTTTGGCAGTTGTGGAAATCAACGCCTGAAAGCATGCAGCATGCAGCATACAACATACAGCATACAGCATGCAGAAAGACAGACAGAGCCACACACACTCACACACTCGCACACAAACACATTCAAAAGCACAAAAGCGCTGGCTGGCTAGCTGGCTGGCAGTGGGCAGCGTTGACAAGCGCCAAAGTTGTCCCACAGCGGAAGAGCAAAGACCAAAACGGGGAGAGGGTACACTTAAAAAAAGCACCCTAAATTTAAAAAAAAAATCGACCTGAAAACTAGACAACTTTTCCTGTTTTTAAATATGGTGATTTTTTATTGTTTTGAAATATTTTCTCTTCTTAAGAAATGCTTTTCTAAAAAGCTGAAACTCAAGTGATTTTTATAATAAATCCTTTCTAAAATGAATAAAAAATTTTGAAATATCGGCTTCTATAATATAATTTAGCTGATATCATCCTTAAACTTCATAAACTTATCGAAATGTTTTTAAAGTTATATGGGAAAAGCCTAGTCTTATACACCCTTTTCATTTTTTCTGAGTGTAGTTCGTGCTGTAGTCGTCTCTATCTCTCCGTGCTTGTTTACTGTTGTCCGGGCTTTGTGAAGCGATTGCGTTACTTGCATACATGCATACACACACACTCAGGCACATCCACACACGCACACACACATTGGCAAGGCTGCCTTTTTGCATAAGCAAGGCACGGCATGCACTTTGGGCACACAGTGCGTATGCGTTGTATGGCTTGTTATTTATCTTTAGCTCATTGCTCGGAGGCAGCTGATGGCACTGCCACATGCCACATGCCAATAGACTCCCACCACCCAAACGCACACACACGTATGTATAGTAGCCACCCAAAGGCGTGTATGGCACTCAAGGGCGTTTAATTGAATGTACGTGCCCCGGAACATGGCCGTAGACACATTAACAGTTTATATCGCCGTCTGATTTTGCAATGGGCACCTTGACATCGTTGCAGTGGCGACATTGAAGCTGCCATATAGTTGCACAGTTGCACTCTCTGTGCTAGTTGCAAGTTGCAAGTTGTAATTTCGATCGGGCATAAATCAATGCATATTACGCAGCACGAACTCTGACATCGCTTAAAGCTTAACACATTGGGCCAAAATCACAGCGAGTGTGTGTGTGTGTCTGTGTGTACCTGACTATGACAATTTTTCAGAGCTGCTGCTGTCATTTTTCATTTTTCATGCACGCATTTTAATCACTCACTCAAAGAATGCTTAAAATGATAATCTTTCGGTTCGCTTTTGTTTTGGATTTTTTTTTGCAGCCAGGTTGTCTGTGGCCATTTTTTATGCTCGCTATGCAAAATGCAGTAAAATTGTAAATGTGTCTTTGTGTGTGAATGTGTGTGTGTATGTGTGCGATATATGCAATTCCCATGCATGTTCAACATGATTAATTTCTGTAATAACTCGATTGGAATCACGCGCCAGCAGCAACTTTTCCATCACGCATTATATGCACAGTGGCATTTCCCATTTAGAGGGTCGCCATTAAAGTTAGCAGCTTACAGATCATGCAAAAAAATTCATATATTATATTATCTTACATTATTAAATGCTATAGGTATTCAAAAAAAATCATATCAAGTTACGATTAGGATTTAAGGACTGACACTCTTTAAGACCTATCTAAAATCTGTACTTCGATGTTAATTTAGAAATAATGAATATAGAGCCGTAAGAGCTACATTTTGATATTAATATTGAAATTCATTACCAAAATATCTCTGGATCCATGTTAAGTTCAAATTTAGAAGATAAAGATGATCTAGCTTTTGGAAAAAATGAAATTCTTTACCAAAGTATAAATGACAAATGCTTGCAGAGTATAAGTTGAAGCAGCCATTCAAAATGTAGATACTATATTCTGAAACTTATTCCATATGCCAAATACTCAATCAAAGTTCAAGTCGAATTATCAACCACATTTGTTTAAAAAATGCAGTTTTTTATAAAAATGTTTCTTCGCATTTTATTTATGTCCATATATGTAAGTTTAGCCTTCAGTCCAGCTTTTTTTCTTAGGACTTATCTAAAATAAAATAAAAATCAAACATTTTTAATATTAGTTAAATAAAAAAATTGAGTTCCTTATTTTATAATATTTAATTATTAAATTCTTTTTGTTTTCTGACTTCTTATGATCATATCACATATATTCCCAATACGTGTGAATTAACCCTCGCTTTGGATGTGTGCTTGTATGTATTCTCCTTGTGTGTGTATGTATATTTATATCTGTATCTGCCGGCTGTCCCTGGTGCCGGGGCACGTTTCTGTTCCGGTTCTGCGGCGTACGTGAGTGTGGCTTGTGTGTGTACAAGTATGTGTCTGCGAGTGTGTGTGTGTGTAAGAATGTGCGCTGTTGCCATCGCCTCAGTGACGGCATTTAGCATTTGACTGCAGTCAACGAGGCGAACGACACAAATGCTCCCCGAGCAGAAAGGCCCCAACGTCAGTTAAATAATTTTGCATCCAGCTGGGAAGTGCTTCACCACCCCCTCTCGACCACTTCTGCTAACCCCCCTCAACTATCTCTAGCTATCCTACTTCTTTTTGATATAGTTCAATAAGTTTTAATGCACTTAATTAATTCCCGCAGCTACACAAGACACATTTCCCATTTCCCTTTTCAAATTCGATTTGGAGTATGTTTTTTTATGAAGTTTATTTTATCACTCCCGGCTTTTTTTAATTGTCAATAACATTAGCATCGGTTCAGTTTGCTTCTCGTTGTGCTTCTCGTTTTTGCCCTGCCATATGTTTACCTAATTTAAGTTATTCGAATTCAATTAGTTCATTTTCTAATTAATCGAGTTCCTATCTGCGGTTGATTTTACTTTGCCCAATCGTCAGTCAAACGGAAAATGCAATTTCGTTGAGTAAATATCAAAATTTGTTAGCTTCAGCTGCTGACACAACGTTCAGCAGATCTGCCTTAAGTAATCTTGAATGAATGAATATAAAGTATATATGTAAAAAAAAAAAACATTTAAATATTTATTTGAAGCACAACTATTTCATAATTGATAAAATGGCTAATTAGCACAAAGTCTTATCAATTATTTGCACACATCAACAAATAAATAAATAAACAACATATAGATTCTTGAATGAATGAAAATATAGTAAATATTTAAAAGTAAAGCACAATATTAATAAAATATATACACAATACAGGAATTTCTTATCAGATTTTGATGAAATTTTTGCAGTGTATGATATATTTTAAGTGGAAGCCTCGGCCATTCAAATTGCCATTGGATAACGATATGTATCAGTATTTGTGAAGCTGAGGCAGCAATCGATCAAATTAAATAAACTTGATATGCGCGTGGGAACCTATATTCCATATTCTCAATATAGAAGGACACACGGACATGGCTATATCGTCTCGGCTGTAGTTATTGATCCAGAGTATATAATATACTTATGTCTATTACATACCTGCACACAAAACCATTATACTATTAATACCCATTTAAAAAAAAGACTGTTCCTGACACATTTTATAAATTTGTATATTTTTATCTTTTTTTCCTAATCAAAAATTATTTCTTTCTCTCTCTCTCTCTCTCTCTCTCTCTATCGATCTTTATCTCTATATCTTCCTCTTCCTCATTTTATCTCTCAAAATTAGTAAATAATATAAGTTTGAGCTACTAGATAAATACTGTCAGCAATGGGAAACTCCGATCTCACAAACTCTCCATAATAATACCTTTTAAAAATCCATTAAAAACCTTCCTTGTGACTTGTCTTCGCTTGTGTTGTGCACACACACACACACACACACTGTTCTAAATTGTGTATCGCATCAATTTCCCAGGGGCAGTTGGGGGTTGAAATTTGCAGCTAACTTAGATTAAAAGCAAAGCAACAACAAGAGCAAATTGCTGGAGAAGCGTTTATTTGCCAAAGGATTTGGCCACACAGCCAGCAGCAGCGAACAGTGTGACCAAAGCGACAGTACAGACAAACAAACAAACTAACAAACACATTGACAGGCAACAAAGAAGACAAACAAAAACAGCTGCAACTGCAATAGACAAAAACAAGAAAACAAAACTATCTAAATGCAAGCCGAAGAGTAAATACCCTCAAAGACCAGAGCCCATTTTATATATATATTATTAGATATAATATATATAAATATTAATTCCATATTGATGTTTTCAACAAATGTTAGTTGCATAAGAAAACGCTTATTTTAAAATATAATTTGAATATCTTTTTAACCAAAAAATGTTTTAATACAAGAAATGATCTTTGGATCCATGGTTCCTCTGGAATCTATGTATTTATACTAAAAGATTTATTCTTAAGCAAAGAGCTTTTCATACCAACAAGATATATATATATATATAACCCGATCTTATTCCTTTATAGTCCAAAGATTAGAAGCATAATTAAATTATGTAAATGTGTAGTTCTTAATTCTAAAAATACTGTTAAAACTGAGTTTCAAGTTTGCATAGAAACCGACAGCGAGATGGATGTGGCTATATCGAATACCGACGCAGATGAGAAGTATATATATACCCGATTTGCATGGAGACTTCTAATTCTTGGTTTAAGGATATAAATAGTGACACCAGTCAACGGCCACAGCGGTTAGCAGCAGCGATGACTTAACGGATTTTCAATCTCAGCCACAGCTTGGGCAACGTTTGCTGTGTCCAGCGTGATGTGTGTGTGTGTGTGTGTGTGTGTGAGTGTGTGCAGCGTGGCGTACGTGTGTTGTGTGGTAGATGAGGGGGGCGGGGTGCGCAGCTGTGGGCTGCGGTTGGTGTTGTGCCCTTTCCAGCACTTTTGTGCCGCGGCGATACAGCTGCACTCTGAAAAAAATAATATTGAACTTTATTAAATTGCCTTAAATGAAAATCGTTTTGAAAACTAAAAAGTTGTTCTTGCTTTTAGAAATAATTTTTAAAATTTAAAAAATCAAACATCAGAAAACTCTACTCTGAAAATTAGAAATGCTTGGAGCCAAAAGAATGGCGATTTATCAAAAATATCTGGTTTTTTTCTGAGTGTGCTATGGCCACTTTGCAGCCGATATATATATTTATTTTATTTGTATATTTACACTGGCGTACATGTTTGCCCTGTCTCACTGTCTGTCTGACCGTCTGACTGTCTGTCGTTCTGTTTGTTTGCAGCGTCAACTTTTGCCAGCCGGGCAACTACAAATGCAGCGAGATTGCAGATTGCGGATTGGGTCATCGAAGTATTGGGGCGAGGGCCGCGAGGAAGGGGCACGGGGCATGGTTATGGGGCGTTATATCCGCAATGTATTTCCTTGCGGAGTTGAAATAAATTGTGAATAGTAAAAACCACCAATAAATTGTCATTTCCGTAAGAGGGATATTACATTTTTTAAATTTATGAGCGTGTCTGCATGTTGCACGAGTGTGCGAGTGTGTGTGTGTGTTTGTGTGTGTGTGAAGTTTTTAACAAAAAATAACAAGCCCATTCACGAATTTGCGTATTGTTCTCGCTTCTTCTTTTTCGTTTTCTTCTGCTGCAAGGAAAAGTTTAATTGAAACGGATGTGAAAAAATATTGCAACAATTTTCATCATTTCCGGCAACGACAATCAACTTAAATTGCACAAATATTCATCGCACAAATTTCTAATTAACTGATAAACGCAAAAACACACAAACCCATCCCAAAAATATGCATATATCGAAATTTGAATGAAAAATGAATTATTATGCATGCCAAAAATTACCAAAGTCAGACAAACAGACAGATAGACTCTAGAGCTGGTTTCAATGTGGAATAATGTGCGTAAAGCACACCAGAAAAAAACCAAATGTGGCCACAACAACAAATTGTAATAAAGTTTATCGATTAATCGCTGGCGGGCGTTCGAGTGGATTATGCGGGGATGTCGCAGTGACCAACATAGACATGGCATCCATAATGTTGCAATATGTTACCAAAACGCCAACTGCCTCAAGCGAATAATCGAACAGCCAAACAACCAAACAGCCAAACGACCAAACCAGAAATGTGCATACATATTTAGTAAATCGGCATACT